>OZ002741.1:65912450-66586805 GCA_963924295.1 Dioctria rufipes
ATTCCCCCGACGCAAACGTGCAACGCAAATGCGCCAGCAGTGTGTTAGCGTTCAACGTCGTCCCGTCTGGTTTTCAAGGAAACAATATTGTGTGACACTCTTTAAACGTATTTTAGTTAGGTTCTTTACCATGGCAAAAGAAATATGTCACCAATTTGAATTAGTTAATTAAATAATAATAATAATAATTCAATAATATAATATTCTATGAAAAATTCTTAGATCTATCTTTTTTGTTGAATTTTTACTTTTATATTGTAAAGGAGAGGATCCGATCTTACTAAATCGCAATGAGTTCATCACCCTCCTCCTTTGTAAAATTAACTGTTTTTGCCATAACTGCGTGATGTGAAATGCAAACGCCGACGCATTAGCGTCCGCAGAGGAGAGCGCAAGTTCGTCGGGAGTTTTCTTGGAAACCATTCATATAATTTCCTTCGTGTTTGATTATTATATTATCACCTAAATCGGAGGTAAATAATTGCACAACATCCGACAAGAAATTTCAAAATGGCTACTACTATTTGCTTGCAGTAGGATTGGTATGACCTAGTTTAGACGGGTCAGTATGCTGCCTCTTCCGCACGAAATCTGTAGGTAGGATGATGCTTTATTCCACCACTGACAATTTTTCGTGCGGCAGATGTAGCGTACGGACCCGTCTATGCTGGCTCAATGCTGCCCGTGCTACAGCTTAGAAAAAGTGTAGCTGCGTGTGGGCGATAGCAATGAACACAATCCTAGGGAGGTAATTTTGATCTTTTGTCGTACTTTAATGTCAAAATTGTAATGGTCGTAGCGTGCTGCATGCAGAAGCATGCTACATGTACGACGTTGACAGCAGTGCTCACAATACGGCGAATGTGCTTCCACTTGTGACACGGCCGCACGAAAAAGACATAGCTGGGATCGAACACAAAAAAATTTCGGGCAAGAGAAGAAGCATCCGAGATGCTTAAATAAATTTCACTTCACGAAGTCGCCATTACATACGTCAGGCAAGATGTCGAGAAGCGACTAGCCTAGATACTTACCGTGCGCACATACAGCGAATTAAGCGAGAATCCAATCTCTTAAAAAAAAGTATAGCGTAGGTATTGAGTGGCAAAACGTGCATATCAAAATCAAAAGCATTTAAAAAAATTACGGATCTGCTTTATGGAGTACGATGAGCGCAGCAAACTCACGCTTGGAAAATTGTATGTGATAGTAGATTATCGTTTGGAATAATCGACGCATCCGTAAGCCTCACCACTTTCATCGGGGCTCAGTCTTCAAGTGCATCCCCAAGTCCTTCGTATTAAAAGCCACGCGAGAGACCTCACAAGTAAGTACTCCAAATATTGAAACCGATTCGTCACCTAATTCGCCACCTTTGGTTCATAGAGCAAAAAAGAAAGAAAACATTCAAATAACAATTCAATTGATGTTAAGCAAACTACGAAGAAAAGGAGTCCTGAGTCACACCTTTCTACATACAGTCAGACTGAAGATATCAAGAACTGGCAGTAACATAGAAATAATGATGCTAGAGCAAAATGGATTGGACCCATGCATAAAATTAAAAGTTATTTTGATATGTGCATATTCGTCTGCCTGTCCGTCCTCACGATAACTCGAGAACGCGTATACTTAGAAAGATGAAATTTTGGACATGGGCTTTAAAACAAAAGAAGCAAAATTAAGTTTGAAAATGGGGCAAATCGGGTAACTCCTACGTACGGTTGCCATACAAAAATTTCATTTTTCACTACATATTTGGACATTGCCTGAGAACGCGTCAACTTAGAGCGTTGAAATTTTGTACATAGTGTTTTCATAAAACCAGTAAATACAATTTCAAAGACGGACCAAATCGGGCAACTCCTTCTTGGTGTTGCCATATAAAAATTTAGGATTTTTACGTATCCTGTGAAAAAGATCAGTCCTATACGGTTTTAATGTACTGGAAGGCTCTTCAGAATATGAAATCCTATGAAATTGGTTAAATCATTTTTGCTGTTCGACGAACCGTTCTAAGATATATGCGAAAAACCACTTCAAAAGTCAAACTTGCGCAGATGAGTGACTATACGAAATTACAAACGAGCATTCATCTAGGGTAGCATAAGAATTGGTCTTAGACCAATTAACGGAATTTTATAGATTTAAATACTTATTTGTAACTTCGTTACAACAGAATGGACTTCACGTCCAGTGATACTTACTCAAGTACTACCATAACAAAATATACGCCTAAATGGAATGAACTTTACTACTGTTTTTTTTTTTTTTTTTATTTTTATTCAGTTCAGCAAGATTTGCATTACGTAGAATGAACTGAAAGTGACACTTCACATTACAAATTCAAAATATTATTTCCAACTTAAGCACATGTATTTCTCTAATTAGGTGTAGAATATCCATTTACCACAGCATTTACCACAGTATAAAAATTTAATTTAATTTAATTTATCGTACTAGGCGTGTATTCTGACATTAATTTATTTTGTGGTTGATGAAAAGGATAAATCAAAATGCATATGGTGAATATAAAAGTACGACGAATTTGTGTTGAAATTTCAAAATATGTGACTAAAATACATGATACCAAGTATGGCCGATTCGAGATCAATTTTTTGTGTTGCTACGTCATGAGGTGCCTACTGTCATTTCCAGCGATTTTTTTTTTAGTTTTTCGTATTTTATTGACTGAAATACGTTTTGAATATATTACAATATTTAACAAAATATTAGTTTCTTCGTTTAAATCACTTCGGGAAAAGTAATTATGTGCTAGTGGGAAAGCAAAGAAATTTAAAAATAGAAAATTTTTTGCACTGTGAAAGGACGATTGAAATTAGACGAACAAATTTCTGACATTTGTCGCCAAAGGAGGCAAGCAATCAATTGACAGATTTTCCGGCCATACCTTGTTAATCTTTGTATCATGACTAAAATATACACTTAAGCTACGATAAAGAGATCAGAATTATCTCCCAGACTTTATGTACGAAATTCAAAAAAATATTGGTTTGCCAAAATTTCGAAAGGCGGCAGCACTGTTACTATTACCATCTGCAGCTCTGTAGAACTTTTTCAGTGCATTTCGTACAGACTCGAATTCAAAGTTGACGTTTCCTCAATTTGGTTGGTTGTCATCATAACATAACAATCGACAATTGTTATTAGCTGTTACGTGATTTATTTTAAATATACAGAAAGCTTTTTATAAAGCTATCTATAAAAAGACGACATAAGAAAATTAAGTAAAAATTAGAGCGCATTTAATAGATACGTCGCAAACCTGCGAGAAATTAACTCTGTTCCATACAACACCATCAATTCAACAGTAAATACAATTTTCTGCTTGACAGGGAATGACTTCACAAAGCACACCACACTGATCTTTGTCGGGCTATAATCTAAAAGTGAACAAATTTAAATATATTATTTTACAAGTATATTTAATGTGAATCGTAACTGTGATAAATCCTGCATTTATTAAAAATTTTTTAAAATGACGCTGCTTAGAGTAAGTGTGATAGGAATCTAGAATTAGAGAGAATTGGCTTGAAAGTCTTACTAAAGAATTTCAGTGCTCTGTGCTTATCATATTAATTTGATAAGGTGTGACTTTCAGATAACTTGTAGGACTGGATCCATTGTGCTAAGGTCCAGTCAGAGCATTTTTCTTAAAGGTAGAAGTAAAATTAATTGTGTGGATAAAAGAAGTTTCTTCAGAGGACAACAATTCTATTCAGAAATGGAAAAGTTTGATTTGCCAAGAAGGTACCAGGGAAGCACTCCGAGCGTTTGGTAAGTTTAAGTTGTTAATATTTTTGCTAAAAAGGTTATGCAATTTCATGGAATTTTTATTTACCTAAGAGCGCTGAAATCTGTTGTTAACTTGTGGATCTAAATTACGTAAAATGTTGCTTCAGGCTAAATTAATTAGTATGCGTATACATATGTTATTATATTTACTTGCAGTATAACGGGGGCAAGTGTACTCAGTTTTCTAATGTTACATTCAGAACCTTCTTATGTCAAAGTAATTAATGTTTGAATTCCAATCTCTCATGTAACTTACATCCATAATTATAAAGCCAGGCAGATATATGTATGTATCTTACTACGTTGCGAAGTTATGTTTAATAAGAAAAAAAATGTATAAATTTTATGGATTAGCCTCAGTAAAACTGAACTTGAACTTTATTATATTTGCGTAGGTACTAATCTTTTTTCTTTTGTCTGCAAACATAATATTTACGTCGTCACCTCCTTCATCTTTTTCTGAAATGGACGTGGATCATAATTTGGAGTGAATAATACTTTGTTTATATGCTAAATAAAATCAAAACAGAATGGAATAGAAAAAAATTTATTATGGAACCTTAGCTTATTACGCTACGTTACAACGTTGCATCAAGTAAGAAAATATATAAATTACATTTTATCGATTGAGTACAAAAATGCAGATAAAATATTAAATGGAAGAACCAAATAACATCACAATAATAACAAAAACTAAAATATTAAAATATATTTAAAACGATATCTAGTTGCTCAGACTAAAACTTGCTTCTACTAAAATAGCCCATAAAAACCAAAAAAAAAAACTAAATTTACAATCAGCATTACTGTTAAAAAATATAAAATTGACAAATTTTAGTGATAGGCAAAATCAAGAGCTTAGAATGATTAAGTAAATTTTAGTTAAGCCAGATAGAAAAATTAAACTAAACAAGCCTTGTAAAGGACGCTTTCATTTGACAAGGAAAATCAGAAGACTAGCAAAAGTACGGGAAATTTGGTATCAGCTGCGAATTAACCAAATGAAGCATGCTAATGACTTGTACTGATAAGAACGTTACAACTTCTTATTGATTCTGGCAATTCATATACATTTCTTGCTGCTCCAAATTTTCTTTTCTTATATTTATACTCTTATTTTTCTATCAAACCGGATAACGTTTGTTCTTTTTAAAAAACATTACATTGTTTTCATTTTTACATTAACTTGTTATACTACTATATTATTGAAGTCCTTTATATATTATTACTGCATTTTTAGCCCTACTCGTTCTCAGTCGCTCCAACCTGAACTCTTCATAGTGGCGCAATCGATAAGGTTGCATATCTGCTACATACTGGGGTTATCGGCATAAATATTCTGTTAGAAGTTTGTTTCTCATTTTGAACACCTTTTTTAATATATTAAAAATCGTTCGCTGATTAACTGATATCCATTTGAGAATATTTAACATTTGCACTAATTGATGTTCTTGTATAGCAACATAATATGCTCCTCATTGCCCTGCTTTGTAATTTTTGTAACCTTGCCATCTGTTCCTTCGTACACATAAAAAGAATTGATTGGCAATATGCGAAATGCGGCATAATTATGCTATTATGAATATTTATTGCACCTTCAATACATAATTTCTTTCTTAATCTTTTCATAAATCCAACCTTTTTACCTATTTTTGCACATACTCCACATGAGCCTTCATCAATAATAACACCTAAGTATTTCATCTTAAGCACTTGTTCAATCAACTCATTATCCATAAACACATTAACTTCTTCATCCAAATTTAGAACTATACATTTAGTTTTTTTTTACATTTAGCTTAAGTTTATTATTGTTAACCACATATTCAGTTTTCCTAAGGCTTCATTCAACTTTATAACACATTCATTTAAGCCCTTTACCGATATAAAAAGAAATGTATTGTCTGCAAAAGTCTTATTTCGGAATTGCTTAGCACGCACACATTGTTATTTGTTTTTCGGCTTTGCCTAGTTACATCACAAGATATTCTAGCAATGAGGCAAAAAAAAAGTTCAAGATGATTACCTATACAAATAAAAATCAGTTCGGTTTGACCTATTTGGCTCATTTTTTGTTGTTGTGTTCGTAATTGTCAGGGCAAGGTTTGTAGGGAAAGACAAATTGGAAGTGGCAACCACTTCTTGGCGTTGCTATACGAAACTTTGGTTTTTCACTATATATTTGGAAACTGCCTGAGAACGAGTCCACGTGGAGACCTTAAATTTTGTACACGGCGTTTTTAAAAAAATGTAAATTATGTTCAAAACGGACCAATCGGGTAACTCCTTCGTGGGATTGCCATACATAAATTTAGTGTTTTACTATATGTATGGGCACTACCTAAGAACGTGTCGACGTAGCCAACTACACTCTTCCACATATGCACAGACGCACACAGAGTGAAACCCTAGAGTAGGGAATCGAGCGATCTAGTCAAATGACAGCTTAGAAATATCTGCATCTCTAAACACCCCAACCACAGATAGGATAGTCATCTTCATGGTTTTTTTTACATTATTTTTGGTTAAAGTCTTTGCTAAAGCTTTTGAATATCTTGACCAAACTTCTAGTTTTCACGATTTTATCTTACTTTTCAAGCCAAGTCTGGAATCAAATCGGCTAGCTGATATATACATCATGGCTGGCTCATGAGGAGCAGATTTTTAACATTGGTTTCCAAATCTGGGTATGACCCTTGTGTATAGAACTATTTATATGTGGTTGCGAAAATGCTTCCTTGTTATAATGTCAGATGACACCACTTGTACCATTTTGAACAGTTTTGCTCGCGCTCAGTCGCTAAAAGTTCTGCAACTGAAGTATGGACAAGGGGTTCAAGGGATAAGCCGTAAGAGCCTTTAAAACTGCCGATTGTTTGTCTAAAAGCGCTTCTAGATACACATATTTATTATTTGAATTTTGCTCACGCTTCACTGAAAGCAAAGCCACGATATACAGACTAACAAGTATGACTATCCTGCACCATATATTCGCCGTTTTCTGTGTTAGTCGATTCGGATGACGTGTTTCTTAAAAACTGAAATATATAAACTTTAATATTTATGTAAATTTGTTCTACTGGATCCATTTAATATCTTAAAATAAATACCATTTTACTTTCTTAGCATAACGATAAATTGAAGGAAGATTATTAGAATTGTATTCCACATTTTAATTCGCCACTAACCCCACTTTTTACACTTCGTTATGATGCAAATTTCCCTTCTATTTGAGAAAAATACCATTGCCACTAACTAATTTCACTATAGAAATAATAAAAAGATCTTAATTAATCAATTAAGAGTGCAAATTATAGATATTTCAGTCTTATTTTGCATTTTTTATCGATAAAACTTTCGTGGCACTTTGTCTTGATCCGAACTGATTTCCCTGAAATGAGCTTTAAACTAACAAATGCAATGTATATTTATGGTAAGAAACTCGTATTATATTTATTGCAACATTTTCAATGGATCCAGTGGAATAAATTACATAAATATTATCACTTTCTTTTTCCAGTTTTAAGAATCGATTCGTGTGACGTCACGCGCACTTGACAGCCTTGGCTGTGTTCAACTTTCCGGCTAGAGCTGGCTATAGCCAGAATGAGGTCATTCAGTTGTTGGTTATATATATGTGAGCTCAATTGTCAGAATTTATTGTTCAACTCTTGGCTGTAGCCGGCTATAGCCAAATTGGTTAGTGCTCTGGAGGTGAAGCCAAAGTAGCTTGACGTTTGTTTGTTTAGTTGTTGATGTCAAGTAAACAAAACATATGTCTCAATTTTATTACTGTGTGCATACCAAAGGTGAAATTATATACGAAAATAATGTGCCATTATTAACAGACAAGGACGGTAATGTTGAACATTTGCGATGTGATTAAATTATTTATTAATATAGGTTTCACTTATTTTATAGGAAATCAATCCAATCTTTTATTATAGTTGCTATTGCAACTAATTTACTTTTATTACTCGACATAATTCTTATAATGAAATTGAAACAATTTATTGAAGTTTGGCATTTACTCACACAAATAAGAGTTGAAGAGTTGAACACAGCCCTTGTTACTCTGTATATCGTGAGCAAAGCCACGGAAAGCTGTGCAACTGCAGTAAGAGCATAGCCAACACAGACATATAATAAGAATGGATTGAGCCTTGTGCTTCAAAAATGGCACAAAAATTGAACAGGCTGTGAAAACCCTTTATTTCGTACAATTGCACACCGATTCATAATTTATTATTATTTTTTGTCGATTGAAAACACTAAAGATGTTGAAAAATAGTATTACATTACATAAAAATTATTTAGCAAGTTAAAATTGCTTAATTAACACAAAAATTAATTTTTAATGTTACCGAAAAATGTGCTGGTCTGCAGATTTGATGTCAAACTTCATTGAGCTTGTAAGAGATAGACGTATGCAAGCAACATATTTGTCTCAATTTTTATGTCAATTCCAATGCATTCCAATTAAAACAGCCGTACTGTTTCCAAAATTGGTTACAGTTCAGTGTATATTGCGAGCTTGAAAGAGACAAATAGATTTTAGCCAAAATTTGTGCCATTTTTGACTATAGGAATTAGATAGGATGGCTCAGTCCATTCTTATTATATGTCAGTGCAGTTCGGTTGATGTCTTATCATCTTGCATGCAAGTTCATTTAAAAATGGCATTGAGGCTTAAAGTCATGCGTATATTGAAAAATTATAGCAATAAAGGAAGTAGCAGAATGATAAAAACCCAAGAAAAAGTTAAGAGGAAGGTGTTGGTAAATGATGTGATGCAAATGATCCCAGAAAATTTCGTTTTTCCAGAATAAATTTATCAAATTCTCTCAAGCATTTCCTTTCCAGCATCTTGGAAACTGCATAATGTCAAATTACTATCACCTCAGCTGCCATAGTTTTTCATTATGCAAGTTCGCTGAAAGCTGAACTGCCAGCATGGCAGTAGAGGTTACACGTGCAAGAAGTATGGCAGTACAGCTTCCATGCAAGTTGTACTATTACGTGTAACCCCCGGGTTTGGTCCAGCTATCGCTGATTTTATATTGGAGCGAAAGTGTGCTGGCTTACTGACTAAGTCAAATTGCGTTTCGTAACCACTATACACAAGGGTATTATGGCTGGATTACATTAAAAACGCCGACGCCGGCGTGCTCGTCGTTTTATGTCAAAAATATTTAGAGACAGTATTGCATGCATGAAATGCATTACATTACCCACGCAGGATTGTCGGCGCGGTCGTCGATCCATTGCTGCCAATATAGAAGATCTATATTTATTATGAAAAAACATGAAAAATTTAAACAATATTTGAATTTCTGAAAATAAATGATATTATGTTAAACAATGTAAACTTGAAGGACAAGAAAAGATTTTTTTTTATTATTATTTAAAAATTTATTGCAAACCGGCAGAGATTACAAGCAAATAACTCAACTGTAAAATATAAGGGAAATTAAAGTATGGCGCTGCCGCCCAGTGTTAATGTAACTTGCCCGGCGTTTGACGACGACGACGATGACCACGCCGGGTTAATGTAATCCAGCCATTACTTATCTGCGCATCAACCTTTCAACCCCCACGCATTTAGGCATCTATATTATTGGCGGGCAGCTGCTCCGTATCAGAACAAATTTATATAACCTTATATACTCAAATAAAACTTTTTTTTTTTAGTTTTTACAACAAGTGATGTTATGGTAACTATGTGATTTGGCTTGGACGTGAAGTCCCGACAGCCAGCATGAGCTGACAGATCACTCGGCGGACAGCGTTGACTCCAGGGCGGCACGCTAGCTCGCCTCGGCTATTGGCGGAGAGTGTGGGGAGATTCTACGAAAACCTGCCGCTGCCGCCTGCCACATACAAAAAAACTCGTGCCTACATCAATTACCTACATCCCGTGGGAAGATGTTCTGCCTTCCATCGCCGTTGCCCCAACCACCCTACGATCCTGCGGGCGATATTGAACAGTATCCCTGGTAGACCTGAAAAGAGAGAGGATAGCGGACCTAGGCGACCTTCATGCGAGAGGGCTCCAGGAAAGTGAAAGGAGAAATAAAAGAGCTCACAGCATCATTACGTTATAAAATTTTCATTATAACCGACATAATTATTAATATGTATACTACCGATAATGGAAATAGGATATCTTATAATTTATACAAGGATTGTAACTACTCATCGTGGTTATAGCTCTCTTCTTTTCGTAATAAAGAAAAATTTGTACTAAAACTATTAAGCTAGAATTTATGACGTTGAAATAGTACTCGTGGGTTTGTACTAATTCCCGAAATTGGAGACAAACATATAGTCTTTCTTACTGTGTGCATATTTGTTAGTAATGACCATTAAACAAAATGATTAAACTCAAGGTTTCCATTGTCTGGAATATGATAATATGCATAGATATAATAAACTAAATATATATTATAACAGGGCACCATTATTCCATGGAATACTTAATAATTTCATATAGGAAATTATTGCTTATGATCAAAACTTGTAAACGACGTGATGCAAAGTTGGGCAATACGTTCGATCGATTAAAACGCAAATCAAGAATTTTAAGATGTCGAAGCCACTTAATTGCCTCAACACTTGTAAGATGTTGTAGCCATTGTGCAAACTCTAAAGAAGAATCGACGTTCTTTAAATTACTATAACTGAAATTTGCTGTCTGCAATTCATTCCAAACAAAACCATTGGGATTATCTCCGTCACAGTATGTGATTATATCTTCTACCGAATTCAGGCTTTTATTACAAATCAAATGCTGTAATTGTGTACGCAATGGTTGAATACCAGCTATTCGCTTTATGTGTATTTTATGCACTTCTAAGCGTCGAAGTGATCTAAATTTTGATATGTCTATTATGCCTTCGAAACTTTCATCACCAGGGAAATGGTAAATGCAGAGTAAAAGAGTTTTTTGTACAAAATCATGCACCAGCTGTAAATCTCTAATAACATCTGATCGTGAATTGTTTGGCTTTACGACTTGAAATGATTGAGGCGAAGTTAGATGTGCCGCATCTGCGCTCAATACTTTGTCGCCGTTATCCCGTAACAATTTTGCCAGACTTTTGTTGAGAATTTGCAATTATATTGAACTACACCCTCGCTACGACCGGCGAGATGCAAATGCTGTCGTAGTGCAGGTGGCGGATTTTCTTGTGCGGGGTTGATTTTCCTCCGATGTCTTCGGATAATTATGATTTCACTTTTTCTACGTCTTCACTGTGTGAAAGGTTTGACAAGACAGAGACGATTGTCTTCTTCTTCTCAACCAACAAGTCAGAGCTCTTCACTTTTTGGGTGCGTTCGGGCTGTCAGTTTGGCAGCAGGCCGGCATACATGCTGCAGTACGTCTCAGTGTAGCTACGACTATAACAGTGAGAATTTAAGAATCAATTAACTTTTGTAAAAATACTAGAAATTTTATCTTTTAATTACCTATTTAAGTCATGCGGCATTATAAGTCAAAAAGTTCAATACCTGTTTTTTTCTTTATAGGAGAAGGAGACAAATTTAAAATACATTTCAACTAATATTGGCAGCTATTCGTAGCTAGTTTACATCCGATTTCAGTAAAAGTTACCCCCCTCCCACATAATTTTTTTGTCTAGGTGAGTATTATCACCATCAGTATTAAACTCTTTATGCCAAACACCCTGTATTTTACAACTGCTTAATTTACTGTAAACATTCCACTTAAATACCTACCTGCTGCTAAGTATTATCTTCTAAAGTGTTGGAACTTTTCCTCGGTATTTCTTGATCTTTTAAAAACATCAGTTCATTATAATCAGACCTGTAAAGTACTTGTACCTGGACTTGTACTTGAAAAATTTTAAAGTACCAATACCGGGACTTATACTTGAAATGTTTTTAAGTACCAGTACCGGGACTTGTACTTGTACATAAAATATTTCAAGTCCAGGTACTAGTACTTGTACTTGGAATTTTACAGGTCTGTCCTGATTTTTTTAGATTTTTCCATTTTTTTATATTCATTTCTGAAATTTTTTCTTGGCGAGCTATCTTTTCTACCACTATTTATGCATCAGAAACTGCGTTTTTTTAATTTTTCCACTAAAACTTCATACGCCTGATTTCTTGCATCCGCGTTACTACAATCATTATTTTTATACTTTTAATTTTTCACAAACACGGTTTGCTTTAGTTCAATAAATTCTAACAGAAATTCTCTGGCGAACTTTCTTAGGCTTTGGAGTTTTTTAATTTCAGCTTACTTTACCCAACAGCTTCATCACTGTTTAACGACAAACGATTACGCACACTTTTCATCCATACTATCGTCGTACAGCGTACGGAGCAAAATCGAAACCGATTTTATTTTTCGCTGTGGCGAAAAACGTGACAGCGTTGCCTGAACATCATTCAGGTGTTCGAATAACGCTGAGTAATACGACGATGGTGTGTAGCGGGCATTAGGCTTTTAAGTAAACTATGAAATCTTTTACTTGCTAATAACATAAGTAAAAACCACATGATTTTCATCATTAGGACTATTTATTATTACTTATTTATAATCTTTTTGTGGAACAGTAATTTACTTGTACCTACTGCTGTCAATTATTTGCTAAACACAATCTTTTCCTTACAGGACAGAATATATAGCACTTGCACTTCAATATAAGCCGCTAAATTTAGGACAAGGTTTTCCGGACTTTGCGGCGCCAAAATATGTAACTGATGCTTTAGCAACGACATCATCAAGCTCTGATCCCTTGATGAATCAATATACAAGAGGATTTGTAAGAATTTGAAATTATTAACAAAAATTCCAGTCATTATGACAGTAGTTAACATCTTCAATTTTATCGATAGGGCCATCCACGATTAGTTCAAGCTCTATCGAAATTATACTCGCAGGTAATACAACGCGAAATAAATCCCCTGACAGAAATTTTAGTAACATGCGGAGCATATGAAGCTTTATATTCCACAATTCAAGGACATATTGAGGAAGGAGATGAAGTCATAATTATAGAGCCGTTTTTCGATTGTTATGAACCGATGGTAAAAATGGCAGGAGGTGTACCACGATTTATTCCCCTAAAGCCGGTAAAATTTATTAATTATTTTAGTTTATGCTTTTACGTTCTTAAATTTTCTAGAATAAAACATCTGATATAATGTCATCAGCCGATTGGGTGTTAGATAAATGTGAATTAGAAAAGCTCTTCAATAAAAAGACAAAAATGATTATAGTAAACAGTCCGCAGAATCCATTAGGAAAAGTTTTCGACATGAATGAGCTTACAATGATTGCAGATCTTTGCAAAAAATGGAATGTCTTATGTGTATATGATGAAGTTTACGAATGGATTGTATATGATGATAACGAACATATCAGAATGTGTAAGAATATATACTCGTAATTTGTCTAATATATTAGTATAAAATAAATCAGGTACACTTCCTGGAATGTGGGAGCGAACAATAACTGTTGGATCAGCAGGAAAAACATTTTCAGTAACTGGATGGAAGATAGGATGGGCATACGGACCTGCTAATCTTATGAAAAATTTACAAATGGTACATCAGAACACTGTATATACTTGTGCAACACCAATTCAGGTAAAAATTTGGATAGGCTTTAATTTGATAAATAATGTTGCTATCAAATTTTCAGGAAGCAATTGCACTCGGTTTCGAATTAGAACTTACCAGACTCGGTTCTCCAGAGAGCTATTTTAAATCCCTTCCTGTGGAACTGAAATCAAAACGAGATTTTATGGGAAAATTTCTTCAAGAAGCTGGCATGAAACCGACTATACCACAAGCGGGCTATTTTATGATAGCCGACTGGACTGCTATTGGTGAGTAAATTTAAATTGCACCCTAAAATAATTATGCATTAAATTTAAACATTTCCAATTAATTCTTTTCAGGGGACAAAGTTGATCTAAATTCGGAAAAGGATAAATATCGAGACTATCGGTTTACGAAATGGATGATAAAAAACTTAGGTTTACAGGGTATCCCACCTAGTGCATTTTACAGTGAACCAAATAAACATTTAGCTGAAAATTATGTTCGTTATTGTTTTATGAAGAAAGATGAAAACCTGCAGAAAGCATATGATTTGCTTAAGGGTTGGAGTGCTAAGCTTAAACTTTAAATAAATTTTGTAACATTTTACACGAGCTGCCTTTTTTTTTAGTTTCAAAACATCCAGATTTCCTAAATACTGAAGTTATTTTCTGAAATTATATAACTTCCTATGAAAAATTGTGGTTGGACTATATGGGATGTTTCCGTCATAGAAGTCCATAGGATAGGAGGTGATAGTACTCACATAGACATAAAAAAAAATTATGTGGCAGGGGGAGCATTTCAACTGTTTCAGAGTTGCAGGGTGATTCAGAAAATATGCTAGTTTTTCACAAAAAACAAACGAGGTGTACGGTCACAGTTAAGGACTTATTGTATGAAGAACCTCATGGTCTTTCCAATTACTGCGCAACCAGCTCCGTGTTCATCTTCTATCCGAAGTTATGACGCTCTAAAGTGAAAGTTTCGGATTGTTTTCTTTTTTTTTTTACAAAAAGGTGGTAATTTTTATTCCCTAGATGAAATCTACAGGGAATACTAAGTTTGTCATTCCGTTTATAACACCTAGAAATAATGATGGTAGAGCAAAATGGATTGGACACCTATGTATAAAATTAAAAGTTATTTTGATTTTTGATATCCGTCTGTTCTTCCGTCCTGACGGTAACTCGAGAGCGCGTGTACTTACAGAGCTGAAATTTTGAACTTAGGCTTTTTAAAAAAACAGTAATTTAAGTTCGAAAATGGGACAAATCGGGTAACTCCTTCGTAGGGTTTCCATACAAAAATTTCATTTTTCACTACATATTTGGACACTGAGAACGCGTCAACGTAGAGCGTTGATATTTTGTACATAGCGGTTTCATAAAAATAGTAAATATAATTTCAAAAATGGATTAATTCGAAATTTAGGATTTTTGCGTATCCTGTGAAAACGATCAATCCTATACGGTTTTAATACACTGAAAAGTTCTTCACAATATGAAAGCTTATAAAATTTTTGCTGTTCAACGAACCGTTCTAGAGATATATTCAAAAATCATACTTGCGCAGATGGGTGACCATACGAAATTACAAACGAGCATGCATCTACGGTATCATATGAATTGGTCTAACGTTAGACCAATTCTAGCTTTTTTACTTGTTTCTTTATAAAAACTGTAAACTGCGGACACTCCTCTTTTGACCTTGTACAACTATGTCTTAACTGTAGCCGTTAAAGAATTTTTAGCTCTCAATCAAGTCATAACGAAATTAGACGATATTTGCTTAAAATTATAAACTAACAAGAGCTGGCGTCCAAAATACTTACGTCATTTCATAAACAAAATTGTTCATCTTATTATTTTAACATCGTTGATATCTTATTCGGAAGTCTGCCTGGCTACCAGTAATGGAGGGTGCTGCGGAACACCTGCGAAGACTTACAGAAATCGGTTGAAAAACGTGATTTCATAAAGGCTGATTTTTGGTGTGTGGCAGCAGAAATTTCATGCTCAATGGTAAAAATGGCTGACGACAATATAACAAAGACGCGGAAAAATGTGTAAAACTTACGTCATATCAAGATAACTTAAGAAGGCGTTTACTTAAGAGTGCTGAAATCTTACACACAACTTAAAAAAAATATCAAGTTCAAAATGCGATCAATCGGGCAACTCCTTCGTAAAGTTGCCGTATAAAATTATCATTTTTATACCCTAGATATGAAATCATAGGGGTATAGGTATACTAAGTTTGTCATTCCGTTTGTAACACCTCGAAATAATTATGGTAGAGCAAAATGGATTGGACACCCATTCATAATATTAAAAGTTATTTTGATTTTTGCATGTCCGTCGTCCATCTGTCTGTGCGCACGATACCTCGAGAACGCGTATACTTAGAGAGCTGAAATTTTGTACACGGACTTTAAAAAAAAAGTAAAATTAAGTTCGAAAATGAGACAAATCGGGCAACTCCTTCGTGGGGTTGCCATATAAAAGTTTCGTTTTCCGCTATATATTTGGACACTGCCTGAGAACGCGTTGACGTAGAGAGCTGAAATTTCGTACATGATGTTCTTACTACATTAGCAAATAAAATATCAAAAATGGAATCGGGCAACTCCTTCTTGGTGTTGCCATATAAAAATTTCGGTTTTTTACGTATACTTTGAAAACGATCAGTCCAAGAAGTTTTTATTGTACTAAAAACTTCTGCAGAATACGAAATCCTATAAAATTAGTTATAATCATTTTTTCTGTGCGACAAACTGTTCTAGAAATATATGCGAAAAACAACTTCAAAATCATTACTTGAATAGATCGGTGACCATACGAAATTTAATACGGGCATTCATCTAGGGCTGTGGTTTTCAACCGGGGTGCCGCAAAGTTTAAGAATGGTGCCGCAAAGTTTAAGAATTTTCTTGGAAATTAACTTTAACATTTCAGTTCTATTTTGCTACGATCTACATACTTAGTAAACAAAGAAGCGATGACTAATCGCTCGTTAATGTAATGTCTAAGATAAACTAATGAAAAGATAGGACAGAGAAGAACAAAATTGGAAATTTTTCGTGTTTTCAAGAAAGAAACAAATAATTTCATATACTTATGTCTTTTGCATGAATGGGCGAAAAGAACTTAACTATGTATTATTATAGTGCAACTGAGACAACGAGTTAACAGCCAAAATTGAGAGAACGTAGGTTTACCTGAATGATAAAATCTTCTTGAATACCTTCAAAATCCTTTCAAGCTATTCATAATAATTCCATCGGGTCACGCTACCTCAATATTTTAAGCAAAAGATAAATTTCACATTGAACAACGCACTGGAAGGAGATGTAAAATGCCTGTCAAATAGAATTCATCATAAGTCACCCCACTTATCTCTTCGGAACGAAAATAATGTAAACAGAAAGCACGTGCTGTTCGAATTAACATAGGATTACGCCAACAAACATTGGAATTGCTATAAAATACATTGAGATATTGGGAGAATGTTTCAGAAAAAAAACTGTTTTCACAAAAGCGCGGGAACGTTTTATGAGCGTAAAATCTGAAAACTCCGCCCCTTCTCATTTATTTACGAAAATGAATCATTTGTCATTATGTTTCGTTGCATGGAACCTGCGCTTTCACAGTTTTTGTCTTTATTGGTAAAAGTTTTAAACAGAGTTTGATTTTTTTATTATTTTTGCTTCTCCTTCTTTCCTTTTCTTGCCGTGTGTATTTAAATGAAAAACAATCGGAAATCTCTTCTGTGTCATATCTTTTATTAGCTAATCTTTGGTAATGTTCTACGCTACGTCTACGCACGACGTGTCACGAGTTCGTCCGAACCACATTGCTTGGCCTTCACATTCCTAGTCCCAGATCCCAGTGCCAGGCCAACTAGCAGAGAAGAACGACGTGGGCACTTGTGCCTTATAGATACTTTAAAAAGCCAAATATATATTAAAAAATTTGAAATATTTTTTATCGAAATTTCATCTTTTTATAAAAGACAAATTTAAAAATTGATTAAATTTTTTTTATTTGATTGATCATCGACCAAACAAAGGCGGGTACCTTATATTACTTTTGGGCCCAAAATAATATTTATTTACTAATTTTTAGGAATGGACAAATTTCTCATTAAGAAAAAACAGCGTAAAGATTCTATAGATGAGTGTGAGTGTTTAAATCAAGATGACAGTGAGAATAAGAAAACTTCAATTGCTGCTTCATCTTCACAATCTTCAAACCACGCTGTTCAAAATGTTAAGAAGAAAGTGCGCCTATATCTAGATAGACCCTAATACAGCGTTCAGATTTTAGATCCGCCTCTGGTCAAGGGTGCCACGATTTTTTATTTTTCAGTCAGGGGTGCCCCTCAATGAAAAAGGTTGAAAAACACTGATCTAGGGTATCATAAGAATTGGTCTTAGACCAATTCTAGCTTTTTTACTTGTTAACTAAATATTTGGGCACTGCCTAGAAACGCGTTGATCTAGAGAGCTGAAATTTGGTACATAGTGTTTTCATAGCAATAGTAAATAACTTTGGTGGTTTTTCACTATATATTTGGAAACTGACTGAGAACACGTCGACGTGGAGTCCCCAAATTTTGTACACTACATTTTCATAAAAATTGCAAATATACGCTCAAAAATGGACCACAAAATCGAGAAACCATTTCTTGGTGTTTATATGGGAACATCGAGAAGGGTTTGCCCGATTTAGTACATTTTTGAAATTTTATTTACCATTTATATGGGAACGCTGTGTGAAAAATTTGTATTTTTGTATGGCCACATCAAGAAAGGAAAGGGTTACCCGATTAGATCCATTTTTGGGAGTCACAGCTAATTACAGGTCGAGTAATAGCTGTCTAATACCCTAGGCAGACGGGCAAAATCAATGATCATTCGTTCGTAATTGAATTTTTCAAAAATCGATTTACCTTTGAATTTTAATTATTAAAAATGTGCTTTAAATTACATACAAAAATTGACAGGACTCTCGTTTTAATCCACAAAACCTTGAGCAACTTGATTTTTGAAAAAATCAATTACGAATGAATGATCATTGATTTTGTCCGTCTGTCTAGGGTATAAGTCCTGAATATATACTTTCGCTATATATTATTCAGGTTGGGGAGATTGATCAGAAATTTTATGCTAAGGGTGAGAATGTATCTAATCAAAGGTGTTATGTTGGTTATTTTGTATATATAATCATTTATTATTTTTTGTTCTGGAATGGTAATGTGTGTGAATTTTCAGGATCTTTCTTTTGAAAATTTCTATGTGGTCTGCTATTGTAAACCAGTTGACGAATCAATAAGTAATTGTAGGTATAATTAATTGTTTATACATAAGTAGTTTTGTGCGTATTGATAGGTTGCTGTGTTTTAATAGTGGCATTAGAATTCTTCAGGCATTTGTGCCTGTTTAATGCATACCGACCTTGAACGTTGGCTTTGAGGAGTTTTTTAAACGTTATAATCAGGTATTTGATGTTATTCTTTACTTGAATCTCATGATTTCCTTTATTAAGTTTAAGTTTTTGCTCTTTTTTGCTGTTCTAAATTCTCCTTTACCACAAGATGCGTTTCGAAAACATATTAGTTCTAATTTTCTGGCATTTATTGTGATTCCCCATGATTTGTAGAATTCGTCTATTCCGTCGAGATTGTTTTTGATTATTTTTGTGGCTGTTTCAGGATTTTTATCGTGGGCAAATATTAACATGTCGCCTGTGTATAGAATTTCTCGCATTTGCGTGTTTCAATTAAAATAAAATTATATAATTTAGGGTCGGATATTGAGCCTTGTGGTACTCTCAATATGATTGGAAGTTTCATCTTCAATTCAATCTGTAGGCTCTGTCTGTCAGGAAACTAAAGTAAAGTCTTATCAAAAATGGGGCAGCCCCGTATAAGATCATTTTGTGAAGTAGACCGGCAGTCCATACGCTGTCGAAATCCTTCGTAGGATGTGGAAAACATATGATGTAGAAGACTGAATCTGAAAATGTTCATAATAATAAAGACCTTTTATAGTTTGAGGAGCTCCACTTTAGTTTATTTATTACAAAATATAAAAAAAAGCTAATTAAAAAGTGAATAAGTGTGGTCCTAGCACTTTGTGCTAACAAGTGCATTTTTTCAACGTTAAACAAATTCAAAATAACACTAAGACGACCACAACAAACCATCCAACAAAATTAAAAAGCTTTGTACTTTTTAAGCCTTCAGGATGTCATTGACCGCCTGAATGACATGACGTGATGAAATTCCAAACATGTCAATTAGAACTGTCGGTGGCCCAGATCGTGGAATGGTAGGAACTGCCAAATGTTTTACAATAGTATTCCTTTGATCAGCTACAGCTGCCATAACTGCTTCACCTAAGCCTCCCTCTCTATATAAAAAAAAAAAAAAACGAAAAAATTATATAAGATAAATTATTAAAATAAGTCTACAAATGTTTTACTTGTAATGGTCCTCGACGACAACAATACGTCCACCACATGCAGCAGCATTCTTAATGATCAAATCCCGGTCGATTGGTTTGACAGTAAACGGATCCATAATTCGAATATTTACTCCATTTTTCGCAAGTTCTTCTGCAGCTGTTAGGGCTTCATATAGAGTAATGCCAGCACCAATAACAAGAACTTGATCTGACTTTGTCTGCTTTACGATTTTTCCCTTACCGGGCTCAAATTTCTCTTCATTAGAGTAAATAACGGCAGTTGCAGGTCTTGAAGTTCGAATAAAGCAAATACCTTTGGTATTAGCAGCCAATTCTACTGATCGTTCGCAGCTTACAGCATCTGAAGGATAGAAAATTGTACATCCAGGTATTGCACGGAACATAGCAATATCTTCCAAGCCCATTTGACTTGGTCCATCCTCTCCAATGCTAACACCACAATGAGAACCAACAAAGTTGGCATTAGTTTGAGAAATAGCACCCATTCGGATTTGGTCAAAAGCTCGAGAAAAGAATGTTGCAAATGTCGAAGCGAAGACCACAGTTCTGTCACGGCAAGCAGCACCGATCGCCACGCCCGCCAAATTTTGTTCAGCAATGAAACACTCGATAAAACGTTCTGGGAAGGCCTTCTTAAGCTTTTCAGAATAAGTCGAATTCTTTGTATCACCATCTAAGGCGATTACTCGCGAATTGCTGACAGCCATCTTTGCCAATGCTGTTCCATATGCCAATCGTGTAGCAACAGATTCACCTAATTTATATGAAGGCGGTGAAGCAAGCTTAATATTGGATATATTTACAACTGGAGCAGAATCTCTGGCGGGAGGTTGTGGTTTGATAACTAAAGCACCACGATTTGTTATCATATCTTCCAAATGTTTTATAGTCTTTGCTGCATGATCTCCTAATGGTTTACCATGCCAATTCTCGATATCTTCAATTTCAGGGAAATACTTTCCCTTGAAAGTTTTTGCAATTATTGCTGTAGGCCTGTCTTTCGTGTTAGCAGCCTCATAAAATGCTTTACACAATTCTTCAACATCGTGTCCGTCTAGCACGATAGCATTGAATCCGAAAGCTTCCAGCCGCTTACGATATACTTCAGTTTGATGTTGTAAAGATGTTGGCTCCGATTGACCCAATCGATTTACATCGAAAATTACACACAAATTATCTAATTTGTAATGTCCAGCAAAATGAAGTGATTCCCAAATTGAGCCTTCAGCTGATTCACCATCACCGACAACCACATAAGTTCTATAATCGGCTTGATCAAAAAATTTTCCAACATATGACATACCGCAGGCAACAGCCACTCCCTGACCCAAAGACCCAGTTCCGACATCGATGAAATTCAATCTAGGCGTAGGATGCCCTTCTAAATCTGAGTCGATTTTTCTAAGATTTTGCAAATCCTCTATTGGAAATAGACCAGCTTCTGCCCAAGCAGCGTAAAGAATAGGAGCAGCATGACCTTTGGAGAGTACAAAACGATCGTTTGATGCATCTTTCGGAACTGACACCTTATAGCGCATTGTATGGAAGAAAAGAACCGACATTACCTCGGCAATCGAGGAGCATGATGTTGGATGCCTGAAAAAATTTTACAATTATAATTCAGATGAATTTCATGTTTAAATCAAGCAAATTGAAAGTACGATCATGAAAAATTGAGTCTAAATCAATTCTAATTACATATTGAAAGTGAAAGTGGATGAACTTGTCCTAATTGTTGAGCGGATAAATTAAACATAACATTGAGATACGGGCTGAAAAGGTATTATTAAATATTGAAATATTGAAATGTTGTCGAACCGAAATGATGATTCTCTTCAGCTACATATATTTCGGATTACAGGCGCATGATATAGTAAATTATGTACATGCCATGTATGGTATGCAATCATAGAATATATTATGTAGACTTTTTGCTTTTTTAGCAACGTTCTTAGACCGGTCATACAAATGAGTTATTCGGCTTAACGTTTTGCTGTAAATTTTTTTCACAATAATTATACAACGATTTTTAAAATTGAAAGTAAATACATTACGCTATTTGATTAATTATTTACGACTAGGATGAGATATTTTGCATTCTGTGTGAAAGCCTACATGTGACATTATGTAGGAAATTACATGTGTAAAACGTTCTTTAGCGTAACTAAATCAAAGTGCTAATATCTTTCAAACATACGTAAATTCCCATTTTGAGTAATCTATTTTTATCAGAATATCTCGACGATTTATAGACGCCTGGGGAGAGCTGCACCGTCCACATCTTAGTATTTTAAAACAAGATAAGATAATTGTTGATTAATACAAATAATACTTTGATAAACATAATAATACATAAATCACTTTTCCAATTCTTTCCTGTATAAATTGAACACATTTTCTTTTATAAACATTGTAATTATTTTCTCTTTTTATTTCATTATATTTTTGTAATCGAATTTTGTGACCTACTTCCATTAAATAAGTCTAATCGAAAATTGACATCTGCTAGTTTAAAATTATATAGTTGAACATCTGATAGCATTCTAATCCTCTACTGTAAATATCTCAGTAGACAACCTTTTCTAATTTTAACAAGAAAAAAAGCTAGAATTGGTCACCAATTCTTATGATACTCTAGTAGTATGTAATTACGTATGGTCACTCATCAATGAAAGTTTGATCGTTGAAATGATTTTACACATATATTTCTAGAACGGCGCGTCGGACAGTAAAAATTATTATAACCAATTTCATAGAATTTCATATTCTGAAGAGCTTTTCAATACAATAAAAACATCTAGGACTGGTCGTTTTTGCAGTAAACGTAAAAAACCTAAATTTTTAATGGCAACACCAAGAAGGGGTTGCCTGATTTAGCCCATTTTTATACCCTAGATGAAATCTATGTCGAAGTCATTCCGTTTGTAACATCTCAAAATAATGATGGTAGAGCAAAATGGATTGGACACCCACGCATAATATTAATTTTGATTTTTGCATGTCCGTTCGTGCGTCTGAGCGCACGATAACTCGAGAACGCGTATTCTTAAAGAGCTGAAATTATGTACACGGACGTTAAAAAAAAAAGTAAAATTAAGTTCGAAAATGAGACAAATCGGGAAACTCCTTCGTGGGGTTGTCATACAAAAAATTCGTTTTCCACTATATATTTGGACACTGCCTGAGAACGCGTCGATGTAGAAATCTGAAATTTGGTGCATGGTGTTTTCATATTACTAGCAAATAAAATTTTAAAAATGGACTAAATCGGGCAACTCCTTCTTGGTGTTTCCATATAAAAATTTAGTTTTTTTTTACGTATACTGTGAAAACGATCAGTCCAAGATATTTCATAAGGGCATTCAGAAGGATGACAATACGAAATTTCATAAGGGCATCTAGGGTATCATAAGAATTGGTCTTAGACCAATTCTAGCTTTTTACTTGTTGAAATTATATTTTATTTGCTATTTCTATTAAACAGCCGTATACAAAATTACAGGTTTCAACGTTAATGCGTTCTCAGGCAGTGTCCAAATATATAGCGAAAAACGAAATTTTTGTATGGCAACCCCGCGAAGGAGTTTCCCGATTTTCGAACTTAATTTTACTTTTTTTTAAAAAAGCCCGTGTGCAAAATTTCAGCTCTCTAGGTGAACACGTTCTTGAGTTATCGTGAGGACAGACGAATGGACGGACATGCAAAAACCAAAATAACTTTCAATATTATGCGTGGGTATACAATCCACATTGCTCTACCAGCATTATTTCTGTCTGTTACAAATGACAAACTTAGTATACTTTATAGATTTCATCTAGGTTATAAAAATGAAAAGAAGTACATTAAAATGTATTCTTTGACTGTAACCCATCCAGTATAAGCCGTCTAACATCATTCTTATTGGCGTGAATCTATTACACCTTCATATTATGAGCATAGCTTTATTTTAAAGTTTTTGAATTCTTTCTTTCTAACTTTGTCTTTGTGCACAGAAATAGTATTGATGAGCAATACTCAAAATGTATTTTTGTGTAAACATTATATATTTTTATTGCACCCATTGTCGATAAATTTCTTCTAATTCTCCTAAAATAGACGATTTTCTTCCAATTATTTTACAAATATAATCAATATGCCCATTAAAGCTTATTTATTTATTATTATATTATATTTATTATTTATCTAGGGGTTAGATAGTTAATTTCAGTCATGCATGCACTCAATTTTTTTCACATTCAATTTCTGAATCATCATTATACGCACAATTGATGGTCATGAAATTTAGTTCATTTAACATTTAATTTCAATTATTCTTTCTCACCAAATTCATTTAAATCCCTTAAAAATTGAAGAAGTTATGAGAGTTGGAAGAGTGCCTCGATCACATTTTGAAGAACTTATAGCGCGTTGTCACGCTTGAAACATAACTTGAAACTTGCAACGCGATTATCTCGAAACAAGGTTTTCAAAATCGGTGACAATGATAATTCGAGAACGAAAAGTCTGATTTAACTGCAGTTTGTATTATTATACCTATTCTCAAGTATTTTCTTCAGTTTTTGATCGTGGCCTCATCAAACACTGATTTGTAGGTAAAAAAAAAAATAAGCATTTGAAGTTTACAAAGTCGCCATTTTGACGAAACATCCGAAACAAATAGGGTTGAAAATGACTAAGCTAGATAAAATTTGGGGGGCCTCCGGTTTTTGTTTTCAAGAAAATCTCTGAATAAGAAAATGCCGTTTGAAAAAAAAAAATGTCCTGTTTTTTTTGCTTCAACGAACGAAAAAACTATTTCTAAATCAATTTTAGACAAAAATAGCTTCCTGATCGCCCCGCAAATTAAATTTCCTTTCAATTGCGCAGAGATTCATGTGAATCGGTTCATACGTTGAAACTGTTGAGAGCGTTAACGTTATAAGAAATCTTTGACAGCTTACTTCAGCTATTCCAGTACCATACAGACGCCCTCCAAGAACTGATTGTGCTGAATATGAAGGTTAACGGTTTCCCGCGCTCCGAGCGTCTCAGCTACCTGATTTCCAGCCAGTGGACAGTATAAGGATAATAACTATTTAAAAACAAAAATCTAATTTTCCATCGTCATAAACAGTAACGTTGGATTCTTTGATTTCAGATAATTTTTCCGTCGTCAGGACTTGTCACCGCAACTCGCTTTGCTACAACATCGTCTTCAAAGAGCTGGTACCATAGACATAAAGTCTGTATATATAGGTAATTTTTTTTTAAACCATATTTTTATTAAGGAAATTTTTTAGGCCAGAGGATAAACAGGTAAATTTTTAATCAAAGTTTTTAAAAATGTTAAGTTTCAACGTTAATACCTGCCTGCCACATTTGCCAACGGATCGAGACATGTGAGTGAGGTACTGTTAAAAAGCTCATAATGCATACTTTTTACCAAAAACCTTTCTTACTGTGCTTCGAACAGAAGTTATTACGTTTTATACGAGCTCACCTCCCTGCATACGCGAAAATATTTCGAGCAGATCTACAACCACTAACTTATTGGAATTTGTCTCGGAGACTAGCAGACAGATTGCATTTATACAGACTTTAGTAAAGCGTTTGACAAGTTATCTCACTGCGTGATACTCTTTAAAATGCAAAAGTATGGGTTTCCTCTAACATTTCTTAAATGGACGGAGTCTTATTTAGATAAAAGGACATATCAAATCTCATTTCCACATTCCATCTCCAGAGTCTTGAGGGTCTCATCTGACGAACCGCATGGGAGTCACTTGGGGCCGATGTTTTTCTTCTGTTTATTGATTGTCTCTCTTGTGAGGCACTAAAAACTCTTGATTTATGTTAACAACATTAAACTTTTCATTCAGATTAAATCTTTTAGCAATTGTGAACCATACAAGGTGATTTTCACAAATTTTACGTTTGGTGCAAAAACAATAATTTGGTATTCAATATCGACAAATATGAGGTTAAGACCTTCCATAGAAATCAAAAACCAATTAGTTATGACTATGGGTTCTCGGATTCCTCGATTCGCGGTATGGGTTCTGTCTGTGATTTGGGTGTCAAATGTGAACAAAGATTGAATTTTACCTCCCACAAACTACATGGTATCGTTCTAAGGAAGAAGATGAAGTCTATCTCTCCATTCAAGACCGCTTAGGGCAAAAAGTAAGAGTCTCCTTTACACGCTCTCAATACGATCAGATTGATTTTTATAATAGGGCGACCAGACAAGACTGACATATTCCAAAATGGGTCTAACAAGAGTGTTAAAAAGATCTTTAGTAATGTATATATCATCTGGCTCTTTTGCCCAGCTCTATAGAAAAGCAAAGCTAACATTGAGTTCGGCCTATAAACAAGTGATCTATGTGTAAGTTAAAGCTAAGTTTGGAGTCAAACAATACCCCCAGGTCACATATTTTATCAACTTTCGAAAATAACAACCCATTCGTAACATAAACAACATTCGAAGATACTCGCTTAGCCTACATTTATCAACGTTTAAAAAGAGAAGAACTCTTTGTACACCATTCAACAAGTCTGTGCAGGTTGTTCTGCAATTTGAGACAACCGCAATGCGAATCGATAGATTTATACAGTTTTAAGTCATCTGTGTAAATTATAAATTAGTACATAGGAAACATAATTTATGAATAATATGAAGAGAAGGGCGGGGGGGGGGGGGGGAAGAGAAGGTAAGCACGACACGTCTTGCATCAGCCTTAGCCTTCTTTAGTTACAAATAACCCATTTTTCTCTTTTCGATTTTTAACCTTTTTAAGTATGTACATTGGAACTACCTACCTACTCAGAATTTCGCGTTTCGCCGCATCCATTTAACGGGTTTGAAAGATTTTATGTTGAAGGTAATCTATTGCACCGTGAAAAACATCAGTCAAATCGACATTGCAGATTTGATTGAATATAAACTGTTTGATGGTGATGATGTTAATAATAAGAATCATGTAATAATTTGTAATTGATTTGTAGTAGTAGTAGTTTCCTATCTCGTTTTTTCTTCTTCTTTTTTTTAATAATTACTCATTACATTTGTTGTCTACGTTAATGTGAATACCGCAGTACGACAGGAATGTTTACATTCCCGACTTCTATTTCTTTATATAATAAACGATATCTTCATCAAAAACTCAGCCGACATACAACGGAAACTGTCAGAAAATCTTTCAAGTCTGGATGATGCAGCAGAAAGTAGTCAGGGCAAAAACCAATGAAACAGGGATTTACACGAGCAGCACATGCTAGAACGTAATCGAGATAACAGAGCAACAACGTATAGGCTGCTACGAATTCCTATTACCTCACTGACGGTACAAACTATGTCCGGAGCTCCAAATAGATATCATTCAGGGCAAAAATACGGTAGTTCAACTCTAATGTGAACGTAGTTTAACTATATGGTTGTGAAACGTGAAAGATTACCCCCATAACCCGCCTTTTCCAAACTTTTGTAAAAAGGTGTTTAATCAAGTCCTAAAGAATTACTGGACAGATGGAGTGTCAAACAAACTTTGGAGATACTCTGGCTAGGTCGTGCGTTCAGCCGCATGCAGAATGTCACATAAAGTCACATTTTTACCTTCCGTGCGTTCAGTCGCACGCAGAATGTCACATTTTTACACATCATGTTGTTCCCCAGCACATCGGTGTGCACATTTTTACGCTACGGTCTGGTAGCGTGGTATCTCGGTGCGCTTAGTAGTTTTGACGTTTAGCATAATTTTATTCTTAAAGAACTTTTGCCATCATGTGATGTGTACACCGTTGTGCTTAAAATAAAGTGACCACACGCCCCGATTTTGGCGGGACTGTCCCGCTTTTTGGTGGATTGTCCCGCGTCCCGCCGATTTTTAAAAATGTTCCGCTTTTTAGAAAATATCTGCATTTCTTATTTTAAATGTACTGTAAAAATATATTACCTATTATTTATTAAGTATTATGGTGAATATAAAGGAATAAAAAATACATAAACTAAATTAGGCAATGTACCGAGAGATTTACTCGGTTATGTTCGATCATTGTCGTTACGTCTCGGCTTAATTCAGATAAGTGCAGACAGTGCGGTTTGTTGTTTTCAATTTGACGTTCGGTTTGACTCATTATTTGATTGACGAAGGTAGAGCAATAGTCGCCACAACGTAACGGTCAATAAGGTAAAATTTAATACTCTTTTTTAGCCTTTGTAGTAATTTTTTTTATTTATTTCTAGTATTTACCCACAGAATAAAAGATGAGTAAAAAAGAGAATGCAAATTTAATGAAGAGCTAAGCAGAGAAACTCCATATATTAAAAAAACCAAAATATACTATATGGTACGGTGTGATAAATGCAATGCTGAATTTTCGGTCTCATATGGTGTAAAAAACGATATTACTAAACATCTAGCGACAAAGAGGCACAAAATATTTTTGAATAATGCCGCTTCCTCGTCTAAAATGGAACAGTTTTTTCGCAGTGCTAGCTTTGGCAACACGGAAAAACTGTTAGCATTAGCGGAAGGGCTATTTGCTTTCCACACCATAAACCACAATCAAAGTTTCAGATCAATGGATTGTACGTCGCAAATGATCAAAACATTATACGACAAAAAATTTGCATGTGCAAGGACAAAAACCGAAGCAATTATTTGTAATGTTTTTTCACCATATTCGTTTTCACAATTGCAGAAAGAATTAGAAAAATGCGCATATATGTATATCCATATATTCTGATGCTTCCAACAACCACAAAGATTTAAAATTATTTCCTACAATTGTTAGATTTTTTTTATCCAGAAACAGGAATTAAAATTAGAATATTCGATTTTGTTTCATTACCAGGTGAAATTTCACAAATAATTTTTGATTCAATAAGTACTATTTTAAAAAAGAATAATTTAAACAATAAAATTATTGCCTATTGTGCGGATAACACTAACGGAAATTTTGGTGGAAAAGCTAGAAGAGGCAACAATAAGGTTTTTACGAAACTTAACGCACATTTGAACCAAAAAATAATTGGAGTAGATTGTGCAGCGCACATTCTACATAATACTATTCAAACAGCATCGAATTATTTCCAGTTGATGTTGAAAATATTATTGCAAAAATTTATTCGTATTTTTATGTATATTTTGTGGTGTTGAAAGTTTGAAGGATTTTTGTGAAAGCGAATTCTTGGTTACAACAAAACACGATGGCTAGCTCTTTTACCAGCTGTAGAAAATATTTTAAAAATATTGGAACCATTAAAATCATACTTTTTATCACAAGATAAATGTCCAAGAATATTGCAGCTCTTTTTTTTGAAAAAGACATCACAAATTTGGCTTCAGTTCATCCACAACCAAGCTACATTATTTCACAATGCTGTGAAAATTATTGAAGGGGACAAAATTTCAATTACGGAAGTGTCAAATGAAATCAATAATTTAAAAACAAAATTACGAGAAAGAAACAAGGTGCCATTAAACGTCCTGATTTTCTGAAACATGTCAAAAATTTTTATAATAACTGCTTGGAATATCTTGAAGAATGGACAGTTCAATTCGAAGATATTAAAAATTTTAACTGGGTGACATTAAAAAAGGAGATTTTATGGGAATATATGGAAAAATCTTTTGAATATATTAGTAACCATTTTCCAAAAAATAATATTTGCGAAAATTATCTTTTTGATGAGGTGTCATTGGTAAAAAGATATGTTACCGATGAAAAAATTAAATACTGGTTGTCTGCAAATGTGGAAACAGACAAAAAATGGACGTAGTTATTCCTTAATTTTAAACGGAATAATATTCCTTATCAAAATATTTTGAAAATTGTAGAAATCGCGCTCTCCCTTCCAGGAACAAATGCTGCAACAGAACGTGTTTTTTTTTAGTATCAATAAAATATGGACAACTGAAAAAACGCAGTTAAAATCTATATTAAGTGTAAAATATAATTTGACCAATTCATGTGAAATATTTCACGACGTTTTAATAAATGATCCGAATCTATTGCAAAGTATTCAGTCGGATCAAAAATATGACCGTGAAAGAAAATCATAATTTTTTTTTTTTAATAAAAAATTTAATTTGATTTAAAATCATGATGTTCAAATTATTATTTTTTACAAATATTTTTTTATTACCAATAATTAATAATAAATACATTTTTGTACAAGTATATGAATGTATACAATAAAATATATATAACTAAATTGTAATTCTCATTTCATCCCATTTGTCCAGCTTTGTCTCAATGAAAATGTGGTCACTTTAGCTTAAAATCACATCGGCGTGTACACCTGAACGCAGAGGATCAATAAAAAAAAAGTGGAATTGGATTGGTCACTCTACCTACGTCGTAAAATTTTCCTTTTTCCTATATCTCACTACGTTATGTGGAATAATACAAAGCTCCCGCATTGAAATATGACAGACAAGGTTCAATATGGACTAACCTCACGCACACATAAAGCGGCATGTTGGTTACGCTCATATACATATATTTTAGGGCAGCGACATCCCTAGTAGAAATTGCTCACAGTTTTACCTTGTCTCCTGCCCCGCAAGGGGTAGTTTTAATGTAAACCAATACTAATTTGACTGAAAACTATCAAGGTGTTTGCAGTTCATAAAGAAACATATAGAAAATTAAGGCCCGATGAGCTTCCTGATGAGCATTCATTAAATCTCATCGAAGGGCTCATTGAATAGCATGAAACTGCTCCCTATTTACTAAACCAGGAATAAATAAATATTTATTATTGTCATCACCTTGTCAGATGACATTTCTACTAGGAAAATTTAAATTAATTTTTGTGATTTATTTATTTTAGTTTTTAAATTATTTATTTTAAATTAATATTTTGATTTGTTTTCCGCGGAAAGACTGTCGCCGGTATGCTGAACAAGACGTTGTGCCCAAATCCTTACGCCTCAGCGTCTTATAGTTTGAATTCAGAAAAAAATATGAAATCAATTGTAAATGCAGATTATCATTTATGAATTCATCATGACACTCAGTAATATGCTCCTTAATAAATTCATCGTGACACTCAGTGCTACGCTCATTAATAAGTTCATTGTGACACTCATTGACATGATCATTAATAAGTTCATCATAACGCTCATTATGTACTCATCGAAGTGCTCATTTAATATTGTAAAATACACAAAAGAGAAGCACAGCATACATTTCTAAATAAATGAAAGAGATGCAATTCTCATGCACACTATCTGTGAATAAGTAAATAAATGAGTTTTTTCCCGGATTTGATTCAAACGCGAATAAATTTCATTAGTACGTTCATCTGATTGCTCATGAGGAGCTCATTGATGAACTCATCATGATATGTCTACCAGGGATACGATTAGGTTTTTCCCGTCCGGCTGGCCGTCTATGGTTTTTACCGTCGCCGTGATTACACGACATACGAGACGGTTATTCTCGATTATTTTGTGGATACAAGTCAGTGAAGTCAGTTCAATAATTTTTAGGGGTGCTATAAAATATGGAAGACATTAGTGATATTGAACTTGTAATTATTTTACTTTTAATTGAGGATAAAGAAGAAAAGAAAAAAACAATTGCAACGTAGATTTTCAGTGCATCCGCTAAAATCAAATTGGACCATCGCGAGGACATGCAAATTTAAGATATGATGAGGAAAAGTTTTTTAGCTTTTATGGAATGTCTTCACATGTACTTCACATAGTTAAGGAAAAAATTTCAAAATCAAATAATTTCAAGCCGATCTGCGCCAGGCATTATATTACACTAGAAAAAAAAACCTAAAACTATTCTAAATATCGCATGCGCACTCGCGCCTCCGCACGGTTATTCTTGCTGCAGGCTTTATTTTATATAAGAACAGAGGACTATGATTGTGTGCATGCATTATTTCATTTCAACCAGTCATGCAGATTTGCGAATTAATTTTGAATACTTGTTCTCACCGGCAGATAAATGATGAATGAAATCAGGTATTTCATGAAAATTTTCGGACCTCTCCGAACAAGAAATATCTTGTTGCAGTTGTATTAGTGCGGCACAACAAGTAAATACTGTTTCATTTTTGATGCAAAATTTCTCTCCAAAGTGCAGCACAATTGTAGACATTTCTCTCTGCTTCTTTTACCTCTTCCCTAGAAAACCTGTATGCATTCTGCATCAAGAATACTCCCCTGGGATGGCCCATTCGGCAGCAAACCGTATGTATCAGCCCTCATCAAACCGTGGCCAGCCACGGTTGCTTTCGGGTTTTGAAACCGGTCCGGTTTTAACCTGATCGTATGTCGCTGACAAGTTAAGGCTGAAACAGATTACACTTTAGTGCGCGGCGCGACAACGCGGCAAAATGTTAGAGAACATGTGTTCCCTATTGTGCATCACGCATTGAACGCGGCGCGACAGCGCGGCGAAAATTTTTGCCGCGTAGTCATTTCTAATCCTAAATTTGCTGCTCACTTTCATTGGTACCAACAAAAAAATTATAATTGGAGTAGGCAACTTCTCATGAAAATATGTAGTACCAATATAAGAGCGCTGTATATACACTGCTGCGCTCTTATTGCAATCTGTGTCACAGCGCGGCGGAACAATTTCACCGTTCATTTTGCCGCGATGTCGTGCCGCGCCTAAAGTGTAATCTGTTTCAGCCTTTAATCACTTGGGATTCATTTGGCACGGAAAAAACCTAATCGTATGTCGCTACCCTTATACACAATGCCTACTCCATTAGTTTCTTTGCTAAAAAAGGGGGAGCTAGGATTGTCACGATTTCATCACTGTTATGACGAAACGAATACAAATACAGCACACTAATACATTTCGACAAGTGGTTTAGGTTTTCACCAGATATGCCGTTTATTTGTTGGTTATTTATTCAATGGGAAAAACTCTGGTAGCTTGTGTAACAGATGTCAAAGATAAAATTTAAATATGAGAATTGTCAAAGTGATGATTGGCACCAAATTTTGGTACTAATTTTAAGCGCCCCATTTTTATTAATTAATAAAAATGTATTACAACAGCGAAATTTATCGAATTTTCATTTAACATCTGGTAAAACATGTTTATTTTTATTTCAAGTAAAAATATGTTAGCTTGACAGTTTATAATTGTCACTTTCTGTCCAAGAACACACAAAGTTGTTCATGGAGCGCGTTCACTGCCACCGAAATAGAGTTTTTGCCGACTACTCTACGAGCATGATACAAAGATTAACAAGGTATGGCCGGAAAATCTGTCAATTGATTGCTTGCCTCCTTTGGCGACAAATGTCAGAAATTTGTTCGTCTCAATATCAATCGTCCTTTCACAGTGAAAAAAATTTTCTATTTTTAAATTTCTTTGCTTTCCCACTAGCACATAATTACTTTTCCCGAAGTGATTTAAACGAAGAAACTAATTATTTTAATATATTCAAAACGTATTTCAGTCAATAAAATACGAAAAACTCAAAACAAATTCGCTGGAAATGACAGTAGGCACCTCATGACGTAGCAACACAAAAAATTTCTCTCGAATCGGCCATACCTTCTTATCTTTGTATCATGCTCTACGAGGAGGGCCAAAAACTATGTTGCGTTCACTCTGCCAACTTTTGACATTTAACGACTTCGCTTGACTACTGGCTGGATTAAATTAACAACGCCGACGCCGGCGTGGTCGTCGTCGTCGTCAAACGCCGAACAGAACGCCGGGTAAGTTACATTAACACTGGGCGGCAGCGCCATATCTTAATTTCCCTTACATTTTACAGTTGTTATTTGCTTGTAATCTCTGCTAGTTTGCAATAAAATTTTAAATATTAATTAAAAGATATTTTCTTTTCCTTCACGTCACATATTTTTAATATAAAATCATTTATTTTCAGAAATTTAAATATCGTTTCATTTTGTCATGTTTTTTTATAATAAATTTAGATCTGGCACACAGTCGTATGGGCGGGACTATCGTTCAATCCACACCTTGAATGTACTACAACTACAATGACTACAACTGACAATGATCAGGGATATAGTCAAGTTCAGTTTTATTGAGAATAATTCATATAATTTACACATTTTTTTCTTATTAAACATAGCTTCGCAACTTCATAAGATTTATTTGCCTGACTCACTGATATGCCTGGCTTTATAAATTGTGGATGTATGTTAATTGCAAGATTGAATTTCAAAAATTAATTGCTTTGACATAAGAAGGTACTAATTGTCCATTAGGAACCTGAGTACACTTGCTCCTGGTATACTGCAAAAACCATATCTAAATGACACTAAACCTACCTTATAACTAAATAACATTAACAAACTAAAACCTTATGGCCCGAGAACGATGTAAAAGGTATCTATATGTTTACAAGTGAGTGTTCAAGCTGCTGAATGTAACTTTCATAAAGTTACGTACAAACGTAATAGTTCGGTTTTAATTGCGCTTTTCATATGATAAACCATCACTACGGTTACACAAGCGGAAACTTTCACCTAGTAGGTAAGGCTTACTGTTATCCTCTGCAATTAGTTGATGATGATTTTGTTTAAACGGGGTATCGTTAGTTGGTTTGGAGAACTAGGAAAGAAGGAGTTGAAGATGGACTCGTGTAGTATGTTTATGGAGGAGAGGTAGTAATTATCAGTCAGCGAATCGTTTCTATTATCGATGAAGACATTATTGACTATTGGGTTTGGAGGTTTCCAATTTATTCAAGTTTTTTTCTGCGATACTTACCAAATATAGCATTAGGGGTGCTATGTTTGCTATATTATAAATATACATCTTAGAGCTCCATTTGTAACAATGACATGAATCCATAGCCTAAGATGTGGCGAATTGGGATCTTATGTAATAACAGTTTTGGGCCTTTGGATAAATTTGAGGTTAGTGCCTAGATATGAAATCTCTTCTTTAAGTGGAATTGCTCTATTTTTAATTTTCAGGTTGATTTATCTGCCATCGCGAACCGCCAGTTGATGCCCTTTCTGAAGCAGATGATGCCACATTTGGATTCATTAATTTCAAATTCCCAATTATTGTAGTAATCTAACAGAATGGTCGTGAACTGTTGTATATAGTGCTAATCGCCGAATGGAGTCTCTCATCCTCAGCCGGAAGGATGGTGTCATCCGCACATAGTATAGCTGTCGGCTCGTTGTTGATAAAGTTTTTAAGAGGAAAATCTTATTGAAAAATATTGAACAAGAGCGAGCCCAATATTGTGTCTTGAGGTACTCCCAACTGGTATATAGTCGGACACCTGGTCAGCAATGGATATCTTCTAGGAAACTATTGATAATTCTTATTATGCTATTCGGGCAGTTCATTTCTAGCAGTTTATATATAAGTGCCTTTTGCCAGACGGAGTCGAACGCTCTTTCAATATCGATATTCAGGCCGATAGTGCATACTTTATTCCGCAGGTTATATAACATTTTATTAGTTAACGTCAGAGTTGCTTGTTCGTAGAGTCACCTCCTTTGAAGCCAAATTGATTGGAAGGAATTATGGAATGATCTTCACAGAAAAAATTTAGTTTTCCAGAAATTACTCCTTCGAAAAGCTTTCAGTGTGGGCGGTAAAAAGATGCGCCTTAAGTCCTTAACATGCTTGGAGTTTCTCACTTTCGCACTAGGGATTAACTTGGCCAGTTTCCAAGAAAACCGGAAAAATCCGGAGTAGATTTAAGAGTAAAAGCTATGAAAGGCTTCCGTTTCTCTTCTGTAGTTACAAGCTCGTGATTCAGATGAACGAGGTTATTATTGGCTATATCTGTACCAAAAAATTTTCAAACGGTTATTATTCTGTCGCTTTCTTTGAAAGCATGCGGAGACGGATTAATATTCTTAAGTTGTCCTCAAACGCGTCATTTAGATCTATCTTAACATCTTCTGATTATTATAAGTATTAACAACATAGCCAATGTATTAAGAAATTCAAAAATTGTTCTTTTTGCGGATGATTTACTCATATATGTGACAGGGAAAGATACAGAACAATGTCGGTGCGAAATACAGGAAGATTTAAAGAGACTAGAATATTGGTTTAAATCAAACAAATTAAAATTTAATGTGTGCAAAACTAAGTGTATGATATTTAAGTATTATTTTGACCTGGATTTAAGAACAGATAATAGACAAATTGAATAAGTTGATGAAATTAAGTATTTAGGCATTATTGTTGATAAGGAACTGAAATTTAGAAAACATATAGATTACATAGCAAAGAAAATTTCGAAGAAAATAGGATACTTTAGAAGAATAAGAAATAGAATAGACTTACTAAGTTCAATTAATGTACATATATAACATACTAATTAAGCCCCACTTTGAATATTGTTCGACAGTCATGTTTATGTGCGACAATAATTCTTTTGTAAGACTACAGAGACTTCAAAATAGGGCAATGAGAGCCATCTTAAAGTGCAATAGATAGACATCTATCATATTTGTGTTAAATTCTTTCTGTTGGTTGAGTGTAAAGCAACGAATTATTATGCATTTATTAATTTTTATATTTAGAATTAAGTCAGGTGATATGGCGAGTTATTTAAGTAAATTAATGAATTATGTTGGAAACTTACAACCTTACGGATTAAGAAATGTTAATGATTTTAGGCTGCCACTGTATAGAGATAATTCATCGCAGAATAGTTTAGTAATAGTAATAGTATTCTTTATTAGCTAGTTTAAAAAAGCTTTCAACAACAACATATAAACATTTTAGTACAATACAATCTTAAATGGTGACTTCTTGCTGGTTGGAGATTTCAATATTAATTGGTTGAACCCATTAGATACATATAAAAAAGAGATAGATAATATTATGCGGATTAGTTGTGCAAAAATGATTCTAAATCAGCCAACTAGGATAACAGATGTATCCGAGACCCTAATAGACTTTGTAATAACCAATGCGGGTGAAATAAATGCAAAAATAGAACCAAAATTGAATGTAAGTGATCATGAGAGTGTAGTTATCACTATACCTGTGGGTTCAAGGCCAGTTCAAAACATTAGCTATTACAAACATTTTAAATATAACAAAGAGAGATTTGTGAATATGATAAGTGAAAGTGAAATCAGGGATATTAATGGAATCGGTAGTGCGGACGAAATGGCGAGAATTTTTCAAAACGAATTAAATAAAGCAGTAAATGAATTTGTTAAAATCAAAGCAGGTTCATATAGGGAAAATTACTGGTTTAATAATAGATTGGGTGAACTTAGAAGACAAAAAATAATAGCAAGGCAACGTGCAGTTTTTTCAAAAGTGAGAAGTGATTGGATATGTTATAGTACTCAAAGAAATAAGTATAAATCGGAAATACGAAAGGCCAAAAGTGTTTATGTGAAAGCAAAAATTAATGAATGTAATGAACAAAAAGATATGTGGAGAGTGTTAAAAGATTTGGTACTAAAGAGAAAGAAGACTGAAATTAAAAGTATTAAAGTTAATAATATAATATTGGAAAAAGAGGAAGATATGGCGAGAACACTTAACAGATTTTTTATACAAAGCGTGAAGGATATTCATGAAGGGATTCCGAATATAAGGTATCAGAATAAGATCATAAACGTGAGGAATACATTTACCTTTAGAACAGTTAATCTCAGAGGTATAATGGAAACATTGAAAGAGCTAAAACAAAAAAGAGATTTCAATTTTGCTAGCCCAAGAATGATAATGGATTCATTTGATTTGTTAGGTCCAGTGCTGATGAATATAGTAAACAAATCTCTGGTAAGTGGAGAGTTTCCGACCATGTGGAAGGAATCTTTGGTCACACCAATTGCGAAAGTCAAAAATTCGCTGAAACCTGAGGATTTTCGGCCGGTTAATAGTTTACCGGTCGCGGGAAAGGTATTGGAGAAGATCGCGTACAGGCAATTGTTGCAGTATCTGGAGGTAAACTCAATACTTATTGAGAACCAATCGGGGTTTAGACAAAAACATTCGTGTGAAACAGCGATTAACATGGTGTTAACAACATGGAAGGAAGAAATAGCATCAAAAAAAAGAATAGCGTGTGTATTCTTAGATCTCCAGAGAGCTTTCGAGACGATAGACAGGCAACTTCTTCTGCGAAAAATGGAAAAGTATGGAGTAAAAAACACAGAACTGGAATGGTTTCGAAGTTTCCTATGCGAAAGAAGCCAGAGAACAAAGGTTGGTCAGGCTATATCACCAGCGGAAAATGTGGATTTGGGAGTACCCCAAGGATCCGTTTTGGGAACACTTCTCTTCTCAATGTATATAAACGACATAGGCACAGCGATTAAGCATTCAAAGTTAGCCTTGTTTGCGGATGATACGCTAGTTTATATAGCGGGCAACAATATCAGTGAAATTCAAGTTAAGTTACAAGAAGATCTGGATAGTTTAAGTTACTGGTTAAAAGCAAACAAACTAAAACTTAATACCGGGAAAACAAAAGCAATGTTGATAAATGGGGAGGAGGAGCTCAGACTGAATATGGACGGAATAATGATAGAAGTGTTAAAGGAATTCAAATACCTGGGGGTTGTGATTGACGATAGGCTAAAGTTCACAGCACACGGCAATACTATGAGTGCAAAAATTTCAAAGAAAATAGACTTTATGAGGAGAGTCAGAAGAAATGTTTCAACATATACAGCAATTATTATATATAATACAATTGTCAAGCCACATTTTGAATACTGTTCAACTGTTTTATTCTTAAGTAATCAACAAATAATAAACAATCTTCAGAAGTTACAAAATAAAGCAATGCGAACTATACTAAGATGTGATAGATATACTCCCATAAGATGCATGATAGATACTCTTCAGTGGCTCAATGTGAAACAGAGAATAATGATGAATGTTTTTATCTTCATCTATAAAATTAAGTTTAACATGGTGCCTAATTACTTAACTGTGCACGTCAACTATACCAGGGATGTTCAACCGTATGTGTTAAGGTCAGCGGATGATTTTAGATTGCCATGTTTCCTAAGTGCAGCGACGCAAAATAGCATAGTATTTAGAGGATTCCAAAAGTTTAATGAGTTGCCATTAAGATTAAAAACCGAAACGAACTTTAGGGTTTTTAAAACTGAAATTGTTAAATATGTCAAGGAAAAATTCTAAATCTACACTAGCAATTAATTAAATATTATAGATTTATGTAAATAGCAATGAATATGCTAATAAATATTATTATTATTATTATTATTATTATTATTAAAAATGTATGGCCAAAGAACGTGAATATTCGCTTTTATAAAATCAATGATTGATTGATTGATTTGATTTATTTAGTTAATTACTATTTTATACAACATTATAACAGTATTATTCTAAAAACTATTGCAATATTTTTTGAAGCGATAAATATTTGTATCATTTATATCATATTTAAGACCACGATAAATTAAAGAATTTTGTGCTCTTGATGTTCTAAATGAACCTAATCTAAACTCTGTAGCATTTCTTAACGATATTGATTGTACGCTTACTACATATTGCAAGAATTTGTTAAGGTATTCAGGCAAAATACCATTTTTTATTACTTCTAGGTATACGATAAACAAATAAATTTCTTGTAATTGCAATAAATTCCCATAGAAAAAATTTCTGTTAACATTTAATCGAAAATTCTTCTGTTAGTAGGAGCTAAATTGAGTAGTGCGTTACAAAAAAAATTATGCTTGAAAGCACTTGCACTTTTTGCACTCCAATTCAAATAGAAAAATATTTATTAGTTTAATACGTAAAGCAATGGATATACCAGATTTTTGCACTATGCATTTCTACAATGTTGTGCCGGGTTTATTCAACTCTGCATTCACCGAAACCGGTATTCTTTTCAATTTGAAGGAATTAGATTGTGCGCGCAAAAATGGTCTCAAAAGCGGCTGAAATTAAGGCCTTAATAATAAAAACTCGTGTCACTTTCGAATAAATTTATATTGCAACTTAGGTAAATGTGTTCAAGCTTAGTCTCAGTAGTGTTCCTACTTAGTGTGTATATAAATTTAACGGCACTACACGAGGCATGGATTTTTTTCTTATTATCATAACTGATTTGCAATGCTTGCGTAATTTAAGAACTCTCAAAGCCAGAATGAAAATGGTGATCGACTACACAGTAAACAAAATTCCCCCAGTACAATAAAAAGAAACTCTTCTTTAACAGCTAGACCAATGACAATGTTTTTTTGTTTTTTTTGTAAAAAAAAAAAAAACATTTTTCTCGCCAATCTAAAGAAACCCCACACGAATATGCACATTTAACGCATCCGTATGTAATACGTGTCTAATGATTTTGGGGAGGTCGTCTCATATATCGCTTGTCAACTGGAATGAGAATGAGAAAAGGTCGAAAAAAGGTCAATAATTCCAATGTTATCTATCATTACACTTAGAACTTTTCGGCATTCTGCTGTGTCCATTATGATTATACCGTCTTCAGCTTAAATTATAATCATATCTTTAAACACAGTGTGGAAAACTTATCATTTCGAAGTCACATGCTTACTTCAAAACAAGCAGTTAAAGTGAACGAACTATTAAGTAAGCAAGTTACATCTCTTTATTATATTTATATTATGGATACAAATTTGATAAATCTATAAACAAAATGGTGATGTTCTCTTATGGAATGAAAAACATAATATATTTTTATCCCGCATGTCGCGTTTAAGAAATTTAAATAGATAGATGTATTTACCCTGATTTGGAAGCTTGTGTGGATGTAATAGAATGGATCCTTAAACGGTGAGCAATGTTCCTTAATTCCTCTACAGTTTTCCTTTCTGGTTTATGATAGTTAGGCATTTTTTAGTTTAGAAAAACAAAAAGCACTTCACACGTTAACAGGTTGTTGAAATTACACAAAGTGAATCGCCGGGTTTCCCGATAGAAAACTGAATCAAGTACTCTACCCAAATACAAATTCACGCGATGTCTTTAAGTAGACTAGACTTGAGTGAGTACCAGACGAGCAGAGAATACCGGCCGCAGACTAGCTAGTGCGCTAAAGGAGAGGCAAAACGAGACAAAATCAGAATGCCGGTTAAAAAATCGATTTTTAAGAAATCGATTTGGTCTTGAAAATTTATTGTGAAAGTAGGAGCCACGCGGTGCAGCATGCTCCACTTTTTGTGGATGAGACACAATGCCAGGGCCCACACACTGCAAATTATAAGCAGTTTTTACGAGTGAGAAATATTTGGGGAAGGAAAAATTCCGAAATGCCAAGATTAGATGATGTGTATCTTCCGGGGGTTACGGCTGTACAGTTGTTTAAGCCTAGTATGGAGTTCGGGTATTGGTAAAATTTAACGCGATCTCCAAAAAATAGCATGCTTATAAAAAGTTGACGTCAGTTTTTTGTGAAGAATTCGAAGTGACTGCTGTTAAAATCACAATTAATCTGAAGTATATTTAAAAATGTTAAAAGATTATTATTTACAATGGATATTAATCATCAAATCGTCGACGAGATTGTTGCTGTAGCAGGTCTAAGTGTGTATCGTCGTCAAGAAAATAAACCGGCAAAACTAAATAAACTGGTTTTGTGAATAATCGAAGAAATGTCGAAGTTTTACCGGCATTTTAATGCTCCGCACATTAAAATGAGTGGAGACTTACAAACCGCCATCTATCTTATAATAGAAAAATGGCACTTTTTATCAGTGAACGCCGTACTGCACTACCTCATAATGTCAAAAAGTTCTCGTACAACATGGCAGCCCTGCTTTCAATGTATAATTTGATCGATGATTTTAAAAATTTGGTTCATTCCTGATAAAAACCTGTTTTATTAATGTGTGCGTTTACTCAAGGATTTTTCGGTATTCGAAAAATTTTGAAGCAAAAGTGCAAGTACAAGTACATTGAATTCTCATTTTATAGCTTTATGCGTTTCGTTGATGAGAGTGAAAAAGTGTGAAAGGAAGTTTATATTTAAAGGGGAAAAATGGAAAAAGAGAAGAAAAGCAAGTGGACAAATAAACAAACTGAAAAACTTATAGAACTTTTTGAACAATATCCAAATTTGTATGACGTGAAAAGTGAAGAGTTTCGCAGTAGGATAAGAAGGGAAAGCGCGTTGCGTGAAATCACTGAAAAATTAAAGGATCATGTCGAGGGTGTTACTATAGAAAAAGTCAGAAACCGAATTCATGGAATTCGATGTCAATATAATAGAGAGAAAGGAGCTCAGCAGAAATCAAGAAAGAGTGGTACTGGTGTTGATAATAGCCCTAAATTATGGTGCTTCAACCAGCTGTCATTTTTAGATGTCAGTATAAGGGAAAGGCAAAAATCTACCACTTTGCACAACGAGAAATTGGTCAGTAAAATTTTTATATATCATATACAGATTTATCCTCCTTTCCAACACTCTCCATCTCTATGTGAGGCTTTGCCATAATATAGTACGTAGAGGTTCAGTCTTTGTATCTATTTCTTATTTTCAGAGCCATATGCTCATCTGCCGTCCAGCTTCTGTCCTATAGTCTTCTATTTCTAGAATGTCCCGCCCAAGCTCCTTCCTAGTTCCCATATCCCCATTCTAATTGATCACAACTCAATTTTGCTGCGCCTGGCAGTTAGCATTCGGTTCAGTTCTTACTTATCTAGAACCCTACCCTCTCCCCTTGGATAAGCTCTTACACATCTAGAACGCTTCCATCCTGCCCCATCTAACCCTCCACTTTGGTTCAAGCTCATTAGTCATTTATGTTATTCTGTAACTATCCCCGTTGCTATTCTCTTTTTTTAGTCCATAGGTCTTAAACGCACTTAAGCGTTTAATCTTTCCGTTATATAATTAAGTCTTATTTTCATAGTTCTACTTTGTTCCTTAGGATTGCCCATTTGTTGTTTTGTATTTTTTCACATTAGTTCCCAAGCATTTATGTTAGTAGTGTACGGCTCGTAATACATATGCAGCTTCTCAATGTTACTAGCTTTTTTTACTTCTCTATCTAATGTTATTCAACATCGTTAGGCCTCACTTTAAGCTTTACATTATCTGACTTCTTTATCTTTTTTAATCTATAGGTCTAATATTACTTTTTACCGCAGTGAGACTGTTCATTGCTCCTTTGTTAGTTTGCTAATCAATTTTGTATTCTATAAATAATTCCAACTATCTTTTACTTACTCGATGTACCTTATATATAATTTTAGGCTGCATGCACACCGGACGTTTTAATCATCTTTCAGTGTTGGTTCAATCAGAACACCACATAAATTTCTACTAATATCCCTATTTGCACTCACATCGGCAAAATAAAATGGCAGCTCTGATACATCATTAAAGCATGTCCGGTCCCGGTGTGAATGCAGCCTTATTATGTTAGAATGTAAGACTTGCGACATCCTTCTTGTTTGCTGCATTTTAACTTCAACTGATCTACGATTACGTTCGTCTATGATTTTTCAATGTTTTATATTGTAGTTTTCTTTTTTTTTTAATAATTCAGGGAAAGTTTCAGGAAAACAAAAAATAATTTATACATTTCAATCAAGTAAGTAAGTACCTACCAATAATAATAACATTTTGTAACATTTATTTCAGGACAACACTCCAGACTCACTTCCTAGTGCAGCGTTACCACTGAATGCAACCACTGGATCTTCTTTTCGTAAGTAAAGCCGTTAAGAATTTCTTAGTAATTTTGAATCTTGCCAAAGCAACGAACTCTCTTATTTAAAATAGATTGCAAAAATATAGCGTATTGTCCCAGCTCTGTGCCTATAGGCGTAACCCCAAAGTGCATAAACATGCGACGAATGCTTCCTTATGCATCATTAACATTTTGTATAGTATATACGCAAACTGTTAAATATGCTTATTCAAGGTACGATCATGTGCATACAGACAGAATTTGACGAAAGGAATTAGAACTTTATGAACTCCTTTTTATTCCTATTGTATGTTGCCATTATGAAAAGTACTTGCTACGCGTCTTTGCATATGCATATTGTGGTTAGAAAGGGTTCTGCTTGCGGTTGTGTACGCATGTCGCACTGTGAACGTGAAGTCGGAGGCAAGAAATATCGATAAGTCTTGTCGCGGTATTTGATAATTCCACGCACAATACTGGTTAACCCGATATTATGTGTATGTGTATCGGTATTTTTGAAATTACAATACTCAGGAAAATTAATGATTTGACACGGCAATGTGGAGTATAAAATTACAATTCATGTCGTAAATACTCCATACGACTTCTACTTTTGTCCTGTGGTATGCGTAGAATGGAATTGGTCTTTTGAAAAAGTTTCTGAATTTACATTCTCATAATACCTATGTAAACTAGATGTCACTCATACTGATAAATGGTCTCCCAATGATCTTGAGCTTGGTTCCTTAATCCTTAGATTTCCAAAAGTGATGTAATTTAAATACCTTTCCTAACAAAATTATAATACAATTTTAGTTGAAACGAAACATCCTTCCCTCTACACGTGAATTTTTGTTTCTCATGGAAAAGCAACAGCCGATTAAGATTTAAAATGTCCTATTGTCACAACAGCAACACGGGGGCCTATTCTTGAATAACAAAGGCAGATTCCGTATAAGTTAAGCTCTCAAAACCATTCGAAATGAATGTGCATGTGTTATTCTTGAAATCCGTATTCGTTATTTTCAGGGTCTATTCCTATTTTTACGAATTCGTTATATAATGAATGCGAGAGTCTCATTCGTTATATAACGAATGGTTTGCGTACAAAAATAACGAATACGGATTTCAAGAATACCACATGCACATTCATTTCGAATGATTTAACGTATACGGAATCTGCCTTCGTTATTCAAGAATACGCCCCCAGGTGTTGTTGTAGTGAGAATAGGAAATTTTAAATCTTAATCGGTTGTTGCTTTTCCATGAAAAACAAAGAGCGACGTATAGAGGGAAGGATTCGCACGAACACGTATGTGTATATTTCTATTTCATCGCTGCGGAATTATTTACCGGTGATTCTGACCTTGAGCTTAAGTATTAGACATGCCGCTTTTTGTTTGTATTCACCTATGCTGAAAAATATCGATGTAATCGATACAATGCACTTGATATTTTGATAAACATCCTTTACAAATTACACTTTTTCTTTTAAAAATTTTTATTTCTGGTGGTAGTTCGTTAAATTTTTGAAATCCTTTATATATTAGTGAATCTATTAAATAAGCCTATACGCATAGCCCTATTTTCAAACTTTTAAATTCTTTCTAAATTTGTCTTTATGTACAGAAATAGTATTGAAGAGCAATACTCAAAATTTTATTTTATTCAAACATTACTTACTCAAATTTTTCACCTTCAATTTCTAGGTCATCATTCGCACTATTTATGGCCACAAATTTAGTTTTTATACCCTTGCTAGATGACGAAGTCATAGGGTTTACTAAGCTTGTCATTGCATTTATAACGCACAGAAATAATGCTAGTAGAGAGAAATGGGTTCGACACCCATGCGTAAAATTAAAAGTTATTTTGATTTTTGTATGTCCGTCCATCCGTCCTCACAATAACTCGAGAGCACGTTCACCTAGAGAGCTGAAATTTTACCCACAGCCTTTAAAAAAAAGTGAATTATGTTCGAAAATGGGCCAAATCGGGTAACTTCTTCGTGGGGTTGCCATACAAAGATTTGCTTTTTTACTAGATACTACATATTTTGAGAATACTTCAACCTAGGGAGCGGAAATATTATACAGGGTCTTTTCATAGAAACAGTAAATATAATTTCAAAAATGGGCTAAATCGTGCAACCCCTCCTTGGTGTTGCCCTATAAAAATTTAGGTTTTTTACATATCCTGTGAAAACTATCAATCCTGAAGTTTTTATTGTATTAAAAAGTTCTTCGGATTGAAATAAGTTATAACCATTTTTGTTGTCCAACAAACCGTTTTTTTTTTATTTATTTATTCAGTCTACCGATTATAAACAATCTTACAGACAGGGAATATTACATATTTACATACAAGCTATGTATGTATGTATGGGCAAGCATTAGAAACAATCATAGACCCCATCATAGAATCATTAAATATCATATCGCATATATCCTTAAGAAAACACAATTAAATGTCGATTGAAGATTTTTTTAATAGCAAGGATTTAAGGAACAATGCAGAAAATGGAAGGAAACTAGGTGGAAGGAGAAGCATAAGACCAAGTCGAGGTGGGAATCGAACCCACGACCCCCAGGGATGGTAGCCAGCGCGTTACCAACTGAGCTACCGAGGCTAGCAATATATTCAAAAAACCACTTCACAAATTCAATATGCATAGATGGGTTACGTGGCCGTACGAAATTACATACGGACATTCATCTAGGGTATCATAAGAATTGATCTTAGACCATTTTTCTTGTTTCATCTCACTTCATTTTTCGGCAACGTCGCATTAGCTCTTTCAATTACTTTTTTTTTTACTTTCCCTCAGAGCTCCACTATCGCTCTTTCTATCATTAGAATCCACATTGATGTACAGGAATTTTCAGTCCACTTTAACCACCGCTAGAAGAATAATATTGTGGTAACCCTTTTAATTGTAATAAAAAGAGCTGTGATCGTCATTTTCCAAACACGTCCCAAGAAATGACCTGTTATCACTAAAAAGATTGTAGCTGCAACAAATTTTAATCAATTGTAATGGTTTTTACTTTTTTGGACTTATCTAAGACTATTGACTTGCTCATATGAAACATCCAAGCAAAAAACGTAAAATGTAACAAGTAGTACACTAGAAGAGCCTATCAAGCTTCATCTGCTAAAATCCAAAACACCCAAATTAATCTTAAGTTGTCCAGATGGCCAAGTAGTAGAGGGCCATTTACATAAGAATAAGAATATAATAGGCTTGGGCTTTAGTACAGTGTATTCCAATGTGATAATAATAATAATAAATCTGTAGATATCCAAGTAGATACTAAGTCCTTATAACCACAAAACGAGATTACTGAACGTGGAACTGTCTGAATAAATATGGTCCAGTCATTCTGACGTGAGAATGGCTGGCCATTTTAGTTTTAAATTGTCTTTGTTTATAGATAATTTTTACAATAAATATGTACCAAATGGATACAAAATCGCTAGGGTATTTTTAATACAAATCTCCGACCTGGGCAAGCCATTCTGATGGTCACAGAGAGCCGTCTTTTCTGGAAGTTCGAAATGCAATTTTCTTATGATTTAGTGTGTCCAGTCATAGAGGGAAATATCAAACAGAGTAAACCTTTCTGAAATCTGCTTCCATTCTTGGCAACTGTAATGAATATAAAACAAAAAATTATATACAAAAAAAATTTTCTTTTTTCTTTTAGGTCGCGAACAAAAAATGCGAGTTGAAGGACATCCAAAGTTCTGCGCAATCTGCTTTAGATATGGTAACAAATTAAAAAAAAGAAACGACAGGACTTATGACGAATACTTTGCAAAATTTATCGCAAAGGAGATGGAGAAAATTGTTGACGACGAAATACTGTCCGAAACAAAATTAAAAATTCATAGCCTCATTAACGAGGCTGTGAAAGAATGTAAAATAAAGTCCGAGTCATCTGTATCTAGCGGTAGTTTGGAATACAACATTGACGAATCAGGTGAAACTAGTGATTGCAAAACCGGTTTACTTTACCCGTAATCTGTTAACCGGTTTTTCGAATGATTTCGCAACACCAAATACCGTTTTTACTTTCAGAAAGATCAGTTTCATATTCTAACTTTTTTTTTTTAATATTTTAAAGTATAATATTATGAATTGATGAACATTTAATCAGAATCCAAACTAAAATTTGAAATTGGAATCGTGAGTTCGAAGTCCACCTCGAAATAGTCCTGCACTTTTCCTCCTAGATAGTTTCATTTCGAATTTTAAAGCTTTTCCTATTTAGCAGGTTAACACAATGGGCCCCTTGGCCTCCAGGCTTGGGATCTTCTGTCCCTCTGTCTCGAAAAAAAAGAATAAAAAACCTAGAACTAATTCTTGTAAATATTTACACAATAGTTATATTCACAATAAAAAGCTGAAGAAAACAACGATTGTCAAAATTTTGCTTTAACTCTTATCAAATTTAAGCGACACTGGAAACTCTTATAGCTGATGACAATGATCAGCCTGAGAAAGATTTTTTATGTTATTAAGCCTATAAATCAAAGCACAGCATGGGAAAAAGAGGAAAGGATTAGGGGACATTAGGAGAGTGGCGGAGGTGCTGATGTATGTCGCTCTTGAACTTTCGTAGGTTTTAAGTGCGAGGAAAGACAGGATGGATGACTGCTCTACATTTGCACAGTTCGGGATAAAAAAAGCATCGTGAAATTTTACTGTACAGCCAAAAATATTTTGAAGGGTGAAACGTAAGCATGGCTTGCACCGCGCGAATTGCGTGCAGGAATTAATCTGCAACGTATTAGTTTCCTAGAGAAGAGGTAAAAGAATCAAAGAGAACACGCAATGGGCATGATGCGGAGTGAAAGCGCTGATTTTGGTGAGTGGCGGGTCGTGAAAATACAGAGAATTTTCGTACAATTTGGGAGAGCGGGTCGTAATATCACCACGTGACTGGGTGGTGAGAGGCGGATCGCAAGAAGTAGAGAGTTTTCGTAAAATTTGTGAGAGCGGGCCATAATAATACGACCCGCCATATGAAACTTCAATATACGAGATGCGTATTCTTTCTTTTAGACGTTCTTTGGTTAAAAGGCAAGATGCTAGACTCCATCAAAGCTCTGAAATATCTAGTGCAGCGATTTTGGTCTCACCAAAATTGTGGAGACTACGGTTCCAACGTTCCGTATGAAAAGTTAGCAAGTCTCCAGATGAGAGCCCAGACCGGAAGCCATATTATCGATCTATGATTATTTGATTGGTTTCTAGATACTTCATTAATTTGGAGTATCATAGACACAAAAACCGTCGAAAGAATCGAAGTAATTGCAATTGGCCTATAATGATTTTTTGGGAATAGGCTAAGCGTGGGCTAGTTTCCAAGTAATTGGAAAGTGTCATTTCGAAAAAGTAGAAACGCTTGCAAAGAGGCTTAATCAAGTATGAGGTACGACTTTTATTTAACGGGACGAGAAACCATCAGGATCCGCTTTGGAGATGTTGAGCCTGCACTCATCAGTATAGGAGATGCAAAGCAGGTGTTCTGTGAAGTGGGGAAGATGAGAATTTGAAGCGATACTAGCAGCCAAAATTTTAGATTCATCCAGGGAATCAACAACCCCTTCAGCATTATTAAGTAGTGAAGGTATAGAGAAACTGGTGAAGTTGTTCCTGATGGTTTTGACGAGTGACCAGAAACCTTTGCAGGTTGCCAAGATTCATTGTCCAATACTCTCGTTAAACAGAAGCTTTTCTATCTGAATAATGTGCTCCGTTTAGTCTTGTAGACTTGTTTCAGTTTCTGATATAGATGCAACTGATATACGTGAAAATCAGTTTCTTTAGCTCTTATAGCTTGGTTGCAGATATCATTAAAGCTAGATCGATTTTGCAGTTGTTGTGATCTCTTGAAAGAATGCTGAATATATTCACGCATGTGAAGACCTAGTAAGTTCAAATGTGCATTCATCGATATGTCTCGAAGCAAAATAGACTAACCAATCAATCCCCATGATGTAATGATTTAGAATTTCCTAATCTGCATTTTTATAGTGCCCGAGAAGCCTACTTATAGACGGAGAAGTTATGTGGCGCAGGTTTGATGCGGTAAATTAAATTAAATTAAAACTAGCTTTCAGCCCAATAGGGAATTCGGGTTAGTGCATCCACCAGCTGTTGCAAATTAACAAATTCACGTAAGAGTTCAACGAATAGGACTGCAGGGCTTGTGGTAGAAAAATGTCTAAGTCACGGTATGTTATGGACATTGAAATTGAGAATAATGATACTTGCTACTTAGAGTCAGAAGTTTTACAATCAACAACAGTAACACAACAAAAATTTGATTAGGTACAGAAAGCAATGGAAAAAGATCTAACATACCTGAAGGTCATCCCAATAAAGGAGGATTGAACTATATGAAGACAGTGGCTTAAATTAGAAACATGATAAAAATACCTCCTTACCATTCCTTCTACTAGCGTTGAATCCGTAAGAGCTTTTTCTGCTTCAGGGCAAATTTGCACAAAAACAAGATGTCTTCTTTCAGGCGAAAGTATTGATACCTTTTGCTTTCGACGCGTCTATTTTACGAAAGAAACACAAACTTGGTAATATTTAACTTCGAAATAACTAATTGTTAAAATGGCATCATGTTTAGTTTCTAGTCTCTACCCTTTATTATTTTATTGTCATTGAATATTTATATTCAGTTTTATTCTAATCTGATTAAATTGGAAATTGTTAAGATAATTGTGTCTAATCAAGATTAATCTGTCTTTCATTCCTTATAAGAATATTCAAAATTCTCGGCGTAAAAACCCCTTGCCGAGTTCCGTCATAAATTGAAACTGAAAAACTGGTTTTAAGCTTACTTTCCGGTTTTGCAATCACTAGGTGAAAATATATAGTATAGAAACGTGTTCTTCCACATGTAATAAGGAAAGTCCTTCCAGTTTTGGAAGTTATTTTAGGAAGCAGCTCTTCTAGTACGGGCAGCGGAGGCTACTGAGGGAGCCGATCAAAGGAGCAAAATAAAACTCACTAGTGTGTAGAACTTAACAGCCGTCCAAATCTAAATTCCATCGGAACCACAGCCCATGGAGGATAATTTCATATTTTCATCTCCAGAATACCTATAACAATATAACAAAAAATGATTATATTAATAAAAACAATTCATAATTAGAAAATTGTATTTTGATTACTTTCAAATAATCCTCAGATTCTTTTAAATAGTTTCGCAAATATTAGAAATTTTTTGTCCACGTCCAAGGAAAGATTCTAAGCTTTGAAATTATTCTCCCGTAGTCAGAAACCTTATAACAGCAGCCAGCTTCTACCACACTTTCATCACGCAATTATCATATTTTTTTCTTTAATATCACTTTCAACTAAAGATTTTAAAACACCAAAAAACTATCGTCCATTCGCAAATAGTTTTTAAAATCTGCACTATCTTCAATTAGTACCTTTTTAGTAAATTAAACATAATAAGCTATTTTCACCTCGAATCATTTGCCACTCTTAAACCCAACACTTTCTCCGTTTGTATACACTAGGTCCATTCGTTTGCTTCGGTGCAAGTGTAACTCAGAACTGTCGAGTGTATTTCTACACCAGCACCAGAAATCAGCTGTTTTTCAGTGCGGTCCTCGCAAACGAATGAAGTGGTGTTAAAAAGTGTAGATATAAATATTTTGGTTCGCAGAGCCGTCCACCGGATCAATTAATGTCACTGTATTCATTTTTTATTGTTTAAAAATACTTATTATATTTGTCAAAATTCTATTTAATGTTTGAGTACACTTATTTGGTTGTTTTACCACAAATCAATTTAATTATTTAAAATTACTAAGCGCGTTTGTTTTTTACTCAAATCAATTTATTAACTTCAGTTATTACGGTTGCTTAAAAATTACCTTATAGTCTAAGCAAATGACAATTGTCAAATCATCTTTTCTACACTGCTTACACCCATAATTTCGATGGTGCAGAAAAATTACACTCAGTGTACACTACACCGCATTTTGACATGCAAACGAATGGCTTGGTGTAATTCAATCTAGTGTACACTTTACAAACGAATGGTTTGGTGTAGTTCCGGACTACACCAAGCATGCAAACGAATGGACCTACTACGACCATAACACTCTCAAAGCAGGTGTACAAAGTCAATAAAGCCCCTTTGATAGTTTGTGGGAGGTAAAATTCAATCTTGGATCACATTTGACACCCAAATCACAGACAGAACCCACACGACGGATCGAGGAATCCGAGAACCCATAGTCATAAGTAATTGATTTCTGATTGCTATGGAAGGTCATTCATTATGTTGTGACCCAGGTGCCCATTGACCCGAACCACACCATAAAACCGACACACCAATACATTGCCCTATGCAATATATTGGCGTATATCAGAAATTACCCTGAAAATAAAAATATTTTAATTTAATTTCAATTTTAAATGCATTTAAAAATGCATTTTCATACTGAAACAAAATTCAATTTAGCATAAATTGCATTTTGTTATCAGTCATATATTCAGTTCAAACGGCATGTATATACTTACCTACATGCCGTACAAGGTACATACATATCTTACCTGAACTCCGTCAAATTTCTTGCATACATGCAATTCCTAAATTCATTAAACCTAATTTTGTGTACATACATACACACCATTCTTCCCTTCGCCTAAAATATTATTCTTACAAGACACAAGTGCATATCAGATTTCATGCATATGCACTGTGTCTAAATTTGTTTTGTACATTCCCACGTACGATTTTTCACGTCGTGGGAAAGTGATAAGAAGAAAAAGAAGCTTTCATGGGCACCTGGGGCCGGCGATCCCAATCCTCGGGGAGTTTGTTAAAAAGTCACCACGGAACAAGTTCGGGGAGTTCTTCCTTTTCCAGTTTAGATTATATATTCTGTTTTTTTTTGTGATCTATCAGAATAGTTATAAAAGTTATGTAATAATTTGTAACATATTGTGTAAAATTATTTAAAAAGTGCCCAATTGGGATAGTGACAAGAAACTGAAAAAATAAAAAAAACTAACATAACAGAGCCACAATAAAACCCAATCCCAACACTTAATTCACTTTTCTTTTTATTAAACGAAATTTCAAATGTTAGGTGCTCTCGTCTTAGAGCACGGCACCCAACGGATAACAATTACCTCACATTTGTCGATATTGAATACCAAATTATTTCTTTGGCATCAATCATAAAATTTGTGAAGGTCACCCTGTACCTGTACACAATCGTTAAAAGATTTAATCTCACCGAAAAGCTTAACGATGTCAGCATAAATCAAGATCTTACAGTGCCTTACAACAGAGACAATGTCCTCAATAGAATAATAAAGAACAACGGGCCCAAATGATACCCTTAAGATACACCAGACGAAGTGTTCAAGACTCTAGAGATGGAATGGCGTAATAAGACTGCGTCCACTTTAGAAATGTTTGGGGAAATCCAAACTTATCCATTTACAGTATCACGGAGTGAGATAACTTGTCGAAGGCTTTACTAAAAAGTCTATATAAATACAATCTGTTTGGTAGTCTTTTGCAAATCCGCCAATGGTATCCGAGACAAGTTCCAACAAGTTAGTCGTTGTAGATCTACCCGAAATAGACCCATATTGGTTTTTGAAGAGAGCAAATTCTTGCAGGACTTTAATAGCTGAGAGTAAATAAAAGATTCGAGATATTTGGGCATGCAAGATTATTTTGCAACCGGGCTATAGTTAGAAATTTCCCTTTTACTACCTTTTTTTGTGGATACTTATGATAAAAGATTTTTTCCATAGCTGAGGGAAACAACCATTATCGAGCGATTTTTGAAAAATTATTCTCAACGGAGCTGCCAGAGCAAGGCAGAACAACTTAAAGAAGGCCCATTGTGAAATCATTAGGAATCCCATTAATATGATCAAGTATATCCTCTTGTACAATTGTAGGGATAGTGAATGAAATGTTATGAGAATCATTCATATGACTGAAGTTGAAGAAGCAAACATATTGCAAATTTCAGATAAATCATCACTAGCAGAATCCTTGTACCTCATGGTATTGTTGGTATTGTGATAGTTGTCAGTTTTTTATTCATATTGATAAACTTGAAAAAGATACGTGGGTCATTTCTTTGAACTCATTATAGAATGTGAAGAAATTGTTGTTACTTACAATATCTTTGTCACTGATATAACCGCCAGATAGCCTGATCTATTCTCACACCAATTCCAGGTTCCCCAAAAAGTCCACGCCACCGGCAATGTACAGGGCTATTCATAGAGAAGACATCGCAGTGCTAAAGCATGACCTCCATATATAAACTGACGAGTCAAAAAGCGAAAGCCATGTATCCAGTGCGGTTGTTATTTACAGGTCGGGGGAATCCACTCCTCTGGAGAACCACAAACGTAATATCCATCCAAACGCATCACCATATGAGGCAGAGATATATGCGATTCATATGGCATTAAATCTGGCCAGGGAAAAAGAAAATTCGTCAGTAATTTTCACAGACGCCAGGGCAGCTCTGAAAGCAATAACCAACCCCACACCTCATGAGCCTCTCAATAAAATCATAAAATGGTTGCTCGAAATAACAAAGGCTCAAACCAAGATATCCTGGATACCGGGACATGTCGGTATTCCACGGAATGAGACTACCGACAAATTATCAAAAGGCCTGCCAGACTAACATCAACAAGGCGTTATAATAATACCACCGTGTGAATCGTTTATTCGAAGATGTGCTAGAATAAAGATAGCAAAAGCAAAACTAGTAAAATGGGAAAGACAAACAACACTGGAGGCATACTGTCCCACCAAAGCACAAATCCGACCAATCCAGATGGAAAGGTGTGAAAATAATAAGAGTGACAATGGAGAACATACTGACGACATGTACAAAAACAATACGGAAAAATACAAGACCTCTCCCAACCATCCCCGAATTATTGTCTCCCGAGAATCCCGACCCCCTTCTCAAATTCCTTACACAGCTGCAAATAATAAAGCACATATAAAACAAGTAAAAATAAGCAATCACCTATCTCGTCTTTCTTTGCCGCTCTTATTACTCTGACACTATTCACCTCGGAGCATTAGCAAAAGGACCGCAAGAACAAGAATTGGTCAATGATACTAGTAGAAGGTATAGAAATAGGTAGGCAACTGAATAAATGTTATGTAGGTATAAGTTAATTAGCCTACAAGAATAGATATAGTTAAGATTAGCTAGGTAAGAATAGACATAAGTAACGTATAAACAAAAAGAAAACTGAACTACAAAAAATTTAGAAATGCCATAGCAAACAACATTGCCATATGGGCAGAGTACCAGAGTGCGTAGATATAACTATAGTTTTACATTATATGTAGCATATATACTATATTAAATAAATAAGATAGGTGGGTCATTTCTTTGAACTCATTATAGAAATGAGTAGGTCGTAGATATTCTGACCTTAGTCATCAACGATATTTATGTATTCTGGAGGAATATAGCAAAAAAGTATGTAAAGTGGTAATACCTAAAACATATTATAAAAACACAATTAATCAACCGATCAAAAATATTAATTCGAGTAAAGAAGATCAACTGGATAAGTAAAGTTTCATTTTAGTAGATTAATTGAATTATTTTTTAGATTAACACACACTTTTTCTATTGCCCCTTACTGCTCATAGCCCGATACCGAAATATAATATAAATATGTATAAGAAAAGCTCAGCTACAGACCAGATAACGCGGACGTATCACAGCAGACTCCGACCATCTACTATAGCATAGATTGTGTCTCAGAACGTGCGCTGCATTGAACTTTATAGCAGCCACCGCATGTGTTGCTGTTGAAGGGAAAAGTTATCATTATGGTGTTGCGAAACTTGAACCCAAAGAAAGAGATTATTTCCGAATGTAATCGAGGTGAAATAGTTCTTATCCCACGAATCGATTTGGCTTCATCAGACACAACCTTGCCATTCATCCTATGACGACGACAATTTCCAGTGATCCCAGCCAATGCGATGACAATCAACAAATCACAAGGACAAACATTAGACTATGTAGACATCGATTTAAACACCGCCGTTTTCTCATATGAACAACATTACGCGGCCTTATCGCGATCCAGAGTATCACATCAGGTGATACTAAGCATCCATCGAAATCATCAACAAGGAGAGGTGTTGAATGATGGAAGAATCTTTACAAGAAATGTTGTTTTCCATGAAAACTTTAGCTAGTATTTTATATAATACTGTGGTAGCTGCGATTTTAACAGTCTACACCGGTATAAAGGTGACACGCTAGCCTTGCCTACTGTTACAGGTATTCATAAATCATATTCAAACATTTTTCTACATTTAATAAATTTAATAATCTTACATTTTCGCACGAAATATGAAATCTTGAATTTCCAAATTGTAAAATAACAAAAAATAAAGTAGTAAAGAAATTATCTTGTGAGTCTTCAAAACTGGAAGCTGAATTTACTTCAATCTGTGATTGAAAAAGTTGGAATTACAATTTTAGACACAATATTTAAAAGAATAATTTTAAACTTTAACAGGAAAAAAAGGAGCAAAAAATGAAATAAATAAATAACTGAATGTCTTTCTACCTAAGTAACAAACGAAGAGATCTGATTTCCTCAATAATCGGGAACTATCAATTCTCTTCCAACTTTTACTTTATATTTTCTGATTAATAAAAATATTTTTTAAAAGCTAAAAAGCTAATGAACGCCAGCAATTGATTTTTTAAAATGCATACTCTGGGATTTCAAAGTTTACGTCCATGTTCACTTCTCTTGCCAATTGCACGATCTGTGCTAAGTGTACAGCCATATTAGCAGCTTCATCTAAATCATGTCGAGGTAAAATTTTCAACCCGGATTTCTTAATCAGTTCTCTGGCCTCTTCAACATTTGTACCCTTAAAAAGAAAATTTCAATTTTTAATTGTTTTGAATTAATTAAATTATATGTTGAGTTTACTTGTAATCGAACAACAACTGGAGTTTTCATTTTCAGATCCGTAGCGGCAGCAATAATTCCTTCTGCAATGACATCACATCGCATTATGCCTCCGAAAATATTAACTAGAATTGCCAGCACCTTCGGATCAGATGTGATAATTTTGAAGGCTTCCTAAAAATTGATTTTTACATTTATTACACACTTTTGAATTTTAAAAATCATTTGAAATTAATACCTTAACAGCTTGAGCAGTAGCTCCACCACCAACGTCTAAAAAGTTAGCTGGATCTCCTCCATGAAGTTTTATAATGTCCATTGTGGCCATAGCTAACCCAGCACCATTTACCATGCAACCAATTGTTCCTGAAGATGGCAGAATATTCGAAACATCTTTCAATCATTAATTCCTAGTAAATCTTACCATCTAAGGCGATGTAATTTAAATCAAATTTAGCAGCTTCTACTTCTTTTGGATCTTCTTGTGTCCAATCGCGTAAAGCGAATAATTCCTTTTGTCTAAATTCAGCGTTATCATCAAACCGGAATTTCGCATCAAGGGCGAAAACTAAAAAAAGAAAAGAAACAAAATTTTAGAAACAACCTTAGTACCGGCGATGAGCTGTTAGCATAGCGAAAAGTGTAAGTAGAAAACCCTAGAAAAATGTTAATTGATTTGCAAAGGGCCCACACAGCTTGCACCGAATAGAAAGCAAAAATTTTGAGTTAACAGAGTTAGCGAATAAGAAAAATTACAAATTCTAGGAACAGAAAAAAATACTCGCTTTTAGGAGTTCTTAGAAAAAATGTCAAGATGGTAGAAATTTACTTGGACATGTGTCGAAATTTAATTGAAAATCAATTCACATTCCTGAGTATTTGAAAGTTGTTTAAATATAAAGGCGTCGGTGCAGCACAATGGGCCGTTATGGTCACCGTGCTTAGGATGGGGTCTCCAGTCCCCCTGCCTCGATAAAAAAAAGAATAAAAAAACGCGTCGGTGTGTAAAGTAATGGACAAAAAATTGTCTCGTAGTTCTATATGCCTACGCTCGAGCTATAAAAACGCGTACCAGCAGTTAATATATTCTGCTGAGAACATCACTGAAAAGCCATTGGGATACTGTGATATGAGTGATATTTCAATCGCTCTTCGCAACTACCAAAGATTGTAGCAAATTTAGAGCGTTTTCACAAAACATGTATTTTCCCATCCACCCTATGTCTGCTAGGAAACATAACGAATTTCTGATTACAAGTTTCATACATTTTTCAATGCAAATTGCTGGAAAACTATTTGTAGCAGAATAATGACTTATATCTTAAATTAAAAGTAATGAAGAAGTCTAATAAATAACGTCGGCAAAAATTAAAAGAAAAGTGTATTGGAATGGAGATATTAGCTCGGAAACTTGTAAAAAATGGTAAAAATTGATTATCTTTTAATTCCTGTGGGTAGGTATTCTCATTTCTTTAAATTGTGACTGTTTTAGAAAGATAACGCCTTCTAACAAATAACGTCGAGTTTTTTCATTTTTAGTGGCGCTTTTTATAATTATTTGATTCTAATAGTACTTGTTTTTTCTCCCGACATTTCACCGACGAGAAATTGCAATAGTTATTTGAAAGTTGTTTAAATACAAAGCAAAATAGCATATTTAACAATTATGGGCAAAAATAATTTAGGAGTTAATTCTCGTTAAAAATTTTCAATTTATGTGAACTGCAATTTTTTATTTTTCATCATAAATTGTATGGTTTTGTCGTATGTTGGGTTTCTGTCTTCTGCGGTAGATGTCTATAATGTGCTCTGCGGTCTAGGTCTAAGCTAATTTTATATGCATTTTCTCACTTTCAGGACACAAACCTACGTATAGTAAATTTTATTACCTACAGGTTCGCTGGTATCTAAATAAACTTTTGCTGAGTACTGACTCCTCTTAAGCATATATGCACATCGCACTTTATCCTCATAGATTAAGTCTGCTAGCAACCTATGTACATAGGTTCAGAGTTGTTAAAGAATGCAGCCTTTTTTGGTTTTAATTCAAAGGAATGAAGAATGCATATTTAGCATTCTTTCATTCCTCTTTAGTATTAGGAATTAGGAAATATAACTCCGCATTCCTCAAAAAATATTGCCGAATGCATTCTTTTCCTTTTAGAAAAAGAATGCATTACTTTGAGCTGCATTACTTTGGAATGCATTGCATTCATTGAAGTCTGTGTGAATTCACTTGCATTCAGCATTCACTTGAATTCAGTGAAATTATTCCATGAAATTGTTTTGTGATTAAGAATAAAAGAACAAATAAAGCACTTTTAAATAATGATTATTTTTCATTTGTTATGTGAAAAAGTCATTTAAGGAGGAAAAGCAGATGAATTAAATTATGCGAACAAAATACATTTACTTTCATTATGTGGTAGAATTCGACAAATTAATTTTTGAAATTCTTTTAAAAAAATGCTTTAAAGTGCTTTATTTCTTCTTTCATTCTTAATCACAAAATAATTTCATGGAATAATTTCACTGAATTCAAGTGAATGCTGAATGCAAGTGAATTCACTCAGACTTCAATGAATGCAATGCATTCCAAAGTAATGCATTCTTTTTCTAAAAGGAAAAAGAATGCATTCGGCATTATTTTTTTGGGGAATAGAATTCATTTAATTCCATTCCAATTCTTTAAACATACTTTGACTGCAGCTTCCAATTCGTTCATTTGAATGAAAAAATGTATAGGAATGCAGCTCAGAAATAATGCATTCTTTAACAACCCTCATAGGTTACTGATAGTATATGCCGTGGTGCATATTTACACAACAGAGTATGACTAATATAACTCAGAATACGTAGCAAACAGGAATGATGAAAAGCCAGATTTCGCGTAATAAATTCTTGTTGGGTTAGTGGTTCATGTTGAAAGCTCAGTACAGGAATTTTTAAACGACTAAAATAATTTTTAGTTAAAAAGGTTATTTAAAGAACAACAGAGCTTGTGATAAAATACCCAAAAAAATATGATATCCAAACTGAGAAAACGCAAATATCAATCAACACAAATTGAAAATTCTCCACCATAGGAAAAATATTTGAACGCTGTCATTATTCTTCCCCTTAAACCTATTTACAAAACATTTTGACAATGAACAATGACATAGAACTCCCTCGACATTTCACTTACTCTTTAATCCCGTGCTCTTGAAAAATTAATCATGTACACGAATTACACACATATAACCCATTCCTGTTTGCTATATATTATAAAAATATAGGCACGGCTGACCGCAGACGAAAGCGTCGTATAATATTATTGCTATGACGAATTGCATCAGAGTACCCTGTATTTATAATTTTTTGTAATATCATGACGTCACGAAATCATATCAAGTAATATCAAGTATACTATGTTTTCTGTATCCTGTTGAATATACTACTAATGCTAATTGCCGAGGTATGTATACTAAAGCGATTATAACCAATTTTCAAACTACTTCCATTAGTCAACTCAGAATTCACAGCAGAAATCAGAGATGTCGATAGGTTCACGCTCACATGGTAATGGATAGTTTCATGTAGTTGAAGTATGGATAATATCGTATTGCAAAAAAGTAGACAAGCTCACTGCGTCATATATTTTTCTGTTAAAATATAGATAGAAGACTCAAATGTAAATGGGTTAGACTCAAATGTAAATGGGTTTCGCTGCTAACCCATTTACATTTGAGTCTTCTATCTATATTTTAACAGAAAAATATATGACGCAGTGAGCTTGTCTACTTTTTTGCAATACGATATTATCCATACTTCAACTACATGAAACTATCCATTACCATGTGAGCGTGAACCTATCGACATCTCTCCGGAAATACGAATATATCCGATTTCAACCTGAAGCAAGCAAGACGGAATTAAAGTAAGAGATTAGAGAGAGAGATAGTGGCGATGGCGAAGCTACTGATGTATATCGCTTTTGAGCATTTCGTAGATGGTAAGTGCGAGAGTAGACAAGAAAGAAGGATGATCAAAGTTTTAAATTAAGACTGTCAACTACCATGTTAACAATTTCTCATTTCAAGTCATATCGGAAAGAATGGCAAAATTTAGAGAAAAATAAGTGCCAGAATTTTCGTATCCTAGAAAAAGCATGTTTTAAGTACAATCAAAATATGAAAACAGCCCATTTTGGAGGCGGTCAACGTTTTATACTTGTTGGCAACACACACATAGAGAGTCTTGATTTAGAGAAAGAAAGAAAGAAAAGCGAGTTTTAATTGAATAATGTGACAATAGGAAGTTTTTATTCATTAGTGATAATTTAGTGGAAAAGTTTGTGAAAATTGGAATTGGAATAAAAAGCCAAAATAAAAAATCTTCCTAAGATACTTTACGTTTACCACTGAAGGTAAACAAATATGACTTTCCAAACCTTACCAATTCATACAATAAAATTGATGAATGAATAACCGCAGCAAAATAGTTTAAACAATAAATAATTTGATAATTATAACCTTAAAATCTTCGTCCCTACAATAGGGAAATTAGATTGCGGTCGAAGTTTTTGATATACCTACATATTTTAATTGACGTTAATGACGCAAACACTAAAAATTAAATAAAGGTCAAAGTAATCTTACAAAAATCTCCTGCTTAGTTGTATTTTATTTGATATATTAAGAATTTTTTCAATTATAAGTAAAAAAAAAAACAGTCTTGTTAGTTTAGTTCATGAAAGAGAGGAAGCTTTGACGCCTGTAAAGTACAAAAAATATACCAATTTTCTTGCCCGAAAAAGAAAAAAAACGGACAACGTACAAATTCGTGAAGTATTATAACAAATTGCCTAAATTAATTAGCGAACGCATCTTTTATTAAATAGTTACGATCGTTTTGTTAACAAAACACTTTTAGTATATTTAGCCAATCAATACTTACATTTGGCTACAGGAATGAAGGCGTGGAAAATAGAAAAAATATTTTACTTAATATTTCAAATTCAACAGTTTATACAAAACTTGAAACTGTACTTACATCCTTCGATTGCATCTTCCGCATATGGATTAATTTCGATCAAAAGAGCATCCTTCTTGACAAACAAATCATACATATGCAACAGCATCTCTGCAGTTTCTGCAGCATATTCACCTAAGCCAACTTTATGTGCTATTTGACACGCCTGTTCAGATGATAAACCTTTTACAATATCGATAGGTTCATAGATAATAGCATCTGGATTTTCCGCAGCAACATCTTCAATATTAACACCACCTTGAGAAGATGCTATGATAACGGGGCCCTAAAAATTGCTTTATTCATGAAGATTATGTAATGGTATTTATAAAAATGTTACATTAAAAGCTCGCTCCATCATAACAGCAAAATAGAATTCTCGTCGTGGAAATTTTCTTTCAGCTACCATTACAGAATTGCATATCCTTCCACCAGGACCTGTCTGCTTGGTAACTAACAATTGATTGATCATTTTGCTAGTAATTTCTTTTGCTTCACAAGGGCTAAAGTAAAATTTTTTTTAAACTTCAGACATAAATTTTAGCTTTCAAGGCACACTTATTAACAACTCGAACACCGCCTTTAAGACCATTTTTGAAAGATCCTTTGCCTCTACCACCGGCCAGTACTTGAGCTTTAAGAACTAGATTCTTCGTGTTTAGTTTGGTCGCTATGTCTTCCGCGTCTTTGCCTGATTTGGCAACTCCAAAACTGCAATACAAAATAAAAACCAGATAAATTATTTAAAAAATGTCATACTAATTCAATTTTAAAATCACGTGTATTACACGTTCCCCAAACAATATATGTTCGATGTTTATATTTTCATTTAATATGACCTTTGGATAGACAAATTTTAATATCAGCTAAATAGCTGATAAAACAATCCAAAGTAATGGTTTAATGAGTGTCCTACTTACTTTGGGGTGGGAATACACGCTTCGTTCAACAGAGTGTAAGAAATATGTTCTTGGACATTTAAATTACGTTGCTGTACACCAGACACGAGCCCCAAGACCTAAAAATAATAAAAAAATCAGTATTTTAATTTAATGATGTTTTTTTTCAGATATTTAAATTGATATATAAGATATTTTCCCCACAATACTGATATCTGCTTACTATACAATAGATTTGTAGTTTTTTTTAACTTAATAAAGGTAAATTATGACCAAAGCAAAATACAAAATAAATTTAAAAAAACCCAGGGCAGCAGTATACAGATGTTACGTCAGTGATCACCGTCCAATTGCCCTCTAAGATTTTTTATTGAATTTTTACTATAACCAAATTATATTTCACCTGTGCAAATCCTGTTTAACTTGACATACCTTCGCTCCACTTCGTGACCCCAAAATTTCAGCCAAAGCTGTTGCTCGAGACAATATAGAGACCATTTTTATATAAATCGAACCCCACAGTCCTTGCAATTTCTCTCAATTTTGATGTCTGCTCCGCTGACTACTAGAATAAAAAAGTCCGTAACGCAATTTGGGTGCGTTCCGTCCAGCTACACCGTTTCTATAAAATTTAAATGTCAAAAAAGCAGGGCTTGCTATACACCGAAATCAAGGTATATAGGATAGAAGTATATTCCCATTACGAACCACGTTCCGCCATTAATGACGAAATCTTGTGAAAATGTATAGGAAAGTACGATACAGAGAAATTTTCATGTAAAACTGAAAGAGAGAAGTAGTCATGGCGCATTCTATGGTTAAAGCATTCGTATAATTGACAATAAGCGCTTAGAACAAATTACGCTATTTATGCATCAAAAATCGTTGGGTGGAACCAATCAGAAGGCTTTCAGTTGGGTGGAACCAATCAGAATGACCTGAATGTAAACAAACAAATTGTGTTGCGAGTGGAAAGAGTAAAGAACTTTTGATTATAAAATTTCATGTAAAACTGAAAGAGAGAAATAGTCTTTCCATTTCCCCTTTCTTAAACGATTAATATAGTTGACCCTGAAATCAGTTGTTTAAATACTATCAAAGTTTCGTTGGGTGGAACCGTAACCCCCGGAATATACAAGCCATGAACAAAGTCGAAAAAAGAGAGTAGCGGGCCGGTGGTCAGCAGGCAACATCCACAGTCTTCTTGCCTTGTCTTACTGCAGGAGTTTTTCATATAAAATTTGCTCTACATGCTATTTTTTTTTAACTATTAGAAAGAAAACATATTTGGCTGCAATTTTTTTTTTAACTTCATTTTGCTGTGGGAGCGACAGTTTTGGGCTTCAGGGGCCCTATTCTTGAATAACGAAGGCAGATTCCGTATTCGTTATACTGTCAAAACCATTCGGAATCGTATTCTTGAAATCCGCATTCGTTATATACCGAACGCAAACCCTTCGTTATTTAACGAGTGGGTTCAACCATTCGTTATCCCAAACGAAGAGTGAATCAGCTGCTACTTTATGGGTGATAATGGGAGATAAAAGATGTGCGAAAATATCATATGCTCAAAAAACTAAACTAATTGAGTTTTTAAAGGAAAACCAGAAACTGAGATTTGGTAAATATGAGAACTCTTTCAGTTCAAAAGATGCCACGGAATTGTGGCAAAATAAAATCAGTATTAATTTCCATACCCGAAGCACAAAAGAACTAGAAAAGTTTTTTTATGATATTATATTCGAAACAAAGGTAATAGAAAATTTCCAGTCCAGATTTGGCAGGATAAAAATGTGTGGTAAAAGGAAAATCTGCGGCGGCATAAAAAACATTTGCATGGCACTGGTGGAGGTCCTCCTGCAACCTTTTTTTCTATCCAGTGTTGAATTAAGGGTGCAGGAATTGATTAACTATTGACGTAATTGATAGTCCATAGATTCTTTAACGATTTCAGGACCAAACAATAATGACAATTCACTGAAGCTTGCCATTTTTTACAAATTATATTTTAAAATATGAAACAGCTGACGATATCCAATTTGTAAATTGACAGATTCAATCTTACCACACTCGTTATGTTGAAATACTTTTTCACCACTTCGACTTTATAACGAAGAGGTTCAAGAATACGAACGGTGTATACGATTCGTTATCAACCATTCGTTATATAACGAATACGTTAAAACCATTCGTTATTCAAGAATAGGCCCCCAGGACCTGTTTAAGATGAAATTTTAGTTTTTCCTTCATGACGAGTATACAAAAAGCAGTTAGAGTGAGCTCTTACTGCATGCTGTACCCGGCACGTTAAGGCCTTTTAATATGTCGGTGCCTTCGGCGTTTGGCTTGTATTATATTCCGGGGGTTACGGTGGAACCAATCAAATGGTCAGAAATGAGTGTATGATAGCTAGATCCGCTAATACTACAGAAATATGGAATTGTTTACTTTTTATATCCGACATTCAGGAACACAATGAAGGTAGAGAAGAAGAAGAAGCATTTTAAGGTTCAATAATTATTTATGTTAATGTCAACTGCAGGTGGGCTTCAAAATCGTTGCACTCTTAAGTTATAAAAATTACGAATACACTTAGTTCTAAATTATTGGTGAGTGATATTTATTGTTTCTGAAACTAATTTATTATCGAAAGTGTTAATTCCAATTTGCATAGGAGATCAACAACTGAAAAATATAAACAATGGTAGAGCACAAATCATTTCAGGAATTATCCATCGTTGTTCGTTGACAATACTCTCTCCTCTCTCTGTCTTTCCTATAAAAATGTATATGCACCGAAATTATAGCCTGATTTAGATTGTCACGGAAGCAGCAGCGATAGCGGCAGTAAATTGTTTTCATTGGTTAAAAGCGATCTGCTGATTGAAAGAAAGCAGCGCGAGCATCCGTGCTGCCGAGACATCCCAAATTCTATATTTGCTGCAGCTGCCTTCATAGGCAGCGTGGATATGCTGTCATACGCATATAGAAATGTCAAAATATTCTGCTTGCTGTCTTGTGCTGCTGTAGTACAAGCTGAAACACTCGAAAGCAAAACCGTTTTTCGCGTTGCTGTTACTGTTGTGCAATCTGATTCAGGCTTGACGTAGAAAAAATGCGAGCCACGGTAAAGAGATGCAAGTTATTCTCATTACGAACCACGTTCCCCCATCTGTGTCCGAATGTATAGGAAATTACCATGATACCAGTATGATCGAATTATCTGTCAATTGGTTGCTTGCCTCATATGGCGACTTTTGTCACAAATTTGTTCGTTCCAATTTCAATCATCCTTATCAAAGTGAAAAAAAAATTTCTATTTGAAATTTTTTTTGCTTTTCCACTAGCACATAATTACTTTTCTCGAAGTGATTTAAACGAAATAAATTAAATATTTTAATACATTCAAAATGTATTTCAGTCAATAAAATACGAAAAACTGAAAACAGGCAAGCAACCAATTGATAGATAATTCGGCCATACTTGTTAAACTTTGTATCATGGATACGAAGATTAAAAAGTATGGCCGAATTAAGGTAGTATATATAGGTAGAATATAATTACGAACCACGTTCCATCATTACGTGACGAATATCGTGAAATGTATAGGAAAGTACGGTACAGAGAACACAATACTCTCTCTCCTTTCTCTGTCTTTCCTATAAAAATATATATACACTAGACAAATGTATATAGATAAGTCACACAATTACGTCACAGGCTATTAGCTGAAATGTTTCAAAATTTTAATGTATGTACCTTGTGGCCGAATTATCTGTCACAACTTCATTCGTCTCAATTTGAATAGTCTTTATCAAAGTGAAAAAAAGTTCTATTTGGAAATTTCTTTGTTTTCCAAAGAGGTAATAACTAAAGGAGATGCAATCATATGTACGAACCGTGTACATGAGCGTACCCAAAATTGCCTTGCATTTGTGTATGTTTCATTCTGCCATTTTTGGTCTTCGCTGTCAAATCCATACTTAGGTTTGGTTTGTTTTGGGCTTGGCGCATTGACGCAGGAAAACCCGTGAAATAACCGTAGGGGCACGTAGCAAATATTACTCACAGACTTTTTACCTCTGAACTTTTCTTCTTAATTATTAACTTTTTTAGGTTCATGTTTGCAAATTCAGTACATACTTTTGAGTATATGAAAATAAAAGCGATTAAAATTGAGCATAGGTTGCACAATTGTGTACAGGTTACTAATTTTACGGCGCTTATGTACCAACAATATCAATGTGTTAGAAACGGGTACGTGATATTTTCTCGTTTGCATCTCCTTTAGTTCTTACCTTGTTGTTGTTTCCCCACTAGCAGATAATTTTTTTTCTCGAAGTGATTTAAACGAAGAAACTAAAGCTAAACTTTGTGAAATATTTTAATTAGAAGGAAATGACTTCATTTAGATATTTCAAAAAGTATTTTAAAACTATTAATAAATGTATTTGTATTTGTAATAATAGAAAAACTCTTGGTTTTAAACCAAAAAGATAGCAGCACAAAAGAGTTTGAAAAGAAGTATTAAAGATATTTCCATATAAGTTTATGTTCGACTTAAATGACGAGTAGCGGTCTGGTTAATGTGAACAATAAAATGACAACCAGAATAATGGAAAAAAATTCCCTACATATGGTAATGGCAAATCTGACGTCAGAGTTCGAAAAAGTTTCCGAAAAGTGCAGAGGTTTTTAATGTTGTCTCGCCTCGATTTTCTTCGCACTTGCAAAATTTTTACATTAAAAATTACGTGGTACATGAACGGGAAAATAATTATATATTAATATAGTAAATATTAATAAAGATAAGTTAAAAAAAGAACCGTTCGATAAGTTCGAAAGTAACTGGGAATTTTCAGAAACAGAACGCACGGAACGTACGACGGTAGCAGACGGATCACCGATTGTTGGTCTCATATATAAAAGTCGGGGGGGAAAAAAGAAAAGTTGGAATAAAAGTTGTTTTTTCTATATCCAATAGATTTTGATCAACATTTTTTGGTGAATACTCGCTTAAAACAGAATTTTAGAAATTCTCATACGTTCTCGCGTATTTTTATAAATTTCCTCTTTATTGAGAAATTGTGTGGTGCAAGAATTTGGCATTTTGAGTGTGTTTGTGGAGGGTATTTTTGGCATTAAAACTTGAGAAGTTTCAATTGAATTTCGTAGTTTTTTCCTATTAAAATTTGTTTTTCTGCATTTCTCAATCACAAACAAAATTGATTTTTACAGCAGCAAAACGAGACACGTGTTTATAGTGTTTAAGAGGTTCCTAAAAAATAAGGAATTGTTTCTTTTTAGAGGTTTAAAAACTGGAAAAATTAACAAGTGAAAAACAAGGAAATCGTAAAGGGAAAGCAGAATTGAAACAGAAATTTGGTGTATTATTTCGGAAATCATATAAAAACAAGGCAACTAGAATTGCATTGTGTGCGTCGGCAAAGCCGTGTGCGCTTGCAGCTGTGTGTTGAATAATGAGTCGACATGAAGGTAATTTCTTGAAATAATAGTGATAAATATTTAAATATGTCAATTTAGGTAAAAATAATGAAAACAGATAAGTGATGTTACATATATTTTATAGTTAAAGGAGTGGAATTGTGCAATATTGTGCACACGGTTGGAAAATCAATGTTCTTTGTTATTTTTTGGTGACTGGTTCTTCGCTCTTTTGACTTTTGTTACCTTGGATCATACCTTGGGAGGTTATTTTTGTTCGTACTTGTCAATATGGGTGGTTTGAGCATGCGCTGTAACATGTGACTTGCACTTGAGTACTGTGAATCTGCGAATGGCGAGATACCCAAAATGACAATTTTGACATTTGATTGCTGTTAATTTTTTACTGCTAATTTGGCTATTTTATTTTGGTTTAGATGTGTCGAAAACAATTTGCCGCTTATTGTAAACTTTGGTCATTATTTTGAGTTTGCTGAACCATTTTTTTTCATAGGAGATATATTATTATAAAATAAAATAGAATAGAACAGAAAAGCATTTATTAAAGAACCTTAGCTTCCGCTAGGTGGCAACGTTAGGTAGGTATACGTCGAGTAGAAGCAAAATGTTAATACTCTGGACAATATCGTAGAACTCTCAGAAATATTATTTATTTATTTTTGGACCCACTTGAGTATGACTATAATCCTATAATACAAGCAAACTTATTTTAGCGTAAGCTGAGATTCTTCAATAAATGTTTTTCTATTCTATTGTAAATTGAAGATCCAAGGTTTAAAATTTGTAGAAAACAGAAAAGTGTTCACCTTTCTATATAAATTAAGAAATTATTATAAAATTTCAGTTCAACAAATGAAAACTACGATGCCCACACATCTAATTCTAAACTCGTTGACTACATTTTTGATCTTGCTGTTAACTCTGACTATCATATTCTCTTCTAATTCTAAGGACTCTATATTTTGCTTTTAAACCTAACTGGTGCATTGTGCACTTGATTATCCTATATTTTATTACGCTATATATTAAGCTCCTAGCCTAGTTCTATTCTATTTCATTGTATTTCATTTTTGCTTTCTATGTATTTGTTACTATACTGTATATTAGGCTAACGTTACCTATATTCTCTTTTATGAGTTGTTTTGCTACAGTGTAAATCTACTATGTAACTTTCAAAGATGTGCCCAGCGCTATGCGTGCCTTTGGCACGGGTACGCAAATAAATTTATGTTTATGTTATGTTTAGAGGCAAGAAATGCAGTATAAAACTCCCATAATAGTTCCACTTGCTTGCAAATTTTATTTCGCTGCGATTAAATTGTTCATAGTATTTAGACAACACAAATACTAGAAGACCCTCCAAAGCTGTGGCATTAGGACATCGACATATATAACAAAAATTAAAAAAAAATACTAGAAGACCCTTATGAACCAGGACACTGATTTATAACAAAAATTACCTTCTACTTACTTACGATACGAAAACTATAATAATTTTCTGGGTAATATCCATCACATAAGTGTATTAAAGTTTCAAGCATAATATCAAGAAATACCCAGATATCGACGGTAGTACTAAGAAAGTGATGTATGGAAGAGCTCATAGCTAAATATATCATTGGTACGAACCAAACATTTTTTTCAATATGGGCAAAAATTAATTTTTTTCTTAGAACCCAATAAGCAATTCGAACGGAATTCCGGTCGTTTTCCTGGTCATTTTTGACGAGTTTACCTGGAAATCCGTACTGCACACATGAAGAATCTTTGCGTTTATATCAGGTACATGATTGTTGTCTAATAATTTGAATTTAGTGTACTGATGATAGCCGATGTGCTGAAACCGGTCTGCACTCAATTAAAAAGTAAGTGTGATTGATAATCTCGTTCTATATCAATATGTCGTATCGCACAATCTCTGCCGAAACCATACAATTAATCAAACTGCCATGCTTGAATCCTTGCAAAATGTTAAAATTCAACAAAGTTTGACAGATTTAGCGTTTTGTAAGAATTAAAGTCACCTTAATTATTTTCTCTATACTTTCAAAACTTTTTCTACTGCTATGCGCTCTACACATCAATTCAATTCGCAATCGCCTGTGTTTTAAAGAACATTACACGGAACCAAAAGAACACAGCCAATATAAGCCATTAACAATTTACGGTATACCTCCAACACATCTGTAAAGCTGAAAATGGCGTTCGCTGTACCGTGTAGTGTAAAACCAGCTGTGTGTCGAGAATGCCGTCACTTTTTTCCGCTGGAATTCCGTGCGAAAATTCCACATCTGGAATTTTTGCTTATTGGGAATTTAAATCGACCATATTTCTTCAGAACTCGTGTGCATTGTGGCTGCTGAAGACAATTCGTATAAGTTGTAAGTTGTGTCTGGGCAGTTTCGGCTTCATGTAAGTTGGATTGATTTGGTTGCTGGGGCTTGTTAGCTAAAAATTTTTATGAGCGTAGATCTAGGTACAACAGCGCGGATTTTTGTCTCAGTTCTGTATAAATTGTTTTCAATGGAGGAAAGAATTGATTTATTTCTTAGAATTGAAATCGATTATTACTATGTTTCCATGCAGAGTTCAATTCGAATTGGATGCGAATTAATGCTCATGGAAACGATAATTGAGTTGAGTTTCGTTCAATCCATTTTAACTCCACGAAACCAGTCGAGTTGAGTTGGGTTTTGTTTTTGTGTATTTAGTTAGAATAGTGCGGAATGGGAAGTGTTGGTAGGTGGTTTTGATGAAAATTCCCTGCAAAATGGGAATTTCCGGGCACTTATAACACAGATTATGATGCAATTTCCCACATTTTTGCCTAGGACGAAAACCCATAGAAATACACTACAAGCAACAACTAGAGTAATATTTCAAAACAAATTCATTTTTACTGATTACAATTTCAAATAAACTTGTACATATCTAATAGTTAAGCAAAAAGCTCACTCATGAGAAAGACTTCTTCCTCTATACACAGAGGAAAGCATTTCACTGTTTTCACTGTTCTAAAGAAGCATTCCAGGAGGTGTGCTATGATGGGCGAATAAAATTTGTGAAGATTTCTTTTGAAAAGCTTTATTTTGAATAATCATCGCAGTGGTTCTTCCTTAATCTCATAAGAGGCCTTCAATACTGCTTCCCGAGAACTGTAGTAGGGCGCTTGCAACCGTAAGCATCCCTATGAGGCAAGAACATGGGTATAGAGAAAGGCAGCGGTGCATGCTTCCGAAGAAGTGCTTCAATAGACTAATCTTCTATAGAGCTTCCAAGTGACGGCTATAGAAGCTTTTGAGTTACTTACTATTTTCCAAATTAAGTTCCAAATTATACATCGAAAGCGCTTAAATTGTACTTCTTTCAAAATCGCTGTTTTCTCGTCTCGTCGCTTATACCCATTCAAGTTCTTAAAGCTTTTATTTCATAAGGGCTTGATATTTTAATTCATGATTTTAAACGTGCTATTTCAAGAAATATGTAGCATTGTCTCAATTTTTTATATTTTAATAATATTCCATGCTCAATTTTGTCTTAATTATGCAGAAAAATTCAATTTTTTGTGTAAAATTTAAGACAATATTTTTGTGTATAATTTTTCCCACGATTTTTTTTCTAGGAGACGCGATTATTCCCTTTTACAATTTTTTGGGGGTGAAAATTCCCATAATATAGAAGAATTCCCTCAATCTACCAACACTGGGAATGGGTGTTTTATCCAACACAAATTCGGCTACTTTGTATGAAATATTTTATCTGTCAACTCAAGCCGTTCATGAAAACAGCATCGAGTTAACTCAGCCAGCAAATCTTAACGCTAATTCAAACCTAACACAATTCTGGTTCATGGAAACATAGTAAATATTTCTTCAGAATTCGTGTGGTTAATTTGGCTGTGTTCACGTCTGGGAGCAGTCGACTGCAGTCAAATTAACTCTGCCTGGAAAATGTGTGAACGTGAGTAAACGTCAAAAAGGTAAATAAGGGAATGAACTCCAGACGAGAAATTTGCGCTTCTATTGTTAATTACAAAAATCATAGGAATAAGTGAAAAGTAAACGCAAAAGCTGAAATTATAAGAAAAAATAAATAAAGCAATTAATTTTACATTTTATCTATTAATTTATTCATTATTTCTTTGAAATTTTTCTGCCACTCTCTAAGAACAAGTCAATCAAAGCCAAAATGGAACTTCTCGTCCATCTGGATTTTAGCATACCGTGCCGTTCCATACAACGTTCACCGGTTTCTGAAATGGTTGAAAATCACAATTAGAAATATAGACCACCAATTTAATATATGTTTGTACATAATCTTTCATATTGACCATGGTAATGGGCGTTCCGGGGTTATGAGGTATTAAAAACCAACTTACGGCTTCTTCCACGCGCGTCTATTACTTTCGGCCTTGGTGGATAAATTTCTTCAATTATGTATTCCTCGTAAGCTACAAATAAAAAAACCCCAAAATTAAAATGTTTTATGATATATATTGCAATTTTAGCTCTTACCACTTTCATCAATAATCATAAAATTATTATCGCCCATTTCCATTTTGAAAAACTTTCCTATTTCGCGCGCGAGTTTGCTTACTTCCACCTCAGGAGCACGAAGTTAAGCGTGAATTACAATTACGACTGATCTGTCGACTGCGACTTTGCCCAAATGGTAAATGCTTGCTTATCCAAAGTACAGACAGAAGTTGACGAAAGGAATTAAAACTTGACGAATGGCTTCTTATTCCTATTGTGGGTTGTTATTATGAAAAGCAATTGCTCGTGGCTTTGCATATGCTAGCATATGCACATTGTGTTTAGGCCTTAAAGTCGACTGCAGTTGCCGACGTGAACACAGTCTTGATGGTTATAGACGTTCCGAACAAATTCTGTCTACCGTCTTCACTGATATAATAACTGAGCGCTCTTGCTTCAAAAATGGCACAAATTTTGAACAGGCTGTGAAAACCCTTTATTTTGTACAATTGCACACTAAAAATGTTGAAAAATAGTATTGCATTAAATGAAAATTGTTTAGGAAGTTGAACTTATTTTAATTAATACAAAAATTAATTTTTAATATTAGGTACTGAAAAATGTGTTCCTCTGCAGATTTGATGTCAAATATTATTGAGCTTGTAAGAGATAGACGTACATAAACAATATATTTGTCTGCATTTTTATGTCAATTCCTATCCATTTCAATTAATACAGCCGTACTGTTCCCAAAATTGGTGACAGTTCAGTGTACATTTTGAGCTTATGCCATTTTTGAGGCCAGCCCGTCCCTTTAACTCGTACACGAATTTGTCTGTCTGTATATTTATTTATAAAAAAGAATTTACTATTTCCGACACTCTCGTAGACCCACTTTTCGTCATCACAGCGAGCTGAAATTTGACACACAGGCTCATGTCGCGTGACAATTGAATCTATCAAAATTTGAACCGGAAATTTCCATGGAAAATCGGGAAAAATCATTTGAAAATTTGGTACAAATTTGATTAGTGATTAATCCGTTTCAGGAAAAATGCAGTTTTCCGATTTTTCCGAAAAAAAATTGCGGAATTTTCTGACTTTTCCGGAAAATTTTCCGATAAAAAGGTTTTCTAAATTATGCAGGATCAAGTTCCCTATCAACTGGCATCATTACTTTCTTTTCGACAATGGTGAAAAAATCGAGGAAAATTCATGTAAAACGCTTTTCCGGAGTTTTTCCGACCAAGGAAGCGGAGCGTTTTGCAATCTAAGACAAAGTTGTAGAGCGAAATGAGTTGCATATAGTTGCTTTTGTGGAAAACTCAATGGAAAACCCAGAAAAGCGGGAAAATCATCGGAAAATTTTTCATCGATATGATTAGTGTAAATCTGTTCCAATTTTTCTGGAAAATTGTCCGAAAATTTCCGGAAAATTTTCCGACAAAAAAGTTTTATAAGCTATGCGGAATCATTTTTTTCCGTCCTACTGGCATCAATACTTTCTCTTCAACAATCATGAAGACTTGCATGAAAAATCGAGGAAAATTCATGTAAATTTAAAAAAAAAAATTTATAATAATAGGAAAAGTCTGTTGAAAACATGGAAAATCGGGAAAATTCATGTTATATGGGATCAAGTTGGAATACACCTAAAAAACGCTGTTTAAAACATAATTTGAATTTCAGAAAACCGTTGCAGTACTTCAACGATTTGATACTGGAATAAATTTTTTGGAAAACTGGTAAATCAGTGTCTTTTCATCTCCATGCAGCACGTAATAACAATTTAGTGAACGTGAAAAAGGCAGAAAATAAAATAAGTAAAAAACGAGTTTTCAAACAAAACTGAGGCCAAGCCGCATGAAAAAGTAGAAAATAAACTTTTCTTCACACACAAAGGTGGACTCAGATTTTATTCGCTGACAATCACCGATATATTTCAGTATGATCAATCAGAGGTAATAAGTGATTTGATTCATGAAGAATCGTCTTTAGCAGCGACAAATAATGCACACGAATTCTGAAGAAATATGGTCGATTTAAATTCTAAGAAAGAAATGAATGTTTGCCCATATCAAAAAACTTTTTTGGTTCGTACGCATGATATATTTAGCCGAGATCAGTGAGTTATTGAGGTTTGCTATGAGCTCTTCCATACATTACTTTCTTATTATACTACCGTCGATATCTGTATATTTGTCTGTGATAATTATAATTATTATTTTTATTATGTACATACTATAAAATTAATCCTTAGCTTACTTCAAAAAGTGCTTAAAATAGAAAGAAAAGAAAGATGCATACATTCATATTGGTATCTTTTTTAACGCGTGTGATTGCTGGATGCCCTTTTTGAATTTGTAAAAGTGTATACGGAAAACGAGGAATTTTGTCAATGGGGAGCTTACACTTTCCAAAGATAACTTGCCCCTCAGTGTGGTGAAAGAGAGCATAGAAATGCCCTAAAAAAACTTAATTTTCGATAGTGGTATTGCTCATTTTTTATTCCTGCTGTTTTCAGTTCAACTCGAGGTAAAGTCGAGTTACTACTCATGCCAAAATTAGGCGGAGTGTGCGCTTGGTAGTGATTCGTAGTCGACAAAAAGTCACTATATCGCTGGCAGTGAACGCGCCCAATGTAGCCTATTGTTTGCAATCTAGGTAAAGGGGAAGGCCCAATGTACGTGTCGCGATCGGTGAGATTTCCGCTTCATTTGCAGCAGACGTGCGTAGATCTTGACCAAGACCAAATGAATGCGTCGGGTCAATTTTATAGTACGTACTTTTGAGATTTATTTATAAAAAGAAATAGAGAGAGAAAAGCTTGAGTTATTAATTGAAAGTGAAATAATGGAAAAACAACCAACAAATAATTAAAAGAATTGTCAGAACCACTTCCATCTGAAAATGGAAAGACTAATTGACAATGCGGCGCGTTAAAAGTAGAAAATTGCTTACTTTCGCGTCGAATCCGGCAAGCGCGGCAGCCATTTGGCCAACATGAATTCTTATTAGGAACCAGGTTCCACCATTAGGTGACGAATTATGGTGAAACGTATAGGAAAGTACGGTACTGAGAACACAATACTCTCTCTCCTTTCTCTGTCTTTCCTATAAAAATATATATACATTAGTCACGAAATTACGTCACAGCACATCAGCTGCAATGTGTCAAGATTTTAATGAGAATATCCTATACTCAATAACGTTGTTAAACCAAAGAACATATAGAGCATTCTCAGATTTATTTAAACCATTAACAAATGAGTTCAGAAGTAAGTAGAGAATTCCCGAATTCTCTATTCCACCTGTTAATTCTCCTTCTCCGGTGTTTTGCAAGTGGAAAAGTAAGTGGAAATACTCTCAATTGAGAGTATTGTCTGCTTTTGTGTAGGATGAAATCGCATCTACATTTAGTCCCCTAATTAAATATGTAATCAATTTTTGAATCCGATAAACGGTTTTGGAGATAACTGTAAAAGAAGTGTATCAATCCTTTTTAAGGTGAAAAAGGGCCGTTTTTGGTATAAAACTGGACATATTTCAACTTATCATTGCGAAGAACTGGTAAGTCCTGGAAATTCACTTACCATGACAAAAATGTTCACAACGGAGTACTAATGGATGTGAAACAAAGAACGGAAGAAATATATGCAAAATATAGGAACTGGGGTGTATATGTTCCTAGCGCAAAAAACCCGTTTCGGCGGTAAAAAGTCAGTCATGACGGTAAAACGATCAAAAACAAACTACGCCACTCAATTACCCTCTCCTTCCTCTTTAATTTGGTACCAAACATGACGTATTTTGGGCAACCCTCAACCCCAAAATTTTTTCACCTATATTTTTGTACTCTAAACCCTTAATCCATCAGAAAAAACCCCAATACTCTACAGCCCTCCCACACAGAGTTAGGCGCTCGTAAATATTGCTACAAAAAAATTTACCGCCGAGGCCCCTCAAATCTGTAAATTACCGTTAATCGAACTAAAATATAGCCTATAATACCCATGCATACCAAATTACCAAAGTGTATTCTTATCTTTTTTAGGCTTACAGTTCTTGAGCTTACCCTTGCGAATAATTGCAGCTCCTGATAGTTTTTTTTTTTTTGTTTTTTTTTTTTATTTACGTTAAGAGCAGTCAGTACTCAGCAAAAGTTTCACTTAAATAAAAATTTTATTATACGTAGGTTTGTGTCCTGAAAGTGAGAAAATTTATATAAAATTAGCCTAGACCACAAGTCACACAAGTTATTAACTAGATCTAGGCCTTATCTTTCTAAAATAGTCACAATCTAAAGAAATGAGAATACCTGCTAACAGGAATTTGATTTAAAAAACTTCAATTTTTACCATTTTTTAAATTTTCCGACCTAATATCTCTATTTCAATACATTTTTATTTTATTTTTCCCGACGTTATTCACTAGACCTCTTCGTTATCTTTAATTTCAGATATAAATCATTATTCTGCTACAAATAGTTTGCCAGAAATTCACATTGAAAAATGTATGAAACTTACAAATCTTGGTACTGACTCCTCTTAATCAGCTCCCATTTCTATTGCCGCACTCTTCCCGCCCCTTTTCCTAGACCTATCTTGGTCGCCCTGAGCACCCATTTTTTTTTATACCACATACATTCTCTTTCTTCTCTCCATTCTCTCGTCATACCGGAAAAACTCGAGAAAACATAACCTCCTATATCCCTCAAACTACCCCTACAAAAAAGAAATTTCAATTTATTTCGACATTGAAAGGTAATAGACAGATAGATGTACCTCAAATATGAAAAAAAGTGCAACCCTCTACAACAAAAAGTGATACCCTTAATCGTCCCAGACGATTCGCTCTTTTTCACATTTCTTACGTTTTCCCTAATTCTCCAACCATATTAGTGAATTGGGAATGGAGAATTCTCCGATTCTCCGATTATGATTATTCCCTTTTACAAATTTTTGAGGGTGAAAATTCCCACAATATGGGAGAATTTCCCCAATCTCCTAACACTGGCTGATGGGTGCTGAGTGGCGGGTCGTCAAAGGCAGAGTTTTCGTAAAATTTGTGAGAGCGGGTCTTAATAATACGACCCGGACATATAAAATTTTTCAATATACGAGATGCGTATTCTTCTGTTAGATGTTCTTTGGTTAAACGCGTATATTTTATTGAACTGTTAAAACAACGCGACACCTGCCGCGTTCATTGGGTTTTTACCAAAGAATTCATTTTTTTTCTTAGAATTTTAATCGACCATATTTCTTCAGAATTTGTGTGCATTATTGGTGGATGAACACGATTCGAACTAGTTGTATCCGAGCAGGTAAACAATAGTTTTTTTTTTAGAAATGTGCTGAACCTTTTTTCTTCAGGTTTTCATGCACTATAGCTATAGTAAAGTCAGTAGGGGTTTTTACCCTACAAAAGGTGGGGTAGTTGTGTTTTTTATATATGTTATTTAGTTCCAGGCCCCGATGAAAAATCCAAGCTTAGACCTTTGGGAAGGGGAAAGGGGTCCGCTATCTTGGTAAAGGTGCCAACTATTGGTTTAAAAAAAAAATTCCCCAACGGTTGATCCTACGACAAAACTTTACAATATAAATTTGAAGAAGACTAAATGCCCTACATTTTTTGTAAAAACACTTTTTGTAAGTCTGATGGGTAACTAGTTACAGCGGCGGAAACGTGAACATTCTTCCAAAATAATCTATACGAATAGTACCCCTTATAAAGCGTGTTTCGTCCTTGGTGGCCTTAGAGCAGAAGGTGACAGTAGTCATCTAGTTAAACAAAAAATTGTATGGCAAGCCCCTTGCATCTTAACCGTTTCGGAGTTACAGGGTGATTAAGACAATATGCTAGTCTTTCACAAAATACCCTGTATCTTGAAAAGTTCAAAGTTTACGGTCACTTGAAGAGCTCGATGTATGTAGAACTTCATGGCCTTTCCAACGACTGCTCGACCAGCCCCGTACTCTTCTTTCCTCAGGAGTTGATGATGTAAGCTTAAGATAATTTATTCCCTTAGTGACTGAAAACACTTCATTTTAAAAAAATATCGTCTAATTTCGGTATGACAGTATAATAGTTCAAATTAAAGAGGAGAGTGGCCAGTTTAAATTTCTAATAAATAAAATAACGTTAAGCACCTGTTTGTAAAAAAAAGAGGTTAAAGTCAATTAAAAGGTAAGAAAATCTGAAATTCTTAGTTTAGACCACCATATCTCCTGAGGGGAGAGGAGTAGAGGAGTACGGGACTGGTCGAGCAGTCGTTAGAAAGGACATGCAGTGCTCCATACAAAGAGCTCTGCAAGTGACCGTACACTTTGAACTTTTCAAGATACAGGGTTTTTTGTGAAAGACTAGGATATTTTCTTAACCACCCTCTAACTCCGAAACAGTTCAGATGGCGCCCGCCCCTTGACATACAATTTTTTGTTTGACTAGGTGAGTACTGTCACCTCCTGTTCTAAGGCCACCATGGACGAAACATCCTGTATAAGGGGTACTATTCATATACATTTTTTTTGGAAGAATGTTCACGTTTCCACCGCTGTAACCCGTTACACATTAGACTTAAAAAAAATGTAGGGAATTAGTCTTCTTCAAATTTATATTTTAAAGTTTTGTCGTAGGATCAACCGTCGAGGATTTTTTTTAAAAAAGCCAATATTTGGTACCTTTAATCCAAGATAGCACCCCCCAAGGGTCTATACTTGGATTTTTCATCGGGGCCCGGAACTAAATAACATATATAAAAATCACAACCACCCCACGTTATGTAGGGTAATTTATGCACATTTAAAATTTTTACAGCATCTCTTTGTACTGGAAGACGACCAAATTGACCATTTTCGCGCGATTTAAAATTTTTAGCGGGTACCTTGAGATACCAAAATCCTTATTTCTCTGTAAGTATTGAAAGGATTTCCATAATTTGTTTTTGTAAACATAGCCAGGATATGCGGTGCGCCCATAATTTAATTTGAAAATCCTAGTTACCTAGGTACCTTCACAAATGACAACAAAAGCACACAGTACTGTCAGTTGAGAAATATTCTTCTTACTTCGCCACCACTAAACCAACCGAGAGTTTTGTTGAGAAGAGTAGAGAGTTTGGTCTCAATACAAATTCCCCGAGTTACAGAATTCCGAGTTCAAAAGAACTCTCATCTCCACAACTCTCCGAGTTAGTGAATCTGGCCTCTGGGGCCGGATTCTGTAACACGGGGAGTTTGGGAGAGGAGAGTTTTGGTTTTCCCCGATTAAAACTCCCTAACTTTCCATTCGCGATTCTCTAACATACTTGGGGAGGGGGGGGAGTTAAAGCGAGAACCCAATGATTACGATGCGTGCGCTAATGCGTTGACAGGTAAGTTAAAATATGGCTTTTATATGGAACTTACAAAATGAGCAATGCGTTAAACGCACGCTGAATGCAAAAGTTGAATACTTTTTAACTTTTGCGCAATAAACGCAGAGCATGTCAACGCACGCATCGCCATCATCGGATCTTCGCCTTTAGGGAAAACCACTGACATATATAAAATGGACTGCTGATACTACTGAAATTGCTTACATTATTTGATATTATTATGGGATCAGTTTTCTATAGTTATCTCTTTTTGGTTTAACTACTTTATTCCGCTGAACTTCAAATAATAAATTCTATACAAAATCCACCATAGTCCAGTTTCAGTTCAGTGGTTTTCTCAATGAATATATAGAATAGAAGTAGATGGCAATACAATATTTGTAATCTTTTCTCTGTCCCCCATACCTACTTTTAGGGACAGGCAGACAAAGATTGCTTAATTTTATTTCTATAAAAATCAAGTTTAAGAAATATTTGATGTTGTAGGATATAAACTTCCAAGAATAGAAATAATTTCGAATGCACCTGTAATTTGTTGAACTTTTAATATGAATATTAAAGCGAAAGTAAAACTTGAAATTAAGATAATTGTCACACTCCTGCCAACAAAAGTTGACCCATATGAAATAGACAATCAGGCAGTCCATGTTATATATGTCAGTGGGGAAAACGTAACAAGTGTGAAAAAGTGCCAATCGCCAGGGACTGTAAAAGGCAGGGACCGAATCAGTTATGACTTTTTACGAAGCCTACTATTAATAGTTTGAATCTAAAAAAACTGAGCTGGAAGGGCTTTTTATATTTTCTGGCTAAAATAAAAAGCCAGCTTGGCTTTTTTTTTTATGAAATAAAAAGCCAGCTTGGCTAGGAAAAATAAAAACCCATGCTCGCTTTATATATTTTTACCGTATCAAACCGTTGCGCTTGCTTTTCTAGCTTCAAAACCATTTCTGGCCAGGAATAACAAGTAAATTAAGCTTTTTTCGTAAAAATTCATAACTGATTCGGTCCCTGAAAATAAGAAACCAGCTTGGCTTTTTATACTTCCGGCTTCAAAATCCGTTACTTCCAAGCTGGCTTTTTATTTATACTAGAAAAAATAATAAGCCTTTCCAGCTTAGTTTTTTTTTAACTGTTTTTTTTTTTTAATTGCACAAAATTTCACTATCATAACTTATCCCAGCTTTTTTTTGTTCAAAATTTTCAAAATACCAGTTATTTTCAGTCCCTGATAAAAGGGTATCAGTTTTTGTTCTAGAGGGTTGCACTTTTTTTTTTATATTCGAGGTACATGGGTCTATTACCACATAATGATGAGAGAAATGGAGCAGGGAGGGTGCGGGGATAAAAATCGGAACGGATTAACAGAAATTAAAAAAAAAAAATTAAAAAAATTTGGATTTGCAATAAGAAGCAGGGATACGCTCAGGACCTGTAAGATCAATAAAAAAACTGAGAAATGATTTTGGTAATTTAGGTATGCACGGGTCTTATCGGTTGTATTTTATTTCGATTAACGGTAATTTGCAGATTTGAGGGACCTCAGCGGTAAATTTTCTTGTCGCAATATTGAAGGACGCATAACTCTATGTGGTATTGTCATAGATGGATTTAGGGTCTAGAGTACAAAAATATAGGCGAACAATTTCTTGGGGTTCCTACATTTTGCAAAATATATTTCTTCCGTTCTTTGTTTCACATCCATTAGTACTCTGTTGTGGACATTTTTCTTATGGGAAGTGAATTTTTTCCACGACTTACCAGGTCTTCGCAATGATGAGTTGAAAATATGTCCATTTTTGTACCAAAAAATTCCATTTTCCACCTTAAAAAGCAGTGATTCACTTTCTTTGCAGTTATCTTTAAAACTATTTATCGGAATCAAAAATTAATTACATATCTAATTAGAGGACAAAATGTAGATGCGAATTAATCCTACATACAAGCTTCAACGTGCATATTTAAAATTTTTATAGCGTCTCTTCTGTACTGAGAGATGACCAAATTGACCATTTTCGCGTGATTTAAAACTTTTATCGGGTACCTTGAGACACCAAAATCATTATTTCTCTGTAAATATTGCATGGATTCCCGTAATTTATTTTTATAAATATAACTTATGCGGTTAATCCGTAATTTAATTTGGTAATTCTTAAATATACATACCTTCACAAAACACAACAAAAACGGAGATACTTTCAGTTGAGAAATATCTTCTACATCTTCACAACAGCGCTGCCAACAGTTTTTTGCTGATCCGGCTAGATCTACTTAAAAAGTCGGCTAAGTTTCGACTAAAATTTTCTTAAAATAAGCTAAATTTATTTGGACATCTTATGCCTAATCTACAATTCATGGTAAAACCATGTCGTCAAAACGATTTCGTTTGCTGAAATATGTAAGTAGTGCTAAGCTGCCAAATTAAACAGCTGTTGACCTGTCAATTATCATAAATGTAATTGCTTTCTCGATTTCATTGCGGAATTACAGCAATGGAAGTATATTTGGTCTCAATAATTTATACTGTAGTAGTAAACTGCGAAATTGTTTGGGACAAGTCGAATAATATAAAATATTGATTTCAAGACCGAAAGTACAAGTTTCAGTTTACAGCTGTTTTGTTCTAAATTCCCCCACATGGTTCTAAATTATGCTGAATACACCTGAGGTAGCTACATCGTTTTTGCTGATTAAATACGAGCTCGTGCTCATGTCGTCAAATGAATGAAAGAAAAGAAACATTTTTGCAAACATGAATTTTCTAATGCAAAAGTGAGAAGCAAACACAAAAATCCATGTCGTTTTGACGTCGTGGTTTACTGTGCATTGTAGATTAGATGTTAAACCCGAGCATCGATCACATGTCGCCAATCGAATTACACCTGAATTTTAAGATCATCAACATATGGACTTATTTTATAAATCAACATAGAATTCTGTTTCTAAGCCTATGTTCTAAGATACTTGATATCTTTTCCTGTAAATCTCATCGTCAGTTTAAAGGGTTGAGAATCTGGATATAATTATAGCTGTGTCCTTTTGTGTACTTTGTTCTAGAAATCCCATATACTGGAGAGAACAAATTGTTCCGTCGATTGAAGCGAACTATTTGTACTGTTCGCTTCATTTAAATTGTCTATGAAAATGTATGAAGCGTTCTTTTGTATACCTTTTATTCTGCTCTGTTCTGCGGAAACAAAAGAACACAGCTATTGTATCTAAAAATAACTCCAGTTGGTCACCAGACTGAATAAAAATTCTGTCGAATTTTCTGTAAATTTCTAAGAAGAAATGAATGCTTATTGCTCATCTACGCGTCTGCGCTCATAAAAGTTGTTAGGCCCTCCCAAGCACCCGTTGCCGTCCTACAATAATTCATAACAATTCTAAGGAAAAAATGTCCAGGAAATTTCTAAGAAAAAATTGCGGCTTTCCCTACCATCAGGGTCGAGGCATCGTTGATTTTTTATTGGAGCGAAGAATTGCTGGTTTGTTACGGCATCAAGCCGTCGTCGAGTCGAGCCAGTGTTGATTTTATATTTTAGTAGCAACTCTTTATTTACTGGTTGTTCTATTTCCCTTTGAATGTTTAGTTTGGCCTGAGAACACTTTCAACTAGATAGAAAATCTCCAATAAACCCGGATCCCTTTTTAAAAGCTCTTTAACTTTTTATTCAACCAAAGAAAGCTATTATTGCGAAGAATTTATGTGGCATAATACAGCAAGAGAGAGAGGGAAGGTGTAGAGCTTTCTATTAGCTCGTTTTGCCTGGTCCAGTCGTATGATTTGCATGAACATGTGTAGCGCAAGTCGGAGCTTGAGTTGAAACTAAGGTCTGCCATGAATGACATCTGACGAAACTATTGTGTACAAGCAAACCTGAACTTTGCTATAGGAATGAATTAAAATTTGAATAAATTTCGTTGCGAGCGGCGTTCTATAGCAAAGTCATAAGTTAAGCTGGAAACACAATGCGACGGCCATCAGCGTTCATCAGCTCAGATTTCATTCTATTCTATTATCAGATATAGGAATAAATTGAAATTTGAGCTGAGGAACTCTGATGACCGTAGCATTGTGTTTCCCGCTTTATGCTTGTACGAAATAGTTTCGGCCGATTTCACACATGCTCTCTCAACTCAAGTTCCGACATTCGATCGCTACACACGCTCATGTGAAGGCCTAAGCACAATTGATACGGCAGAGCGTAAAACGGCAGACGACAGCGGGAAATTCGATTGTCAAAACAGGCCGTCGAAAGATTGGGAACACAATTGCAACGACAGGCGGTGAGTGACGATTGTGAAAGAAGAAGATACTGAAATTTCATTTCAATTAAATGTTTCGAGCGTTTTAAAAGGGGATTTTTAATAAGATTATTTTATATTATATTGAAAGAAATGCAATGGACCAAAGTGTGGAAAGAAAACTGAAAATGTAGAAATAATTTAGTTAATTATGTTAATAATGTTTTCCTTTACGCTGGTTGCCAATGGATTGGCGTATTCGCCGATGTCCAATATTCTATTCATGATTAAATTAATCAATTACTATGCCGAATATATGGCGTGTCGCCTCAATATTCATGAAAGGCAAAGAAATGAAAATTACCTATGGATCTGGCTGAATGCCTCAATCCTTATTTGATATTTGGCTGGAGTGCCTCAATATCTTTATGCTGAATATATCTGGCTAAGAAGCCTCTATATCTTAGGGAAGGAGAACGCCTGGCTAATTGCCGCTGCGTTCTGACTTAATGCTACCTTATTTATAATCGCTAATTATTGCTAAGTAAGCTATTTACATTAATTTCTTAAAGCTACCTACTTTCGATAATTTTCTCACCGTATCATTATGAAAGAAACGGTGACCTCACGTGAGTAACGTTCTTTGTTGCCATTGATAAATTTGGTGCACTGCACATACATAATTTATTTCTGCTTGCGCTGTAATCTGATGCGCTTTTATTTTACTTCATTCATAACGAGGTATGAATGATTCACACAACAGAGATTACATACAAATCTGTATGTATGTAAATTGTATTTTCATTTTTGTTTATTCCAGGAGTTAATTGAACCCCGAGTTTTAGCTTTTGAAATGATTTACAAACTTTAGTTGTAATCTTGGTATCATATTTCTTTTACGGAGATGTGCATATGATTTATATGCAATTACATGCTTTAATGATGCATGATTACAGATGCATTACAATTAAACGCTTTGAAATATCCATCAAAACCACGTCTTTTTTGTCCACTTGTCTTGCCTGTCTTGCAAATCATAAATTATTCTTTGATTTCTTACTTCTTCAATAAATTTTTCTTCGAAGCTCATTATTCGAAATTTACCGCGGCGACAGACAAAACTGAATGCCAAAACAATTTCATTCGATGCTTTTAGAAGTTTGACAGCGGAATTTCGTCGTCGTTCTCCGTCTGCCGTCGCAATTGTGCTTAGGTTAAATCAAATGAATGGGCAATGCATAAGTCGCAAGATTTGCCTTAAAAGCTACACAAGCTCAAAGAAATTTTGCGACTAAGTCCAGTCGTTTGATTTACATGAGCGCGGGTAACGGACGAATGTCGGAAGTTGAGAGAGCATGAGTGAAATCGACCGGAAACTATTGCGTACAAGAAAAGCTTATGACTTTGCTATGGAATTGAACTAGACAAAATTAGATGCTGACTCTTGCCTCCACTCGCAACGCATTTTGTTCAAACTTTAATTCATATCCTATAGCAAAGTCGTCAGGTTTGCTTGTACACAATAGTTTCGTCAGATTTCATTCATGGCAGACTTCAGTCTCAACTCAAGCTCCGACTTGCGGCCTTAAAATACATTAATAATTTTTTTTTTCATTTTATTTTTTTTTGCAGAATTATTAGAATACAATATTCACATAGGTAAACAACTTTTCTCACTGATAAATAAAATTCCGATTCCCATTTTCTTTTGTCCACGAAGGGAAAATCTTGCTGTGCGTTAACACGGTATAGTTTTTGCACGACGCGCACTAAAGCAAGAGCAGTCCTTTAAAAAAAATTTCATGATTGTAATGCATTTGATCTTCTTTAAGATTTTGTTTTTTTTTAATTAATAAAAACAACTTCGGTGTTAAAAATAAATATTAAATGTTGTTAGCTTGAAAAATTAATATTGATTAATAATATTATTCCAATGAAGAATTTCCTTTTATGTGTGAAGATTTATAACATAACAGTTTTCAACTAATTGGCAGTTTCACTTTATTCTTTTTCTACGCAAAACTTAAAAATTAAAATTCCAATTTAAAAACACAACAATAACTACACTTAATATTTTTCAACGCCAATGGTTCAAAGCTGAATAAATCAGCTGTTGTTAACAAATTTCTTGAACTGCTGGTAACTTTTCTTGATTTATCCCCTCTACCGCATAAAAGTTTTTACTTGATTTTTACGCAAAGATTTTTACTCAAAAGTAAACAGACAGACCTGTTATGATACTTTATAAAAGCAAAACTTTTCTGAACTCCCCCAAACTCATCAGAAACCAATTGAAAGAGGAATTGATAAAAACTTCATGTTCGTGCGCGATGTTCGGTCGCTGTTCTGTGCGCGACCTCCCCGGTCTCCGCGCATCTCTCTCTCCATCCCTTTACGTCGCGGTGCACAAAAACTACACCGTACCCCTTACCCTGTGGCTACGTCTGCAGTACTAGCGCCTCTACAATACAACAAGGTACTAGTCAAACTTCGTTTCGCAATCACTATATAGTTCTCTATACATAAGGGTAGTACCATTGTGTTTAGAGTATATAGTGAACGCAAGAATGCAAAGGCTGTTGGGCACATTGCTCGCTAGAGGCGCCACGTCGCCGTACTAGCCGAGACTCAAGCCTATTCAGTGGTCGCGTTCACTGCCACTTTGGTAGCGTAGTCGTTGCCGTAGTGTAGTTCTGTCACACCGACTACGATCGACTATCCTCCTGAGCGTAGTCGAATGTAGTCGACTATTTGGTACATTCAAAGTGCGGAGTGAACGATAGTCGTAGTCAAGCGTAGTCGTTTACTGTCAAATTTGGCGGAGTGAACGCTCGGTAGTGACTCGTAGTCGACAAAAAGTCACTATTTCGGTGGCAGTGAACGCGCCCACTGTACTGTCTCCACTGACATGTATTGATTTTTTCAATGTTGGCATCGACGTAAAAACTTTTTTTTACACAAGCAATTGTGCCCACATGAAATAGAAAGTTAAGTAGTTCATATTATATTTTGTCAGTGACTGTCCCCCAGGCAGCTTGCTGGCATGCTGCAGGTCCAGCGTCCTGTCGTCGCTACCGCATGCTGTAGTGCTGTACCGCTCACACTTCGGCACATGTTTCGTTGCGTTCTCGTACTGTCGTCCGTCAGCCTCAGCGGTGTTTGCGTGGCTTCGTCTTCTATTTTGCTGGGAATAGCGAGGACACGGACAAACAATAATGATGTCAGATGATGTGATGAATTTTGTCGGTCGTTAAATTGCTTTAATTTTGTTCTAAGAACGCTTATTCGTTAGAAGGGAATCCCTGACTTCCTTCTTGGAATAATTTATATATACCTATTTATGAATTTACCATTTTTTTCCTCTGTTCTTGCTCGTAGTCACATTCTCCTTTCCCTTTTTTTTTTTGTTAATATATACATACCTAGATATTCCCTTTTATAAAATGTAGGTAAACTAGCAATATTTCGTGGAATTGAAAACTGAGCAGAGCATATGGGTAGGCTAGTGTAGTTGCTAGTTTAAGTAGTTGCAAAATTATTTAAAGAAAAAGGAAATAATATAATTAAAACGTGCTTTAAATTAACCGAAAAACATGTTTGGCCTGATTCTTTTGACAAATTTAGTGTTAAGCTTGCGTCAAAAGTTTTTAGTGATAATGTAGTTACTGGGATCAATCTGGAAATCAAGATAAAAATATTCTGTTCTGAAGAGATAGACATCTCGTTATACGGCATCTTCCTTCAAAAAATTAAATGACTTTCTCGACAATCTTAATAGCAAAATAGGGATTTCTGCAAATCTACAAAGATGCGCCCTTTCCGACACTAAAGCTAGTCTAGAAGTCTTACAAAATATTCTTGAATGCAAGAACTGAATTTCTAGATAGAAGCACTTCGGAAAAATGAAAGGACCATATTGTTTTGATGGCATGGCCCAAACTACTAACGCTCCTTCTTTTAATTTGGGATAATGTGAAAAATTCTCAGATTTTAACTTCGCACATCAATCAAGACCCAATAAAACAGTATATCTATCCTCCGTAGATGTAAGGTTAGTTATTAGCGTAACCTATCTGCCCTTAGACTAGCATGAAATCTCCGGCAAATAACTTTTCAAAATATTGCACCCTTCGTCAAAACTGATTACAAAATAGCCTAGACTGAAGCGCTTTTATGGGAACTATGGTAATTAGCCCAGGCCCCAGGGAGAGATAGCTTTAAACGACAACGATATTTTAAATAATGGCGATGAAATGGATATAAATAACTTATTGAACAATATTCTGACACAAAAAATTCAAGTAACTAATGAAAATCTTCCAAAGGATGTTGGCACTAACGGCTGTGGAGAATTGTCCGAGGATATTCTTAAGAACTACAGGTTGCGGTCGTGGAAAGCTATGCAAAGCGTAACATACTTTTGTAGATACTATGTCGCCCACAACCTGGAGGGAAAAAATTAATTTAGAATCGTTAAAAATAAAAGTTCTATGGAAATTGAACAGTTGCATCAGCAAAATTTGTGGACGATTTGGTAACAGTAGTTAAAACCTTCGATTCAATTATTCCAGAAGCTCAATTCATGGAAAATATTTTAAAAACAGTTGTGGGTATTTTAACAAAATCCACAACTTCCAAATCATGCCCATTACATACATCATGAAGTAAACATGGGTTTTATTTTAAAAGTCTTAATAAGATTTTACATAAAAAAGCGAATCGAATGTCGTCATTAGAATTAAACAAGCAACCTGATAGAATTTGAATTTTAGAAGGATGTTAAAACCTATCAAAGTTTAAAAAAAAACTAGGAAAATATTTTGCCTCAAAAATTTCATCCGGTCTCAAAACACTAGGAAATTAAAATCAACAAAAAAACGTCATGCAAAAAGATGTTAGAGATTCCCTTCTCAGAAAACATACATTCACTCCTCTGTTTTTCTTAGTATATATGTAATTATGAAAAATTCAGTGATCCCAAAAATCCACCACATCAATGCATAGCTAAATTAATCATTGTCGCTTGCCCGTCTCGTCCTCCAATTTTATTCTATACAAAGTAAGTGATGGGTGAAGCCACCACACAAACACGAAACAGCGCCTAAGGTACGGGAAAGCAAGAACGAACGAGAAGAATATGCAATAAACAGTGACGCGATGCGCAAATGTAGCTGCACTGCAGCACGAACAAGAACCAAACAGTAAATTTATATCATCACATTTAATGTGAACAATTTGTGGGTATTCAAGTCTTTGATATAAACAATAAAACCACAAGTTTTTAAATAACACCACTATAAATATTTATTAATATTAATTTAACAAAAAGGTTTTTAGACGCTATGTTCCGTCCAAGATGAAAGCGATAGCATGAAGAAGTACGAACATCAGCTAAAATGTCAAATATGATTAATTCATGTTTTTACGACGGTGCTGCCACAAGTAGAATTATCGGCAAATAACGATGGCGCCCCAACCATCCCTTCCTCAGTGACGAGGTCAGGTGCTGAAGAGTTAATATAATTTAACTCGTTACGAATCCTGGAGTAAGTGCGTAAAGGTTGACTCAAATTACTCCTTGATTGTTATTCTGATGATTGCTGATTCAGCAAATTGCTATCTCTGTTAATGAAGGCGAGCTTGATGCGCTCGGAAGAGATGAATGTCTCCTTTCCATTTATTTCTATGATGAAAACGTAGTCATCTAATCTTCGAATCACTCGATGAGGTCCAGTGTATGGGGGTTCCAATGGGGCTCTGACAGCGTCGTGCGTGCAAGTGTAGAGGTCCTTGAGGATGAAAACATTTGGCTTAATATGATGACTTGTTGCTCTAGGTCGGATTTCCCTCATATGCTCTCGGAATTTTTCGATGAAAACTTGGGGATCAGGTTTCATTTCCCGACTGGGGAAAAATTCTCCGGGAATGTGAAGGAGTGCTCTGTACAAAAACTCAGCTGCTGAAGCTTGAAGATCCTCTTTGTAGCTAGTTCTTAAACCTAGCAGTACTGTAGGTAAAATGTCTAACCAAGAAGCACTGTGACACATTATAGCTGCCTTAAGTGTGCGGTGCAATCGCTCCACTAAACCATTAGATGCCGGGTGATAGGGGGTCGTGTGCACATGTTTTGCTCCTATAAGTGATGCTAAAGCTTTGAAAAGCGCAGACTCAAACTGTGACCCTGGTCAGTGGTGATTGTTTTTGGAGTCCCGTATCGTGCGATCCAATTTTCGTAAAAGGCGGTCGCAATTATACTCGCTATTATTTTCTTGATTGGGACGACTTCTGACCTCTCGATCATATTTAGGCAATATCTATAACCACGTACCTGTGGCATGATAACTATGTCAAAGTGTTAGCGTATGTTTTTGGGAAGATTTCTCTGGTGTCTCTGCAGTTTAGCCCGTTGGAAAACGGGACATGTACGTGTCCACTGTAACACATCCCTTCTCATGTTAGGTCAGACAAACTTCTGTTTGAGCTGTTGTGAGGTGGTCTTCCCGCCAGAATGAGAAAATCCGTGAACATTAGCGAAAACCTTTTTACGTAAAACCGCTGAAATGAGTCCTGAGGATATGTCGCAGTAAACAGATGCAGAAGATTCGATGACAAGTTTTTGCAGGCGCAGCGATGTTGAATTATTAAGAAAATCGTTCAACTCGTTGTCCTTAGTTTGTTCTTCTTGTAGTTTCAATGAGTCCACCGTCGAAGGCATACTGATCGCATTTAAACGAAAAAGCGCATCAGCAACATCGTTTTCGTTCCCAGGCACATGAAGAATTTCCGTCCGTCCTTTTTGATAACAAAACTTCGACCTTCCAGCGTGTGTTTAAAAAATTTTATAGCTCAGTATATCGCCAGGAGTTCCCTGTCCTAAAGACTATAGTTTTTCTCAGCCTTTGAAAGTTTGATAGAAAAAAACCCGAGTGGTCTCCAAGAGGAATATCGTTCAACCTTTTGTTCCAAAACCGCTCCGACAGCTACATTTGATGCATTTGTAGAGAGTGCTAGGCTACAGTTCGGTGTCGGATAACCTAAAGTTGTTGCCTGAGTCAGTTTTTTCTTGCACATTTCAAACATAGTCTCTGTTTCAGCAATCCAAGGAACCGCACGTTTATCGTTCTTTTTTGCGTCATGTAGTAGCTCGTTAAGTGGGGCTTGGCAGTCAGCGGTCCGATGGATGCATCGCCTGTAGTAATTTATGATGTCTAAGAAACGACGAAGCTCAACTAAGGTTTCCGGTTTCTTGTAGTTGACAATTGCTGTTACTCGATCAGGAGGTGGTTTGCAGCCATTAGCGTTTATAATGAAGCCCAAAAAAATTACCTCTTGTTTTTCGAAATGACACTTATTGTTGTTGATTGTTAAACCATTCTGCTGGAGTTTTTCTAAAACTGTTTGCAAGTTTTCTCGATGCTGTTGCTGTGTTTCTGACATGATAAGTATGTCATCTATAAAGCAGTAGACATAGTCAAGGTCCCTGAAGATGTTGTCCATTAGGCTCTGGAAAGTTTGTGTGGCATTTCTTAGTCCGAAAGGCATCACAACAAACACGAAAAGACCAAAAAGTGTAATTACTGCAGTTTTGGTGATGTCTTTCTCTGCCATAGGAACTTGATGATAAGCTCGCCTCAAATCCAATGTGCTAAAAATGGTCATGTCATGTAAACGTTCTGCAACATCCTGTACGTGCGCTATCGGGTATCGATCATGCACAGTTTGTGCGTTTAGTTTGCGATAGTCATCACAAGCTTTCCAACCTCCCGTTTTTTTCTGAACGAGATGGAGTGGTGATGCCCATGTGCAGCTGGAAGGACGAATGAGTCCTTGTTTCAACATAAAATCAATTTCATCGCGAGCTGCTTTAAGTTTGTCGCCTGCTAAACAACGTGGACGCTCAGCAACTGGTGGACCTGTAGTCGTAATGTGATGCCATACAGTGAACACTGGTTTGCATGTTTGGCTGTTGTCCTTTGTAGTATCTTTGAATTGTAGTAAAACATCCATGTAGGATGATGGATCCTGAACGGAGGAAATGCCGAAATTAAATGCCTGGAACATTTCTCTTTTTATGTTTACTTTGGTTGCTGGATTCATGATTTGTTGTTTTTTTAGGTCAATTATTAATCCAAAAAGTGACAAAAAATCAGCTCCTATAATTAAAAATTTTACATTGGCTATGATGAAACTCCACAAAAATGGTTGACGCAAGCCAAAGTCGAGTTTAAGGTCGTAGTCTGGTAACTTGGTTTGGAAAAATCTATTTTTTTTTACATATTTCGAAAGTACTATATATTAAGAATATACTGTAAAAATTTTAGACCGAAATTTGAAATATTGATATTGATATTGAAGTTATAGCACATATACGTGAGTGCTTAGTATGTACTAGCAGAGCAAACGGCCGGACCCTCTATTGTTTACACGTTACCTTTATACCTTTGTGTATACTAAAAATTTTACCTGTCTCTTCACATACATTTATTTGGGAGCTCAGTTATATCGAAATTACGCTATGTAAACGCGGGACCAAGAATTTTGTTTTTTATTTATTTATTATAAGGTCAAATACAAAATAGCTTATTTAAAATTATTCTTGTACATACGTGGTCTTCTTCGTCATGAGGTTTTCCAATGTCAATGTCGACAACATTATCTGTGGAAGTAACCCTACTTTTCTACATCCACAATTTACAAATTGCAAAAAATCATATTCAACAAATCTTATGGTCCTGGTGTCAATAACGTCGTTATCGGCTGTAAAAATAGAAAAATAGGGGAACTATGTTCCACAGTTTGTGGCCCATATAACGGCCAAGTATGCCGCAATGCCTCATCAATGCCAAATGATTCCGATGGAGACAGCGTGCATGAAGTCCTCGAGCTTGGTAAAACAACTGTAACGGATATCGAGGACGAAGTTGATGATGTCGACATTGACCTTGGGCAACCCCGTGACGAAGACGACGACGAACAAGAATAATTTTAAATGCGTCATTTTATATTTGGTCTTAATAATAAATGAATAAAAAATAAAATTCTTGATCCTGCGTTCACATAGCGTAGCACGCTATATACGCCTGTATACGGATGCGCGCTTGCTCTCTCGGCGCTGTACCTCGAAAACGGTTGTTTCGGGAGAATTTTTATTCAGTTTGGGCGCCGACTGGAGTTATTTTCAGCAGATGCATCATACAATGTGTGCTATTGTCGGCCTCCAATGTTTAACTAGTCTAAGGAAAAAAAATTCCAGTAAATTTCTAAGAAAAAATTGCTGCTTTACCTACATCAGGTCCACAGACATCGCTGATTTTATCTTGGAGCGAGGCACTGTAGGCTTACCCTATGGTTACTTCTGCTCTGCAGTAGTAGCGCCTCTACAACACAACATGGTACTAAGTCAAATCGCGTTTCGCAACCACTATATAATTCTATACACAAGGATTACCAAAGATTCTATAATACAAAAATGTTGCAGGCATATGGTATCCTGTCTACAGAACTCAATTTTCTAAAATAGAATTGAATATCTGAAACTCCACAAACACTCTTAGGAAAGTCCACAATTTTTTCTTAGACATTTTTTGGATATTTTTTCATTCAATTTGTATGCATTTTTGGCGTTCGACAACGGCACACATGAAACTCTCGGTTGTGTTAGTTGTGGAGAAGTAAGAAAAATATTTCTCAACTGACAGTATTGTCTGCTTTTATTGTTTTTATTGTCATTTGTAAAGATACCTAGGTAACTAGGATTTTCAAATTAAATTATGGGCTCACAGCATATCCTGGCTATGTTTACAAAAACAAATTATGGAAATCCTTTCAATACTTACAGAGAAATAAGGTTTTTGGTGTCTCAAGGTACCCGCTAAAAATTGTAATTCACGCGAAAATAGTCAATTTGGTCGTCTTCCAGTAGAGAAGAGATGCTATAAAAATTTTAAATATGCACGTTAGAGCTTGTATGTAGGATGAAATCGCATCTACATTTTGTCCACTTATTAGATTTGTAATTAATTCTTGGGTCCGGTAAATAGTTTTGGAAATAACTGCAAAATAAGTGAATCAGTTCTTCTTAACATGAAAAAATGGCCAAATTTTGGTACAAAAATGGACATATTTTCAACTCATCATTATCAAGAACTGGTAAGTTGCGGAAATTCACTTTCCATGAGAAAAATGTTCACAACAGAGTACTAATGGATGTGAAACAAAAAACGGAAGAAATATATGCAAAATACAGGAACTGGGGTGTATATGACCCAAGTGCAAAAAACCCGTATTTCGGCGGGAAAAAGTCAGTTATGAAGTCAAAATGATAAAAAAAAACTACACCACTCGATTACCCATTTCTCCCTCTTTAATTTTATACCACACATGACGTATTTTGGACAACCCCAAATGAGGGGTGGTACGACCCCCCAATCCCAAAAGCTCCTACCTAAAAAAATGTTCATCTATATTTTTGTACTCTAAAACCTAAATCCGAAGGAAAAAACCCCAATGCTCTACGACCCTCCCACACAGAGTTGGCCGTCCTTCAATATTGCGATACTTCTCACGTTTTCCCTAACTCCCCAAGTGTTTTAGAGAATCGCGAATGGAGAGTTAAGGAGTCTTAATCGGGGAAAACAAAATTCTCATCTCCCAAGCTCTCCGAGTTACAGAATCCGGCCCCAGGTCGAGACATCGTTTATTTTATATTGGAGCAAGGCATTGCTGTTGGTCTCCAATATGTACTGCATAGAAATTCTAAAGAAAATATTTCCAGTAAATTTCTAAAAAAAAAATTTTGAGGGTTTCTCTACATCAGGTCCAGGCTGTGGTGCTCATGATTAGTGGAGGCCGTGTACAATGCGAAGTTTTAATAATTGCTCAACAGAGGTGGAATCTCGGAGATTCCACATTATTTTTCACTGATGCCAAACTACACAATGTGCCTGAAATATCTTTGTATTATAGAATCTTTGGTATTATGAAATTACCCAGCGGGAAATGAAAGCATATCATCAGGCATGATAGCAGCCTTCTCTAGAAGGTGTTGATGCATGACTCTTAGTATCCCATTTCATTTCTTTTTAACATTGCATGTCCTAAGAAGGAAGCAGCCAACTTCGAAAAAGCTTTCAAATGCTTCCTCCTAGCCTCTTTAGGATCAATGAAGAATACAAGGCAGAGAATAAGCACAGAATGTTTTGAAAGAGCTTTTTTTGTGGACATTGAAGATTACCCGCTTGCGAGATGGAATTCTTCTATACTGGGTGTCCCATTTTAAAATGCACAGTTAAATATCTCGTAAACTAACATGTGAAATTATATTTATAACATATTATTATTAATTTACCTTTAATTTTGATTTACCTTCAATATCACTTATATCACAAAAAATATCAATTTCACTTAACGACTTTCGTGAATACTGAGAAAAACAACTGCGCCTACCTCGGCCCTTCACATTTCAAAGATAATTTCACAAGTTTTTGGAAAACCAACCAATTCAGCGCCGCAAATTTATCACTTGCCTCTAGCTTCCTCGCGATTAATGATGGATGCATTACTAGGAATATACTATTGCTTCCACAAAGCTTCCCCTGGAAGGCTTGACCACATTTCCCGCTGGGTAATGCAAACTTTTACAAGGGCTAAGTGCTTGGGTGAAGATAGGTTCCATTAACCTCGTAGTTGGCATTTACATACATATATTTTTAAGAAACTGTTGATCTTTATTAATAACTGTGTTCTTTTGTGTCCGAACAAAAGATACACAAAAGAACGCCTCATACATTTTCATAGAAAGATTTAAATGAAGCGAGCAGTACAAACAATTCGCTTCAATCAACAGAACAATTTGTTCTCTCCAGTATATGGGAGCTCTAGAACAAGGTACAGAAAAGAACACAGTTAATATAATAAAGGCGTCCTATGAAATTCAAGGCTCTTTATAAGAAAAATAAATAAAACATTATTTTTCTAAGTTTACGACACTCCTCAATTGGTTAAAAAAATTTAAGAATGCTTTCAACCAATTACTAACCATTTCATAAAGTAAAAAGCCAAATTCTCATATTTGCTCGAAAAAAATAGCCAACTTCGAAACCTGCTTTTCTAGCTTCAAAACTATTATCGGTCAGGAGTAATAAGTAAGAAAGTTTTGTTTTTCGTTAAAAGTCATAACTGACTTCGGTCCCAGTTCGTACAAACCATTTATTATTCAAGAATAGGGGTCGATTCCGAATGATTTTGGCAGCATAACGAATACGGAATCTGCGTCGTTATTTAAGAATAGGGCATCTGGAACTTTAGGGTCAAATTTGCTTAAACTTTTGAATGGGGAAGAATAGTAACAACGTTCAAATATTCTATATTTATAACACACAGAAATAGTGCTGGTAGAGCAAAATGGGTTGGAGACCCACGCATAATATGAAATAATTGTTTTGATATTCGCATGTCTGGCTGTCGTCCGTTTGTTTGTCTTCAACTTCAAAATGGAGAGGAGGAGGGGAAACATTTATAGACCATTGGAAAAATCCATCGAATGTCTATCTAACGAATTTAAAATAATCATCATAGGGTGTGAAGTTAAGAAGTTACGGGGTGATCTATAAAAACATACCCAAATATTTTTGAGTCTTGTTATCTTGGAAACCGTTAGGATCCCCCACCCATACAACACTCTGCATACAGAGTGTTTCCTCCTAATAGATCAATAGAGCAGGAGGTGTTAGTACTCACCTAGACAAACAAAATATTGTAAGTCAGGGGGCCATATCTACCGTTTAAGAGTTACAGGATCATTCATCGTAAAAGTACAGGGCGTACAGTCACAGTTAAAGACTCATTGTATGCAGAACTTCGTAGCCTTTCCAATGACGGCTCAACCAGCCCCGTACCCCTCTCCTCTAAATAGTTATGGTTGTCCTATTGATTCCATCAAGAAAAAGTTTTGTGCACCTGCAAGTGCTAAGGTTTGCCCATCTCTGGTGATGTTCGAATATCGGCTTTGATGAGAGACCCGATTAATGAGGTAACAATGCCTATGGTGGGCTTCGGTCCAGGGAACGGAGAAGCAGAGCCAGACCTGACTAGAAGGTCAGCCCTTTCATTCCCCATGATCCAATGTGACCACGAACCAACTGAAGACACTCATTGTGGATACACAGCTTATCCATGGACGACCTACAGTCCTCCAGTAACTTAGATAATATCCGAAGGCCGCTAAAGCATACCAGGTATTTTTTATACTGGAGAAGCTGAATTTGGTTGGATTCTGCCGAGAGAACTTAAGGTTTAAACATTATTTTGTTTTGTTAAAAGATTGCACTTTGAAATTTTATATATATATATATATATATATATATATATACATAGGACTAAGTTCTCCCTTGATAAGATAACAGTAATTGCAAACAAACAGGCAGAAACTCATGAATATTTTATTACAAGCTGTACGAGTTTAGTAATTTGTAATTTTTCAGTTAATATATCAGTTTTGCACAACAGAAACTCCTTCTGAGTAACTTCAAATAGAACTCAAACTGTCACGTTCAAGCGAATAAGCATTATAAGTTGCACCGAACTGATCAGTGATCTTAATTAAGTAACCTTTGGCACCATGAGCATCGCAGAATTTAAATTTTAAATTTTTCTGTTTAGTTAAGATTTGTATCATTCTGTATAGAAGAATAGAGTTTTATAATGGCGCGGACATTAGTAAAACTTTATTAATTTTTCTAAAAATGCAGTTTCTATTACCAATTTTTAAGCAAAACTGCTTTGTGCATTATCAGAACGCTTAGGGTAATGGGAGCTCCACTATCCACTAGGCTAAAAGAACAAAAACGAAGAAAATCTATAGAATTATACCTATAACCGCCAGGCAAGAGTCAACGTGAGAACACTGTAGGCTTCTATACACAGAAGGTCATTGAAATTGTTTAGCATTTGTTTTTGTGATATATATATTAATTACATTTTTGGTAATACTACAGTAGACACACCGCTATTACAATGAATTAATTAACAAAAAATAACATAGAATCATAGAATTTCCATTAGATAGCTCACATTTACGATAGTGTTATATAAGTTCATCAAACGTTCACAGATCTGTTAAGGAAATGTTAAGTGGTAATTAAAGGAAACTATTATAACGTAGCTATGCGCTAGATACTCTTTACTTTTCCTTCCACTCTCCTGGAGCCCTCTTGATGTAGGGGTTGAAAAGGTCCGCTCCTCTGCTTTCGTTTCAGGTCAGTACAGGAACACTGGAACAAAAAACTTACCGCCCTCAGTGTCGATTGGGTGGATGGGGTAAGGCAGCGGAAGGCAGAATATCCAAATCCTGATTGTGGGACTTTATGAGCTTTGCTATTACTTTATTTTAAAACCTTTTTTGAAATTAAATGTTCCAGAACGAACTTCTTTAGTTTCTCATTTTACTCGCGATTTAATACCTCCATCTTCATGTTTTTATACCCTGAAATGAAATCTATAAAGTATAGTAAGTTTACCATTCCATTTGTAACACATAGAAATAATGATGGTAGAGCGAAATGGATTGGACACCCAGCATAATATAAAAAGTTATTTTGATTTTTGCATGTCCATTTATCCATCCGTTCGTTGTTCGTCTGTTGTCCGTCCGTTCGTCCGTCTGTCAATTTCGTTATTGAATTTTCCGCGTTATGTATGTTATTGCCGCGAACTATGTAGTATATTTCAACCTTTAAGCTCGCTATACACTAGAGTCGTATTAGTCGGCATTTGTCGCTGTAGCATACACATTACTCGTCATTTAGTTCGCTTAGTACAAGAAATTTAGAAATTCTGACAGAAATTTCTTAGATCAACCATTTAGAACTTTTTACTTTAAGTTTACTTCACTGCTTCGGGCACTGTTTAACGACGAACGATTGCACAGACTTTTCATCATCCTTACTATCATCGTACAACGTACGGAGAAAAATCAAACCCGATTTGATTTTTTGTGTGGCGAAAAATGCGGTAGCGTTGTCATCCACACTGCTATTTTCGATCGTCGTTCGACAAACAGCGTTGTCTGTACGTCGTTCGTTTTTTTTTTTATATAAAACGACGACCACGCCTGGCGTCGCCGTTGTTATTGTAATTCATTCAGTGTCAGCGCCAGCATAATTTTTTCCTCTCTTTTAGCGAGAGCATTATACTGAATTCAAAATTTTCCAGAAATAGGAGATCAGTCAGTTCATTTATATGCATATCTGTGGGTGTAATGTAACGTTTGAAGTTAGTTGCAATCAATCCACTGGGATACTTAGAACAGTAAAAATAAGTGCACACCGCGAAAAAGGAGGATCTTGGGGTGGTGGGGGTTGTGGCAATAGTAATGTGGAGTCCCCTCGACAAACCAACTTTCATAAGATGGTTGAATATATTCCTCGATTAAAAATAAGATAAATATATCACTACGTTCACATAAATTTGAAATCGATAATTCATTATTCCTGGATTATTGAAGCTCGAATTCAAAATATACTCTTAAGAAATGTTATCGCTATTTTTTATTGTTTGCTTGATCCCACCGGTAACATTCTAACAAACTGTCTCTACATTAAACACCCATTTAGCAGATATTGTTAATTAAAACAAACCATCAATTTCCCTTCTCTTCAGCTTTAAACAGTCTAAAAAGCCTCACTTATTTTATCAGCATCAGAGTCTAGACTTATCCTATTCTCGCTACATTCTAAAAGTTCGTTCTGTTTCTGTACTTTCTGATATATTATTCTAGGAGCTTCTGATGAGTGTTGGGAAAACGTAGCATATATGTATAGAAAATTGTAGGAAAAGACGCACATTAGTCTCTTATAGATATTTTATAAAGACTACCATTCCAATTCGATAATTTATTTGAGAAATTAAAATAAATTTTAGCATTACTAATTGCTTTATTTTATTTATCCTTATTTCAGGTGTTAGCTGTGATTCATGTCTCAAAAGCAATTTCAGTGGCCGACGTTATAAATGCCTCATTTGTTACGATTATGACTTATGCGCCGACTGCTATGAGGAAGGTGCAACAAGCACACGACATTCAGTTGATCACCCCATGCAATGTATATTAACCCGAACCGATATCGAACTGTATTTTGGAGGTGAAATTTTGAATTCAGAACAACCGCAAAGTTTTACATGCCCGTATTGTAAAAAAATGGGATTCAGTGATACCACACTACTTGAGCATGTTGGCTCTGAACATACAGATACAGGACTAGAGGTTGTTTGTCCAGTATGTGCTGGTTCACCAGGTGGTGATCCAAATCTAGTCACAGATGATTTTGCTGGTCATTTGACACTTGAACATAGAACAGGGCAACGAGATCTCATTTCATTTTTAATATCCTTTTCAAATATTATATATTCGCTTCAATTAATTTTTTTCATTTTTAAAATGTATTTGTATAAAATTTATTTATTTTTTCGATGTAAAATAAATATTTTCCTTAACCACAAATATACGATGAACCATCAGCTATACGGCATGGTGGAGTACGTCGAATTCCAGGCCGAGCATTAGGCGGCCCAAGATCTAGGCGATCCAACATGCATTTTAGTTCGTCAAGTGGATTGTCAGCATTGTCACCGTCAGGACGTGAATCTGTTGATCCAATAGCAGAATTATTATCACAGTTATCTGGTGTAAGACGAGGCGCACCACAACCCTCACAACTGCAACAGCTACAAATGCAAATTCAACTTGAAAGACAACAAGTTTCGGTCAGAGTAGTTTATTTAATATTTTATTGAAATAATTTTAATTTAATGTTTTCATACAATTTTAGGCTACCCGTCAGCAGTTAGAACGACTGCCCCGTCGACAGGCCCACCCTATGGTGTCATCTTCTAACATAAATGCACCAATGCAAGAAGTGATAACGTCTGGTTCAGGAGGTGGTGGCAGTGGTACTAGTGGAGCTGCTTTGGTTTCATCATCCTCCAATCAGCAGCCGCAATCTAGTATCGCTGTAACCTCGATTAATTCACGTGAAGTTCCGATAAACTCTTCATCGTTAAGTGTGGCCAATATTGGACTTACTGGAATGCAAAGCAACACCGTCGGTGACACACAATCGCAATTTCTTTTGTCTAAATTTATGACACCATCGTTAGATGATAATGAGCTTGCCCAAATTGAGAGGGATCGAGCTGATCGGTAAATACTTTAAAACTATTCATTTTTCTATTCAAATTTTACTAAGGCATACAAATTCTTTAAAGGTCTCAATATGTTCAAGCTTTAATGCTTTCAACTTTGTCAAGTATTAAATTAGAAAGTATGCGTGATTCACAAAATCGTGGCGAGTCTCAGGAAACAAACAGTGATAATGTAAATAGTGAAGCAAATAACGAAAGTAGTGACGAGACACCAAATAAAGACGATAAAATCACGAAGGGTGACAGCGGCATAGGATGTGTTGGTGGTGCCACTGGACAAGTTCATCAACAACAACAAACTTCACCGGAGGATTTTGATGAGTACACATTGCAACAACAGCAGCACCTGCAGCAACACACCTACAGTAGTTCGGTTAACAAAAAGAAAATCCCATCAGCTGTAGCAGGTAAATCAAATTCATCCCAAAACAGTGCAATGGTGCTCGAAAGACGTGGTCGCCCACCTCCCCCACCTGGTGGGGCACAGCAAACACAAGGTCAGCAAGCAAAATTAGCAAGAGAAATAAAGTCGACTTCAGTGTCATCCAAGGAAATTCCCGATTCTAGGTAGTGCTGCTTTTTACATCTGTTGAATTTCATGCAGAAAACAAAACAAATCACCTTAGGCGTATATTATAATTATTAATTATTATAAATTATATATGGAAATGTAATACAAAAACATGTAACATGGATATCTGGACATAAAGCAAAGCAAAGCAAAACAATATGATGCAATGATACTTCACTGGCACGACTAATGCGAAACAAAGCAAACCAACAAATAAGAAATATCATCCTCTTTACACTTAATGTCCTCTTTACATTTTAACATTTAACCGGTATAAAAAACCCACAAAAAAATCATAAATCATCGCTACCGCTGCTGTTGTTGCTATTTATTAGTTAAAATCACCTTGGATTATTATATTTGAGTTATTAAATGACTTTTTTGTGTTGTTATGAAAACAAAAATTGTAATTAATGTAAAATTTGCTTTTTCTAATTATTTTTTCCTTATGCCAAAAGTATCATCGGATTTGAAGTTATCACTTTAGCGCTCCATTTTCATGAATTCCGCTTGGATATATATAAATAAGGACAAGGCAACGAAGATGAATCTATTCAAGAGAAGGGCTTATCTCTACGAAGAATATTGATTTAATAGCGAGCTATGTACGCCTATTGTTTTGTAATTGAATATCAGAGAAATATGGTGTCGTTTCACTGAGCTGTTGGGAAAATAGAAGGAAAGATCATAATATATTAAACATAGATAAGTGGACAACCCAGGGTTTTATCGTATTCCAAAAGTACAAAATCTGGAAGTTAAATATCGAGGAATAATCTGGAAACAACTGAATTAAGATGCAACCCTCTCCGGAGCATGGGAGAGGTCTATATAAATTTAGTTGTTTTCGCATTATTTCTGGATTCGATTAGATGTATATCTAGATGTTTTTTTTTATCCAAGGTATATCCTCTTGATTTTCTGTCAAATGTATTTTAATCCCTCATTCAAATTTTTTAAATTTCAGTTAACACAGCAAACACAAACTTGATTATAAAATGAGTCGTTCCTTATTTATGTAAACTCAGTAAACAAGAAAATATTACAAAACTGGGAAATGGGAATGTCCAACAACAGACATGAGAGATGTCTTAAACGTTGCATTATCATAATACCCTGAACATATTTTATTAACAATCTTTATTTAAATTAAGTGGGGGGGGGGGGGGGGGTCAAAGTTTGATCTGGTACATTTTGGTCTCTAGTGCAGAATCGAATTCCTTAAGTCCTGAGCAGAGGTTTGAGTACCCACACTCCTATACTCACTTTCTTAGTAATTCCTTCTTTTTTATTCGAACTGACGTAATAGATTTGTCGCACCTTAGATGGGCCCTAACTCGGTTATGTCCGATCGGAAAACGGGTCTCACTGTTCGCCTCAGCTCATTACCAGATACAATTCTTAGAAGAAAAATGTTTTCCGGATACTGTTATGATGGTAGTAGGAGCCCCCGTGGATTGGGGGGGGGGTTCCAATATAAATACGTCATGTTGCATGTCAAATTAAAAGTCTCGCCGAGTACTGTCGGGTGGTGTACTTTTTTCCCGATTCAGAAAACTTCCTTGGGACGTTTTTGCTGGAAGAAAACCCATTCATGCACTTGGGTCACATACACCCCAGTTACTACATTTCGCATATAGTTTTGAAGTTAATTCCTTCATGGGAATTAGTGCTCTGTTGTGAACATTCATCGGAAGTCATTTTCTACGACGCACCAATTCAGCGCAATCACGAGAAGTAGAAAAGTCCACTTTTTCACCCAAGAAAGTGCCTCAAGCTACATCCGATCGCCAAAGCTTTCCCCCGCTTAATTGAAATAAACATTGTTAATAAAATATGTTCAGAGTATCATGCATCGTTTAGGACATCTCTCATGTCTGTTGATGTCGGGCCTTAAGTTGTATGAAAAGTAAGCATTTCCCTTTATTTAAAGTTTGCTTTGCTTTAAGAAGTCAAAGGGATTTTTTTCTTTGTAAACAAATTTTGCACTTTTCATTATTTTTTTTAAATATTTCTCCGAATTACAGCATGTACTTCCGTGTTATTGAGGTAATAACCGATAAGCCGACTAACCTACAATTTCTTCTTTAGTCCGAACTAACACAGATTTGACAGTAAGGCATAAAAATTAGAACAATCCACACTAATCTACAGCTGGTTAGATATAAATATACATACATTTCGATACAAAAAAAATTACCACACTGATATTCCTCTATATATTTAATAAATAAATTCCCTTAATGCTGCAAATGCTATGCAAAAATAAGAAATGATATGGAATTGCAAATTTTCTTGAATACATCAGTCAACTTTTGCAGAAATAAAAAATGTTTTTAAGAGTAGCGGAGAAACATTTTCAGTACAACGCACTATGAAAAGTAGGTCAGTGTTGGCAAGCGGTTCGTATCCTGACGTGCCTTTACAGTTTAACATAAATATTCAATATTTTTAAAAAAAGCTTTTATTTTATTTTATATTTTAGTTATGAAAAATGGGATATGACAAGCAGTTATCGACCGAAGAAAATGTAAAAGTTGATTCTTTACATCATGAAGGAAGGAGCTTCAGAAGAATAATGAATAAATTATGAAGTGATTAGAAATTACACATGATGCAAGGAGATGCGCCATTTTGGAAATACAGACTATTTTCTGTATACCTAAGATTAATGCACAAAATAGACGGGACGAATTGCATGTAAAGTAAGCATAACACACACAATTTCGAGTAGTTCCACTCTGAGTTGAGACATATTTTTTCTCCATGTTATGTTCGTAAGCACTTGTATTGATTGTTGTACGTTTCCAAAAAAATTCTGAATACACTACGCCTTTGTTGTCAAAGAACAGTGTCAACAAAACCTTTCCAACAGATGCAATAACGTGTGGAAGAAATATGTCTCAACTCAGAGTGGAAATACTCGAAAACTGAATGGGATCCAGTTTGAAGTTAAAATCATTATCTTGAAAGTGTAACATGTGAAAACACCTCCCAGCAAACATTGTGGCGATGAAAACGGGCATAAAACTTGCGCTGCTCTTTTATTGCCATGGCGATAGTTTGGCGACAGCTCGAGAACTAAAGTCAATTAGATTCCGGAAACATTCGGATTAGGCTACGAATCGCTTTCTTATTGCCATATTACATTTTTATTGCTTAGATCGCTGGTACCAGATGTTATGATATATGGTATATAAACTATTTTTAAAGAATTTTTACGGCTATCGACCATATTTCAGTACTCTCCCTTTGAAAATTGCCTCATTCGAAGTTGTTATTTCTTCAAGTGCGGTAGAGTAGAAAAGCAGAAAAAATTCCAAACCCAAAAATTTAAGAATATTTATCGCCATAACGATCATAAAATGAATTACTTACACGAATCATATGCTATGCAACATTTACCCCCGTTAAACTAAACGGAAGCGATAGATATGAATATAAATCTGGCAACAAAAAATAACTTGTACTCCTATGAGATTTAAAATCAAACGCCAGAAGACAAGAATATTTATTGTCATGGCGGTCATGATATGAGAATCTCTTAGCTTATTCATATGCGATGCAACATTTACCTCCATCAAGTTAAACGTAAGCGATTATTGCGCTTTTTCATAGGTCCCCAGTATTCTTTTCCCAATTTTCAAAAGGATAAAATTATATTTGTCTGTAGTGTGAATTAGGAAATTAGGAATATTTTTCCCATTATACCTATTTAGGAGAACTGAGCATTTATAACAGAATAATGCCGCAATGCATACGGCGAGGTTGATGTAAAGTGGGATTTAAATAAAACATTAGACTGTCCGTTTGCCGACTTGAAAATTTATTATTATTATGGAGCAATCTTACGAGGAAGGTTTAGGAAGAACCCTGCAACGTAGCTATCTTAAAACGTGCGATAAAAAATTTCCAGCAATAAAAGCCAAAACAGCGTACAGTTTTCATAATGACTATAAAACTATTACAGTGGACTTGCGAGACCTTGAACTAATTTAAGACCAGAGGCGCTCAAGTTTGAGAAATTTATAAGCTGTTGGAGAGGTAATAATTTATAATAAAACACATACATACAGGACATTGGTATAGGAAATTCCAACCAATTTCAACCTAGAGCGGCATTCAATTTCAACGAAGACTGTCTTTTTTTTTTGTACTGGAAAGTTTTATGAAAATATCACCATTCGTTGTTCTTATTTGATTCCACAGAATTAATCCATTTCTTATTATGTTAATTAGTCGGTTAATTTAATAATTTGAGAACAAATCTGATTACTCGATCGTGCTATATTTCCAGTAAAACTATGTTTGCTTCAACTTTGCCTGCCCTTACTTTTATTGTAAGCGCCTTTGTAATCTTTGTACTCTTAACAGTACCTACGTAAACAACTATTGTGATTACTCGAAGTTCATACTCATAATTGCTCTTAAAAGTAGTGATTCGTATTAAATCATGTATTATTGGACCTCTTTTTTTGCTTTTGTTTCCCCCTAAACCCCAAACCAAGATACCGAATTTTCGCTTTTGAATTATAAAAAACTGAACACGGCTCGTAAAAATTAAGTGCAATAGTCACATAGGTGGCTTAACTATCAGAAAAAGACCTGTATTAAAAATGTAACTCTGACAATCTGAGTGCTCATCTCAGCTCTATTAAATCTGCACAAACTGAGTTGGCCTTGAATGTTTCATTAATGCGATCTGTTATTGATGTTCTTTCTTCAAAGGCTCAGGTGCTAGTTCCGTTGCTGCTAGGGTTAACAACATGGATGCCCTTGATAGGAAGCTTGAAGGCATACAGTTCAAACTTGACTCGATCAGCAATAAGCTTACGAGAAGTTTCTCACAAAATATTCAAAATTTTGATGCGAAGATATGCAAGGTCTTTGATACCTCCGCCCTTAAATTTATGGATTGTGCTACACACTCGAAGTATTATGCGATGATCTCGTCTCGTCATTAAATAATCATCTGTGGGATTTATAAACATACATTAATGATATCCCACATGCAATCGAGAACATTGCTCTGGATACAGCTTCCAAATCAGAGTCTAATGCCATTCTTACAAAACTTGCTGATGAGGCATCCGTTGCAAAAAATTTAATTGGGGACATTGCCGATGAATTAAAGACGCGACCCACTCCTCAATATAATCAACTGCTCCCCGACACTAATTGTTCTGATTTAAGCAGTGAACTCAATGCAGCGCTTACTTCAATACTGTGGCAATTAGTAACTGACCGTCTCCTCCCTTAATGATATTAATGTTCTTAATAATAATGCTGAATTGCTAAAGAATACAGCCTCTGATATAGAGAACTCTGTCTGCCTCTAAGCTTCGTTGCACCTCGTCTAATTTGCACCTGCCCGCTGCTACTATTAGTCCGAGTGCCTCGACTGATGTGGCCTCAGGTCGCGTAACGCTGTGGTGATATCTCCACTCTTGCACCTACATATGATTCCACAGTTCTAAATGATACTTCATCTCTTTCCATTTTACGAAATGGCATTGGTGCCTCTTTGACAACAGTACCAAAACCTTCGAGAGTTTTCGTCACCCGTTTCTCTCCAGAAACGTTGTGTGATGACATATTGAAGTATCTAATGTCCAAAAATGTTGCAACACAGAGTATTTCGTGTTGTAAAATTCGTTAATCCTCTAAACCGGCTGCATCCTTTATCCTGACTGTTTCAGCGGATGTGCGGGACAATTTATTGGATCCCTTATTTTGGCCCTCCGCCGCTTTTACTAAATTATTTGTACCTTCTGGGCGCCAACCTAGAAATAAATCTAAAAAAAGCAACATTATTCCAAAAAACTGAAGTCGCTTTCCCTTTACTATCAAAATGTATGTTGCTCTTGTTTTAGTTGCCTTCACTGAAACGAACGAAGGTAATTAATTAATTTTAATTTGGAAAAGTTCCGTTCACAACTAGCGACACTAATGGTTATTGTAAAAAAAATTCTTAATAATATTAATATGTTGGGAACAGAGTCTTCCAACCTATATTTTTTTATAAATATTAAAAGTGCGATAGGCCTTTCCCCGCTTTTCCAACCTCTTGCTTGCTCTTGTACAACAGAGACATAAAATTCTGGATCCTTTTCCTTTCAATATGAAACTGTTCCTCGTCAATGTTAACAAAGTTATTTACTTGGCATTCAAAATTTTCATTTAAAAGATTTGATGGTATTAAGCACGAATTCTACGCTGCAAGGATATGTAGTTGCTCAAACCATAATTTTATTTCCTGGATAACTCTATCCAATGACAAAAACATTTCTCTTTGTATTTATTCTTCTAAAGATAGCCCCACGTCTCGCGTATTTTCACCACTCGTAATTTTTTCCTTCAAACTGGACGCTCAGTGGATATCTCCAACTCTTTACATATTTTTTTGGCTGTTGTAACTGCTTTTTGCACTAGGGTGTCCCTTTGTCCAATGATATATATTTGTAAAGAATTCAGTTTTAAATCATATTAGCCGCGTTCTTTTTTCGTGATCCGGATCAAAGGATATTATCGATTGAAGTCGGTGTCAAAATCGGTTATAAATTTACATGATTTTCTAAATTCATAAGAAATCATCACATTGCCAAGGTTTTGTAGGGTAAAAACTTCAAAATTTGAACCAAATTTTATTCAGGTGCTATTTTGACGTTTTATGAAGATTTAAATCATGGCAATTTGATAATTCTCCTCATATGTAAAATCATATCTACCTACAGACATTTTTTGGAAGCAAATCAATTTGAAATTTCCAATGAACCGGATCAATATAAAAAGACCAGCTATTGATAGATATTTAATCCATGCATTGATTTGAGTAATATTCCAGCGTCTGAAAATGTTTAATAAATGTGTTTTTACAACATTCACCGCATCGCCTCTTGTGTTTCAACGAGTTTCTACACTGAGCTTAACATCTTGACCAGTGACAATAACTATCAAATTTTGGAAAAAATCAGTCAAATTAAAAAAAAAAAAAACAATTTAATTCAATTTAGCTAAAAACTCAAATTTTGAAAAAAAAAAAAAAAAATGTGCAAAATTTGATGATTGACTGAAAATAACTCGTCGGAAATGAAAAATCTGCCGAAATATTTTCTGTAAATTCCTAAGAAGAATTAAATGTTTATTGCTCGTCTCATTGCTCGGTGGACTAGTCATATAAAATATTTACCAAATTCAATAATAAAATTCATTTAATTAATTTAAATTACCCAAGCAGTCAAAATGACTGCTTTTGGGAAATATACATATAGGTATAACACATGCATTATATCAGAAAAAAAGGGGGGGGGGGGGGGTAAGTACAACTATAAATAAATTTTATACAAAATCTCCTAATTCTAAGAAGTTGTATTTCGGGCAGGCCTACAACCACTAACTTATTGGAAATTGTCTCTGACACCATTGGCGAACGATGCCTTGATGTGATGTAGGGAAAGCCACAAATTTACTGGAAATTTTTTTTCATAGATTTGTTATGTATTGGAGGACGACAACGGGTGCTTGAGCCACTAACAATTTTTATGAGCGTAGATTCGTAGATGAGCAATAAGTACAATGTCTTCATGAGCCAGAATTGAGTTAGCGTTAAGTTTTGCTGGCAGATTAACTCGATGCTGTTTCCATGAACGGCTTGAGTTGAGTTGACAGATCAAATATTTCATACAAAGTAGGCGGATTGGTGTTGGATAAAACACCCATTCCGCACTATTCTAACTAATACATACACAAAACCCAAATCAACTCGACTTTCGTGGAGTTAAGGGCTAACCACAATGTGCATATGCTAGCATATGCAAAGACACGAGCAATTGCTTTTCATAATAACAACCCACAATAGGAATAAGAAGCCGTTCGTCAAGTTTTAATTCCTTTCGTCAACTTCTGTCTGTACGCTCATGATCGTACTTTGCATAAGCAAATTTGACAGTTTGTGTAAATACTATACAAATGTTAGTGATGCATAAGGAAGCATTCGTGATATTTTCAAGGTTTGCATATGCAAGCTTATGCACATTGTGGTTAGGCCTTTAACATTGATTGAACGATACAACTCAATTCTCGTTTCCATGAGCATTCATTCGGATTGAATTCTGCATGGAAACTTAGTAGAATATGTTCAGTACAAGATACCTTCCGGTATACCACGCGATTCCTTGAGGTAAGCTGATCATAAAATTGTTCCACAAGAATTTTACTGAGAAAATAGTTATATTTATTTCACATTTTTAAGAAAAGCACAACTTTTATGTTCGGCCGATAAAACATAATCGTTGTGTTTTTCTTCTGAGATAAATATACTGTTGCGAGCGTGGCTCTTGCGGTTCGTTTTTTAAAACACAATATTAAATATTTAATATACAAGTTCTTTATTTGACTCTAATCTTAACAATTCACAAACTTTCAATTAATCAACTACACTTTAATTATCGCTTAATACTGTACTTTCAATTATCGCAATCTAATTACAACACTTCCGCACGTTATTACTTTCGCTTGTTAACACTGCAATGTCTAAGACAAGACTCTTATTCTGGCTATGACAACTGTTATATTTATACCCTAGAAACTCTCCAGATGATTCTCGAGTGTTCTATTTTCCAGAAGCTTCTTGACTGTTCTATTCATTCTATTCCTGAACCTTCCTGTAGATACCATAATCAATTCTCCGAACCTAAAGTCGTATACTTCTCCATTGCTAGTAGATGTCACCAGTTGTCTCTTTCTATTGCACGTAACACTGTCTTGATGCTCGTAGTATTGACACAAGCGGTCCAAATGAACAATTTTATGCTTGCCTCTTGTGCCACACTGAATCCTGTATACCACGTCATTAATTCTAGTTACTACTGAATACGGTCCTTCCCAGTGTTGTTGCAATTTTGGAGAACGTCCCTTACGTCGTCTCGGATTGTAGAGCCAAACAAGATCACCTTCATTAAATCCTGCGGAATTAGCACGTAGGTCATAGCGGGTCTTCATCCGATCAGTATTTGTTGCTAATTTCGTCCTCGTGGCTTCGTGCACATCAGCTAATTGTTTGAGCTCCGATACGTAGTTTTCTGGTAACTTTTGTTCACCTCTGGGGGTACCGAATTTGAGGTCGCTAGGTAAACGCATCTCTCTTCCGAATATGACTTTAGCTGGGGTTTGTCCGGTAGTACTATGAATAGCTGATCTATAAGCCATTAGGAATATAGGAATGTGTCGATCCCAATCGCGTTGATGATAGTCAACTACTTTCTTTAGATGCTCGATCAATGTTCTGTTGAAGCGCTCTACCATGCCATCAGATTGTGGATGTAGAGGAGTTGTTCTAGTTTTTCTTATTCCCAACATTTTACACATCTCCTGGAAAGTCCGCGATTCGAAGTTCCGTCCTTGGTCCGAATGAAGTTCGTGAGGCACTCCAAACCTACTGACCCAATTCGTTATTATTTGTTCCGCAACTGTGGCTGCCTCTTGATTAGGGATTGCATAAGCTTCAGGCCATTTACTGAAATAGTCAATGGCAACTAGAATATAACGGTTACCGCCATCCGTTTCAGGAAAAGGTCTAGCGATGTCTACAGCTATCCTTTCAAAGGGGGCTCCGACATTATACTGTTGCGAGCGTGGCCTTTGGTTCGTTATTTAAAACACAATATTAAATTAATATACAAGTTCTTTATTTCACTCTAATCTTATACAATTCACAAACTTCCAATTAATCAACTCAACTTTAATTATCGCTTAATACTGTACTTTCAATTATCGCAATCTAATTACAACACTTCCGCACGTTATTACTTTCGCTTGTTAACACTGCAACGTCTAAGACAAGACTATTATTCTGGCTATGACAACTGTTATATTTATACCCTAGAAACTCTCCAGATTATTCTCGAGTGTTCTATTTTCCAGAAGCTTCTTGACTGTTCTATTCATTCTATTCCTGAACCTTCCTGTAGATACCATAATCAATTCTCCGAACCTAAAGTCGTTTACTTCTCCAGTGCCACATTGCCAGTAGATGTCACCAGTTGTCTCTTTCTATTGCACGTAACACTGCCCCCTTCTTAAGTTTGTTCGTCCCGAACAACAGGTGGTCCACGGTCTTGATGCTCGTAGTATTGACACAAGCGGTCCAAATGAACAATCTTATGCTTGCCTCTTGTGCCACGCTGAATCCTGTATACCACGTCATTAATTCTAGTTACTACTGAATACGGTCCTTCCCAGTGTTGTTGCAATTTTGGAGAACGTCCCTTACGTCGTCTCGGATTGTAGAGCCAAACAAGATCACCTTCATTAAATCCTGCGGAATTAGCACGTAGGTCATAGCGGGTCTTCATCCGATCAGTATTTGTTGCTAATTTCGTCCTCGTGGCCTCGTGCACATCAGCTAATTGTTGTTTGAGCTCCGATACGTAGTCTTCTGGTAACTTTTGTTCACCTCTGGGGGTACCGAATTTGAGGTCGCTAGGTAAACGCATCTCTCTTCCGAATATGACTTTAGCTGGGGTTTGTCCGGTAGTACTATGAATAGCTGATCTATAAGACATTAGGAATATAGGAATGTGTCGATCCCAATCGCGTTGATGATAGTCAACTACTTTCTTTAGATGCTCGATCAATGTTCTGTTGAAGCGCTCTACCATGACATCAGATTGTGGATGTAGAAGAGTTGTTCTAGTTTTTCTTATTCCCAACATTTTACACATCTCCTGGAAAGTCCGCGATTCGAAGTTCCGTCCTTGGTCCGAATGAAGTTCGTGAGGCACTCCAAACCTACTGACCCAATTCGTTATTATTTGTTCCGCAACTGTGGCTGCCTCTTGATTAGGGATTGCATAAGCTTCAGGCCATTTACTGAAATAGTCAATGGCAACTAAAATATAACGGTTACCGCCATCCGTTTCAGGAAAAGGTCCAGCGATGTCTACAGCTATCCTTTCAAAGGGGGCTCCGACATTATACTTATGCATTTCACCTCTGCTTCTGTGTTGCGGTCCTTTGCAAGCAGCGCAGACAGTGCATCTGCGGCACCACTCCTCCACATCTTCTCGCATATGTAACCAATAAAACCTTTCCCGTATTATGGAAATTGTTTTGTTCACTCCCAAATGTCCTCCAGAGGTTCCACCGTGTATTTCTTCTAGAATATCTTTGACGTTTGATGCTGGCACGACTATCTGCATTTGGAAATATTCGCCGTTAGGTGCTTCCCATTTGCGTTTTAATATACCACATTCAACATGAAGAGAGTTCCATTGAGCCCAGTAACTTTTCAGCTTCTCACTCCGTTCCGAAATATCCTTCCAGTCTGGTCTTTCCATATCTTCTTTCCAAGCGAGAATAGGTGAAATGTCCGGATCTTCTCGTTGTGCTGTTCTCAGGTCCTCGTTGTCCCAACCTGTAGATGGTTCCACGGTTACCAACTGTATAGTTGCTGTTGTTTCTTTTTCTTCCACCCGTGCGCAATGTTTGCATTCAAGTTTGCATGGACGTCGTGAAAGGGCGTCTGCATTTCCATGGATACGACCTCTTCGGTGTTGGATCTCAAGATCATAAGCCTGGAGTCGCTCTATCCATCTCGCGACTTGTCCCTCAGGGTTCTTAAACTGCAGAAGCCATTTAAGTGCTGCATGGTCGGTGCGAAGGATGAATTTCTGCCCGTAGAGATATTTATGAAAATGTTTTGTTGAACTTACAATAGCAAGTAGCTCTTTTCTTGTAGCACAATAATTTTTCTCTGGCTTTGAAAGTGCTTTGCTATAGTAAGCTACTGGAACTTCTTGACCATTCTCCTCCTGCGAAAGCACTGCACCAATACCTTCATTGCTGGCATCAGTGTCTAATATAAATGTTTTTCCCAGCTTTGGATAATGAAGTACTGGAGCTTCACAGAGCTGTTGCTTCAAATTTTCAAAACTTTCGTTGCATTTATCCGACCATATGAACGGCCTTCCCTTTTCTGTAAGTTGATGTAGGATTCTTGCTATATCTGCAAAACCTTTCACGAATCGCCTGTAGTAGGTAGCTAAACCAAGAAAACTCCGTAATTGATGTTTGTCCTTTGGAACTGGCCAATTTTTGACGGCTTCTATCTTCTCTGGATCGGTTCTTACTCCTTGTGATGAAACTATGTGCCCTAAATATTTAACTTCATCTTTGAATAGAGCACATTTACTCGCACTGAGCTTCAATTTTGCATCTTTGAGTCTTTGAAGTACGTCCCGTAAGTTGTTTTTATGTTCCTTGAATGTCCTTCCGATAACTATTATGTCATCCAAGTAGACAAGACATGTTTTCCAGGTTAAACCACGTAGAACACATTCCATTAGTCGTTCGAATGTGGCTGGAGCATTACATAACCCAAATGGCATTACTTTGAATTGCCATAAGCCACTGCCAACTGAGAAAGCAGTTTTCTCTCGGTCCTCGGGATGTATTTCCACTTGCCAGTAACCACTCTTTAAATCCAGCGTGGAAAACCATTGCGCTCCGGAAAGGGTATCCAACGTGCCATCAATCCTTGGTAATGGATAGCTATCTTTTCTCGTCACGTTATTTAGTTGGCGGTAATCTACACAGAATCGGGTGCTGCCATCCTTTTTCCTAACCAGGACAACCGGCGATGTCCAAGGGCTGTTAGATTCCTCTATTATGCCTTGTTTCTTCATAGAGTTCATCATGTCTGCAACTTCTGGTTGTTTGGCTAATGGCAATCTTCGTGGTGTCTGTCGAATGGGCCTGGACTCTCCTGTATCGATCCGATGCTGGACAAGATTTGTTTTACCATAGTCATCATCATTCATTGCAAATACTTCCGAAAATTCATCGATCACCTCTTTGGCATCGTTGTGTTGTTGTTTACTTAAGGCACTGGACGAAAGAAGTTTCTGAACCTGTTGGGTAGTAGCTGGTATAGTTTTTGTCTCCTTGACATTACTATCATTACCCAAATTGACGATTTGGTAAACGGGTTCACAATTTCCAATTATAGCACCTTCTTTTAGTTGTACCTCATTTTCGGATGTGCTAAGCACTCTGACTGGTATTAATGTTTCACCTTCTGCCTTCACTAAAGTCTTCCCCACAATGATGCTTGATGTGACTTTTGTGGGGTTAGGCTCCACCAGATAGAATCTGCAGGTCCCGATGTCATCAGTAAGCTTTGTCCATATTAGTGTCTCGGAGCACGGCGAAAGAGTTATATTTTCGCAGACCATCGTCCTTACTTTCACAGGATGATCTGCTCCTTCTCCTAGTTTCATAGGAATTTCTATGTTCCCATATTTGAGAGTCCGCTCTCCGACATCCAGATTTATTTTGTAGGTGGTCATGAAATCTATTCCAAGAATGCATTCATCCATTATGTCTGAAACCAGGAAAGTGTGAGGAAATAGTAGTTCGCCTAGTTGAACATCTAAAGTTATTTCTCCAAACACCCGTGCTGCTGCTCCAGTTGCTGTTCTTAGTAGATATTTGGTGGTATTATGAAGCCATTTGTTCTTAACAAGATCTGTTCTAATAATTGATCTTGCAGCTCCAGTATCGATAGTGACTGCGCAGTCATTTTTTCCCACACTTCCATATATAATAAGACTGCTATTATTTCTCTGCAACTGGCCTACTTGAATGATGACTTCGGGGCTGCCGATTCCACCAACCAACTTCTGCCCCACAAAGTTGGTTTTTACTAGTTTTCCGATTGCTCAACAGGAGAGCTGATGCGACTAGTCGCTACTTGATATCTAGTCTCTCCATGAATAGCTTGTTCCCTGGCTCGACATCTTTGGCATTCTTCTTTCCCTTCTTCAGGTGATTCCACTCGTCGACGTTTTCTGCAGTCTCTTTGAAGGTGCCCTGATCTATTACAATTCCAGCATCGAAGGACACCACGTGAGGGCGGGCTCTGTGATGATTGCACTCTGTTACAAGTACATTCTTCCACTGAAATTTCTCTTACTCGTACTGCACTCCGTGAAGCTTGTCTGGCGGATTCATACGCTAATGCATAGGCTAGTGCTTCTGCTGTTGATTTCTTTCCTGCTAGCCTTAACGCTTGTTGTAAATTTTGATCCGCAATAGCGTTCACAAATGCCTCCGTCGCCACTTCATTAAGGAAATCCGCATTTACGCTGGAGTATGAAAGATGCGCTAATCTTTCCACATCAGCCTACAATTGTTGTAGTGATTCGCCATGCTTTTGAATCCTTTTGCGCAACTGTAGGCGATATACTTGCTGCATGTGCTCATCTCCGTAACGTAATTCTATCGCCTGTACTAATGAAGAGTAATCACGTTGATTTTCAATCGATACAGTTTGTAAGAGTTCTGACGCAGGAGCTCGAAGTGCTAACACCAGAGCTATAGCTTTGTCTTCATCATTCCATCCATTTACCTCTGAAGCTGCCTCGAATGTCTCTTGAAGATATGCCATGAATTTTGTCCATCAAATATTGGAGGTTTCATTCTACCTGCGCCAGATATTTCAGCTGCTACGTTTAGAGGCTGACGATGCCTTATTCTTTCCAGATCTGCTTTAAAACTGTCAAGCCGTTCTGTAACATTTTGTTGTACTCCCGACACTTGTTGTCGAACTTCCAACACTTCCTGCTGGATTTCCTCAATTTTCACATTTTGTTCGTCTAATGAACCTTTCAGAAAGTTCTTCTGTTCCTCCAAACAAGTTTCTAGACTATTCTGCAGAGAATTCTTTTGTTCCTCAAAAGCATTCTTTTGCTCGTCCAGACGGGTTTCCATAGATTTCTTCTGCTCATCTAAACGGGATTATAGAGAATTCTTTTGCTCCTCGAGAGAATTCTTTTGTTCCTCGAGAGAATTCTTTTGTTCATCAAAACCAGCTTCCATAGATTTCTTTTGGTCCTCTAGAGAATTCTTTTGTTCGTCAAAACGGGCTTCCATTTTGCTCATTAAAGCACTCAAAAGCTGTTCCATTTTCAGTGTAGACTCTTCTTCAACTTCGGTTTCTTCCAAGTTATCTTCGAAAACAAATGTTTCAGGATTCTTTCCTTCCTCTATCAAAGCTTGTCTGAGTCGCTCGAGCAGCACTTTCTTTGCACCTGTCGTTTGTAAAGACCGGTTCCCTAACTCCACTTTCAAATCCTGCGTTCGAAGCTCCTCGAATTTTCGCCCCATTACTTTAGTAATTCACTTTAAGTTGAATATAAATTATTTTCCAGAACTTTCAAAATTTAACACAATTTCACAAAATTAATCACGGTTTGAATTTTTAAGTCAATTGCCACCACTTTATTTCGCGAATTTATTTCACTTCTGACACCAGTTGTTGCGAGCGTGGCCTTTGGTTCGTTATTTAAAACACAATATTAAATTAATATACAAGTTCTTTATTTCACTCTAATCTTATACAATTCACAAACTTCCAATTAATCAACTCAACTTTAATTATCGCTAATACTGTACTTTCAATTATCGCAATCTAATTACAAGACTTTCGCACGTTTATTACTTTCGCTTGTTAACACTGCAACGTCTAAGACAAGACTCTTATTCTGGCTATGACAACTGTTATATTTATACCCTAGAAACTCTCCAGATTATTCTCGAGTGTTCTATTTTCCAGAAGCTTCTTGACTGTTCTATTCATTCTATTCCTGCACCTTCCTGTAGATACCATAATCAATTCTCCGAACCTAAAGTCGTTTACTTCTCCATTGCCACATTGCCAGTAGATGTCACCAGTTGTCTCTTTCTATTGCACGTAACAATACTTATGCTATTCACCTCTGCTTCTGTGTTGCGGCCCTTTGCAAGCAGCGCAGACAGTGCATCTGCGGCACCACTCCTCCACATCTTCTCGCATATGTAGCCAATAAAACCTTTCCCGTATTTTGGAAATTATTTTGTTCACTCCCAAATGTCCTCCAGAGGTTCCACCGTGCATTTCTTCTAGAACATCTTTGACGTTTGATGCTGGCACGACTATCTGCATTCGGAAATATTCGCCGTTAGGTGCTTCCCATTTGCGTTTTAATATACCACATTCAACATGAAGAGAGTTCCATTGAGCCCAGTAACTTTTCAGCTTCTCACTCCGTTCCGAAATATCCTTCCAGTCTGGTCTTTCCATATCTTCTTTCCAAGCGAGAATAGGTGAAATGTCCGGATCTTCTCGTTGTGCTGTTCTCAGGTCCTCGTTGTCCCAACCTGTAGATGGTTCCACGGTTACCAACTGTATAGTTGCTGTTGTTTCTTTTTCTTCCACCCGTGCGCAATGTTTGCATTCAAGTTTGCAAGGGCGTCTGCATTTCCATGGATACGACCTCTTCGGTGTTGGATCTCAAGATCATAAGCCTGGAGTCGCTCTATCCATCTCGCGACTTGTCCCTCAGGGTTCTTAAACTGCAGAAGCCATTTAAGCGCTGCATGGTCGGTGCGAAGGATGAATTTCTGCCCGTAGAGATATTTATGAAAATGTTTTGTTGAACTTACAATAGCAAGTAGCTCTTTTCTTGTAGCACAATAATTTTTCTCTGGCTTTGAAAGTGCTTTGCTATAGTAAGCTACTGGAACTTCTTGACCATTCTCCTCCTGCGAAAGCACTGCACCAATACTTTCATTGCTGGCATCCGTATCTAATATAAATGTTTTTCCCAGCTTTGGATAGTGAAGTACTGGAGCTTCACAGAGCTGTTGCTTCAAATTTTCAAAACTTTCGTTGCATTTATCCGACCATATGAACGGCCTTCCCTTTTCTGTAAGTTGATGTAGGCTTCTTGCTATATCTGCAAAACCTTTCACGAATCGCCTGTAGTAGGTAGCTAAACCAAGAAAACTCCGTAATTGATGTTTGTCCTTTGGAACTGGCCAATTTTTGACGGCTTCTATCTTCTCTGGATCGGTTCTTACTCCTAGTGATGAAACTATGTGCCCTAAATATTTAACTTTATCTTTGAATAGAGCACATTTACTCGCACTGAGATTCAATTTTGCATCTTTGAGTCTTTGAAGTACGTCCCGTAAGTTGTTTTTATGTTCCTTGAATGTCCTTCCGATTACTATTATGTCATCCAAGTAGACAAGACATGTTTTCCAGGTTAAACCACGTAGAACACATTCCATTAGTCGTTCGAATGTGGCTGGAGCATTACATAACCCAAATGGCATTACTTTGAATTGCCATAAGCCACTGCCAACTGAGAAAGCAGTTTTCTCTCGGTCTTCGGGATGTATTTCCACTTGCCAGTAACCACTCTTTAAATCCAGCGTGGAAAACCATTGCGCTCCGGAAAGGGTATCCAACGTGTCATCAATCCTTGGTAATGGATAGCTATCTTTTCTCGTCACGTTATTTAGTTGGCGGTAATCTACACAGAATCGGGTGCTGCCATCCTTTTTCCTAACCAGGACAACCGGCGATGTCCAAGGGCTGTTAGATTCCTCTATTATGCCTTGTTTCTTCATAGAGTTCATCATGTCTGCAACTTCTGGTTGTTTGGCTAATGGCAATCTTCGTGGTGTCTGTCGAATGGGCCTGGACTCTCCTGTATCGATCCGATGCTGGACAAGATTTGTTTTACCATAGTCATCATCATTCATTGCAAATAGTTCCGAAAATTCATCGATCACCTCTTTGGCATCGTTGTGTTGTTGTTTACTTAAGGCACTGGACGAAAGAAGTTTCTGAACCTGTTGGGTAGTAGCTGGTATAGTTTTTGTCTCCTTGACATTACTACCATTACCCAAATTGACAATTTGGTAAACGGGTTCACAATTTCCAATTATAGCACCTTCTTTTAGTTGTACCCCATTTTCGGATGTGTTAAGCACTCTGACTGGTATTAATGTTTCACCTTCTGCCTTCACTAAAGTCTTCCCCACAATGATGCTCGATGTGACTTTTGTGGGGTTAGGCTCCACCATATAGAATCTGCAGGTCCCGATGTCATCAGTAAGCTTTGTCCATACTAGTGTCTCGGAGCATGGCGAAAGAGTTATATTTTCGCAGACCATCGTCCTTACTTTCACAGGATGATCTGCTCCTTCTCCTAGTTTCATAGCAATTTCTATGTTCCCATATTTGAGAGTCCGCTCTCCAACATCCAGATTTATTTTGTATGTGGTCATGAAATCTATTCCAAGAATGCATTCATCCATTATGTCTGAAACTAGGAAAGTGTGAGGAAATAGTAGTTCGACTAGTTGAACATCTAAAGTTATTTCTCCAAACACTCGTGCTGCTGCTCCAGTTGCTGTTCTTAGTAGATATTTGGTGGTGTTGTGAAGCTATTTGTTCTTAACAAGATCTGTTCTAATAATTGATCTCGAAGCTCCACTATCGATAGTGACTGCGCAGTCATATTTTCCTACACTTCCATATATAACAGGACTGCTATTATTTCTCTGCATGCAACTGGCCTACTTGAATGATAGCTTCGGGGTTGTCGATTCCACCATCCAACTTTGTTGGTTTTTACTTGTTTTCCGACTGCTCAACAGGAAAGGTGATGCGGCTGGTCGCTGCTTGATATCTAGTCTCCCCACGAATAGCTTGTTCCCTGGCTCGACAGCTTTGACATTGTTTTCTCCCCTCTTCATCAGGTGATTCCACTCGTCGGCGTTTTCTGCAGTCTCTTTCAAGGTGACCTGGTCTATTACAATTCCAGCATCGAAGGACACCACGTGAGGGTGGGCTCTGTGATGATTGCACTCTGTTACAAGTACATTCTTCCACTGAAATTTCTCTCACTCGTACTGCACTCCGTGAAGCTTGTCTGGCGGATTCATACGCTAATGCATAGGCTAGTGCTTCTGCTGTTGATTTTATTCCTGCTAGCCTTAACGCTTGTTGTAAATTTTGGTCAGCAATAGCGTTCACAAATGCCTTCGTCGCCACTCATTAAGAAAATCTGCATTTACGCTGGAGTATGAAAGATGCGCTAACCTTTCCACATCAACCTGCAGTTATTGTAGTGATTCGCTATGTTTTTGAATCCTGTTGCGTAACTGTAGCCGATATACTTGCTGCATGTGTTCATCTCCGTAACGTAATTCTATCGCCTGTACTAATGAAGTGTATTCACGTTGCTTTTTAATCGATACAATTTGTAAGAGTTCTGACGCAGGACGTCGAAATGCTAACACCAGAGCTATAGCTTTGCCTTCATCGTTCCATCCATTTACCTCGGAGGCTGCCTCGAATTGTCTCTTGAAGATATGCCACGAATTTTGTCCATCAAATATTGGAGATTTCATTCTACCTACACCGGGTATTTCAATTCCTTCGTGTCGAGGTTGTTGATGCTTTATCCTCTTCAAATCTGCTGTATAGTTTTCAAGTTTCTCGGTGACTTTTTCTTGAATTTCCGAAACCTTTTTTTGAAATTCGTGCTCAATTCCTTCAATTCTCAAATTTTGTTCTTCTAAAGAATTTTTTAGAAAATTTTTCTGATCCTCCAAACGAATTTCTAGACAATTATGCAGAGAACTCTTTTATTCGTCCAAGCGGGTTTCCATAGATTTCTTTTGCTCATCTAAACGGAATTCCAGAGAATTCTTTTGTTCCTCAGAGGCATTCTTTTGCACGTCCAGACAGGTTTCAATAGATTTTTCTTGTTCCTCAAAAAATTTCTTTTGTTCCTCGAGAGAATTCTTTTGTACTTCAAAAGCATTCTTTTGCTCGTCCAGACGGGTTTCCATAGATTTCTTGTATTCCTCGAGAGAATTGTTTTGTTTTATCAAAATGGGATTCCATTTTGCTCATTAAGTACGCCAAAGCTGTTCCATTTTGATCACAGGCTCTTCTTCAGCTTCGGTTTCTTCCAAGTTCTCTTCGGAAACAAACGTCTCAGGATTTTTTCCTCCCTATATCAAAGCTTGTCTAAGTCGCTTGACTACGACTTTCTTTGCACCTGTCGGTTGTAATGACAGGTTTCCAATTTCACTTTCAGATCCTGTATTCGAAGCTCCCCCACTTTGCGCCCAATTACTTTAGTAATTCGCTTTAAAACACAATATTAAATATTTAATAAACAAGTTCTTTATTTCACTCTAATCAACTCAACATTAATTATCGCTAATATTGCACTGTTACGTGGAATAGAAATGACATCTACTGGCAATGGAGAGTAAACAACTTCAGGTTCGGAGAATCGATGATAGAATCTTCGGGAAGGTTCAAGAATAGATTGAATAGAATAGTTAAGAAGATTCTGGAATAGAACACTCCAGAATAATCTGGAGAGTTTCTAGGGTATAAATATAACAGTTGCATAACGTTGCAGTGTTAACAAGCGAAAGTAATAAACGTGCGAGAGTGTTGTAATTAGAACTTGCATATTAAAAATTTAATATTTTGTTTTAAATAACGAACCAAAAGCCACGCTTGCAACAATATGAACAAATTCAGTCACCTGCTGTTTGAGTGTGACATGCATTTGGGTGCATGTTCTGCTTATAATGCATTAACATTATTGTGTCACATTTATTGTGATATTTAAATAAGAATTGATTTCGGGTCAATTGATTATTGCCAGAATGCTGAATGTGCATTCTTGCATTTTTAATTGATTTGTTAGTCGTCCGTATTTCTTTTTTGTGTACGGATGTGTATCTAGATATTTATGGAATCTATTTAAAGCAAACATTATCCCAAGCGCCTCTTTATGTAATTGCGAGTACTTTTTCTCTGTTGCACTTAACAAACATGGCAGATTTTTCAACGTTGTCCACCCTATGTACTAAGACCGCGCCTAGACCATTTGTTATTGGTATGCTGCCCGTGCTGCAGTTTAGAAAAGTGCAGCAGGGAATTTTTCCTCCACCCGAATGCCTCTCATCAAAGAAAAGTTTAGTATGCTGCAACATGTGACCTCTAGCGTAGTTGCATTTCTATTAGCGTAGTCAGTCCATAATATACATGTCAGTGTATATTTATAATAAATGTAATTTGATTATAAAAATGCACACAATCACCCTCCATAATCATATAAGAAGCTATAACGTAGCAAAATTATTGTTATGACTAGTCACGTCACAAGGGCCGACCTACACCATATCGCATACTGCACGCGCATCTCACTTTTTGAAGATGAGGGACAGTCTGGGGTAGGGAGGGCCTAAAGTGTAGCAAACTGCACGTGCTTCTTGCTGCAATGTGTGGCTTAACTCAAAAGTTTTCACAGACTTTTATGGCTTAAGCCAAGGCTTAATAAATATTTCGGTTTCACAGACAAGGCTTAAGTGATAACACTGGCTTAAGGCAAGCTTAACTTAAGCCCGTCATCTCGAAGGCTTAAGCCTCAGATGTTGCTGTGAAACACATAGGAAACTATTGCTAAATACATATTTTCTCTAAATATTAAAATTTTTGTTATTAAATGAACGTGCATATTTCAAAAGTTATACTTTAAAACTAAATTGAAATTTTCCAGGCGAAAAATAGTTATCTAGTTAGCAATTTTGAGTACTGTTTGGCACTAGTGTCAGCATTCCATTTGGCATTTTAGCAAGAAACCAAACAGTTTAAGACAAAAGTGAGTTATTTATCTGTTGCAGAGAATATAAGCGACGAGGAAATGTATAATATTGTTGCGAGCGTGGCCTTTGGTTCGTTATTTAAAACATAATATTAAATTTTTAATATACAAGTTCTTTATTTCACTTCTGATCTTATATAATTCACAAATACACATTATACTTATGCATTTCTCCTATGCTTCTGTGTTGCGGCCATTTGCAAGCACACAAACTGTGGATCTGCGGCACCACTCCTCCACATCTTCTCGCATATGTAGACAATAAAACCTTTCTCGTATTTTGGAAATTGTTTTGTTCACTCCCAAATGTCCTCCAGAAGTTTCACCGTGCATTTCTTCTAGAACATCTTTGACGTTTGATGCTGGCACGACTATCTGCATTCGGAATAATTCGCCGTTAGGTATTTCCCACTTGCGTTTTAATATACCACATTCAACATGAAGAGAGTTCCATTGAGCCCAGTAACTTTTCAGCTTCTCACTCCGTTCCGAAATATCCTTCCAGTCTGATCTTTCCATATCTTCTTTCCAAGCAAGAATAGATAAAATGTCCGGATCTTCTCGTTGCGCCGTTCGCAAGTTCTTGTTGTCCCGACCTGATGATGGTTCCACAGTTACCAGCTGTATAGTAGCTGTTTTATCTTTTTCTTTCTCACAGCCGTAATGCTTATATTCAAGTTCACATGGACATTGTGCAAAGGCTTATGCATTTCCATGGATACGTCCTTTCCTGTGTTGAATCTCAAAGCCATAAGGTTGGAGTCTAGTCTCCCTAAGAATAGCTTTCTCCCTAGCTCGCCAACTTGGACATTCTTCTCTCCCTTTCTTTTCTGTTGATTCCTTCGACGGCGCTTCCTCCTGCAGTCGCTTTGATGGTGTCCCAATTTATTACAATCCCAGCATCGAAGGACACTACGTGAAGTGGTGTTCAGTGATAACTGCAATCTGTTGCAAGTCTGTTGCGCAGCTCGATATCTTTGCAATTCCACTCTCCTCTCTTCATCTAGAGATTCCACTCGTCGACGTTTTCTGCAGTCTCTTTGAAGGTGCTCTGGTCTATTACAATTCCAGTCTTGAAGGAGACCACGCGAAGGTGAGCTCTGCGATGACTGCATTCTATTACAAGTACATTTGTCCACCGAAATGTCTCTCATTCGTACTGCACTCCGTGAAGCTTGTCTGGCTGATTCAAACGCTAATGCATAGGCTAGTGCTTGTGCTGTTGATTTCTTTCCTGCTAGCCTCAATGCTTGTTGTAAATTTTGATCTGCAATAGCGTTCACAAATGCCTCCGTTGCCACTTCATTAAGAAAATCTGCATTTACGCTGGAGTATGAAAGATGCGCTAACCTTTCCACATCAGACTGCAGCTGTTGTAGTGATTCGCCATGCTTTTGAATCCTGTTGCGTAACTGTAGGCGATATACTTGCTGCATGTGTTCATCTCAGTAACGTAATTCTATCGCCTGTACTAATGAAGTGTAATCACGTTGATTTTCAATCGGTACAGTTTGTAAGAGCTCTGACGCAGGACTGCGAAGTGCTAACACCAGACTATAGCTTTGTTTTCATCATTCCATCCATTTACTTACATTTATTTCAGCTGATACGTTTTCGAGGCTGACAATTTTTTGTTCTTTCCATATATGCTTTAAAGTTGTCAAGCTGCTCGGTTCCTTCAATTTTCAAATTTTGTTCGTCTAACGAGTTTGTCTTTTGTTCCTCCAAACGAGTTTCTAGACAATTCTCCAGAGAACTCTTTTGCTTTTTGTTGAGCTTCCGCCACTTCCTGCTCGGTTCCTTCAATTTTCAAATTTTGTTCGTCTAACGAGTTTGTCTTTTGTTCCTCCAAACGAGTTTCTAGACAATTCTCCAGAGAACTCTTTTGCTCGTCCAGAAGGGTTTCCATAGATTTCTTGTGCGCCTCGAGGCAATGCTTTTATACCTCAAAAGCATTCTTTTGTTCCTTAAGAGCATTCTTTTATTCGTCCACACGGGTTTCCACAAATTTCTTTTGTTTCCTCAAAAGAATTTTTAATCTGCAGGGCTAATGAAAGCTCCAAATTACTTATTAAAGTGCCCAAAATTTCTTCCATGTTCATCATACACTTTTCTTACGGTTCAATATATTCTTCCAAGTTATCTTCGAAAACAAATGTTTCAGGATTATTTCCTTCTTCTATCAAAGCTTGTCTCAGTCGCTCGACAAGAACGTTTTTTGCACCTGTCGTTTGTAACGACCGGTTCCCTAACTCCACTTTTAAATCCTGTATTCGAAGCTCCTCCACTTTGCGCCCCATTATTTTAGTAATTCACTTACGGTTGAATATAAAATATTTTCCAGAACTTTCAAAATTTAAATCAATTTCACCAAATTAATCACACTTTGAATTTTTAGGTCAATTTATTTCGCGAGTTTATTTCACTTCTAACACCAGTTGTTGCGAGCGTGGCCCAGGTTCTTTTTTTAAAACACAATATTAAATTTATAATATACAAGTTCTTTATTTCACTTCTGATCTTATATAATTCATAAACCTTCAATTAATCAACTCAACTTTAATTATCGCTAATACTGTTCTTTCAATTATCGTAATACTTATCGTAATTCAATTACAACACTTTCGCTTGTGAACACTGCAACGTCTAAGACAAGACTCTTTTCTTGGCGGTGACAACTGTTATATTTATACCCTAGAAACTCTCAGTGCTCTATTCCAGAATCGTCTTGACTATTCTATTCCTGAACCTTCCCGAAAATTCCAGCATCGATTCTCCGAACCTGAAGTTGCATCTTTCCGTTGCACGTAACGATATAATATTGTTACGTGAATACAGGGTTTTCCAATAAGAGGTGTTATTTTGATATTCAAAGAAAAATGCCATTTTTTGAGATAAATTATCGGATCTTTATTTCATTATAAAGAGGAAGGTATGCCGTTAATAATGGAAAATAACATCAGCCAAATGACCACCACGACCACGCCTACAGGACCTTATCCTTTTCATGAAATTTTCCATAACCAAATCGCAAAGTGGCTGCCCTGTGTCCTCGATAGCCTCACGAATTCCATCTTTGAGGTCTTGAATCGACGCTGGGCTGTTGGCGTAGACCTGCTCTTTCACGTGGCCCCAAAGGAAGAACTCGCAAGGTGTTAAATCACAAGATCTCGGTGGCCAATTGTGATCACCTCTTCGAGAGATAACACGGTCCGGAAACTTTTCCTGTAAAAGATCAATGGTTTCGTTGCTTGTATGGCACGTAGCGCCGTCTGTTGAAAGTAAACGTTGTCCAGATCAATACCATCCAATTCCGGCCATAAAAAATCATTAATCATCTGTCGATAGCGCAATCCATTCACCGTAACTGTTGCTCCAGCCTCATTTTCGAAAAAGTAAGGTCCAATAACCCCGCGGGACCATAAACCGCACCAAACAGTCACACGTTGAGGATAGAGAGTTTTGCTTGTTGACGAAGCCATCGGGGTGGAAATGGGCCTCATCACTCAAGATGAGTTTTCGATGGAATTCCGGATCATTTTCATGCATTTCAAGGACCCAATCAGCAAAGACTCGACGTTGTTGATGATCGGCCGGCTTGAGTTCTTGTGTTAACTGAACTTTATAAGTCTTAAGACCCAAATCTTTATGCAAAATACGGTGTAATGACGTTTGTGGAATGCCTAATTCCAAAGAACGACGAGGAATGGATAAACATGGGTTTTCTTCAACACTTTCGGCTACAGCAGCAATATTCTCGGCTGTTCTTGAGCGACGTGCACGGGTTTTATTCTTCACATCACTGACTTGTCCCGACAGCTCGAATTTTTCTACCAATTTCTGTATTGCGGTCCGACAAGGTGCTCACGACGACCCAAAAATGCTCGAGTTTTACGAACCGTCTCTGACACATTTTCGCCATTTTTATAATGAATTTTAATAATTTCAATGCGTTGCTGAATCGTGTATCGTTCCATTTTTATTAATGGCGTAGTTTCTACTTGTCAAATGTCAAAAAACGACAGCTCCAAAAGTGACATCTACCGAAATAGCGTGCTAATTAAAATAACACCTCTTATTGGAAAACCCTTTAGAAAGAGACAACTGTTGACATCTACTGGCAATGGAGAGTAAACAACTTCAGGTTCGGAGAATCGATGATAGAATCTTCGGGAAGGTTCAAGAATAGATTGAATAGAATAGTTAAGAGGATTCTCGAATAGAACACTCCAGACTAATCTGGAGAGTTTCTAGGGTATAAATATAACAGTTGTCATCGCCAAGAAAAGAGTCTTGTCTTAGACGTTGCAGTGTTAACAAGCGAAAGTAATAAACGTGCGAAAGTGTTGTAATTAGATTGCGAAAATTGAAAGTACAGTATTAAGCGATAATTAAAGTGTAGTTAGTTAGTTAGTGAATTGTTAAGATTAGAGTGAAATAAAGAGCTTGTATATTAAATATTTAATATTGTTACGTGCAATAGAAAGAGACAACTGGTGACATCTACTGGCAATGTGGCAATGGAGAAGTAAATGACTTTAGGTTCGGAGAATTGATTATGGTATCTACAGGAAGGTTCAGGAATAGAATGAATAGAACAGTCAAGAAGCTTCTGGAAAATAGAACACTCGAGAATAATCTGGAGAGTTTCTAGGGTATAAATATAACAGTTGTCATAGCCAGAACAAGAGTCTTGTCTTAGACGTTGCAGTGTTAACAAGCGAAAGTAATAAACGTGTGAAAGTGTTGTAATTAGATTGCGATAATTGAAAGTACAGTATTAAGCGATAATTAAAGTTGAGTTGATTAATTGAAAGTTTGTGAATTGTATAAGATTAGAGTGAAATAAAGAACTTGTATTTTACATATTTAATATTGTGTTTTAAATAACGAACCAAAGGCCACGCGCCCAACAATATTGTGTTTTAAATAACGAACCAAAAGCCACGCTCGCAACAATATCTTCGGCTATGATGGTTTACGTTGTCGAAACATTCTGGTTTTTGGGTTTCCTTCCAGATAAAAACCACAACAAACTGGTAAATAAAAAGCTCTTCTTTCTCTTGGTTTTTAATCCACAATTGCAATTTTTCTTTACAAAAATTCATAATTACAGCAGTGCTGACAACTTAAAAATTCTCATCTGCGGCTTAACTAAGCCTCAGCTTACCGAGTACTGTGAAACCGAGTAGGCTTAAGTTCTGGGCTTAAGCCACACCCGTGGCTTAGATAAGCTCTGGCTTAAGCCTGGACTATGAAACCGGACATTATGAATCAAACAGTACGTTTACATGAATACTTGAGTACTTGACTTGAAATCTACTTGAAACTCAAGTAGGGTTTTTGGTTGAATTTTAATTCCAATTACTAAGTGACATTTTGCCTTTGACAACTGCATTAAGTTCAATACATAATTGCGGATTTTTAGAAAAATCAGCCTAAATTATCAACAGTAATCTTCTTCTTGTTCCTCTTTGGTGTTTTCATATCTCGCACAAATGAAAAGATTTCAAGTACTAAAGTTGCGTTTACATTAATTTTTTCAAGTAAATCGAACAAAATTTTGTGATTTACTTGATGCGCGTTTACATGATATTGTTGCGAGCGTGGCTCTTGGTTCGTTATTTAAAACACAATATTAAATATTTAATATACAAGTTCTTTATTTCACTCTAATCTTATATTATTCACAAGATTCATATACTTTCTATTAATCAACTCAACTCTAATTATCGCTTAATACTGTACTTTCAATTATCGCATTCTAATTACAACACTTCCGCACGTTTATTACTTTCACTTGTTAACACTGCAACGTCTAAGACAAGACTCTTATTCTGGTTATGACAACTGTTATATTTATACCCTAGAAACTCTCCAGATTATTCTCGAGTGTTCTATTTTCCAGAAGCTTCCTGACTGTTCTATTCATTCTATTCCTGAACCTTCCTGTAGATACCATAATCAATTCTCCGAACCTAAAGTCGTTTACTTCTCCATTGCCACATTGCCAGTAGATGTCACCAGTTGTCTCTTTCTATTGCACGTAACACTGCCCCCTTCTCAAGTTTGTTCGTCCCGAACAACAGGTGGTCCACGGTCTTGATGCTCGTAGTATTGACACAAGCGGTCCAAATGAACAATTTTATGCTTGCCTCTTGTGCCACGCTGAATCCTGTATACCACGTCATTAATTCTAGTTACTACTGAATACGGTCCTTCCCAGTGTTGTTGCAATTTTGGAGAACGTCCCTTACGTCGTCTCGGATTGTAGAGCCAAACAAGATCACCTTCATTAAATCCTGCGGAATTAGCACGTAGGTCATAGCGGGTCTTCATCCGATCAGTATTTGTTGCTAATTTCGTCCTCGTGGCCTCGTGCACATCAGCTAATTGTTGTTTGAGCTCCGATACGTAGTCTTCTGGAAACTTTTGTTCACCTCTGGGGGTACCGAATTTGAGGTCGCTAGGTAAACGCATCTCTCTTCCGAATATGACTTTAGCTGGGGTTTGTCCGGTAGTATTATGAATAGCTGATCTATAAGCCATTAGGAATATAGGAATGTGTCGATCCCAATCGCGTTGATGATAGTCAACTACTTTCTTTAGATGCTCGATCAATGTTCTGTTGAAGCGCTCTACCATGCCATCAGATTGTGGATGTAGAGGAGTTGTTCTAGTTTTTCTTATTCCCAACATTTTACACATCTCCTGGAAAGTCCGCGATTCGAAGTTCCGTCCTTGGTCCGAATGAAGTTCGTGAGGCACTCCAAACCTACTGACCCAATTCGTTATTATTTGTTCCGCAACTGTGGCTGCCTCTTGATTAGGGATTGCATAAGCTTCAGGCCATTTACTGAAATAGTCAATGGCAACTAAAATATAACGGTTACCGCCATCCGTTTCAGGAAAAGGTCCAGCGATGTCTACAGCTATCCTTTCAAAGGGGGCTCCGACATTATACTTATGCATTTCACCTCTGCTTCTGTGTTGCGGTCCTTTGCAAGCAGCGCAGACAGTGCATCTGCGGCACCACTCCTCCACATCTTCTCGCATATGTAGCCAATAAAACCTTTCCCGTATTTTGGAAATTGTTTTGTTCACTCCCAAATGTCCTCCAGAGGTTCCACCGTGCATTTCTTCTAGAACATCTTTGACGTTTGATGCAGGCACGACTATCTGCATTCGGAAATATTCGCCGTTAGGTGCTTCCCATTTGCGTTTTAATATACCACATTCAACATGAAGAGAGTTCCATTGAGCCCAGTAACTTTTCAGCTTCTCACTCCGTTCCGAAATATCCTTCCAGTCTGGTCTTTCCATATCTTCTTTCCAAGCGAGAATAGGTGAAATGTCCGGATCTTCTCGTTGTGCTGTTCTCAGGTCCTCGTTGTCCCAACCTGTAGATGGTTCCACGGTTACCAACTGTATAGTTGCTGTTGTTTCTTTTTCTTCCACCCGTGCGCAATGTTTGCATTCAAGTTTGCATGGACGTCGTGAAAGGGCGTCTGCATTTCCATGGATACGACCTCTTCGGTGTTGGATCTCAAGATCATAAGCCTGGAGTCGCTCTATCCATCTCGCGACTTGTCCCTCAGGGTTCTTAAACTGCAGAAGCCATTTAAGTGCTGCATGGTCGGTGCGAAGGATGAATTTCTGCCCGTAGAGATATTTATGAAAATGTTTTGTTGAACTTACAATAGCAAGTAGCTCTTTTCTTGTAGCACAATAATTTTTCTCTGGCTTTGAAAGTGCTTTGCTATAGTAAGCTACTGGAACTTCTTGACCATTCTCCTCCTGCGAAAGCACTGCACCAATACCTTCATTGCTGGCATCCGTATCTAATATAAATGTTTTTCCCAGCTTTGGATAGTGAAGTACTGGAGCTTCACAGAGCTGTTGCTTCAAATTTTCAAAACTTTCGTTACATTTATCCGACCATATGAACGGCCTTCCCTTTTCTGTAAGTTGATGTAGGCTTCTTGCTATATCTGCAAAACCTTTCACGAATCGCCTGTAGTAGGTAGCTAAACCAAGAAAACTGCGTAATTGATGTTTGTCCTTTGGAACTGGCCAATTTTTGACGGCTTCTATCTTCTCTGGATCGGTTCTTACTCCTTGTGATGAAACTATGTGCCCTAAATATTTAACTTCATCTTTGAATAGAGCACATTTACTCGCACTGAGCTTCAATTTTGCATCTTTGAGTCTTTGAAGTACGTCTCGTAAGTTGTTTTTATGTTCCTTGAATGTCTTTCCGATAACTATTATGTCATCCAAGTAGACAAGACATGTTTTCCAGGTTAAACCACGTAGAACACATTCCATTAGTCGTTCGAATGTGGCTGGAGCATTACATAACCCAAATGGCATTACTTTGAATTGCCATAAGCCACTGCCAACTGAGAAAGCAGTTTTATCTCGGTCCTCGGGATGTATTTCCACTTGCCAGTAACCACTCTTCAAATCCAATGTGGAAAACCATTGCGCTCCGGAAAGGGTATCCAACGTGTCATCAATCCTTGGTAATGGATAGCTATCTTTTCTCGTCACGTTATTTAGTTGGCGGTAGTCTACGCAGAATCGGGTGCTGCCATCCTTTTTCCTAACCAGAACAACCGGCGATGTCCAAGGGCTGTTAGATTCCTCTATTATGCCTTGTTTCTTCATGGAGTTCATCATGTCTGCAACTTCTGGTTGTTTGGCTAATGGCAATCTTCGTGGTGTCTGTCGAATGGGCCTGGAATCTCCTGTATCGATCCGATGCTGGACAAGATTTGTTTTACCATAGTCATCATCATCCATTGCAAATAATTCCGAAAATTCATCGATCACCTCTTTGGCATCGTTGTGTTGTTGTTCACTTAAGGCACTGGACGAAAGAAGTTTCTGAACCTGTTGGGTAGTAGCTGGTATAGGTTTTGTCTCCCTGATATTACTACCATTATCCAAATTGACGATCTGGTAAACGGGTTCACAATTTCCAATTATAGCACCTTCTTTTAGTTGTACCTCATTTTCGGATGTGTTAGGCACTCTGACTGGTATTAATGTTGCACCTTCTGCCTTCACTAAAGTCTTCCCCACAATGATGCTCGATGTGACTTTTGTGGGGTTAGGTTCCACCAGATAGAATCGGCAGGTCCCGATGTCATCAGTAAACTTTGTCCATATTAGTGTCTCGGAGCATGGCGAAAGAGTAATATTTTCGCAGACCATCGTCCTTACTTTCGCAGGATGATCTGCTCCTTCTCCTAGTTTCATAGGAATTTCTATGTTCCCGTATTTGAGAATTCGCTCTCCGACATCCAGATTTATTTTGTATGTGGTCATGAAATCTATTCCAAGAATGCATTCATCCATTATGTCTGAAACCAGAAAAGTGTGAGGAAATAGTAGTTCGCCTAGTTGAACATCTAAAGTTATTTCTCCAAACACCCGTGCTGCTGCTCCAGTTGCTGTTCTTAGTAGATATTTGGTGGTATTATGAAGCCATTTGTTCTTAACAAGATCTGTTCTAATAATTGATCTTGCAGCTCCAGTATCGATAGTGACTGCGCAGTCATTTTTTCCTACACTTCCATATATAACAAGACTGCTATTATTTCTCTGCAACTGGCCTACTTGAATGATGACTTCGGGGCTGCCGATTCCACCAACCAACTTCTGCCCCACAAAGTTGGTTTTTACTAGTTTTCCGACTGCTCAACAGGAGAGCTGATGCGACTAGTCGCTGCTTGGTATCTAGTCTCTCCATGAATAGCTTGTTCCCTGGCTCGACATCTTTGGCATTCTTCTTTCCCTTCTTCAGGTGATTCCACTCGTCGACGTTTTCTGCAGTCTCTTTGAAGGTGCCCTGATCTATTACAATTCCAGCATCGAGGGACACCACGTGAGGGCGGGCTCTGTGATGATTGCACTCTGTTACAAGTACATTCTTCCACTGAGATTTCTCTTACTCGTACTGCACTCCGTGAAGCTTGTCTGGCGGATTCATACGCTAATGCATAGGCTAGTGCTTCTGCTGTTGATTTCTTTCCTGCTAGCCTTAACGCTTGTTGTAAATTTTGATCTGCAATAGCGTTCACAAATGCCTCCGTCGCCACTTCATTGAGAAAATCCGCATTCACGCTGGAGTATGAAAGATGAGCTAATCTTTCTACATCTGCCTGCAGTTGTTGTAGTGATTCACCATGTTTTTGAATCCTGTTGCGTAACTGTAGGCGATATACTTGCTGCATGTGTTCATCTCCGTAACGTAATTCTATCGCCTGTACTAATGAAGTGTATTCACGTTGCTTTTCAATCGGTACCGTTTGTAAGAGCTCTGACGCAGGAGCTCGAAGTGCTAACACCAGAGCTATAGCTTTGTCTTCATCATTCCATCCATTTACCTCTGAAGCTGCCTCAAATTGTCTCTTGAAGATATGCCAGGAATTTTGTCCATCAAATATTGGGGGTTTCATTCTACCTGTGCTGGATATTTCAGCTGCTACGTTTAGAGGCTGACGATGCTTTATTCTTTCTAGATCTGCTTTAAAACTGTCAAGCTGCTCGGTGACTTTTTGTTGAGCTTCCGCCACTTCCTGCTCGATTCCTTCAATTCTTAAATTTTGTTCGTCTAACGAGTTTTTCAGGAAAGTCTTCTGTTCCTCCAAACGAGTTTCTAGACAATTTTCCAGAGAACTCTTTTGTTCGTCCATAGATTTCTTCTGCTCATCTAACCGGGATTCCAGAGAATTCTTTTGTTGCTCGAGAGAATTCTTTTGTTGCTCGAGAGAAGTCTTTTGTTCCTCGAGAGAATTCTTTTGTTCATCGAGAGAATTCTTTTGTTCATCAAAACGGGCTTCCATTTTGCTCATTAAAGTACTCAAAAGCTGTTCCATTTTCATTGTAGGCTCTTCTTCAACTTCGGTTTCTTCCAAGTTATCTTCGAAAACAAATGTTTCAGGATTCTTTCCTTCCTCTATCAAAGCTTGTCTGAGTCGCTCGACTAGAACTTTCTTTGCACCTGTCGTTTGTAATGACCGGTTCCCTAACTCCACTTTCAAATCCTGCGTTCGAAGCTCCTCGAATTTTCGCCCCATTACTTTAGTAATTCACTTTAAGTTGAATATAAATTATTTTCAAGAACTTTCAAAATTTAACACAATTTCACAAAATTAATCACACTTTGAATTTTAAAGTCAATTGCCACCGCTTTATTTCGCGAATTTATTTCACTTCTGACACCAGTTGTTGCGAGCGTGGCTCTTGGTTCGTTATTTAAAACACAATATTAAATATTTAATATACAAGTTCTTTATTTCACTCTAATCTTATATTATTCACAAGATTCATATACTTTCTATTAATCAACTCAACTCTAATTATCGCTTAATACTGTACTTTCAATTATCGCAATCTAATTACAACACTTCCGCACGTTTATTACTTTCACTTGTTAACACTGCAACGTCTAAGACAAGACTCTTATTCTGGCTATGACAACTGTTATATTTATACCCTAGAAACTCTCCAGATTATTCTCGAGTGTTCTATTTTCCAGAAGCTTCCTGACTGTTCTATTCATTCTATTCCTGAACCTTCCTGTAGATACCATAATCAATTCTCCGAACCTAAAGTCGTTTACTTCTCCATTGCCACATTGCCAGTAGATGTCACCAGTTGTCTCTTTCTATTGCACGTAACAATATGTTGATTACTTGATCTTTACTAGAAGTATACTTCAAGTATTCATGTAAACCCATAAAACTATTATTTTTGTAGTCTCATGACCGTTTTAGTAGCTTTTTATAATTTCTAATCAATTAGGATGATTACCAGACACTTTAGCACAGCTTATACGGGGATATTCATCCAGCAATTCTGAAATAACATAGTAATATATACATCAGCCTAGAGATGGCTCTGATGATAAAATTAAATTTCACCAGACTTTAATCTGACATTTGTTTGTTTTGCTGATAAATTTGATTTGATTGTTTGTAGACTGCTTAAGTAAATAGTTCTTTTAATATTGTTCAATGGCAATACAAAAAACACATTTTTACGAAGTATTGCAAAACTCAAGACGTATGAAAGTCGAAGCATAATGTAGAATGAATTACAGATGATCATTAGCACTAGTTTTAAAAAGTAATACAGCTCTGTTAACGCGAATAACTACAAAATGAATATCAAAAAAACTTCTAATGATGAATCTGGCGAAGATGCATCTTTTCAAAATCATGCCTTTGATCAAATAAATAATGAAAGTCTCTCCGAAACTGTCGATGAAATTGAGAATGGTCTGGTACCAGAAAAAGTTGTGAACAGGCTAACAAATTTGGTGTGTATTGCAATTAATAAAATTACATTGTAAAACTGTTGAATTAACTGGAACAACAAATAGGTTCGAAAACAATATCATGCTTATCTGGAAAAACTTCTAAAAGATAATTTTGAAACATGGTGCTCTCATCAGCAAATTGAATTGAAAGAAGCTATATCTCTGGAGTGGATTAAGAACTGTGCATCCTTATATGAAGAAAAAGCTTTAAAGTCCTGTATGATTGTACAGTTTTACAGGAAATCAATGCTTAAAATAGTAAGTAGCATTCAGCTATGCATCTTTTAGCAAACATTTAATTAATATTTTTGAATTTAAAGATTGCAAACATTCGCCGTGAAACTGTGCATGGGAAGTTAGTAGAAAAGCTGGGAGATGTAAAGGAACAAAAAACAAAAATTAAAAAAGAAAAAAACTCAAATTTAGTTGATGTTTCTACACAAACAGATATAGAAATAAAAAGGGAAAATGTCGACCTTAATGATTACAAAGCCAAGCAAGAAACAGAATCGTTATCTTTACAAGAAAAAATGGAATGTTTCCAAAAACGTCTTGAGGAACAAGAAAGAATTTTAAAAAAAACGCAAAAAGAGAACTGTAGGAAAGGAAAAACTTCATCTACAGCCACACATAAACGAAAAACTTCCAAATCATATGAAGAGGGACGAAAATGTTTGAAGATTATGCGCAAAACTGAATGTTCGCCAATTATTTCACCTGAAATATTGTCTCCTACTGAAAAAGTATTAATAGATAACAAAATTGAAATAAACAACGATGAGGAGGATGAAGTCGCAAGAGGATTAGAAATGTTATTTGCTGGCGAAACGAATGAACTAGATATTTTTGGTGAGGGAACCTGTGATCCACAAATTGATCAAATTTTGAAAGAAATTGAACAAGCGAAATTACCTGGATGTAAAGAAAGCACAGATTCAATTAATAATAAGAATATAGACGATGTAATTCATGAAGATAATCGATGTAATGTCCCTTTAACGGATGAGCATATACTTTCTGAAAGTCTTTGGCCGTGTGAATTACATATGCAGCAACAGAAACTTAGAGAAATTCTTATGGGAGTATCTGAATATGGTATACGTATGCACGAGAGGATAAAGTCAATATTTTTGGAACTTTTCGGTGAAGATAGTGATGACGAATTTGCAGTTTACAGTCCGACATTGGAATTGAATGAAGTATTACTAGCTAGCTGTAAGAAACGTATTGCTCCTTGGGTCGTCAAATATCTCATGATACCTATGAAAGAAGGTCTTATCGGTAATCGTTTTTTATTTAAGAAATTTGCCAAGAAGCTTGCTACCAGTTTAGTAATGCAAAATCAATATCCAGGTAAATATCTGAAAATAATATATGTAGTAAAATTAAATACATTTCATTGCAGACGAGAACTATATCAAGAATGCGATAGAAGAGTTTTTCTGTTATCGACGTACAATAATGAGCATTGATGACATTGACTTGGTATAAATAGAAATCTGCTCTGGTGTTGTTCCATATAATTTTAGAATTGAAACCAAAGAGCACTTGGACTGCTATTACTCTATATACTTACTTATTAAATGAATATTACTTGATCACTTTGAAGTTTCATCAATCGTTTCTGTTTTAGAAGATCTGTGAAAGTTTTATTTTCATCTTAAATTGTCTGTGACAAAAAGTTGTTCTTTTGTCAGATGTATGCAAGTTTATTCCGAAAAATTATTACTAAATGGGTAAAAATATTATGCAAAATCCTATATATAGCTAAGTTTGTGAATTGCGACGGAATTTAGGACTGGGTCCAGTTACGAACATTACTAATGAAATCGAATTGAGTCGAGTCGAAAATTAAAACTTCCAAAATTGGATAATTTTATTTACTTTTCTGCCTCGTGTGTCATTTTGGAAGTAGGAGATAGTTTATATTTATTAGCATAAATTTTGCCTTACAAAAACATTCTTCCGGGACTGCTAACTTTTTATGATTTTTAAAATAAAAGAATTGCCCTACTAAAAAAAATGTCATTATATAATCGCTTCATTTTATTAACCGGTAATTTTTTAGTACATTTTTCAGTCAAGTAATAAAAGGCAAAAAATGACTTATTTTTCGGTCAAATAATAAGTCATTTTTTTACTTTTATTTTTCAGTCAAACAATAAAAAAATGTTGTTTGACTTTCTTTTTATACCCTAGATGAAATCATAGGGGTATACAAAGTTTGTCATTCCGTATGTAACACCTCGAAATAATGATGGTAGAGCAAAATGGATTGGACACCCATTCATAATATTAAAAGTTATTTCGATTTGTGCATGTCCGTCCGTCCGTCTGTGCGCACGATAACTCGAGAACGCGCATACTTAGAAATTTTGTACACGGACTTTAACAAAAAAAAAAGTAAAATTAAGTTCGAAAATGAGACAAATCGGGCAACTCCTTCGTGGGGTTGCCATATAAAAATTTCGTTTTCCGCTATATATTTGGACACTGCCTGAGAACGCATCGAGAGAGCTGAAATTTCGTACATGATGTTTTTACTACATTAGCAAATAAAATGTCAAAAATGGACTAAATCGGGCAACTCCTTGGTGTTGCCATATAAAAATTTCGGTTTTTTACGTATACTTTGAAAACGATCAGTCCAAGCATTTTTATTGTACTAAGAACTTCTGCAGAATACGAAATCCTATAAAATTGGTTATTACCATTTTTTCTGTGCGACAAACTGTTCTAGAAATATATGCGAAAAACAACTTCAAAATCAATACTTGAATAGATCGGTGACCATCATCTAGGCTAGGGTATCATAAGAATTGGTCTTAGACCAATTCTAGCTTTTCTACTTGTTCGTCAAATATTTAATCGATCTCAGCATAATTCTCAGAACCTCAACCCGGATAAGTAGATAGGAGATAGCATAGTAGCAAAGGACACTATATCTGATATAGTCACACCCAGGGTGGGTTTTGTAAGACCATTCCAAGTAGTTCTGGGAGACCAACAATGGCATTCCATTAAACCGTCCCTCCAAGAATCGATGGTCTGGTATACAGACGCTTCAAAAACGAAGTGGAGTCGGATTGGGCGTATATGGTCCCAAATACCATAAATCAAAGGCTTTGGGTGCGGATGCGTTTTTTTTTTTTTTTTTTTGTATAACGGTGACATTTTACCATCTCAATAAACTTTTCTTCCATTTTTTATTCAACCAACTTTGTTATTTTCCACGGCATTGTTATTTACGGATATTTTTAATCTATCAAGTTATAAATAATTATGATTGCAATGAACGTATAACAATAAATATGAACGCAAGCTAAACGCACCCTAAACGTGCGACAAATTTCAATTTTCATTTACCCGGGGGTTACACCTGCAAGTTCAGCTTGCATGCAAGCTGCACTGCCATACTTCTTGCACGTGTAAGCTCTACTGCCATGCTGGCAGTACAGCTTTCAACGAACTTGAATGATGAAAAACCATGGCAGCTGAGTTGATAGTAATTTGGCATTATGCAGTTTTCAAGATGGTGGAAAAGAAATTCTTGAGAGAATTTTGTAATCGTTGTTATTTAAAGTTGAACGTTGCGGGTTAGCTCTGGAGTTACGCCGGGGTCAATGCGTTCAACGACGGGGAAGAAGAAGAAATAAATACCAGGTTTTGACGTTTTAGAGGTGAACACTTATTTAATTGTGATACTGAACAAATATTTTTATTAAATAGACTGTATTGTTTTTGTATTTATACAAACTTAATTCTAATGCACAAGCTATGTTTACCCTTTTTCCATAAGGTAAACTTGTCACTTTATTGTCTATGACAATTCAAAATCTTAATACTATGTATACACTTTGAATATTTTTATCTTTTCCCACTGGGTATTATATAAAACTGTCAAATTATTGTCTGTGTCACTTACACAACCTTATAATCTTAACTAATACACTTTATTAATAGCCTTTTTGTCAGAAGGTTTTACAAACTTAATCTAATACACTTTTCGTTTGTGATACTACACAATTTTAACTAACACACACTTTAACCTTTTGTCCATAAGGTGTTTAACTTAACACATACTTTAACCTTTTGTCCATAAGGCGTTTAACTTAACACATACTTTAACCTTTTGTCCATAAGGCGTTTAACTTAACACATACTTTAACCTTTTGTCCATAAGGCATTTAACACTCTTAATTCTAATACACATTTATTTTGAGGTTGTTTTCACAAAATTTCCCCTTTTTTTCTTGGTTGTATCTTCTGCAGTTTACTTCTTTTATTTACAGTAAATATATAACTAGCTACAGGAAGACGGGTAATCTCAAATGCGGACAATCTCACATTCGGTTGGAAATAGGCTTTCTAAATACAGAGGAAGACGGGTAATCTCAAATGCGGACAATCTCACATTCGGTCGGAAATAGGTTTTCTAAATACAGAGGAAGACGGGTAATCTCAAATGCGGACAATCTCACATTCGGTCGGAAATAGGTTTTCTAAATATAGAGGAAGACGGGTAATCTCAAATGCGGACAATCTCACATTCGGTCGGAAATAGGTTTTCTAAATACAGAGGAAGACGGGTAATCTCAAATGCGGACAATCTCACATTCGGTCGGAAATAGGTTTTTTAAATACAGAGCAAGACGGGTAATCTCAAATGCGGACAATCTCACATTCGGTCGGAAATAAGCAATTCTAACTACAGGATTTGATAGGTAATCTCAAATGCGGACAAACTCACATTCGGTCGGAAATAAGCAATTCTAACTACAGGATTTGATAGGTAATCTCAAATGCGGACAAACTCACATTCGGTAGGAATTTGAGTCGATTACTTCTTCGCAGCTTAAGTTCAGTAAAGTACCTTAGCCAGTCGAAGCTTGATGATCGACTGATTTATCCACGCCATCAGCTCGCCTTTTATAGACCGAAAAGTGTTACCGTTCTGATGATTCCATGTGACGATTGACATCTCAGGCATCCTGAGTTACCATCAATCATGGAACGTCAAGAGGGTTTGTTTATATCGGAACATTTAAGTGATTTACTTCAGCGGACACAAATCAATCAGTCAATCGGGTTAAGCACTACTTGCTATTATACGGCATGCATTAACGGGTATTTAAGAATTTAAATTCTAATTTGTAACTTCGTTACATCCCCCTCTTTCTTCCAAAAATACTGTTACATTTATTCAGTTTTTTTTTTTTTTTTTTTTAGTTATAGTGGATAGTATTACTATAAAAGGGAAACAACCTTAACAAATTTTATATGATCATAACTTTTTATTTAACTAAATACTCTTCGGTGGTTGAGATGATTATTTCATCCTGTGTGGATGACGGTGCAAAGGTGACACGTCGTGGTGTCGCCATGATTTCTAATTTCTCACTGACTGATTGTGGTTTGTGTATAGTACTTATATATAAACTTTTAGTGTTACCGTGTTCTGGTTCTGATTCATAATATTTTTTTAAATCCTTCACATGGATTATACCGGCCTTTTTACCTTCTTGTGTTACGAGTTTAACTATGACAGGAGAAATTATTTTAGCTACAGTATATGGTCCGGTATATCGTGGCCCTAATTTCGCTGTGTAATTTTTAGCGGTGGATGACAGTATTCGCTCTTTTCGTAGAACTTGTTCTCCCACTTGTGGACACCAATCGCGTCGACGGTTATTATAGTAGCGGCGTTGGTCGGTAAATGCTTTATTCAAGTTGATTCGGACGACTTCGTATATTTCCTGTAAAATTTTGGATTTTTCGGTGATTTCGGTTGTAGGAATTTTCTCTCCAAATTCTCCATATAAACTATTCGGTGATATTATTTCTCTACCAAAATTTAAATAGTGTGGGGAATATCCGGTAGACTCATGTTTGCTAGTGTTTATGGCTAGCATTAGTTCGGGTAAATGTTCGTCCCACTTTCGATGGTCTTGGTCCACATATTGAGCAATCATTGTTTTTATCAGTCGGTTTGCTCTTTCGGTTGGGTTAGCCTGTGGTGTATATGGCGGTGTAAATCGGTGTTTTATTTTTGACTCTTTTAGCAGAGTTTTAAATTTTTTACTTGTATATTGAGTGCCATTATCGGATATTAATACTTCGGGATAACCAAAACGAGAGATTATTCTTTCTCTGAAACCTCGTATTAGTCCAGCGGTGGTGGCTTGTCGGAGAGGCATAAACTCTACCCATTTGGTGAATTTATCCTGGAACACTAGTATTGCGGTGTGACCTTTTGTTGTACGAGGGAGAGGTGCAATGAAATCTGTGCTAACGATTTCCCATGGTCGATTAGCGGGGAATCCATGCATTAAACCAGCAGTTTTCTGTTGTTCGGCTTTGTAACGTAGACATATGTCACAACTTCGTACATATTTCGCAATATCTCGGAACATTCCAGGCCAGTAATAATATTTAGCAATGCGGGCTATAGTTTTGTTGATTCCAAGATGGCCTGCGGTAGGAATATCATGATTTTCTCGTAATACCCTGCTTCGAAGTGGTTTTGGCACACAAAGCTTCCATGGTACAGTATCTTCGGTGTAAGTTGTAGAATCAAAGAATCGACGATACATCTGTCCATTTTCAATTTTGTAATCCGGGCATAATTCGGGTTGATTTTGTATTTGGTAACGTTTGTTTTGATACCATGGACATTCGGAATTTATTTCAATAGATGATAGTAAGGTGAATAGAGAGGTTTGTGACTCGGTATTCCTTAACGGTTGACGTGACAGTGCGTCAGCTACTACATTTAATTTTCCTCTTCGGTATTTGACATCAAAGTCGTAAGACTGAACTTCGATAGCCCATCTTGCGAGTCTTCCAGACGGATTTTCAAGCGAATGTAGCCATTTTAACGCTTGATGGTCGGTGATGACTGTAAATTTATAGCCTTCTAAATACGGTCTCATTTTTCGGATGCCCCATACAACGGCTAGACACTCTTTCTCTGTCACGGAATACTTTTGTTCGGCATTATTTAACATACGGCTGGCGTAGGCTATTACATGCTCTGCGCCATCTAGTTCTTGACAGAGTACAGCTCCTAGTCCTTCTTGGCTAGCATCAGTTTGTAGTATAAATGGCTGTGTGAAGTCTGGGCAGGCTAGTATTGGTGACTCGGTTAATTTTTGTTTTAATACTTCAAAAGCATGTTGCTGCTCTGGTCCCCAGTTCCATTTATGTTTTTTCTGCAGTAGTTTAGTTATTGGTGCTACTGTGGTAGAAAAGGACGGCACAAATCTTCGGTACCATGACGCAATACCCAAAAATTGTCTCACTTCTTTGACAGTTGTCGGCGCGGATAGTGTACTTATTGCTTCAACTTTTGACGGATCGGTATGTATACCTTGTGAACTGACAACGTGTCCCAGATATCGGATCTTTTCTTTCAGAAAATCACATTTGTCGGGATTTATTTTTAAATTTGCGGCTATGAGTCGGTCAAACACTTCTTTTAGTTTTTCCAAATGTTCCTCCAAAGTACGGCCAATGACAATAATGTCATCCAGATATGCAAAAGCATATGGTTCCATTTCCGGACCGATTATTTGGTCTAGAGCTCGCTGAAATGTAGCGGGTGCGGAATGAAGTCCGAATGGCATAACTTTCCACTGGAACAAACCTCGACCGGGAATGGTAAATGCTGTATATGGTCGGCATTCTACTGTCAGTGGGATTTGCCAGTAGCCTTGTTTTAAGTCAAGTGTAGAGATGTATTTTGCGCCTCTCAATTTATCCAGTATATGGTTGATTTGAGGTAACGGATAGGCGTCTTTAACGGAATGTTCATTTATTTGTCGGTAGTCAATACATAACCTCCATCCGCCCTGTTTTTTACGTATTAGTACAATGGGTGAACTGTATGGACTTTTTGACGGTTCTATCTGGTCTTCGGCAAGTAGTTCATCTATTTGCAAGTTGATAATTTCTTGCATAGCGGGATTACGAGGAAAGTAGCGTTGTTTTATCGGCCGGTCATGTTTCATTTGGATATCGTGCTGTGTTATCGGAGTGGGTCCGGAGATTTTGGCAAATCTTTGAATTTGAGTGGACAGGAATTCGGTTATTTGGTTTTCCTGTATGTTGTCTATCTCATCTGGTATTACCACTGTACATGTTGCTGGTTCGGAAATTTCCTCTTCAATGTTCATGATTCCTGGTGAAATTTCCTGGTTCCACATTTTTACTGATATGTCAGCTTTCCGAAGAAAGTCTACTCCCAGTATGATGGTTTCGGCTAGATTTGGCATATAGTAGAATAAATGTGACATTTTATGATTATTCCACTGTGTGTCCACCATATATGACTGGTGGATTTTAAATTCACTACTGTTCGCCATTCCAGTTCTCAAAGAACATGATATCGGAGGAATGTTATGTAATTCCAGCAGTTTTTTGACTTCGTCACCAATAAATGATTTAGCAGCTCCAGTGTCTATGAGTGCTATACACGGTGTTTCAAATATTGACATGGTGATGAAATATCGGTCGTCCTCATAGTGTACGTCTATCATGGTTGCATCGGGTAGACTGGTTTTTAAGGCATCTGATTCTGGTTCTGGGATACTCGGCTGCCTTGTCTCTCCGGTATCCCTTGGTCTTTTAACGGTCTGTTCATGTTTTGGCCATGACAGTCTCTAGTTAACACACCTAGTTTTCCACATTGTGAACAAAATATTTTCGGTGGATTTCGACATTCGTGTCTACGATGTCCCAGTTGTCCACATCTCCAACAGCTCTCCCGCCTTATATGTGAAACGTTTATTGGCAAGGCTGGGATGTTTTGTGGTGGTCTACTTATCTGACGGATAGGCGGTGTTTCGGTGTTGCGGGTTTTTTGTTGAACTTGGATATATTCATACTCTTCTGCGAGTTGAATAAGTTCAGACAGTTTACGGAAATCTTTTCTTCGGATGTATAGACGGTACTCTGGTAACATGTTTTCATAAATTCGTTCTAGTTTCTCTTCGGTTGACACGTTTGTTTGCCAGCGCATGAGTGACTGGATGGCCGTGATATAATCTTTGGCCCTTTCTCTAGGTTTCTGTAACCTAGTTCGGATCTCATCGGCTAGTTTAATACTGAAACGTGGTGGCAAGAAAAATAGTTTGAAGTCACTTATGAATTCATCCCATGTTATCCATTGTTCTCGGTTGTTACGATACCATGCTAGTGCTGTCTTTGTCAGCAGCTCGGGTAATGTATTCAACAATCGGTCGGTTGGTATACTGTAACATTGTGCCATTTCCTCAATTCTCTCGAGGAAATTTAACGGATCTTGACCTTGGTCAAATCTCACATTCCATTTTCTGACTTTATCCATAATGTCAGCGTCTGAAAGTGGTCGGTCTCGGATTTCTATCGGGTACGGAATATTTGGAATATTGTTACAAGATGTCTCCTTGTCGGTAACACTCAGGCGTGTTGGCGGTACATTCGGCTGAAACCTTTGCTCATCGGTTTGTGTTTCGGTATTGATTATCGAAGTTATCAATATATCGGTCTGTGTTTCGGATGTATTTGTAATCGGAGGTGTCATTTTATCGGCCTTAGTTTCGGTTGACACAATTTTTAACTGGTTCTGCTCCTCCTCTTGAAGAGCCTGTTCACGTTTTACACTGTCTGCAAGACGTTTTCGCAGTTCGTCCACGGTTCCCTTTGTGTTTAAACTCCTACGGTTCAGTTCAGTGATTAAGTCTTCCTTTTTCAGCTGGTAGATGGCACTGACGGTTATTTCACTTTTGTCGGTCATTGTTAATTTACACGGATATAGTTTTGACACACAGATATTTATTTTGTTAACGAGTATTGTTTATTTTTTTACACTGGTATTTATCCCCTTCTAGGTCTGGTCTCTGGATATTTATATTCGGTGACTATTCTACTTCATTCACTGATGTTTCTCCAGTGGCAGAAAAGAAAGTCCCTGCTCGGGCGCCATTTTGTAATCGTTGTTATTTAAAGTTGAACGTTGCGGGTTAGCTCTGGAGTTACGCCGGGGTCAATGCGTTCAACGACGGGGAAGAAGAAGAAATAAATACCAGGTTTTGACGTTTTAGAGGTGAACACTTATTTAATTGTGATACTGAACAAATATTTTTATTAAATAGACTGTATTGTTTTTGTATTTATACAAACTTAATTCTAATGCACAAGCTATGTTTACCCTTTTTCCATAAGGTAAACTTGTCACTTTATTGTCTATGACAATTCAAAATCTTAATACTATGTATACACTTTGAATATTTTTATCTTTTCCCACTGGGTATTATATAAAACTGTCAAATTATTGTCTGTGTCACTTACACAACCTTATAATCTTAACTAATACACTTTATTAATAGCCTTTTTGTCAGAAGGTTTTACAAACTTAATCTAATACACTTTTCGTTTGTGATACTACACAATTTTAACTAACACACACTTTAACCTTTTGTCCATAAGGTGTTTAACTTAACACATACTTTAACCTTTTGTCCATAAGGCGTTTAACTTAACACATATTTTAACCTTTTGTCCATAAGGCGTTTAACTTAACACATACTTTAACCTTTTGTCCATAAGGCATTTAACACTCTTAATTCTAATACACATTTATTTTGAGGTTGTTTTCACAAAATTTCCCCTTTTTTTCTTGGTTGTATCTTCTGCAGTTTACTTCTTTTATTTACAGTAAATATATAACTAGCTACAGGAAGACGGGTAATCTCAAATGCGGACAATCTCACATTCGGTTGGAAATAGGCTTTCTAAATACAGAGGAAGACGGGTAATCTCAAATGCGGACAATCTCACATTCGGTCGGAAATAGGTTTTCTAAATACAGAGGAAGACGGGTAATCTCAAATGCGGACAATCTCACATTCGGTCGGAAATAGGTTTTCTAAATACAGAGGAAGACGGGTAATCTCAAATGCGGACAATCTCACATTCGGTCGGAAATAGGTTTTCTAAATACAGAGGAAGACGGGTAATCTCAAATGCGGACAATCTCACATTCGGTCGGAAATAGGTTTTTTAAATACAGAGCAAGACGGGTAATCTCAAATGCGGACAATCTCACATTCGGTCGGAAATAAGCAATTCTAACTACAGGATTTGATAGGTAATCTCAAATGCGGACAAACTCACATTCGGTCGGAAATAAGCAATTCTAACTACAGGATTTGATAGGTAATCTCAAATGCGGACAAACTCACATTCGGTAGGAATTTGAGTCGATTACTTCTTCGCAGCTTAAGTTCAGTAAAGTACCTTAGCCAGTCGAAGCTTGATGATCGACTGATTTATCCACGCCATCAGCTCGCCTTTTATAGACCGAAAAGTGTTACCGTTCTGATGATTCCATGTGACGATTGACATCTCAGGCATCCTGAGTTACCATCAATCATGGAACGTCAAGAGGGTTTGTTTATATCGGAACATTTAAGTGATTTACTTCAGCGGACACAAATCAATCAGTCAATCGGGTTAAGCACTACTTGCTATTATACGGCATGCATTAACGGGTATTTAAGAATTTAAATTCTAATTTGTAACTTCGTTACAATTTGATAAATTTATTCTGGAAAAATAAGATTTTCTGGGATCATTTGCATTACATAATTTACTAACACCTTTCTCTTAACTTTTTCTTTGGTATTTATCATTCTGCTGCTTCCTTTATTGCTATAATTTTCTAATATACGCATGACTTTACGCCTCAAAGCCATTTTTTAAATGAACTTGTATGCAAGATGATAAGACATCAACTGCCTTCTGCTGTCAAGTTAAAAATCGCGTTGGAAGGGAGGCTTGCATGCAAGCTGTACTATCTCGTGTAATCCCTGGGTTAGTTCGCGAACATTGTATTTTATTCCATTCACTGCCATGGTTATTAGAACCCAATTGACAGCGTTTTTGTCGTGTCGCTCACATTGTGTTTTAGCCTTAAAGGCAATACCAAGTTGCTGTACCCAATGGCGCCGACCGATCTTGTCGCCGTAACCAGAGTTGGGAATAAAGGCTAAGACAAATGTGAGCGACACGACAAAAACGCCGTACAAAACGTCCGTGAAAATACAATGGGGGCGACACGAGCGCGACAAGAGCTGTCAATCCCCAATTAAATTTATTCTGTTATTTGTATTCTAAATTAAAAATTGAAAATATTTCAACGAATAAATTAGTGAAGATAAAAAACAGCACCAACATAGAAGAAGAAGATGAGTTCAAGAGTTATATAGTCTCAGCCGGAGTTCGGTTTCTATGCGGATGGTTTTTTTTCGTATAACATGGTGGCATTTACCACCTCAATAAACTTATCTTCCATTTTTTATTCAACTAACTTTGATAGTTTCCACGGCATTGTCGTATTACGATAGGCTCTCTCAAAAATTTCTTATATGGTAAATGAAACTCATCACGAATTTTAAAACTTACTGGAAGGAAGTAAAGGAAACACTCAAATTTAATTATATTTTTATTACAATCAAATTAGTGAACATACATATATCATAAACTAAATTCTAATATACGTATTCCTAAAAATTTGTATCCTAAACCTATAGTATTTATCCAAGTAATATCTATACAGCTGACAGCCAAAGTCGAACTCTTTTTTTCCGAAAGTTTCTTTAAATTGTGCTTGTTTGATACCCCTGGAAACCTGTACAAATTTACGTTGTCGCGTCCAGTCCTTGAAGAACAACTCCTTACGCAACAAGTTATAGCCATACTAGAAAAAAAGATTTAATGTTAATAATATACTAATAAAACAAACTAGTTTTGCTAGCCATCAAGTCCATAACAGAATTACAATTCCATTAAAACCGAAAATTACTACACTTACGTCCTAATGCTTTAAAAAATAAATATTGTTTATTATTAACAATTTTGAAAGTTATTTTATGCTCACATTTATCAAAATATTAACAAACCAAACTTATTTCCAATTCTATCCTTACAAAAGTGGACAACCACATACATAATTTTGACAGCAGAAATGGCGCTGGCGCTGTAGCTCATTTTTGCCAAATTTTAATTTTTGGCGCGCGCCAAATCTGACAGTCGTTGGAAATTAATATTTTTATTGAAAAGTTCGTTATAATTCTCCTTTAATATATTTAAATGTTTTTTCGTAGAATCCTGAACTTATCCTCTGTTGATACAGAGGTCTAACCCACCACTTTCTGCGTTTTTTGTCTTTAAATATTTATAAATGAAAAAGCACAATTGCACTACACATTCTAAAAAGGCCATTTCTTGTAATTCTTCCATATTAAATAATATTTTCAAATTCAAAATAAAAGTAAATAATGGGCCCTATTCTGTAATTTTTCATAAAATAATATTTTATGTTATTTTATGGCGAAAAAATCCCTTCTTCATAAAATGAAAATAAAATATTTTAAAAATTCGTATTCTGTCGTGGTTCCATAAAATTATTTTATGAATTCTTTTATGAACACGTAACATAAAATATTTAGTACATTCCGCTATGTTTTCTATTACTTTTTGAACAGCTGGTCAATTGACATTTGCGTGATACTCTATCAAATCACCCACTAAATAATCATTTATGAAAGCAGCTGCTTTCTTAATAGCTCTTGAGATACTTTGGGTGTAAAAGTTCTAAAATATGACAACTCCTGACTGGAGTTTGATGCGAACCATATCCGTAGAAATGCAAAGCAGCAGAAAGACGTCCTTTCCATTCAATTTTAGATTCCTAACTCAAAGTGAACGGAATAGATGTCTTTCCGGTATGAGGCTATAGTTACTCTATAAGTATTTGAATTTGTTTTCATAAAACGAAACATTTGCAAAATAACTTTACAAATCACAATATAAGAAGTTTATTAATTATCCAGCTGGAAGAACTTTTGAAGCCTAAGGCTGGGCAACTCACATGGATCGTAGGATCGCGAAGATATCGTATGATCTCTTCTGCATAAAATTAAAACCTAGGCAAATATAATTAACTTTTTATATTTTATCATACACTGCACTGGTGCGAATTTCTACAATTTCTAACAAAATTGTAATTTTTATGTATGGCGGTGGACATTTTAGTTTGTAATTAAAACAATTTTCGCACAACGAATGTTCATTGACGCATGTCATTTTCATAAAATGTGTCAAAATACCTTTAAAATGTGCTGCTTAGGTTCTTTTATGTTATGCTCCATAACAGGAAATATTTTATGTTACGATGCATAAAATAAAATAAAATTTCTGGTACAGAATAGGATTTTAGGGAAATATTTTATTTTAAGGCATAACATAACATAAAATGATAAAATTTTACCGACAGAATAGGGCCCAATGAGGTATTTCATCGTCCATACCATTGGCTACAAGCTGCATCATTGTAACCAATGTTAGCTACATGGCGCGCGACAGTGTGCAACGAGCTACCGCGCTACATTGTGCTCCGGCCTTAAAGTGTAATCTGTTTCAGCCTTTAGTTCGACGACAACGTCGAACGATGTCGCCAGCATTGTATTTTATACCATACACCACCATGTTATTAGAACCAAATTGACGGCGTTTTTGTCATTTCGCTCATATTGTGTTTTAAACGTCGGATTGTGTTGTTTGGCACTTTAGAACAAAATCAACTTTGGCTTTTTTGGAAAGAAAAAGGTCTTAAAACGACCCGTAGAATATATGTATATAGTTAGTAAAACCTTTCTTTTCTTAGCTTAGAAGATAGAGCTCTATATTCTAAGTTTCTTAGTTAATTTTGTAATAAGTGAGAAAGATGTCTAAATACGTTAAATTAGTAAATTTGGGTACACAATACGCTCGCCGAATGAATTTTCTATCTAACAGAATTTTTGGAGAAGTTGCAAGGAGCACCAATAGTAAATCAATGAAGGTGGTGAAACTTTTCAGTGAGGAGCCTGTGCATCTCAGAGATAATGTGGTAAATTATTATCCCCGTCACGTTGAAACGCATATTCTTATGAAAAAACTACGCGAATATGGATTGTTCCGAGATGAGCACGAAGATTTTAAAGAGGAAATGAAACGACTAAGGAAACTTCGCGGCAAATCAGCTCCTAAGAAAGGTGAAGGCAAAAGAGCGAAGAAATAAACTTTAAAAATTTCACGATTCTTTATTATTGTTACGTAGTATTTAATCTATCAAGCACTTGTTTAAATTATTGTAAGTGCGGAGGAGTGTTATTATGAGTTAAAAAATATTTTGTATTAATGCATTGTCACTTTTTACTTTTGAGAATAGACTTACCTTGCGTTATCAAGAATTTCATAATAGGGGAAAAAGAATATATCTTAGATATTTTTCACCTGAGTCAATCGTCTCGGCTCCACTTAATACCCATTTTGGTACCCACATATTTGTGTGAAATTTTCATCTAATCATAATTTTAATTTCTAAGAGCCTTATTTTTTTCCAATCTGTAAGAACGGATTCAGAAAAAATCAATAACTGAATCCTGAAATAGATAAGTATTGTGAGTAGATGTATTTTTAAATTAACCTAAGCTCCGGGCAATTGGATGGATTTGAGTCTTTCAGTGCAACACTTGTTTATAGTCATCATCGCAAAGCTTTTGCCCTCTGATAGTGGCAAGTCGTTAAACCTGAAGAGAACGGAGCGAAAGTACTCCAGTCTGCACTTTTCTCATTAATTTCATTTCCGCTCTAATATTCATATTACAAGTTCAACCAATTCCAAATTCAAGTCGAAATTATCGCTTTTATTTGAAGCTTATCCCATAACAGATATTCCTTAAACGATTTTTAAGGAGCTAAGATTAAACAATTTCTGTTTGCCTAACGCTAAAGTACGTATGGGATTAAGAAAGGCTTACAAATATTGTATTGCATTGTCATTTATTTAAATTCTATATAGTCAATTGGAAAACCCATTAATTTAAAGTTCAGTTGAATGAAATACTTAATCAAGAATAGAAAAGTGATCCCAGGTTAATGTAAGCAATTATAGTAGTGTCAGCGGGTCATGTTATACATGTCTGTAATTTCGGGGTTACGAAAGCTCATCAAGCAATTTTTGTGGGGAAAATGCAACACACATCCTTGTTTCTTTAAGAGAAAAAAAATGTATCCCCATCTGTTTTAAATAAATATCTTGTTCTCCATCGGGCTCTTTTTTCTCTCTTATTCTATTTTGGTTCTAGCTATAGGACACAAAGTTTAATAAATACAAAAACAACTAAGAAAATATAACTTGGTACATAAATAAACTCTTTATTAAATTTCTTATCACGGATACCTTCTTGTAGTATAGAGACAGACACTATCTGGATCCAATTGAAAACTAAATGAATTAACGTTTACCGAAGATGCATTTAATAGTTACTATTTTTCGCAGTCTCGTACAGTAAAAATAACTATTGTTTTTCTTTTCAATGGAATATCTAACTCTGAGATACTTTTGATAAGGTATCTGCATACTGAAACTCTGGACTATTTTCATACTCACACATATCCAACGCAATTTCACAACTCTCCTTAACAACCCTTTTACTGTCGTTAATGTAATCATTCAAAATTATCAAACATTCCTCGGTTGCAATTGCCCCAAGAGCTTCTGCACATTCATGGCGTACCATTTCGTTTTCTTCTTTATTTTTCAGATTTTCTGATAAATAGGGAATACTGCATGGGTTTTGTAACTGCCCAAGAACAAACGCAACTTCATGTCTGAAAAGAGCACTTTCACATTTTAATCCCTCTGTTAAGGCTAAAACACTTTCTTCAGTTCGAAGATTCCGTAAACTAAACATAGCCCTGTAGCGATTAAACAGTGATTCATTTTTATCCAAGTACACTTCCTTCAGTTCTTCGACATTTTTTATGTCTGATGGCGGTGATGGATCGACCGAGGCGTAGGGATTCTGATCGTTGTTAAAAGAGTTTTCCTTGACATCGATCCAATTGACTCGATCTAACGCTATTTCACACGTTTCTGCTACTTCCACAATTGGGTCTGCTTTATACTTTTCCAAAATATCCTTTACTTGAGAGCCGCCAATCGCTCCGAGCGCTTCGGCTTGAAATTCAATAACTGTTGTGGTTATTTTCGTTATAGAAAAAAAAATTTACTTACCAGCTTCATGTCTCACCATAGGCTCCTGATTGACGTCTTTCAGAACTTCTGCTAAAATTTTTATAGCTGTAGGATCTTGCATTTGCCCTAAACAGTACGCCAACTCATGTTTAAGAAGAGCAGATTCATCCTCGAAACACTGAGAAATGAGACGTATTGCATCTGGTCCACCCAAATTCTTAAGAGTAAATAAAGCTCTAAATCTTTCTTTCAATGGGCGACTTTTATTATTAAGAACACCACCGATGGCTTCGATTTCAATTGAGCATGTAACCATTTTAACGTATAATAACTCAAGTAAAACTATTTCAACAAAACATGTGCAACAGCAACCAGCAAACTGTCAACTGCCTTTCTATTCTGCTAGGGCTCACCTGCCGTCAGCCGTGCGTTCAGCCGCACACCACTGACATATAATATTTGTTCGATGAAAACACCGTGTAAATTCCAAATCTACCCGGGGTTTTGTGCACATGTTTTTAAAACACCGGGTAAATTTAATGTAATGACATTTGTCTGACAGTTCTCCTCAATATAATTAATTGTAAAAAGTTATTATAAAATGGGTGAATACAATTCAAATGTGCTCTAGCTATTTTTCTATTTCTTTTCTTTTAATTTTTGCTTATTTCCCCTCAAGAAGTAATTTATATGACCCAATCAACAACAAATTGCAAGTGACAACTGTCAAACCATTACCCCGAGAAATTTTTAGTGTAAGCACGGGGTAGCCCAGGTTTTTCAAAAAACAAGATAGTCTAGCCCGGTGTAGCCCGGGGTTTACCCGGGGTTTTCATCAAACAGACCTATGTTCATTTTGCCCTGTTGTCGCGCCACGCACTAAAATGTAAATCTGTTTCAGCCTTTACTTTGGACAGACAAATCTGCGAAACCGGCAAAAGCAGCTAAAAACAGCTATACCAGTAATGTTGAACCACTGACTTATAACAATGGACTGAGCGTATTGCCATTTCCTATAGGAAAGAATGGTACAAGTTTTACAGTTCTCTCTTTCGCCCTATGGCAGAGTTGGAGCTACCAACACAAAATATTGTTCACTGAGCGTTTACTTATGCCATTTAATGTTTTTATGTTGGCTGCAGATGAAATCACCGCAGAAAGAATAAGGTAAAGATAGTGTTTATCATGCGCCGTCTCTCTTGCCCATACGCAGGATTCAGTTAAGAATAACTTTTGAAAATTAAAGTTGGAATTAGTTTAATTTCTTATAAGAGTGCTTATGAGCGATTAAAATATCACTTGGACACAAGAAATTTTTTTTTTTAATTTAATTCGATTTACGGCTGTAAAATTTCATCTGATTGGTTGAGTTTTACATATTTTTATGTAGTAAACGTTTTAAAGGAAGGGTGCTCTAACGGTGATATACAGAAACACAATATTTTTTGTGCCACATATGAAATAGCAAATCGCTCAGTCCATTGTTATAAGTCAGTGTGTTGAACACATACCTGAACCCATGGAAGAACGCAGGGTTGGGCTCACCCACTGACGTATATATAAATGGACTGCTTGATCTCCTGTTTCATGTGGCACCAATTTTGATTTCAGAAAGTATACTCTCACTGTCAATGCTAACAACTGTCGTAAACGTTATATTTAAATTATTTGGGAATTTACGTATATGCATGGCAGTTTGATTTACCGAATTTACCACAAAAGTATTTGGGACTATTTACATTGTTAAATTTTAATTATGATTCGAAGGAAGTGTTTTTTACAAGGCTGTTTTGGTTGGTAATACCGTTGACCTCAAGCAATTTCTAGTGCCGAATCGTTACAGTTCAGTGGGAAAGTATGCTCTCACGGAAAGAGACAGGAATATGAAAGTGGTGTCATTTGCTTTCATGCATTTTTGGTTCAACGAGCAGTCCATTTATAACATGGGACATGGGCTCACCCTAAAGCTATAGCCCACACGCGGAAGTTATTAGGCATTTTTTCCTGTGAGAAAGTATTCGGTGGTAGCGTGTAGGCTTAGAATATAGAGCAAACAGGAATGGTAGATTTTGCGTAATGAATTTCTGGTTGTGTTGGTAGTCCATTTTTACATGTATTTACACGCCATCCCTATTCTAAACAACTTGTCAATTTGCAAAAAGTAAACAAAGGTTTTGTGCGGAGCATCTGTGATAAAAAATGTTCTTTTTCTACTTTATTTTGAAACAATTCACATAATTAATTTATATAAATCTTTGCTTCTATTAACAAAAAAGATAATTTAGGTAGTGCAGTTGCCTCAAACGGGATTCTCTAGTTTATAATCCAATTTATATTTGCAAGCACTGACCGAATACTTCATTTCTGTTTTTTTAATTGTTATTAAGGTTTTAACAGGCACTAATGTCACTATAAAACTTTAAAAAAAACTTAAAATTAAATAGTTTGGAAAAAAACTGATTCCGTACTTTTGTTGAATTTCGCAAAAGAATTTTAGATTGCATAAACCTGTTCACAAAACAAAATTACATTTGACAGGTATTCTAAGCTTTGACAATTAGTCAATCCACCATCTCATTTACTCCTATGTATAGTCTCCTACTCTTGACAAATTACGCTCATGTACACGAATTTTACACGATTCAACCATTCCTATTTGCTCTATATTCTAAGCGTGTAGGTCTCGATGTAGATTAGGCCAAGTTAAAAGGTGACGATGACATACCTAGATTCAAGAAGAAGAGTATGTATGAAAAGTTCATATGTTGTTTGTGTAAACATTGCAAACAAGGAAAATCTAATTTTCTTGATGTAATGACTTAGTTAAGGTTTTATTTAAAGCATGTTCGAATTAAAGCCTAGAATTGATATAGGCTCGGGTTCATTGGTAAAAATTGTTAAAAAGACTGTTGTGGGCTCTTATCCTCCATGTTATATACCAAGTAGATTAGAAGAGAGAAGAATAAAGGCGAGAATTTTGAGGTAAAGGAAAAATGTTTAAAATATGGAAAATACCCACTTATATTACATTGATCTCTTATTACTTTCTAGGCAAGAACGGCGAAGGAAACCGGATAAGCCTGATGACTTTGTTACATATGATGACTCGGAAAGTGAAGAGGAATCTCCGGAGCTACAAAATGAAATTCTCAATACGTCTTTTAACTTTGATGATTATTTGCGCAGTAGAGAATCCAACTTGAGAGAAGCAAGTTAATATATAAATTATTAAACCAATTTTTATTGTATTCTCATTCTCTAGGAACGTGCGGTAAGTTTGGATTACGCAAGTCGTTATATACTCACACATGATATGCTTCGAGAGACTCCAATATCTCTAGGATGTCGCAATAAAGTTTTCTGTTCACAGTGGCTAAGTAATAGGCAAATAGTTTTTGGTACTAAATGTAATAAGGTAAATTAATTCAAAATAATTAAAATACTGTGTGACAGATTTCTGGTCGTATATTAGCTATTAGTGTATGATGTTAATATGAGAAGAGTAGACGCTATTCCTACATTATCGAATGGACGTTACAATTGTGCTGAAAGTCAGGGTGGTTTGCATGCTATAGAAATCAACCCAAGCCGAACTTTTCTAGCCACAGGAGCGAGAAACTCTGCAGATATAGCTGTTTATAGATTGCCAACTCTAGATCCTGTTTGTGTGGGTAGTAACGGACACCGAGAATTGATAATGGGCATGTGCTGGCTTGATGATCAGTTTTTGGTATCGGGTTCAAAAGATTCTAAGATGGCTTTATGGAGAATAAATGAAGATCATATGGATTTCCCTGATGGAGGACAAGAAGCATGCCCTACTTTCGCAAATATTCTACCGATTTGTGTTAAGGACTGTGGAGCAGCACAAAGGGTATTCTTGTAAAAAAATATACATAATTTTAAATATTTCTATTATTCATTGCTTGCAGATCCGTTCATTATGTTTTAATAAAGAGTATAAGGAAATTGCAGCACTGTCTCTTAACGGTTACATACATATATTTAATGCAGAGACTTTCAAACAAAAACTTTCACGTAAACTACCCAACTGTCAAGATAATGTTAGCATATCCTATCATTACACTGGATTATATGCCGTTGGATGTCGGTCGTATACAATATTGCTGGATGCAAGAACCCTGCAAGTAATTTTAGTAACAATTTGCAAGGTTTTTTCTTACAAAAAAAAATAAAAACTCTGTAGGCTGTGAAAAAAATTACATCTAGATATAGTGGATGTGGTATAAGATCAACTAGTTTTCAACATAATATTCTTACTGTCGGAACTGGATTGGGCATGCTGATGTTCTACGATATTCGTGCTGGGAAATATTTGGAAAGTAGTGTAAACGCCTCACGTACAGTAGTTCTTAAAGCAAGCAAAGGAATTGTGGTAAGATTTACTATTGACTTATTTACTGATTTACAATTGATCATATGCTCATTAACTAATTTGGGCAGTATCCAGAAGAAGACATGGACGGATTTCAACAAGTGAAATATGTTCCAGCTATTTACACACATTGCTATGACAGAGCCGGAATACGGATTTTTGCTGCTGGCGGCCCTCTACCTGCAACATTAATTGGAAACTATGCAGGAGTATGGCAGTAGTAGTATACATATGATATTTTGATATGAATTGAGTAGCTTCTTTATCCGTTTCAATGAAACCTTACATGTATATTTCATCTATTGTACAATATATTATGTTTGAGGATTTTTATATAAATATTTATACGTAAAATTGGATACGAGTTATGGCCTGCTGATTTCAAATATTTAAAAAATTTCACAGATATGAATTTGAAATGATTACGTAGGTAAATCATTACTTTTGCAATATTTTTTTTTGAAGCCAATTCCACAATTAATATATGCAATTTAATATTGAATTGATTAAACAACTTAGAAAGAATAGCAGGTGTTTTTTTTGCTTTTGGGAGAATATACTATTTTAAATAATTTGTATGAAATCAAGTCTTATAAAAGAAAAATAGAACAAGCTATGAGGGACAATTATGGATAGGTCTATGTCCCGTATCTGTCAAATTTTCATGTAAATTAAAGAACATCGTAACAGCAATAGTAGTGCTGATAATAGTTGGTATTCTGGGGAATTACGCTCATTCAAGGATAAATAAACAGAATTACACCAAAAAGCAACAACAACAATGGAAGATGTCTGAATTACGAAAGCTTATAAAAATTATAAAGATATATTTGAAAAATCCGACACTTTTTTATACAAAGTATCCAGGAAATCAATGCGTCGATTAGTTACTTACAGTATAATGAACATTGTCTCAGCGACATAAAATAAAAAGGGAAACAAAAAAAAAGACCAACTTAAAGCAAACCTATTTGCTCTATAGTATTCTGAATCTAAACCAATAATTAACAAACCAACTCAATGGAAACAAACCCAAGTTTCCATATACCTCTTTCATCTCCAATATTATTGCTAAATCCAAATTAAAGGGAAGAATTAACAAATATTTCTTAAACTATAAACTAATTTCTGAGATGGCTTCTGTTGTTATTTATCAAAATAATTACCAAATTCACAACTGACAATTTTACTAACATTGATTAACAGCATAATACTATATGAGCTAATAAAATTTATTTATTATTGCATTATGAAACCCGCAATGAATGTAAAAGAAAGCTAGAATGTTCAAAGAACAACCATTCAAAATAAGCTACGCAAATCAGAAATCAATGTGGAAAACGTTAAAAATTATGGTATTGAATATGAAAGAAAGTTAAATACATGGTGTACTTCTTAATACTATTCTAGTGGAAGCTGATCTGAATTTAGCAGAAATTCAATTCAATTCTTTATTATGGCCCAAGATACAATAAGATTCAAATCTTTTAGGTATCCTATATGAAAAAAGAGGTATAACAGCGGGATTAGAATATTTAAGTAGAATACCTTAAAATAGTTAGAGCTAAACTAAGAGAAACACCGATCTATGCAAGTTTGATTTTTGAAGTGGATTTTAGCATATATTTCTAGAACGGTTCGTCGGACAGAAAAAATTATTATAACCAATTTTATAGAATTTTGTATTTTGAAGACGTTTTTAGTACAATAAAAAGGTCTAGGACTGATTGTTTTCACAGTATATGTAAAAAACATAAATTTTTATAGGGGAACACCAAAAAGGGGTTGCCCGATTTAGTTTATGTTTGGAATTTTAGTTGCTATTACTATAAAAACACCATGGACCAAATTTCAGCTCTCTATGTCGACGCGTTCTCAGGTAGTGTCCAAATATATAGTGGAAAACGAAATTTTTGTATGGCGCAGTGTGTTATGGTCGTAGAGTATTGCATGTAGCGATATGCTACACTGAGCTAGGTACACCCCTACGCGACCCGTAGCAGCATGAGGTATGTCCTATATGGATGGAGAGCCTTACGCGCTGAGCTCACCCGAAAGAAAAAAGAAGAAGAAGCATCCGGCAAGGAGAGTTTTTAGCGGTAATAGAGTCTTGATGAGAGAAGCGAACAGACTGATGGACGAATAAATAGATTTAAAAAGTTACCACAAAATGTGAGAAAAGTGCAGTATATTTAACGAAAGATGTATTTGAGCGAAGAACAAATTTTCCAAAGAAAAAGAGAAGTATTATGTCGGTGAATCGAGCACCTTAACGTTGCCATCAGACAGACCCCAATCACCTTCATGTGGAAATTAGAATGTGATTTTTTGTCGGAAAACAGCGTTCACTGGTTACAGGCAGTAAGATTTAATTTACATAGACATTATGTATGTGCTACGGCAAGACTATTTTACTTAATCATTATATTTGATATCGAAACGCTAATCATATCATATGTGAATATTTATTTGATAATTTCTTTATTGTAGTTATTATACGTATACATCTAGATTTGTATATTTAAGTATAGATGCGCTAATCGCACATGATTTTTTTTAATTTCTTCTTTATTAAAAGTCAGCTACAACGTAGGATTGACTCAAATACACTGGGGATTGAACTCCTCCCATATAGTAGTACGTAGGTTACTCGCTTATCCATGAAGATAAGAATATTTTAGTTTTCGTACCGACTAATATTACGATTGTCAAGAGCCACACCCTACGGGAGTCGATCGAGTTCGTGTCTTAATTTAAATTCGGCGTGACAGCCATAGCGCTCCAGAAGGCCTTCTTGAGACGGAATTTTCGAAACGTACGTCAAGTAATATATGAGTAAACAATTTAACGTTTCTGATTATACATATAGAGGAAGTCCCTTTGGGTCGGCTCCCGCCTAGCATTATTTAAATGCCTGTATAGGATTGTGTAGGTGCTTATCGCTAGAATTGTTTAAGGTCTACTGAGAAAATAGTTTAACCACTTACAGCTAAAATTGTTTAATTGCTCATACGACTACCTAATAAGTGCTACGGGGGCGAAATCAAGGCTAAACATAACAATTTAGATACATGAATATCTTACCGTTTATAACGAAATGAAGTGGTAAAGCTTTTTCTTTCCTTTCACTCTCCCGGAGCCCTCTTAGTGTGGAGGTCGTCTAGGTCAGCTACTCTTCTGTTTTCAGGTCAACACAGGGACTCTGAAAATTATCTGCCCTCAGAGTCAATTGGGTGATTGGGGCAAGTAGAGCAGGCCAAACATCTGCGGCTTTCCAATGGATGTAGGTAAGTGATGTAAAGGTTCCTCAAGGACTGAATGTGTGCTACGGCCCTTTTGATTTGTAGGCACGAAATATTTTGTATATGGCTGGTGGCAGCGGCAGGTCTTTGTTGAACCTCCCCACACTCTCCACCAATAGCCGAGGCGAGCTAGCGTGCCGCCCTGCAGTCAACGCTGTCCACCGAGTGAGCTGTCAGCTCATGCTGGCAGTCTGGACTTCACGTCCAAGTCAAGTCACTCTCAACATACTACCATAATAAGTGTCCAAGTACATATATACTGGAAAACGAAATTTTTGTATGGCAACCCCACGAAGGAGTTGCCCTATTTGTCTCATTTTCGAACTTGATTTTACTTTTTTTTTAAGTCCGTGTACAAAATTTCAGTTCTCTAAGTATACGTGTTTTCGAGTTATCGTGCGCACAGACGGAAAGACGTACAGAAGCACAGACGGACATGCAAAAATTAAAATAACTTTTAATATTATGCGTGGGTGTCCAATCCATTTTACTCTACTAGCATTATTTCTAGGTGTTACAAACGGAATGGCAAACTTAGTGTACCTTTAGATTTCCTCTAGGCTATAAAAACATGTATGAAAATTGCAAATTTAAATTCAAAAACATTAAGAAAAGATAAAAATATATAGTATATGTATGTATATATATATCGAATGTCTGATAGAAAAAAGAAAGAAAGTGATTGAAAAGAATATATGAATTATATGGAAAGTAAGAAAAATTACATGTAAATGAACTATGATTGAATGAATGAATTAATACAGATCTTGGGCTTAAATGGAGAGCAATAAATCGCACAATTGAGGACAAGTCGCCTGAAAATGCCGAGCGAGCCCGCGCCTTGAGCCCGGGAAGAGAGACTATAATATGAAACATTGTAACCGGCTAGCCAGTCATGTTCCCCTCTGAGCGTGGCCGCTTCTCGACCTTCGAACTCAGCGAGACAGATGACTTGCTATGGCTACTTTTTGCCCCTTGGTTGGTATTTAGGGACAATGAGGGTTGACCTTTAGATGAGCAGGTACAGACTTTTGCCGGCTCAAGCTCAGGGCTTGGGTAGGTTCTTTGCTCTCCGATCAACTACTTATTGCTGTACCTTTGGAAGGTAGGAAGAAATAGACACAAATAAAACTAAGACCAAAAAAAACAAAAAAAAAAGGCTTGAAGATAGAAGAGGTGACACCAATTAGAATAATAATAATAATAATAATAATAATAATAATAATTTTATTAGTATATAACATACTTTTTGTTAACAATTAAATAATATAACTCAGACCAAAAAAGTGTTTCACTCAAGTTCTTCTTCTAATAAATTCAATACATTTTCTTTTAAATTGACTAAATCTAATTTCACTCTTTGTTTCTTCAGGTAGCTCGTTGAATAATGAGAATCCTCTATATCCTAATGAATTTTGGGCTGCTCCACTTCTACATCTGGGAAGTCGAAAGTTTTGGTTACTCCTTAGAGGATAAGGTTGAACGTTGCCAACATATTGCACAAGATCACTCAAGTAGTTGGGGAGTTTATCGTTCCTTATGTTATATATGAACAAAAGTACATTTAAATCTATTCTTTGCTTGACAGTCAACCATTTTAATGCTTCTAGCATCCAATGTATTGGTGTGTATCTATTACACCGCAAAATTATTCGCATTGCTTTGTTTTGAAGCTTTTGAATTCTCTCAATATTACCTTGAGTGCTTAAGTATAGAATTGTCGAGCAGTACTCAAAGTGAGGTTTAATAATTGCATTATATATCTGTATTGAGCACAATAAGGTGAGTCGTTTCCTAATCCTTCGAAAAAAACTTACTTTTTTACCTATCTTTTTACATATATAATCAATATGGCTTTTAAAACTTAAATCTCTGTCCACTATCACTCCTAGATATTTCACTTCACTTTCATTCTTAATTGTTTCTCCATTAATTCTTACTTCAAACTCATCTCTAAAATTAACAGTCAAAAGTTTGGTCTTGTTCACATTTAACTTCAATTTGTTTCTCCTGAACCACAGACACAATTGTTCTAAGTCCTGTTCTAATTTTGTTTTACACTCTTGTAAACTTTTACCTTCAATAATATACTAGTGCGTCATCAGCAAATAAATTTATTTCACAGAAACTTATTGGATCATTTATGTCGTTTATGTATATAAGGAACAATAAAGTTCCAAGAACAGAGCCTTGAGGTACTCCAAGTTCATTGTAGTCAAGCGATGACAGGGTCCCATTAATCCTCGTTCTTTGGCATCGTTCACACAAGTAATCTTTAAACCATTTTATCGCCTTACCTTTGATTCCATATGCATCTAATTTTTTTAACAAAATATTGGGTTCCACCGTTTCAAAGGCCCGTTTTAAATCTAAGAACACAGCCAGGACGTACATTTTCTTGTCCACTTTTTCCTTCCATCGACTTATAATTAGATTTAATGCTGTCTCACAAGAATATGTTTTACGGAATCCTGATTGAGTTTTCAAAATTAATTGGTTCTCTTCCATATATCTTTCAAGCTGCACTTGGACTACTTTTTCTAGTATTTTCTCTATTAATGGTAGCATATTAATTGGTCTATACTCTTCGCACATCTTTGAATTTTTTACTTTTTCAACCGGGATTACTAAGGATTCCTTCCAACACTTTGGGAATTCACCTCTAGCCAATGAATTGTTGACAAGTTTTGTAACTACGAGTACCAGCTCATTATTTTCAATTATCATTTTTGCACTAACGTGATTATAATCAGGCTTTTTATTTAATGTTTTTAGAATTCCTTTAATTGTTTGTAAATCTACCATTTGAAATTCAAAGCGCTTATTTGTCGGTTGTATATTATCCTGATACGCGCACGTCATTATAGACCTATTAATTTCAATGACACTATCTATAAAATACTTATTAAAGTTGTCAGCTATTTCCCTATCGTCTGTGATAAAACGATCTCCAAAATTAATACATTTGATTTTGTTGGTCTCTTTTCTTAACACAGTTTGTTTGATTACTTTCCACATATGCTTCGAATCATCAGCATTACTTATTCTTTCTGCTATTGCTTTATTTTTGGTCAAGCATATTTTCGCTTTGTATTTGTTTCGCATATTTCTGTATTTACTCCATTCTTCATTATTATTCAACAGTCTAGCTCTCTTATACATAATAATTTTTTGTTCCTTCAAGTTCCTTAGTTCCTCTGTGAACCAATTACATTGATCATTGTATATTACTTTTTTCTTTATGAACTTACTTACAGTTCTATCCATTATTACGTCTAATTCACTCGCGCATAAGTTTACATGATCTATGTCCTTTACTTTGGATATTCCCGCACTCATTAACTCGTTTCCAAAAGAAATTTTTTCATACTTAAATATGTCAACTAATTTCTTATCCTCTATATCTATTTCACTTTTTATGATTATGTCTATTTCTAAGGTTTCATGGTCACTGACTTTAAAATTTGTGTTGACTTTAGTTTCTATATTCGTCATGTTAGTTGCCACATAATCGATTAATGTCTTTGAATATTGTGTTATTCTGGTATATTCCCGAACTATTTGTTTGTATCCATTGTCTTTTAAAATTGTTTCTACATACCTTTTATACGTTGTGTTTGTGTTCCAGTCAATATTAAAGTCACCTGCAATTACTACATGATGGGTCACCCCGGGCTACCTGCATCACCCACCACTGCACTCTTCATACTCCTAGGTGAGCCTGCCAGTTGCTTTATCCTCCCGGCATCTCGAGCTTCCCCAAAACCCTAACCAAACCCGACAACAAACGAAAAACATGAAACTTAGCACATGGCCATTATCATTTGTTTATTTCCCCGAACACGCACCAAAGTTAAAAGGGTCACACTACTAGACAAAGGCGTAATATATGGGTATTTGGAAATCAATTCATGAACCATAAGCGGGTATATAGGTATAGATATATTAAGAAAAACAAGACATTAAGTTACTATACTAGCTTATATGTATATTAATAATCATGACGCGTATACATAGATGCATAGAAAAAAAAACTACGTCGCTGTACTAGCGTATATATTGCTAATCAAGCTAATACGTGAGTATGTATACATGTATATGTTATATCAAAGAAACATTTAGAAAAAAAAATAATAAAAAAAAATAAAGAGAAGAAAAAAAAAATCGCTATGGAAGAATTCGCTAATCCAAATTAACCCTTACATTTATACACTATTCTAGGAATCTATATAAAAAACAAAAAAAAAACAAAGATCGCTAGGTGGAAGTATGATGGTAGCTCACATGTATACAAATATATATATACGTACTATCTATCCGGAAATACTTCTCAAAACAAAAAAAAAACTACTTCAATATAATATTCCGCAAAACAAAAAGAATTACGTTAATATATTAATGTACTAATTTAGATTTCTATAGAGAAAAGAAAAAAAAAAAGATATCGCCAAATTCCGACTTCATTGCTAATATATATATATATAAAACAAAAAGTTGAAATAAACGAACAGAGGAAGAAATACAGAATTAGCCTATAACCCCGAGAAGACAAGGAGAAGAAAAAAACAACACAATCTACTCACATTACAATTAATTTGTCGTAAATGTACTTACTTGTCAATCTCCCGGCGATGAAGCGCTTCAGCGGTGATTAACGCTGTGAAAACAAAACAACAACAAAAAAGACGGACAAAAAAAGATAAGAAATTTCTCCTTCTTGCTCTTGGGATTTTTTTTTTTCGTTTTCTCCTATCAGCGGATTTTGCTGGTTTCTCCTCCGTTCCACTATCAAGTTCCGACGATGATTTTGGATGGTATTTAACCCCAAGGAAATCTTTGGGCGCTCTAGAAGGCGCCAGGTTGGCTCTATCGATGCTGCGCAAACTTTACTGGCCTATTTCTGTACTTTTTGTTTGTTTGTTACTTTGTCCTTTCCCTCCGGCACTGATCCACACCGTGCAGGCCAAAGACTGTCACCTGATATCTGTACTCGAAACCAACAGAAAGAAGAAACCTCACTAAATAAATTTTTCCCGGCAATGAGCAAGTAATCACACCTCACCTTAGATTTATACAAAATTCCCTTCTTTGAGGGCAGAAAAAAAGAGCTTATGCTGTCACTCAGTAACTATCGAGTCACATCCACAAATAAATTTATAAAAAAAAAAAAAATGTAAACTTCTCGGATAAACGTCTCAATATTTCCGGCATGCACGCACAATTGCTCGATGCCCGGTCTTTATTTAAAGAAATATTAATATAGCCACTACTACTTCTGATTTGATTTTTTTTTTTCAAATTCTGTAAGGGCGCACAAGACGAACGAAAAACAAAACACAAAACTGGACGAGCTCCCGCGGAAGATCTATCTTCCATCGATTTGCTTTACTATGTGGGGTTTCGATCGCCACATACCGAAAAAGACGATTCGAGGGAAAGTTACTCAAGTGCATTGCACCTGATTGATCAGCACCTTTGTTGGGTGATCGGAAATGCTCAAATTGCATTTTCTTTGTTTTCCAAAAAGAAACATTTAGTGGGCGATTTATTTTATTAATTGTCTCGAGCTTAATTTCCGCTTGGACTCAATTTATTGTCTTTCCCTTGCGAGGAAAGAAAAACAATTTTTCCCATGCGCATTTGAACAAAAAAAAAAAAGAAGAAATTCATTGAACTTTTAACCAGTCTGGATTTAAAAATTAGCTGCCCAATGATGAGTAAATAAGCCCTCGCACCCCAAGAAGAAAGTTAGATATTCTTTACTTGCAAAGAAAAAGATTATAGCCGTTACAACATGATCATATCTGCGCAGCCCGTAAATAAACCTAATACCATAATTGAATGCCACACACAGAATCTAAGGCTGGGAAAAAGAGGCATCCATTAGTGAAATGAGGGAGCAAGAATAATTTTACCAGAGTCATACGTAAGTTTAGTGGTATGATACTAGCAAATAGCCAAAGATGACAAAGCCCTGCATAGATTTGAAACAGCATGACACTTATGTGATCACAGGAGCTAATCCTACAATTAAGGTACACTCTAAGATTTCGATCCCTACTAACATATAGGATATTGATACCATTAAGTAAAATTTCTGGCAATGCAGACATATCAATTTGTCGTGGATAGAATGCAATGCACTGGGATTCACTAGGGTTAAGACTAAGAACATTGTAAATTGACTAGCAGTAAATTCTTTGGAGGTCACAGTTAATACGGCTTACATAATCTTCGATAAGACCTATGGGAAGATTCAAATAAAGCTGGACATCATCTGCATATAGGTGGACTTTCACGACATGAGTCACTTCTGGAAGATCGTTTATGTATCAATTGAATAATAAATGGCCAAGAAAGATCCCAATATGACACATTGGGGTCTACCGAACAGGAAATTTTTAAATCAAAGAATGGCAGAATGGAAGAAACCAAATTGCGAAGACACTTTCATCAAGAGCCTATCGTGACAAACAGTATGAAATGCTTTAGAGAAATCTAATAAAAGCAAGATGGATATCATATCATTATCAAAACAGGAGCGAATGCCTGATTGACACGAGCTGATTAGATTGTTTACACACAAGTATTCCTGAATATGCCAGTACATACATACATTAATTTCTCTAGAATCTTAGAGAGGAAGCATAATAGAAATCGGTCTTAAGTCGGCTGGGGATGTAGGTGGGGCGCATTTAGGAATAGGTAAAACGTTGGCTATTTTCCAAGTCGTTGGCAAAGAGGACGATGCTAGACACGAATTAAGGACATACGGAAGGGGCCTTATACTTATTAGCAAGATCAATTTGAGAAATTTCGGCGATACTTGATCATGATCAGATGCATTAGATTTGCCAGAAAAAACCGTCTTTATCACCTCTTCGGCATCCACACAACAAAAACTGAAACAATCAGAGTTCTCAGAATCAATCAAATGACGAGGCGACCATGATTGAAGATCATCACTACCAGGTGCATGATGAACTACAAAATAGAGCATTGGAGTTAAATTCAACGCTTTTAGCATCACCCCCAAGAGCCCCCGCATTACGCAGCTCAGATGGTAGGTTACAATCAAATTTTTTGCCATAGTAAGATTTTTTTGCAGCCCGCATCTTGGTATTAACTGTATACCTGTAGCATACAGTCTACGGCACTCATTGGTTCTGCAGCGACGATATCTCGAATAGAGATATTCCCGTTCAGCGATGAGAGCCCTTGGACCTAATTACTCTATGATGCAGAGGTACGCATCTGTCAGAAAAATCATGAATGAAGGAACGGAAAAGCTTGACTTGTCGGTCTACTGATGTAATACTATAGATGTCTTCCCAATGCAGCAACTGACATTCTTTAAACAGAGCCTGAATATAAGCACGAGAATAATCGCGAAAGGAAATAGTTTTTAAGGGGCTATATTGATTGACCAACATGTTGAAAGGTAGGAACAACAGGTCATGATAAAGTATACTAAATGTTAAAGGAAATTTTGTAAAATGTAAAAGATGTAGAAGATACGTATTTAGGATACAATACCATGTGTGCAACACTCCAATCATATAACAGAAGTGCAAGCCAAGTTTAAATTCGTAGAGTTAACTTTCACAGAGCAAATGGGTAGTTTTTCTCAAAATAATGAATATAGAATACAAAAAATTTAGATATGAAATCTCCAAAAAATGATTGTCAAAGCACTGCACTGCATTTATTGTGCTTTACAGTGCAGTGCACGGCTATAACACTGCATCGTATTGTGTTTCAGGCTTAAACGCCCAACTAATTTATGCAATTGACAAATTGATGAAATGCCACAAGTGACACTTCGCTATAAAAGAGTGGGAAATAATGCTTTGACAGTCGATCACCTCTTCCTTTTTTTTCTAACAGTGTAAAGTAATAAGACCCTCTCACTCACTTTCTCAGTAAAATCACATGTTCGAGTTCGAGTAATGTAAATCAGCCATTAGTTCTCTCCTCAAAGAAATTAGAGTGCAAGCTTGTGCAAGCGAACTTTTTCATGTGCACTACCTTTCGATTGAACGGGGTTGCCTCCAGTGCGAACCTGGATGTTCAAACGAAAATGACATGATATGACAAGGAAACTGGTGTAGGTACTTAAAGCAAACAAATCAATTAAAAAAAAAACATGAATGATATGATAATTTACATCAGATTTTAATGTTTCCGATGGGAACTTAATTATGTATGGATAACATATTTTTGAAATTTGAGATATATACCTACCTACTAGCAAGCATTAAAAATATGAATGAAAAAAAAAAATTTATTATTTAGATTGAAAAAGATTACGAATAATATAAAGTAATAAATATGTATATATGCAAGAAAACACAAGTTTTCTAAACAATAAATGCCTTATCACGTTTTGATCTACTCATGGTATAAGCCCCATTGTTCCAATGGATTATCATTTGGTGCCACCCAACCTAAGGGTACTAATGATCCGTACGGATACTGCGATGGAACAATATAAGAATCCCAAATTCGCCTAATTAGAAGTTCAGGTTAGAAATTTTGTTTTGTAAAAAAAAAACAAAAATCACCTGCCTTATTTCTAAGAATTCCTGCAATGTTTTCGCCTCAGTGTTAATTGAATCACTTTCAAAATTTTCCCCGAAGAGAGCATCCATCCACAGCTGATGAAGTGGCTTTGTATTTTTACACAAAAATGATTGCAATTTGTCTTTTTCTACATTATATTCGCAGAGTGCGTCCTTCCAAACGTTTCTTAGTCGATCAATTTTTTTCGTAAAACTTGTCTCATTAGAATTTTTTTCTGGTTGAGAGTTCTTTCTACTTCTTCTTAGTTTTTCTAGCTTATCAAATTGGGAAATATAACGTTCCGCATCTGAAATTTTTTGATTAACTGCATAAAGAACGATTTCCGATCTCTTGGAAGCTTCGGTAATAATTTGCTTTGCTGACTCTTTCTCAACTTCTATTCTAACCCATTCATCAGTATTCTTATGCAACTTTTTTCTATTCATAACCAACTTCTCCTTAAAACTTTTTAATCGAATAGTACAGCGTTTTTGGCAATTTCGTTTCCTCTTTCTTTTACTCACCAACTTCTTTAACTTTGCTAGCATAGCTGGGTTCTTATATTTTTGAATAGAACTTTCAATTGTTGATTGTTGTTTTACCATTTCATTCAACTTCATATTCCACGCTGAATCACTTTTTGAAGTCTTTAAATCTAAAACATCTTTATGCAGCTGGTTTAGTTTTTTCAAAGTAGTCTGTAAATCGTTCTTACAGTCACTTATTGAAAATTTACTGTTTTCCTGATATAAATTTCCCTGAAGATTATTGTTAGATAGTAAATTCAAGTTTTTTAATGAATGAAACGGATTGCTGGACATCTTAATTAATATATATTTTGATAAAAGTAATAAAAAAAAATACTCAGTTATGCCTGAGATATTAAAGGTCTTGCGTCGTTAATTGCAACTACTGCGTTTTGATACTCCTTCGTTTCTTGAAGCTCCTCTTCACTTTTCAACATATCATTCAACTCTTCGAATGCTTTAACCAATCTAAATCAAAAGATTTTAGAAAAATTTAAAGCTACACGTGTGGCAACTCTACTTACCGCCTCTGACAATCTGGAAGCATCATTAGAGACTCCTGTAACACTTCTTCTTGTTTTTTTATGAGGTGCTCATCCTGTGATTCTTGCTTTAATTTTGCTACGCGATTTTTCTGAGCCTCCGCTTCTCTTTCATAAACAGTCTTCTCTTTGGCTAGACGTTTTACAACACCTGTTTTAATCGTTAGTTGTTTTAATCTTGGGTCAGCCATAACCGAGCTATAATTCTAAATAAAAGTATGTAATAATTGATCAATTGCAGTTTGGCACAACTTACTTACTTAGAATATATAAAATTCTTCTAAAAATTAGAAAAAACTGTTTGGATGAATCACAATTCAGACAGACAATGAACAGTTATTTATACATGACAGTGCAGGAACACGGCAATTTGCAAAGCATGCTTTGACGGCTCCTTTTTTAAGTATTCGTTAAGGGGTGCGTTCACTGAAACGATAGCGTCTTGTAGCGTACTGTTCGCGTAGCGTAGTAGCCAGCGTTGTCTGTCAAAAGAATACTTTGACAGGTCATTCCTACGCTACCCACTTTGCCACGGTGAACGAAATAAAGCGTAGCGTAGTGTAGTAAAAACTTTGGATTTTTAGAACTCGAGTTTTTTAATATAAAATAATAAAATATGTTCGAAAATGTATGAAGAAATATTTAAAACGAATAAATACAATGATCCTAGAAGATTTAATATTGCTATTTTTTTATAATTTCCCAATCTGGCAAACTGTCTCCAAGCCTAACAAAGATTTTATTTAGCGAATCATTCCTTTATACTTAAAGGCTTTAAATATAGTGTAAATTCCTGGCGGATTACATAAATCACAGATACAAAAATGTGTGAAATTTATTAAAGAAATTATAAACACTGAATCAACAGAATCGTTCTATGTAGGGCATGAAGAGAACAAAACTAGTCCATCCTAAAGGGTTTTCCAATAAGAGGTGTTATTTTAATTAGCCCGCTATTTCGGTAGATGTCACTTTTGGAGCTGTCATTTTTTGACATTTGACAAGTAGAAACTACGCCATTAATAAAAATGGAACGATACACTATTCAACAACGCAATTAATAAAATTCACTATAAAAATGTTGAAAATGTGGCAGAGACGGTTCGTAAAACTCGAACATTTTTGGGTCGTCGTGAAGCACCTTGTCGGACCGCAATACAGAAATTGGTAGAAAAATTCGAGCTGTCGGGACAAGTTAGTGATGTGAAGAATAAAACCCGAGCACGTCGCTCAAGAACAGCCGAGAATATTGCTGCTGTAGCCGAAAGTGTTGAAGAAAACCCAGGTTTGTCCATTCCTCGTCGTTCTTTGGAATTAAGCATTCCACAAACGTCATTACACCGTATTTTGCATAAAGATTTGGGTCTTAAGGCTTATAAAGTTCAGTTAACACAAGAACTCAAGCCGGCCGATCATCAACAACGTCGAGTCTTTGCTGATTGGGTCCTTGAAATGCATGAAAATGATCCGGAACTCCATCGAAAACTCATCTTGAGTGATGAGGCCCATTTCCACCTCGATGGCTTCGTCAACAAGCAAAATTGTCGCATCTGGGGCTCGGAAAACCCAAGAGTTATTGTTGAAAAGCCTCTCTATCCTCAACATGTGACTGTTTGGTGCGGTTTATGGTCCCGCGGGGTCATTGGACCTTACCTTTTCGAAAATGAGGCTGGAGCAACAGTTACGGTGAATGGATTGCGCTATCGACAGATGATTAATGATTTTTTATGGCCGGAATTGAATGGTATTGATCTGGACAACGTTTACTTTCAACAGGACGGCGCTACGTGCCATACAAGCAACGAAACCATTGATCTTTTACGAGAAAAGTTTCCGGACCGTGTTATCTCTCGAAGAGGTGATCACAATTGGCCACCGAGATCTTGTGACTTAACACCTTGGCACTTCTTCCTTTGGGGCCACGTGAAAGAAAAGGTCTACGCCAACAGCCCAGCGTCGATTCAAGACCTCAGATGGAATTCGTGAGGCTATCGAGGACATAGGGCAGCCACTTTGCGATTTGGTTATGGAAAATTTCATGAAAAGGATATGGTCCTATAGGCGTGGTCGTGGTGGTCATTTGGCTAATGTTATTTTTCATTATTAACGGCATACTTTCCTATTTATAATGAAATAAAGATCCGATCATTTATCTCAAAAAATGGCATTTTTCTTTGAATATCAAAATAACACCTCTTATTGGAAAACCCTTTACTTTTCCTCACTAACACTTTTCTTCAGGCTCATATATTGAACAGGGTGTAGTTCCTGATCAACACAATCTCTTTGAAGCAATATGGCTCCGTAGCCTACTTTGCTAGCGTCTGTATGCAATTCAGTGTATGCCTTAGGATTATACAATTTAAGGACAGGTTTATTTGACAATATCTCTTTCAAATTAGTGAAAGCCTTTTCTTCCTCTTCCTCCATTTTGAAGATTACATTTTTACGCAACAAAGTACTCAATGGTCTTGCTATAACTGTATAATTTGGAATGAATTTTCGAAAATACGATGTCAACCCTAAAAAACTTTGAACTTCTTTTGAATTTCTAGGCCTTGGAAAATTAACCAAAGCTTTAATTTTGTTCTGGGATGGACGAATAGTTCCATTTTCTATAATATAACCCAAAAACTCGATACTTCTTTTCATGATCCGAGATTTACTCCAGTTAATGACTAGTCCGTGTTTACTTGCAACATGTAGCACTTGTTTCAGGTACTCAATAGATTCTCGCTCGTTCCTTGCTGGGATAACCAGAAAGTTAGTAATATTCCTTTTTGTACCAGAGGTCTAAAAATTATCGAATTGTATCACGTGAACGTTGATGGTGAATTACACAGGCCAAAAGGTACCTTCAAAAATTCATACTGGCCATTGTGCACTATAAACAATGTGTATTTAACTGACTGTTTTTCCACAGGCACATGAAAATAACCACCTTTTAAGTCCAATGTACTAAACATTTGGGCTTCATGCAATTTATCCACTATGTCTTAATGGCATGGGGTAATGATCTTTAATGATCTGCTTATTACTTCTCCGAAAATCACAGCAAAGTCTCTTGCTTCCGTTTTTCTTTGTCACTAATACAACCGGACTAGTGAACTCTGAGCAGCTCGGTTGTATAATCCCTTCACTTAACCACTGATCGACTTGGCGTTCAACTTCAGTTTGATCGTCGTGAGAAATTCGTCATTACCTTTCAAAGAGGAGTGTTTCATCTTGAAGGATGATCTTCATTTCAATAGGTGATTCAACTTGTTTTTCCGGATGGTAATCATTAATAACCTCTACTACTGCCTTCCTTGTCGGGAATAGAATATGATCTAAATCAACTGGATTCGTGTTCTCCTCACAGTCATCCAATCCAGAACAAAATTGTAGTATATCACCATGTTCTTTCATTACTTCGCTTATTCCACTACTGGATCAGCTTTCTCCTTCCACGTCTCTATTTTCGAACTTGTTATCAAGAGGGTCACTCTCTTTCTCTTTCCTTTTTATTACACATTCGCTGCCACTTGGATAAAGGTTGATGCCTCCATTTCTCATGACAACTACAGCTTTAGTTAATATATCATTTCCGATAATAACTTGATAGGGTATAGCATCGATAGGTACAACATGACAATCGATATTGAATTCGATATCATCTACTGAAATGCACGTTTTAGCCACTCCAATTGTCTTGATTTCAACACTTCCCAAGCCACTCATCGACTCTTGTTAATTCAAGTAAATCTAATTCTTTAAAGAAGTCGTAGCGACATACTGTTAAATCACAGCCCGTGTCTTCCAATGCTCGCACAGTTTTCCCTTCTATTTTGATTTCCTTCGTCATCCTTTTGATACCAAAATTTATCTCAGCTTTAGGTTTGAAATTCACTGATTTCGCTAACTTACCACACTCGAACGATCTATGTCCGAACGTGTTGCACTTGAAGCACTTATATCCTCTTGCCTTATTTGGACAATTATAGGACATATGCTTCACATCCCCACACCATGAACAAGTCTTGGCCTTTTCTTTTTTTATCACATCTCTCTGCCGCTCTTGAGTGTCGGGAGTTTGATGACTTCCCCTCAATTTTTCGTACATCTTTAACCGTTTTTTCAGTTCCGCTATTGTCGTAGCTTCATATAAGACAATCTTATTAACTTTCTCATCTCGAATTCCATCTATTATATATGAAATAATAGATTCCTCCTCCACTTCCACTTGGTTCGCAATTTGCAACATGTGGTAAACATAATCTCGCAGACTTTCATCGTGCTGTTTTCTTCGATTCCGTAATTGCTTATGAACTTCAGCACTGCTTACTGCTGTGTCAAACTCACTGATAAGTGCCGCCTTTAATGCAGACCAACTGCTAATGCCCTTTTTAGAATTAATGAAAAGTCTGGCTGAACCTGTAATTAAGTTTCTACCATATACCAACTTTTGAAGATTACTCCAAGCGGCTATAGTACTGATATCTTCGAAATCCTGTATCCACTTTCTGATTGAAAACGTCTGATCACCTGAGAATGGAGAAATACTATCTTCGATATCTCGGAACGAAAAGTATTCCTTTTGTACAAATGAAGCCTCATGATTTTGGCTTACATACGTTTCTCTACTATGTTCATTGCAACTGCTGTCGTCGAAGAATCTGTTTCCGGCTGAAAATTGACAACTGTGATATCATTATCACTTCCTATGTATGTTCTGCTATTCAGCTCAAGTTATTCTATTAGCCTTTCTTGTAGTTCGCTTTTCCGCCCTGTGGTCATGCAACCATACGACCTAAGTTCTTTCTCTAAATATTTCTTGCTCATACTTGAAATGGTTCTTTTATCCATTTTGATACTTTAATATGTCTAGCTCCCTTTACAACCTTAATTATTTCAGACACACCATGTATGTTTAATAGGTTATTAGCAACTTTTATCGTAATCTACTTTTGAACTTGAAATTGAAGTGAAACACTTGTTTCCTATCTTTAGCAGTGGTTTTCTATACCAATTTTAATTTTACTCTCACTATACTTTTACTACCTTGTAGTTTGAATTTATTTTATTATTGGATATTTTTTTTACCACTTTAATGGGATATATTTGTAATAAAATATTTTAAGAAATATTTTGAGTAATAATAATATATTTTAGAAATATTTTGAATAATAATAGTAATATTTTTAGGAATATTTTGAATAATATGTTTTAAATACAATATTTTGACGAATTATATTCTAAAAGACTTTTATCAAGATATATGGAAGTGCTTAATGTTCTTAATAATATTTCTAAATTCGTTAGTTAATACATAGTGAAGAGTATCGATACATATATATTCTTAATTCCAATATAATGCCTATATTTAATATATAATAATATAATAATATAATATAATGCCTATATTTACTTATTTTCGCTAAAAGTAGTAATACTAATTAAATTTTTTCCACTCTCATTATGTTTCAATTTTTTTTTTTTTTTTTTTTAATAACTTATGTCGCGTGGATCAAATAACCTGATCGTGACGGTTACGGGGTGGAGTAGTTGTTTTTTTGAGGTGGATGTTTTCATTTTTTATGTTTACAGTGGGAACATTTAAAGAGGAAGGTGATCTTAACCGTTTGAGTTGTATGTTAATAGCATTTTCAGATGGTATTGCTGGTGGGGGAGGAGGTTTGACTTGTTGTAATTGAGTCGCTTGTGCTTCAGTTTCCGCAATTGGGGCTGGTGACTCAATGTCCTGTACTTTTATTTTTGTCATTATGGATGGCTTGGATTGTTTATCCAATGCCTTTTTCTCAACTTGTTGTACAAGCTCTACGGTTTTACCAGGTGTACGATCTCTCTTCCTTTTTACTAGCTTGATTACCTTAATCATCCCTATTATAGTAAATAATAAGATAGCCAAGGAGCTCAAGCTTAGCGAACTTAGTTGAATGGCTTGTATTTTATTTCTTTCGCGACGTTGGGTTTCTAAATTGTGCATTTCTTGCTCTAATTGGTCTAGGAAGTATGTGTTCTCGTTTAGAATTTGATTAGAGCTTTCCCCCCGTAGTAAGATAATTCGGTTAGGACTACTCGAGTTACTCAATGTTTTCAGTAAGCTCTGAACGGTTTCGTTTAAATTCAAAGTTTGGGGTTGTATGTGTTCTGGTTGTGATAATTTTATGTTATGATGATCTTCATCTTCATAAAATATCACTTGGTCGTCAATTTGAAATTGACACGGTTCATTGAATATTAGTACTCCGTGATTGTTGAGGCTAGAACTATGTAGTCCGCTTTTGCATGACATCGTGATCTTTTGTTGGGAAGAGAAAGAGAATAACCAGGCATTTTTTCGAGTTAATTTCACCAGAAGTTGTGGTGCATACGCTTCAGCCAAATACTCGCAATGATTTGACTCATTGAAGGGGTTAAATTTGAAGTTTATTGGACATTCTTTTACAGTTTGTCCCTTAAAAATTGCATTTAGTAAAGGGCCAACATACGTGTTTTGATGGGGATTAATTAATAACTTTTTGTATACTCTAAATTCTGTTTGTCGAAGTAATACAAATTCTTGGGTGGTTAGGTGACTAGCTAATTAGGAGTGTTCCAAATTCAGAAGTAGTGAGTGGTTGTTAGATGTCTTGATGGGGAACAGATGTATTTGCTGAAGCTTGAAAACCGGGAGATTTAGAATAGGAAATTTAATTCTGACTACAAGGTTACCTTTTACGACCTGTGATTGAACTTCTAGGGTTTCAGATAATAGTGGAAAATCCTTTTTTTCGCTAGGCTCTTTTGGGTTTGCCTTATAATAGGCTTTTAGAAGAGTAGATGGAGATATTAGCAAGGGGTGGATTTGATTATTTTTTACAGTTGTTAATATTTCAAGTAGTGTTTGTTGTCTTAACTCTATGTCGATAATATGCAAACTGATTGTTGTCATTACCTCTTGAATCCGTTGACGGCTACTTATCTCCTCTGTCACCTTTTCGAGCAGATCGTTTACTGTTCTGACGATTTCACGTTGGTTCGACTCCAGCTTCTGTACAAATTTCTTTTGTTGTTCGTACGTTGATTTGAAAAGCGTAATCTGATGTTTTTCTAAATCTAACAGTGCCTTTGTGTCTGTTTCAAGGTTGGAAATCCGGCTATATATCTCCTTTTCGTTATCGCTATCCATTGTGCCAAATAGGAAATGAAAACCCTTTCCTATTCCATCGGCCATTGATCTACTCTGACGTCGGGTTGTTGTTGGTTCCTTGATAACAGCGGCACGTTTTTTGATCGCTTCTATTAGGTTGTGGATTTGACTACTCTGTTCGATGCAAACAGTTGTATTTTTATGTTTTCCGCACAGTTGGCTTACGAGGAATCCAGTATGCTCCACCAACATGGTTTCCGTCTCAAGGTTACTTATATTGATTTGAGTAAATAGATTCCATGTATCGTGGAAAAACCAAATCTCTCCTAAATCTTCAAACATAATACCCGTATTTGTTAGAGGCTGGACTTCGAAAGGTAGAGTTGCTCCCAAAGAAATAGATATGCTGACGCAATAGAACCCTAGTAATAGTCGCGCCATGTCTGGGGAAATATATATACATATTTTGTTTTAGACTTTATTCATAGAAAGGTTTTAATCTATTATAATGGACTACGACTTTCCTGTTACCAATTTGGATTTTAGTATTCACTGAATTGAGAACTTCAATCACCTGATATGGTCCTAGCTATACCTGGGAGAGTTTGTATTTTTTGGCTGCGTTTTTCAGTAATACTTTATCTCCGACATGGAAAGTTATTGGCCGTGAATGTTTGTCATAAAGTTCTTTAGAGCGATTTTTGCTACATAAAAGGTTTTTACGAGCAATGGCATATGTCTTCTGTAGTTTGTATTTCAGAAGATAATAATAACTTTGATGATTGTATACAGGTTCCGGTTCTCTTTCCAAATTGGAGGGAACATCAGCCGTAAAGCCGAATAAACAGTCCATGGGGGTAAGTTTGCTACTATCGTATACGCTGTTGTTATATACAAAAGCTGCAGTTCTTAAAAACTGATCCCAAGCAATTGGGTTCTCATCTACAATGGTCCTAAGATACTCTACTAATGGTCTGTGAGTTCTTCCTAAAGAGCCATTTGATTGAGGGTGGTACGCAGATGTCTGCAACTTATTTATTTTAAGGAGTTTAAAGACCTTCTTGAATAGGTCGCTTAAGAAATTGCCCTGATCGGTAACCAAATTTTTGGGTATGCGGTAGTGGGTAATTTTTCATCAAAGAATTTTCGGGCTACAGTCTCTTCCTCTGCATTTGGCATAGCATACCAATCAACAAACTTTGTTAGGTTGTCTTGGAATGTTAGTATATATTTGTTTCCCACATGCGTCTCTTCTAGAGGCCCCACGACGTCTAAGTAGATTTTCTCGAAGGGCATTCGAGCTGTGTCTGTAATGGTCATTAGCATACGTGTTTCTGGGCTAGTCTTCATTTTCTGACACCTTGGGCATCTCTTAACGTATTTTTTTATGTCCCTCAACATGTTTTTCCATCGAAATTTCTTTTTGATTCATTTGTACGTTTTCATAACACCCTGATGTCCACCAAAAACGTGATAGTCTTTTATTACTACTCGAATTTCTGTGGGTTTGTTGATTATCTCTGGAGGCTGGTTGTTAAGATTTGATCTGAGAGAATAAGGCTCTATAGGATTTTCATCACTATGTTCAGCTTGTCTGCCATAAGAAATATTAGTTTGAGATTGTGAGTCAGAACTAACTGAAGACTCTGAAGGTATTATTTTTTTGTTTGTCATTTCGCGTGAGTCTTTCGTCACACGGGTATGCTGCGCCTGGGCACGAGTGATTGCAAGGCAGTGAACTGGATCTGTATTTGATTCCTGTAAGTCTGGCGGAGTATGGACTTGCGCTTGTACAGGTATATTTGAAAACTTTTGTTCAACCTACTCTGAGTTATAAGAACTTCTACTAAGAGCATCCGCGTTTGTGTTGTATTTCCCTGGCTTATACTCGATGGAATAGTCGAACTCACAAAGCTTGTGATGAAATCGAACTAATCTTGAAGTGGGGTCCTTGGTGCTGAAGACTCCTTTCAAGGGCTTGTGGTCTGTATATACTGTGAATTTACGCCCTTGCAAATAACAGCGAAAATTCCTTGTAGCCCAAACAATTGCTAGTAATTCTCTCTCAATTGTCGAGTAATTCCTTTCTGTCTTATTTAGAGTCCGACTCGCATAAGCTATGGGGCGATCTTTACCTATTTCTCCCTGAGACAAGACAGCTCCTAGAGCTTCCTGGCTAGCGTCCGTGGTTAAGTTAACAGGCAGAGTAAAATCTGGATATATAAGAAGTGGCGGTGAAGTGAGATTTCTTTTAATCTCGTTAAAAGCATTCTGGCAGTTTTCAGTCCACGCAAATTTCACATCTTTTCGCAATAAATTAGTCATAGGACGAACAATCTTGGAGAAATTGGGTATAAATTTCCTGTAGTAGTTAGCTAAGCCGAGAAAAGATTGAACTTGACTAACAGTACGCGGGACGGGAAAGTTGTGAACGCATTCTGTTTTTGAGGGATCTGGGAGGACTCCCTCACTGGAGCATTTGTGTCCCAGATATATGACTTCGCGCCTTAGGAACTGGCATTTCTCTGGCTGTAACTTTAAATTATTTTCTCGTAAACGATCAAAAACTTTTATCAATTTACTGTTATGATCTTCAAGGTTTTTCCCATAGATAACTATGTCATCTAGGTAAACGAAACATTCTAGACCTTGAAGACCTGTGAAAACATAATTCATCAACCGTTGGAATGTAGCTGGTGCTCCTTTCAATCCGAAAGGCATGCGCCGAAATTCATAATGCCCATAAGCTGTACTAAAAGCTGTCTTGTGTCTATCTTTAGGATGAACCAGTACTTGATGATTGCCACTGGCAAGTTCCAAAGTAGTGAAATACCGGGAATGACCTAGTTGGTCCAGGATATCTTCAATCCTGGGCAATGGAAAAGCGTCACCTACTGTTTTATCATTTAATTTCCTAAAATCGACCACAACCCTCCATCGTTTTTCGCCATTTGGCCCTGATTTTTTTGGAACCACTAACAGCGGTAAGTTCCAAGGGCTTTTGCTAGGTTTAACTCTTTCACTTTCTAGCATTTCATGGAGCTGTTGATTTATAACTTCTCTTTGCGTCTCTGGAAGTCGATACATTTTTTGATTAACTGGAGGTTGGTCAGAAATTATTGGAATGATATGCGAAATGGCATTGGTATAAGTGAGCTTATCGCCAACCAGATGAAATATGTCATTGTATTGGTGGCAAATATTCAGGATAGAAGATTTTTCAGATTTCTTCAGAAAGGGTTTCATTTAATGTTAATTCTTGTTCTAGTCGTACTAGGCGTGATACTTGCAGAGAGTCTATTTGAAAGTTCGATTGAGTCTGCTTGAGTAAACGTATGGAATTAATTAGTTTTGTAGGTGAAATCTCGTTTTTCGGACAGCTAGTGTTAGTGAAGTTATGTTTCACTTTTGAAGTTAGACTAGAGCCGCAATCGCTACTTGGCTGCAAGCTGTAGGTATTGTAATTACTATTGGGCTCCAGCGTAAGTGTGAGTTTTTTTAATGTAACACTATGGCTATTAACGTTAAGCACACCAATTAAGTTTCCTGTTTTCGGAACTTAGCAAACTATTAGCTAGAAAAACTCCTGATTCCACCTCTTGGGACTGACAGAGCATTTCTTGCTCTAGTGTCAAAGGTGCGACCGCGCAGGTATGTGTACTGGCTGTGGGAATTCAATAGTATAGTGCGTGATATTGTCAGTGAGCGAGATTTCCTTCAAATTTGGGTTTTTCTTCTTACTTTCTTGAAGCTCCTTTACTCGTTTGGTGGCACTGTCGTATACCTGGGTTTCGACATAGTGGGTGGCTTGAATAGTCTCCATGGTTTTCTTTTGGTTCCCTTTAATCTTACCAGTGTCGCAACAATATTTCTCATTAATTGCGGCCAAAATCGGTATTATGAACTCTGTCGAATTGATTTCCGTGCGAGGAAATCTGAGAATTCGATTAGGGCCCTCGATGTTACAATGTTTTGAAAAAAAGTCGTTTCCTAGCAACCCGTCTTGCGAGATCGGTGTGCTGGTTTTCACAACTTGAAAATTGCATGGTATTGGGCTTTCAAAAGAAAATTTACCGTGGCAGCTACCTATTGTTTTACCTTCACCGAAGGGAGTTTTCAACACAGTAGTATCATTCCGGTTGATTGAGTCGCTAGTATTTAAGGCGTTTTGTTTGATTAAGCTGACTTCAGCTCCAGTATCCACTAATAGCCGAACCGAATTATTTTTGCTTATATCTAAAAGTGAGTGAGCCAGTGATATATTTTCGCTGCTACTGGCAGGCGGCGGGGAATACCCTAATAGTGGTTGAGAATGCGATTTTAAAGTCGAGCTGGGGAATTTTCGGTCGACTGGCGCGCGTTTCCCGAAGATCTGGCTTCCCATCTTTGTTTCTGCATGCACTCAGATATGGAATGGTGTGTCATTGGCACGATGCGTTTGTGAATTCTCGGATGGATAATTATTCCTGTTTCTACAGTTTTTAACATCATGCCCACCTATTTTGCATTTCACGCAATATGGGGTATTCTTACGCTTTAGGCAGTCGTCATAAGTATGCCCCTTAAAATTACAATATGAACATGAAACTCTAGATAATTCGGATTTGAGCTGGTCCCCTTATGTCTTTATGGTAGCTTGTTTGAATGGTTTTTTGGTGAGAATTGGTCAGTTAATGAGGCAGCAATAGGTGCACTTTTATCAGTGAGGTGAGGTTGATAGCTAGAAATTTCATGAGTATTAGACGGAGAATGGTATGTCGAAATAAGTGCTGTACGTTGCGGAATTGGGTGAAATATTTGGGGTGTATGCAGTGCACTTGCTGCTTGATGGGTTATATGACCAGCTACTGGGATGGCATTAGATGGAGTTTGTATAAACGAATTCGAGAAATCATCAGTGCGTTGCACTGAATGTATATTTCCTTGCATACCCATATATGCAATTGCGAAGTTATATAGATATGGGTGTCCTTGCTGCATGTGGGGATTTCCCTGAAGTAGTCTTTCCATATTCAGACATTTTTCTATTAGGCTTGTTAAGGTTGCTTCACTTAATGACAGAAGATGTGTACTGAGAAGTGGATTCGTTACACCGCATTTTAGGGAATTTATAGCAAAATCTTCTAGTTGCGTAGCCACCGCTTGGAGACCTGTCGCACCATACTTGTATTCTGCAGCTTCCTTGCATTGCGTTAGAAGCTGTTTGATACGATTTGCGAAAGATGTGAGCGATTCCATGGGGTACTGTTTACATGTAATCAGCTTATTTATTAACTCCTGGTATGTTTCCCGTGGTAAATAGGACTGATTAAGTAATTGCTCCATCTCTTCACTTTGAAAAAGTGCTGGAGGAAACAAGCATGTATGCATTCCCTCGCAATCTTGTTTGGAGAATGTGTAGAAATGCAGATTTTTCTCCATCTTCTAGGCATTGTTGAACTTGTCTACAACATCCAATGAAAGTCTGCAGCTCGGTTACAAGTTGAGGACTAGCCTCACCTGAGAATAGGGGAACCATTTGGGCAGTCAATTTAACTACCTTTTCATAATTTAGTGGCATTTTGCCGTTGTATTCCAGAGTGTCTTTATTACAATTTACAATTACAAAATTTTCTGAAACTGACTTAGTGCGGGCCTTGGCGGATACCAAAGTGGGTAAACTACTAGTTTTTATAAGAAATCTAACCAAGCTAAGTCGTCGGAAACGTTTACCCGAACGGTGTTCGCGATACCAATTTGTGGATGGTCTGCTACAATGTGAATTTTGCTCCGTTCTCGGGCTGCCTGGAGGGCTTGTATTTTCAAAAGATAGAGAATTTATTGCCGTTTCAAAATCGGAACAAGAAGAACGTCGAGTAGGCAAAACCATAGAAATTTTTTGGAAATTTATAATGAAAACAGTAGACAGCTGAAGAGCAAAGAGAGAAGTAATAGTTAACGGCAGAAGATTTTGATACAATATTACCCACTGCGAAAAAACGTATGAGTAGTTCCGAAAAAAAGAAAAAATCTTTATGGGAACAAAGAGTACGAAAAACATAAAAATTATAGAAAACAATGCAGTTTTCGAAAAAATTTTGGTTATCAACCACACGAACTTTAAGATTTATATTTATATGTACGAAAAAAGAAAAAAAAATTTCACTGGACACTTAAGACTTATTAAATAAATAAATAAATTATTTCACTGACTGATATATAAAATAAAATATATAATATATATGTATATATAAAAAAAGTATTTTCTCTACTTAATTATAATTATTTCATATTCAATTGTTTACTTTTCCTACTTGTTTTCTTTCTCAATTCTTCTGGGATGTTTTCAGCTGCCAAAACCAGGAATCTGTACTGTCGTCCGGGAAGGAGGATTATTGAAGTGTTGATTATTTCTTTTATCCGTCTTCCTTCTTCAATTTGGGCAGGGATGAGGCCCTCTAGAATCCCGCGTTGGTGCTTTGCACGTTGGTGAGGAGGTGGCTGCTTGCTTTTATCAGCAGAGGCAGTTACAGTTGACCGACCTCGAGCGTTGGGGGTAACTTAAACGAAATTGTAGTATCCCAATTACCCCTTATTGTTTTTTTTTCGTGGAGAATCGATGGTTTTCAAGCTCTTATGTGTATATATATATATATAGGCAAAAACTGGCTTCCCCGATCCTACCGGCTGCGCCAATGTAACGTTCTCACGGTTGGTCTCACTTTTCTCCAATGTGTATAACACATTATTATTATTATTATATTACATACATAAATATATATATCATATGTATATCATATTATATATTATTATTAATTAAATTTGCTGCACTGATTAACGCGGAATGCTCTTATTGCGTCGTGGGTCGAGACACTCACTGGACGCCCGCAGCGATGAGGCCGATGTTTAAGACCGGTTAGCTCAGTCGCCCATTTTCAGCGTTGTCTGAACCACAGGTGGTCTAGTCTAGACCACCCTGCCCTGTTATGGTCGTAGCATGCTACATTTAGCAGTATGTTACACTGAAGCTAGCAGCAGTATGCACTGTGTGCTACACAACGACTGTGCTGCCACTCTGACCAGGCGGTGCGAGTGAACCCTGACGGGACAGCGTACCGAAAACTTTTCACAAGAAAAAGAAGAAGAAGAAGAAGAAGAAGAAGAAGAAGAAGAAGAAGAAGAAGAAGAAGAAGAAGAGTTCGACGGACTTTTGAGAGTGACTTTTGGGTGAAGAAGGCGGCTGGGAAGTGTGGTGCTGCTTATAAAATAAAAACGAAAAGAAAAAGAAATCACCGGATCAATATATTCTGAACGGATAATTCAAGAGACTCAGGAAAAAAATCCGCAAAGTCACGGATTGCTGGAATAAATTCGGAAATTTCAAAAGGTAAAAATTTTCAATTTTCACATCTCATTGAAATTCTTTGAAAGAGAAATGCCATTACATACATAGATACCGGCGTTGATAACGAACGATGAATTCGCGATCCCGTTTGCAGGGAGCATTGCGCTCTGGTGCATGCATACAATTTAGCGAGCGCAAGGTCGAAACCTCAAGAAAAGGTTGTGACCAGAGCTGCGTTTAAAGAACAAGTGGGAAACCCACATGAAAAACGTTGCCCGAGGAAACATCTCGTGGCATATTGAGCCCTCGTCCTAGTAGCGGGGAAGTTTGATTAGAAAATCTCGTGCCATAGACAATTACCTTTAAATTAATACTGAGGATGTAACCTCAACTAACTAAAATGAGTACAAGGAAGAACAGGTTACAGGGGGTCAGTACCACGGTATGGCCCTCTGTCCGCGATTTCAGATGTAAGCCCAGATACACACCGAATCAGTCTAAAACACGGCATAAAGAGCAGGTTCTGATACGGTACGGTTGAGCACCCGGGTTTCCAGTACATTGGTACATTTAAGAAGCTAAAGAATATTTATGCAAAGAATAGTATTAGGAATCATATTTAGGCCAGACAATGGATGTATAGGAAAGGAATTTGTGTCCAATTATAAATTTTTTTTTATAAAACAGCTGGAGACAAGACTCTGGGAGGCCTCCTCGGGATCAACATTCAAGTAAAATTGGTGAGTACCTGTTTATACACATGCTCTTACACCCATACAAAAATTATATTAAGAAATGTCTCATTTTTTTTTTACGGTACACTGAAATTGGTTTCAGTTTTTTTTTCTCTTTTTGTGTAATTTTCACGATCCAAGCATGGATCACTTTAGATTATTTTACCAAACAAACATATTTTCATTCCAATTAAGATTAATGGCCGGTTTCACAGTCCAGGCCACGGTTGTGGCTTAAGCCCAGAACTTAAGCCTACTCGGTTTCACAGTACCAGTTAGCTGAGGCTTAGTTAAGCCGCGGATGAAAATTTTTAAGTTGTCAGCAGTGCGGTAATTGTGATTTTTTTTCAAGGAAAATTGCCATTATGGGTTAAAAACTAAGCGAAAAGAAGAAGATCTTTTTATTTACTAGTTCGTTGTGGTTTTTTCTGGAAAGATATCAAATCCAAAATCATTGTTGCAGAATGTTTCGGCAACGTAAACCATCAAAACCGAATGTATCTACAGCCGGAACCGAGAATAAAAATCAACGTCATCCCATTTCTCGAAATGTTGCGGGCGACTCTTTATAATTTTTTTCACGGGTCACACCTTGCGATATTATGTTATACATTTCTTGGTCTCTTATATCCTCTGCATCAGATAAATAACTCATTTTTGTCCTAAACTGTTTGGTTTCTTCTTAAAACGTCAAATGGAATGCTGATACTAGCTGCCAGACAGTACTCAAAACTGCTAATTAGATAACTATTTTTCGCTGGGAAAATTCAATTTAGTTTTAAAATATAACTTTTGAAATATGCACGTTCATTTAATAACAAAACTTATAATATTTATGCAAAATATATATTTAGCAATAATTTCTTATGTGTTTCACAGTAAAATCTGAGGCTTAAGCCTTCGAGATGACGGGCTTAAGTTAAGCTTTCCTTAAGCCAGTGATTTCACTTAAACCTTGACTGTGAAACCGAAATATTTATTAAGCCTTGGCTTAAGCCTTCGCTGTGGCTTAAGTCTTGACTGTGAAAACGGCCATAAGACATTTGAACTAAGCTTATTTAGGATAGTTGTGAAGTCCATAGTACTGGTAATGAGAGTTATGTTTACTCACGATAGAGTGTAGGGTAGTTTAACAGTAGCCATTTTGCACGGGACATTTTTTCTTTTAAACATACTTACCTACGTAACGACTAGTTATAGAGCTACATGAGTTAGAAACGGTACTCATTATGGTTAGACATTTTAATTACTTACACATATTTTAAGATTTTTGATTCATGAGTAGTATATGCACTTACCTCATACTTTAGAACTTAAATAAGTGACCCAGTCGAATGACATCTGAATTATATTTTAAAATTGTTGATTCATGAAAAGTATACTTACCCCATACATGAGAATTTAAATAGGAAAGATGTTAGCTGAGACGTATACACGGTAGAATGACATTTGCATTATAATCGATAAGGATAAAGCCGTTTTTTTAGACTTTTGATTCATGAGGATTATACTTACCTCATACCTTAGAGTTTAACTCAGTGAGGTGTTAAGTGAAACGTACACCTCAATAATATATGAGCTTATGACCGGTTTACGTCCAGTACTTTATCACTAAATGAGAATTCCATTTGTTAATGCTAAGTAAGTTGAAGTTCGATATTGGTGATAGCTATGAATTACCCCAGATTCTGATAATAAAGCTAAATTTTTGTAACGTAATGTTGCCCTAAAAGTTTGCTCTTCTTCTCCCTCATCCTCCTGGAGCCCTCCTACCATGAAGGTTGACTAGGTCCGCTACTCTATCTCTTTACAGGTCTACAAGGGACTCTGAAAATATCTGCCCTCAGAGTCAGTTGGGTGTTGGGGCATGCAGGAAGGCAGACCATCTGCGCCTTCAATGTGGATGTAGGTAAGTGACGTAAGTGTCCCTTCAGGACCGAATGTGTGCCGGCGTTGTTGGTTTAAGGCACGAGATTTTTTTTTAATGTGGCAGGCGGCAGCGGTAGGTTTTTCGTGGAACCTCCCCACACTCTCCGCCAATAGCCGATGCGAGCTATCGTGCCGCCCTGCAGTCAACGCTGTCAGCCGAGTGATCTGTCAGCTCATGCTGGCAGTCGGGACTTAGCGTCCAGTCGTCAATCACTCTACATAGTTCCTTAACAGAGCATGCGGTCTCAACAGCAAGATCCTGTAAAGCTTTAGGAGATGGCAACTGCTTAGTGTTGCTCCCATCTAAAGCAGAAGCAGACAAAATGCAAAGAATACTTAACCATGAGCATGAGAAGCAGAGATTCTAGAAGGGCTAAAAAAAAAAAAAGAACAAAACCATCACTGAGGTTAAAAAAATTACGCGCTCTGGGAAGTCGCAGGACGATAGGTACCAACTGGAGCTCTCAAGCTCACGTTTGTCCGCTTTGGCCCTCCCACCTCCAGTCTGCTTTTTTGAAGGTGGTATCCTGCACCATTAAGATGCAGGAGCTGCCTGGAATTCAGGCATCATGAATCGAACTGCAGGAAAATGCCAAAATCTATACCTGTGGTAAGCCGAATGCAAGGGAGGAAGTCCAAACACGTTTGTTATACGATATTCTGTGTAGGATGTAATAAGGCTGGCGATCACTCCACATTCGACAAAATATGCCCAAATTTTCAGAAAGAAAAAGAGGTCGTCAAGATACAAATTGATCAGCAAGTGTCAAGTGTTAAGTGATGTGGATAGCCGTGTTTAATGTGAATTTTGTTTTTAAACGCTTTTAATTACATTTTAGTGCTTTGTTTGTGTCTTTAGTGTTCTAGTTTGGTTATTGTATATTGTTTTGGGTGTAATTTAATTTATACTGGTGTCATTTTATGTTTTTGTTTTTAGTGCTAGATAACACCACTGTTTTCTTTTACATACATAACGTGCTTTGTTCGTATTATATTACTACGTTTTTTCCCAATAGCGTCGTAATTTAATTTAATGCTTGTCATTATGGATTGCTGTGGTTTTTGCCGCGCCGAATTTGATGGCTCTTCCGAGTTTTTAGCGTGCGATTGTGTGTGGTAAGGCGTTCCACGCCTCATGCGTAAAATTCGAGAATGCGGCCTTAAAATTGTTAAAAAAGACTCGTAGTTTACAGTGGGTCTGCGACTTTTGTGGGAGAGCCCAGGCCCATACTTTTTTTGATACGCTCGCGTTGTACAGAGGTGATCTGGACAACCTTAAGTGCATGGTGGTTGGCCTATCGGACAAGGTTAACCTTAATGCTCAGTCTGTTGAGCAAAAAATGGTTGACTGCTCCAGTTCAACTGTCGTTGAATGCCCTCAACAACCAAAATTGGACCACGATTTCAAAAATAACCGCTCTAATAGAAACCACAAGGGCAATCCAATTACAAAGCTGAAAAAACAACTTCCAAAAAACAGGAGGTTCTGCCGACTGTGGGATTTAATCCGCCGAATCCGATAACTCCTGTTAGACAGGGTTCTCCTCCGGCTGGTGGGGCCGTATGCAGCGCTTTGAGCCAATGCGTGGATAATACCACTCCGGCTCCTGCTTTTGAATCCCCAGTAACAAATAATATTAATTCTGTGTCCACATTAGCGAATGGTATTGGTACCTCTTTGAGGACAGTACCAAAACTTTCAAGTGTTTTCGTCAACTAGATTCTCTCCTGAAACGGTGTGTGACGACATATTGAGGTATCTCGAATCCAAGACAGAGGGTATTTCTTGCCGCAAAATTATGTCGATTTCGATGCGACCATTTGAGTGTTGCACTTTTTCTGGCAACGGAGAACTGGGAGCACTGAAGTCCATCGAACATATTTCTGTCATAGTTCTTAGATTTGTGGACGCATGTACTATATACACGGAACTGTCAAACGTAATAAATGCTCTTTATTGATATATAGAAACAAAGTTCTTCTTAACTTTATGCCAATTACCCAAACAAAGTTTTTTAATTCATTTAACTCCAAAATTTCACAAATAATCGCGACCGTACACTCTGACAGAGCAGATGACAATTCAACTTGAATATGTATTTGTAACACCGACAAAATATCCGGTGCAAAGTAGGGGAAGTGAGTGCAAAACTTGTGTTGCACTAAAAAAAAATTGCGTAGACTTTCAGAGTCCCATTCACTATAACCACCAAATATTATACACAAATTAAAAGTCAACTCTAAGTCGATACATTTTATTTGGGGCCCTATTTTTGAAAAAATTCTTTATATTTGGCCAATCCTACAAGTATTTGATATTTTAAACTAGGGCCCTTTGATATATATAGTCTTAAACTTTTTCAATAATTATATGAAGCTTGGAAGATTTTTATCAGTTTATTCTCCAAAAATATCCGTTTCTGTACCTATTTAAAGAACGTCAGTTTGATAAACACTTCTAGGCTTTGGTTTAGGCGGCCATGTTAATTGGAGTTGAATTTCCGATAGAATTTCATTTTTATTTCCGCAAATACTCTCAAATTTGTCAATCGCTACCGGAAAAAGATGTTCAAGAATGTATCTCTTGTTTCGTCCAACAAAATTTAGCTAAAAAGGGTGGAAAAATAAATACATGCTGAATAAAATAAAAACAATTATTACATCGACTGTAGTCCCTGGGCTAGGTTTGATTGCATATTGTGCAAGAAACAGATCTCGTAAAAGAATTTCCACTTTTAATTTGAGTGACTCATTTTTTCCTAAATAGCCGCAACTTTCTGTAACGCTTAAGAAATGACGACAGAAATTAACTGTCGATTGTGTCAAATTGATCCAAGTATCACCAGTAACTTGAGGTTTCATGTCAAGTCCTAAGTGGTCTAATTCTCTAACGAGACTTTTTAAATGTGATTTCGTTTGTAAATTGTAAGGTTGCCAGGCATCTTCTGATCGACCAATGGTTTCAAGCAATCTGTAGCGAGAATCTTCAATAATTTGTTCAAGAGTATTACGCAAAAGTCCTTCCATGTGATATGATAAATCGAGACCAATTTCTGTTAACTACATTAATAAATTATCTAGAGGAAAAATTACCTAAAATAGAATAAATTACCTTTGCGCAAGGTTTGTTCACTCCTTCTATACATTTTGCAACTGTTTCCAATTGAGATCCTTTAGTTAAATAATGTTTAATTAGCTGACTGGCAAAATATCTTAATTCTGTATTGCACCAAACGACAAGAGCTAGAAAGAATTCGGTTATTATTCTTTCCAAACTATTTTCAAATTTAGATTACCACTCACACACGCGGCCTGTGAACTAAAAGCTCTTAAAAACTCACTAGCAGCTTGGGAAAGATCACAGAAAAATAGCTCTGATACCTCTAAGTTATTCCTTCTAGCCTGCCTTTGTGATGTTCTTATAGCACTGGTGCACACTCTAAGTAAAGTTCCACACGCCTGTCTTGCCCTTCCCATTTCAGCTAATAATTTTAATGGCCTTCTTGATGATCTTAGCGCTGCCTGTAAGCTTCTACTTTGACAATTCGACAGCTCATGGATCAAAACATTCGCCAAATTTGTTTTGAGTTCCTTGACTTTGCCAGATATTTCAGCAGCATTCCAAAAGGTTGAATCCTGAGCCAAATATTCTTCAGATTTTTGTATTAAATTTAGAGCATCCTCAAAATGTCGTTGTGCTATTAAAGTTTGAATTTCCTCGGGAGCTGCTGCTAGCCAATCCGGCGCCCAGTTTTCAGTCAAAGACGCAGTTTCGTCTATAGGAGTTAATGTTGCATCACTTATAATTGATTTAGAGTCGAGAGAAGAGAGTTGTTTTTGTAACATTGGTGGCTGGGGTGCAGACTCTTTTTTCTGTTTTAAAACCTGATTAAATTTCAGAGCAGTTTCGAATTTTTCGATCCACTCATTCTGAAAATAGAAACTAAAATAAAGATCCCTTTAGAATTTAGCCATGTATACCTTCATCGCTGCAGTAACACACTGGAATATTTTGCTACCATCTGCAGTAATGATATTTATAGCATTTCTAACGCCATCCAAATCTTTTATGTTGATTACAGCAATTTTTTTTGGATCATATCGCGCAACATATTCTAATTTTCTTGTTTTGGTTAAGTTCATTATAAGCTCAATAAGTTTAAGGAAAATATACATACTTGTCATGTCTAACTTTGGAAACTATCAAAATATCATTAAATAGAAAGAAAAACACCCTCTGTATAGGTCGATAGTCATTAGAATCTAGTTCAATAAGAGCACCTTCGTTAAGAAAAACTTTGTTTTCCAAATTGCCCGTAAATCCGTGAACTAATTCTTTTATAGCTCTTACAGCGGCTTGGTTTTGTTGTTCTTCAACATTACATTCATCATCATCCTCTTCATTCGTATCGTTTTTGTTTTCTACGCCCCCAATATCACCAAGTGAAGATAAAAGGTTGCGTTGCTCAATTAAGATGTGTGAAAGTTGATACATTTCCGATTCGAGATCTTATATATACACAAATAATAATTTTATTTTTCAATTCTTCCGGAAAGAAAACAATAAGAAATATATCTTACGTGAAATTTCCTTTGCAGTTTCAATAAATTGTTTGTAATTGGCGTAAACATGTTTTTTAAGGGCCGACGATGTTTGATCACTGTAAGATTGAATTTTTGATTTCTGTTGTTGAAGTTCTGAGCCACCGACACATTCTTGCACCAAGTCTTTCACATCTGTAAATAATAGATTAGTAGTTATGATAAAATAAATAAACAATTTTTACATTTATCCACCCTAAAGTCTTTTTTATCAAATTCCTTCATGAAATCAGTCATTTTGCAACCCTTTCCCTCCTTCTTCTTCTTCTCATGGTTCTTCTTCTTCTTCTTCTTCTTCTCAAATGGCGAAAAGTACGACTATCCGCCGACATATAACATGAAAAGACGACACCTGGCCAGCCTTAGAATTAACTGTATTGCCGGCCACCTGAATGAACTAGCGCTCCCACGAAGACAGACAATGATGGGCGTGTATCTTTTTTCCGCTCCGTAGATCGAACAGATTTTTTAGATCGTTCAGAGCACTCCGGAAAAAAGATACAAATCCGGAGTGCTCTGAGTGTGCTGGTAGTTTTTCTTTATATTGGCAGCACTTATGATTTGTGAAATATCTCTTGAAAATACAAAATTCTTTATAAAAATAAATAAATAATAATAATAAAGTTATAAAAATAAATAAGGGGTGAAGGAAAGAAAGGAAATATGGAATTTAAAGAAGTATTCACATTTTTAATGGATTTTTTTGCGCTCTATTGGTATTACTGACGGATTGCTCCAAATGCTCCGAAGTTTATCTACGATTAGTTAGAGCACTCTGAGCAATAATAAAGATACACGTTCAGAGCGCTCAGAGTACTCTGAAAGTAAATAAAGATACAAGAAATCGGTGTTCAGAGCGCTCGGAGTGCTCTGAGCAGAATAAAGATACACGCCCGATATGTGGTGGAGGCGCGTATTTTGATTTCCTGTTGAGGTGATGACGAAGATGGATGTGGATATACTGTTGTGATGATCAAGTGATGAGGGAGGTTGATAGTAGTTGTTGTTCCAGTATAAATATAGTTGTATGCGCAAGACTACAGGATGGGGATGGGGATGGGATATTTGCTATATGCTCTAGACTTGGATTGGTAGCAATAGAGCGGGGGCTAGTTAATGTTTTTTTTTTTTTTTTTTTTTTTTTTTTTTTTTTTGTTTTTTATTTGTAATTAAGAATGGATGTCGGATTTATATATGGGAGTTTGTATGCGGTGATTCTGTTTCCACCTTTTATATATTAATGTTGTTTTCCTTGATGTACTTAGCGAGAGTTTTGTATATCTCGATATCGTTGGAACTCAGTAAGGAGAGGCAGTTGGTGAAGTTGGGGTAGATTTTTTTTATTTTCAGTTGAAAATCCCTGGAGGTGTTCTGCTGAAGGTTGACGCATTGGAAGAGCTTATGGTCGATTGTTTCATCAGACAGCCCGCATTCACAGAGGGGAGAAGCTTTGATGTTGATTCTGTGGAGGTGCTCATTGGTGGTGACGTGTCCGAAACGCAACCTTGTGATGGTGGTTATGGTGCACCGTGGGAGTGAAGTATTGTAAAACCAGGGGAAGACGTTCACTTTTGGTAGGATTGAATGGAATCTCCTTCCTTTTGGGGAGGAATTCCATTTGTCCTGCCAGTCAGCTAGTTTGCTCTTTTTTATGGAGGGAAGGAGCTCATTGGGGTAGAAGGGGATGGTGTTGTCAGCGAAGCAGTAGGGGGCGTCTTTGGCAAGGGAGTCGGCATATTCATTGCCGTCTATCCCCATGTGACTTGGGATCCACAGGAAGTGAACATGCGTGTGTTGTAGTTTGAGGTCCAGAACCAGCTGTCGTGTTTCCAGAACAAGGGGGTGGGGTTTGCCGGAGTGGCTTTTAAGTGCGGATAGAAACGATTTGCTGTCTGAGAGGATAAGAAACTTCTTATCACTATCTAAAGTGGGGATGGTTTTGATGGCTTCTGTAATCGCCAGGGCTTCGGCATGGAAGATGTTGGAGGAAGGATTGCGAGGAAACGTGGCTTCCAGGTCGTAGTCCGGAATCCAGAAGGCGGCGCTGGTTTTGTCAGAGGTCTTGGAGCCATCTGTGAAAATTTTTTTAAAGTTTTTCCAGCGGGTGTTTATGAGTTTATGGAAAAGAGGGGCGGCAGTGTCTGGATTAAGGTTCTTTTTCCTAAGGTCCGGGATAGTGACTGTGGGTGAGAAGGTGACAGTGGAAAGCGGGTATTGAAATACTAATGGTTTGTCAGCTGAAATGAGGTTGTGGTCAGACGAGAATTGTTGGTATTTTTGGATGATGAATATGGGTGTAGTGAACTGGGGGGGGTTGAGGAGGGCAATGAGAGCCTTCAAGGGGGTGTGTGCAGGATGCCAGTCGGCACTGAGAGTCTTAAGGACCAGTTTTTCGGCGGAGAGACGCCTTCTTTCAGGTAGCGGAAGAACGTTGGCCTCCACTTCCAGTGACTGGATGTGGGTTGAGAGCATAGCTCCTAGAGCCGTTCTTAGAGATTTGTATTGTATCCTATCGAGTTGGAGAAGAAGACTGGCGGGAGCTTCAAGTATAAATGGGGACATGTAGTCAAGGACAGGGATTATCAAGCCTTTATATGTGTTCAGCAGGGACTGCGGGTTTGCACCCCATCTGACTCCGCACAAAGAGGTGAGGATATTTGTTAGCTGAAAGCATTTCCTTCTAGTGGCTAGGATGTGGGAGGACCCACTAAGCCTTGAATTGATCGTGAAACCTAGGAAACTGGTTTCATTTACATATGAGATGAGATGGGAGCCCAATAGTATGCTGGGCGGGGTGAGTAGCTTCGGAAAGCTTTTTTTAACGAGAAGGATGCGTGATTTAGCAGAGGAGATTTCAAGACCAATTTTTTCCAAATTGGCAGAAATAATGGAAATAGCGTATTGCAGAGAGTCAGCGGCGTTGGCGAGGGATTGGCATGAGGAGATCAAACATATGTCATCCGCATATGCAATTAGTATTACATTACCTGGGAGGGAGTCTCCAATGTTTTTCGTGTAGAAGTTAAATAGCAGGGGACTGAGTACAGAGCCCTGATGTAGGCCCGAGTGCGAGGAGTAGGTTTTACTGCTGTCATCACCGTTAGTTACTGTGAGTGTTTTTAAAGAGAATAGGTTGCTGATAGCTAATGCCACCTGTTCGGGGATACCGTCTTGGAGAAGTTGGAGCACAAGTATATTCGGTTGGACATTATCAAAAGCATTTCGGATGTCTAGGAAGGCGCAGAGGGAAAATTCCTTCTTTTGGTTTGCAAGTTGGAGATGAGACCATAGCGTGAAGACGCAGTCCGTCGTAGACCTCTCTTTTCGAAATCCGAATTGGAAGTGAGGGAGTAGGTCGTTGTTTTCCAGAAAATGCTCGAGCCTTCGCTTGAGGATTTCTTCGTATGTTTTCCTTAACACCGAGGTGAGGGCGATAGGTCTGTAGGAGGCAGGGTCGGCCGGGTCCTTGCCTTTCTTGAGTATCGGGATTATCCGAACCTCACGCCAGTCGGGTGGAATAATCGAGGTTATAAAGCAGGAGTTGAAAATTTGAACGATGAGATCTTTGGAAAATTTCGAGAGGTTTTGCAGGGTGCTGTACTTAATATAGTCCGGCCCTGGGGCTGAGTCCGTTTTTGACGATAGGACAAGGTCCAGTTCGACGTGTGAGAAGGGAGCAACAAGTTTGTGGTGGCTTGAGGGAGTTCCGTGAAGGGGAGGAGGAAGGTTTGACGGGAGGAGTTCCCAATGTGGTCCGTTCGTACCAATTAGTTTGAGTGCGAGGAGATCTAGAGAGACTAGACACTTGTTTCTTTTACGGATGCCCCTAAATTGCCGAATTTTGTCCCACATTTCGGTTGCAGTAAGGTCAGGCGATATGGAGGAGCAAAAGTTCTCCCATCCTTTTTTCTTTTCTGTTTTTAGAATCCATGTGGTGTTACATTCCTGTTCTTTCAGGGCTTTGAAGTTTTCCCTAGAGGGTGAGATCCTGAAGCGTTTTAATGCCAATCTGCGGAGGGCAACTGCCTTAGAGCACGTATTGTTCCACCAGGGGCATGGATGGGGTTCTTGTTTGCTGTTTGTAGAGGATTTTAAGCAGGATTGGTGCACTATTTTAATGAGAGCTTTGTAGTTGTCTAGAGGGTGAGAAGTGTCGCAGTTCCTAAAGTGGGAGAAAATGTTTTGGTTGAGTAAGTCGTAATTGGGCTTTTTAGGGATATATGCCCTTGCAATGGGATTGGGAGGTGATTGGGAGGGTATTTTGACAAGAAAAGGAAAGTGCAGGCTGCCCATGGAGTCGTTTATAGTGGACCATTCAGCTGTTAAGGCTAGATCCGCCGAGGAAATGGCGATGTCGATGGCAGAGCGGCTGTTAGCATTGAAGAAGGTGGGAGAGCCGTCGTTTAGAATAACTAGGCGATTGTTGTCTGCGAAATCTATGATATCTTTCCCTTTGGTGTCTGAGGATGAGTTACCCCAGAAAAGGTGATGGGCGTTGAGGTCACCGCATATGAGTGTGGTCTTGTTTATGGGGAGTTGGTTGTACAGCCTTTGAAGATGTGACAAATTATAGCTAGCACGAGGTGGGATGTACAAGGCCAAAATCACAATCGGAGATGGCCCGATATCTATTTCACATGCAATAAACTCAAACATATTGTGGGGGGAGCGTAGGGGAATGACGGAATAGCGCAGATGGTTATGTATGATGATGGCGACGCCACCGCCCAGTGAGATGCGGTCGTTCCTGATGATGTTGAAGTTCTTGATACTGAACGTATCGTTGGAGGAGAGCCAAGTCTCATTTAAACAGCAGATGGATATATTATTTGTGAATAGAAAGTGAGTGAGGTCGCTAGTTTTATTTCTAATGGTTCCGCAGTTCCAGTGACAGATGTTTAGGTTCATCATTAGTGGTCCATGGAGTTGCCGGGAGTTGTTCCCGAGGGCTCAGCTATGTCGAGATCATCTGGTAGGGGAGGCACAGAAGTGTCTATGAGCTCTAGTATCTTGTTTTTAAGTAGTGGAAGGTACGTTTTAATGTCCTCCTGGGACGGCGAGAAATTTTGCTCTGTGATATTTTTGGTTAAAATATCGAGACATAGTTTGAAAGGGCTTCCGAAGTTGGAGCATTTTTTCTTCATCGGAACGTCGGAGGAGACGGGTAGCTTTTCGGGGGGTGAGGACGTAGCCACGGGGGAGGTTTGGGCAGAGTTGGGATTGGAAGCCGTAAGGGGCTGAGCTCGAAGCTGTAGTTTGGAAAATATTCCTCGGAATTGCTGAGTGACGGTGGTGTTTGATGTGGGGTTTTGATATGTAGGATGGCCTAGTTTGGTCTTCCTGGGCGCTCGAGAACCGAGTGCTGGAAATTCTTCCTCGGCGAAGTTGAAAGTAGGGGTCTGTCTCGTGACTTGCGAGTACAGAGGGAGTGAGTTGGTGATACTGTGCTCCTTGCGCTTTTTATTCTCTAAAAAGATGGAACACTTTTGTGAGTTCGCTTCGTGAGGCTGACTGCAGTTGCAGCAACAGAGGGGAGCTAGACAGGGGGCGTTGGCGTCCGTATGGGCGGATCCGCATCGCACACACCTGTTTTTCGATCGACATTTCTGTCCGAAGTGGCCAAAACGCCAGCAGTTCCTGCACTGTATGACTCGTTCTCTCCTTTTGTAAATCGGAAAAATGACGTTATTGAGTTTGAAGTGAGTGGGGAGAGTTTGACCTTCGAATGTGAGGCAGACGAGGTCCGTTTCCACTTTCTTATTATCAATGTTTTTTTCAAACCGGCGGCACTCAACTAATTTTGGGAGGCCGCTAAGAGGCTGGGGTCCGTATTTGTATAGAGCAGATCCAGCGGAAAAAATTTCTTCCTCCTGAAATTCCGTAGGTATAGGGGCTACACCTTGAATTTCAACAAACTTAGATGGGATGGAAGAGATGTATTTTGAATTGATATCTGAATGTTTGGCAATCGCATTGATGGTGGAGAGGTTTTTCGAAGTGACCCGGAGCTTATGCTTGGAGACGAAATTAATGTCTTCGATTTCTGGAAATTTGGTTAGAAGATATTTAGGCAGAGAAACCATATCGAGCCTTCTGTCCTGGAGGGCTTGAAGAATAATAAAATATTCTGGTTGCTTTGATGACTCGGGATAGAGTCTAATTCTGGGTAATTTTCTTTCCCCAGAACCGTCGTCGTTCCGTATAATGGTTTCCTCAGGGAAAACCATGTCAAAGCGGTGGTGTAATAACTTACTCGTATCCAACGATATCGGGGTGCACTTTTGTTCTTTTTATTTTTGATTAAATACAAAGTACTTACTTGAAAATATATGAAGTAATCTATGTCGCACTGAATTTGTACAATATGATAAATAGATAAAAATAGTTATCTGAATTAATACGCAAATTTATAAGAGTTCGGTTTGAGGTTAGTCACAAGAGAAGGCACGTGTGTGTACGCTTTCAAGGTTGGAAACAGAATCCACCTTCTCATGGTTCATTGCAAATTCATTTTATGTCGATTTCGATGGGACTTAAGTGCAACACCAGTATTACACTTTTTCCAGCAGTGCAACACTGAAAATGTTCGATGGGGCAATTTTTATAGCAGAAGTGCAACGAGGTTTGTACCAAGGTATATAGAACAAACAAGGTATGCCCATTAAAATTTTGACATATCACAGCTGATCAAACAGCTGATAGTCTGTGACGTACTTCAGTGAATGAATAAAAAAGAAAAAGGAAATCTGACAGTGGCAGTACAAGCGCAAAGAATTTTGACACATTACAGCTGATGCCCTGTGACGTACTTCAGTGAATGAAGAAAAAGGGAAAAAGAGTTTTAACAAAAATGGCGGAACGTGGTTCGAGTCGGGAATACTTGTCTTCTATATACCTTGGTTTGTACTGACTTCCCCTACTTGGCACTGAATATTTTGTCGGTGTTACAAGTTTATTTTGTGGTTGATAAAATTTAAATGAATTGGAGTCTGTTTAGAGCAACACGCTATATGTCGATTTCGATGGGACCATTTGAGTGTTGCACTTTTTCTGGCAACGGAGAACTGGGAGCACTGAAGTCCATCGAACATATTTTTGTCATATTCCTTGGATTTGTGGACACACGTATTATATACACGGAACTGTCAAACGTAATAAATGCTCTTTATTGATATATATAGAAACAAAGTCCTTCTTAACTTTATGCCAATTACCCAAACAAAGTTTTTTAATTCATTTAACTCTAAAATTTCACAAATAATCACGACAGTACACTTTGACAGAGCAGATGACAATTCAACTTGAATATGTATTTGTAACACCGACAAAATATACGGTGCAAAGTAGGGGGAAGTGAGTGCAAAACATTTTCAGTGTTGCACTGCTGGAAAAAAGGCAATACGGGTGTTGCACCGAAGTCCAATCGAAATCGACAATACGAAAGCGTTTTAAAGTGACTGTGAATTTACAGTAGCAGAAAAGCAACTTGGTTTTGAAAGAAAATATGCATATCCATGTGTATTATACGGTCAAAGAACAAACTCAGTTTTTTTCTTGCCTGTAAATTGGTAAATTGGGACTACAATAAATTAAAACTATGAACAGCAATAAAATAATTTTCTTCTTTATATCCATTTTAGTTTTATTCAGTTAATTATTTTCAATGTAAGTCAATAGCCATAGCCCACACAAGGGGGAATCTTGGCACTTTTTACGGGTGAGAAGTATTCGGGGGTAGGAAAAAGTCCGCACTACCAAGTTTCGATCGGGAGTACGGGCAGCAAACCAATACTACAGCAAGCCGGCCATTTTGAAATAGCGAAATTTCTGAAATTACTCATCAGACGGCTGTACAGATGTTTATTTGCGATTTGAGGTGATAATATAATAATTTAATAATCATTACGTGCTGTGAATTTGTGATACAGTAATTGTTTATATCAAAAACCGTGACTTAATCACACTTAATTAACACGCACACAATTAATTTCGGTAATCATATAAGGAACTACGCGAAGCAACATTATTGTTTTGGCACGTCTAAGCCAAGGGAAGGAAATTCCTTCCTTCTCTAAACTGCGTATTTCTTTTATGATTCAGATCGATCCGCATCACTCCAAGGTATTCCATTTTTAATTCCTTTCTTTCCGGAATGTCGTTCCCTCATATTCTACGTACGTAATTCCTTACGATTCCTTTAAACCCCAGAAAAGTTTGGAATTTTCGGAATGAAGTATCCAGAAGTGTCTGTCATCTGATACTGATATACCTACCTATCAACAAATGTAAAAAAGGATTTATTTCCTTGTGGATGGGAGTATTCACGAGTTTGATGTAGACAACACTATTTCACACTTATGTGAAACCGAAATATTTATTAAGATGGCTTAAGCTTGACTGTGAAACCGGTCATTAAGGCATCAACCATTTTTAACACCGCTTCTGGCACCTCGACCAAATAAGAAGAAGAACGATAGTTGCTAGTTGCTACGCTTTTTTCAACGCTACTCGCCTCCTTTAGTTCCCTCCTCGAAGGACCCACTCAAAATAACTTTGAGGAGAGAACTAAAGGAGATGACATCCCATAGTAAAGTATATGCATGGCAGCGTAGCCAAAAATTTTCGCCATCTTGATTTTGGCGGGGTGTTTGACTGTCACTTTTATATAAACAAAGAGCCGCAAAGTGCGTTTGGCGCAGAGATGTAGTTACAAAAGGAATAATTTACTTTTTATAGGAAATGGTTAATGGCTATTGGACTAAGTGATAGTAATATAAAAAGGAGTTATATATGCTCGAAGATTTAGATGCAACAAGCCGTGTTGAGGAAAATACTTTTAAAGCATTTTTGTGGTAAATTTGGTAAATCCCACTGACATGCATATATAAGTAAATTCGCAAATAATTTAAATATATCGTCAGTGAGAGCATACTTTCTGTAATCAAAACTGATGCCACATGAAACAGAAGATCAGTCAGTCCATTTATATACATGTCAGTGGGTAGTGCGGCATCAATAATTTTTAACGCCTCCTCTGGCACCTTACAAAAACAAGAAGAAGAACGATAGTGCTACGCTTTTTTCATCACTGTCGCCTCCTTTAGTTCTCTCCCCGAAGCAAAATAATAATAAAGAAGAAGACGTGAAAGTGTCAATAGTAAAATGTTGGATAAAGTGCGTTTAAATAATCAGGTAAAATTGATGTAATTTTAAGTGTAATTAACCTAAGAGTATTTATAATAGCTTTTAGCAAACAAAAAGAAAGTTCTACAAGCCAAAGTAAATGTTATCAATAAACTAGTACAGAAAATTCGTAAATTCAAGAAGACCAATAATGGTATATTAAAAAAGAAAATAGACAGGACAGTAGAAATATTAGCATGTGTGAAGGTACCCGAAATTATGCGTGTCTAAACAATTTTATTATTTAACTGATCCATGTTTATTCGTAGAAATTGAAATGCGTTGATCTTCTCAAAAAGTCTTTGCTTAATGAGACAAGGCGTACACAAATAATAACAAATGGTAACTCACCCCCAGAGGCAACAGCTGAGGCTTTATTATTTGAGCATAAAATAGTTTTAAATGTCACAAAGCAATTGAAGGAGCTATTTAATCTTAATGACGATGATACTCCTGGATGGAAAAACATGCTTGAACTTAACAAAAAGAAGAAAAAACTACGAATAATAAAAGAAAAGAAGCGAAACCAAGAAGGAAACGGGAGCTTTAAATTAGACAAGAAACGAAGCTTGTGGCTTGAACAGAATTTGTTATCTATAGATAACAGAAAAGGAAATAAAGATTCATCGCATTGCAAAGAAAATATATTGGGAGAGAAATATGTTAAGAATCCTTTAGTGACTAATGAGGCAATCAGAGATATTAAGAAATCTACAGAAAATATTGATGAAAATAAAGTCGAATGCACACAACATTCATCTGCGGTGGATCCATTCTTTGTAACAAATAGCGGCGAAAATTATTTGTCTAGTGTCGTAATCAACCGTGTTCAACCAGGACCTTTTGATGATGGTCTCGTGCGCAAAGAACGTAGAGCCGAGTTATTCGGATATATGTGTAAGAAAAGCTATCGCAGACTTAATGGGCTTGATGAAATTAAACATACAATGGAATCAAATAATAAAAAGCAGATTAATGTAAATAAGGAAACATATAAAGACTTGCATCCGAGTTGGGCAGCAAAGCAGAAGAATCGAGGTATTTCAGAATTACGTGGAAAGATTAGAACGTTTGATGACGACAGTCTGGTATCCCCACTAACAGAAGTAATTAAAAATACAAGCGAAACTTCTATGGTTAAAACCTTATCACTTCACCCATCGTGGGAAGCTAAGCAGAAAATGAAATCAACAATTGCTGATTTTAAGGGTACAAAAATTGTTTTTGATGATTAATAGTAAGTAAATTTTGCCCAATTTTTCTTTTTAATTCTTCTCCACCATTCAAAGAAATATACTAAAATTATATTTTTTTGTTTTTATATCAATAAATTCTCAACATTTCAAATTTTAGGCACAAAGTGCCCTCGACATTTGTTGTTTCTGAATATTTTATCTATGTTCAGATCCGGATACTTCTCCTTTAGTAAATCTAAGTTTGTATCTGGATATCGCCGCAACAGTTTTATTATGTGGTTTTGATCACGGCTGTAAAGTAAAATAAAGTATAAAAGCTGGTAAAACGAGATTACTTGAAATTTATACTTCTTGGCTTTCCTTTTTTCGTTATACAATTTTTCTCTATAAAACAAAAGGAATTTTCGAACTGCATGACCTCTGTATCCAAATTTTCGAGTTTTGAACCATTTTCCGTTCATATGAGGAGGAATTAAATGCTCGCTCGTGCTAAATTAAAAAATAAATAAATACTATTGTAGTAAAAAAAAATAGTTAAAACTTTAAACTTTACCGATAGAAATATCTCATGCCTAGTTGGTTTGCTACGACCCTTCCAGGACGCTCTCCAGTCTCTCCTGTTTCCAATAAATGATAGGCTTTGTTACGTTCTCGTACAACCTCTTCTAAATTTTCCATTGAGTCTTTTACCTTGATAATTAAAGTTTTATGTTATAATTTCTCAACAATCAGGAAGAAACTACGTTAAAACAAAACAAAAAAATTATTAGCATATTGCGGTGCATTGCCAGGTATCGTTTTTCATGTACTGTACTGTACTGTAACCAACAAAGGTATAAGGAGTAGCAAAAAAAAAGCTTTTCTTGTGAGAATTTTTTTATGTTTGCAAACAAGACACTTATTCATACAGCAAGGAGCGGCTATTCCACATAATATGCTATTTAATTATGTTCTCCGTTGGTAATATATGCTGAATTTACCTTGATCGAATATGCTGACAAAATGACAGAGATAGCTTTATGCTGCTCTCGGTTATTCTAGAGCAGAAATCACGCTTCATGAACCTTCTTTTAGCTAGAGGCCACACGCTGCTTGCATGCTAATCTCTTCATGGATGAGATGCATTCGAGGGAAAGAAAAACTCCGTGCTACACGTAAGCTGCAGCATTCCAGTACTACACAAGCAAGTAGTTTCGGTCATTTTGAGATTTTGAAATTTCTGATTGGACGACTGCTCAATTCTTAACCTGTGATTTGAGGTGATAATTTAATTCGTATTACGTGCACTGAGCACTCACACTAAAAAACTTGCATGAGCTTCACTTAATTTGGCTTATAAGCATTCCTGTTATACAGGGTGTTTCCCACTAGGAGGTCAGTAAAGCGGGAGGTGATAGTACTCAGTTAGATGAACAAAAAATTGTATGGCAGGGGGGGCATATCAACCAGGGTGATTAAGAAAAAAAGCTAGTTTTTCACAAAACCCCCTGTATCTTAAAAACTACAGGATGCATGGTCACAGTTAGGAGGTCACTGTATGCAGAACTCCATGATGGCCTTTCGAACGACTGATCAATCAGCCCCATAGCCCTCTCCGCTCAAGAATTATGGTTGTCTAAACTCAAAATTTCGGATTTTCTTACCTTTTTTTTTTTTTTAATTTAACTTCTATTATTTTTGCAAAAAGGTCGTTAACAAATCTGTAAACTGTAGACTCTCCTGTAGTTTTTAATATACAGGGTGTTTTGTGAAAAACTAGCTTTTTTTCTTAACCATCCTGTAACTCCTAAACGGTTGATATGCCCCCCCCCCCCCCTGCCATACAATTTTTTGTTCATCTATCTGAGTACTATCACCTCCCCTCTACTGAGTACTATCACCTCCCCTCTACTGACCTCCTAGTGGGAAACACCCTGTATGTTCTAAGGGCAGATACTTGAGAGTGCTACCCAGCGTAGCTAACTAACACAAATACAATATAGATTTGACATTTTTGTTAGTGTTATTTTTATATTATAGGAAATAAAATAAAAGTTATAATTATGGTAACAATTTGCCTGATAAACATGGAGAAGTGTTCATTAGACGAAGCAGGTACCTACTTATTGTTCTGTTCGTAAATGCAATCTTATATTTACAGGAAATTCAACTCAAACTCCAATGCATTGCTGAAGCTGGCAACGGCTAATTTAAAACCCTCGAGAAATACTTCCCAAGCCATGAAACAGATACCCTCACTACCACATGAGAGCCCCAACTGAGCCCTAAAATATTCTAAAATATTTGCAGTGTTCTTATGTAAATCTAACGATTTGAATAGGTCCTCCGCCCTAAACTACTATTCATACAGAAAAATGGTGTTCTGATAATCTTAAGCTTGCTTTATCTTCCCAAGCGTAATCAAATGACTACGATTCCCCAAACAAAAACTCTCAACGAAGTGAATGTGCCGTGGCCTGATGAATTTGCATCAATCAGCCTACAGCTTCGGACTTCGGCCGCACATCACACATTCAACTATTACTCAGATAAGAGTTATTGAGCCTTTGGGAAGGTAAGGAGCCAAGCTTAAAATTACTAGAAGACTATTTTCCTGTATGGCTAGTAGTTTAGACTCCATAGTATATATAAAGTCAATTTCTGGCACTTTTCCGTAATTATCAATAGGTATAGAACAAGATTTGAAAGAGCTACGACTGGAAATCGAAAAATACATGGGAGAAATGCAAAATCGGAGAACTAACTCGCACGCACACTTAGATTTCTGTTTCATGGCTTGGGAATTATTTCTAGAGTGTTTGGGCTAAATACGTTCATAAAGGCAGGAGCCGCTATGTCTGGCTACGAGGTAGATATGATTGACGGCGGATGCAGCCTACTTCATGAGCGTGCTCCTGTTCCAACTTTTTTTAAGGAGCAACTTAGACAGTAGAGACAAGTGATAACTGTCAAAAATAATTTTGTTGAAATTTTATTTAAATTACAATTCACTTTTCTTCATAAACATACATTTATTTGAGTACCCGTGTCAAAGAAACGCACAGCGCCGGTTACATCTTACGTCGTTTCGTTTGAACTTCAGGTTCGGTCTGGAGGCAACTAAGCCATAGCCCACACAGGGGAGGATATTGGCACTTTTTACGTACAAGAAGTATTCGGGGGGAGGAAAATGCATAGTTTCGATCGGGAGTACGGGCAGCATACCAATACTACAAGCCGGCTATTTTGTAATCGCGAAATTGCTGAAATTTCTCATCGGACGGCTGTACAGATGTTTATTTGCGATTTGAGGTGATAATATAATAATTTAATAATCATCACGTGTTGTGGATTTGTGATACAGTAATTGTTTATATCCATAACTGTAGCTTAATTGAACACGCACACAATTAATTTCGGTAATCATATAAGGAACTACGCGAAGGAACATTATTATTATGGCACGTCTAAGTCAAGGGAAGGAAAATTCCTTCTTTCCCCAAAAAGTTCTCGTCTGGGTTGGGCCTAAGTGCTGTCAAAACGTTCGTTTGAAGCAAAAATTACGTCATAGGTTGCCTCTAGAGGCAACCCCAAAAAACATCAGGTTCGCACTGAACAATTTCTCGGGTCACTGTAAGTGAACTACACAAACAAAAACTATTAGTAATTTGGTATCAATTATACATGCATAAGCTAATATTTTTCAGGCGCACTCTGAATCCGTTTGATTGCATGGGGTTGCCTCACTGACATGTTTGGACTGACTGATCTCGTTTCAATTGTCAACAGTTTTGACACAGTATATATCATACAGTAGAATAGCTTAGAACTAACTACTGAAAAGTGAATTTTAGAATTTCAATTAAAAAAACATAACCTTAAAATTTCTCCCACAAGAGGGAACTATTAAGTATGATACGGACATAAATGGGCGAACAGTAGCTAGCTGCACGACCGTTGACGGAAGTATTAGTTTTATGTATGTACACATATCGGCAATCGGCGACAAATGTATTGTTCCATTACTAAACAGCTGTTTGACGGTAAAGTGGTGTCATTTTGCCTCTTTCCCTCTAGTAAAAGTTTAAGAATGCCATCAGTTCTCTTTCTTCCACTTTAGATTTACATAGGAATCCATGTATTAAAAATTGACTTGTGTGTTAGTTAAAACTGTTGAAAGAGAAAGTATAGTCTCTTTATAGAAGCATCCTACTCACTTGACAGTTTTGACAGAGCTGCGCTACTGTATGATATATACTGTGGTTTTGATTTCAGAAAGTGCTCTCACTGTCAATGCACCAACTGTCGTAAACTGGCGCTATATTTAAATTATTTGGGAATTTACTTATATGCATGTCAGTGGGAATTCGCCGAATTCACCACAGAAGTATTTGGGACTACATATATTTGTATCGTTAAATTTTAATTATGAGCCGAAGAAAGTGTTTTTCACAAGGCTGTTTTGATAGGAAAGTTTTGATTACCAAGTTGAAAGTTCTGGAAATACCGCTGAACTTCAAGCAGTTTCTCGGTTCTAATTGTTACAGTTCACTTGGAAAGTATGCTCTCATGGAAAGAGACAGGAATATAAAAGTGGTGCCATTTGCTGTCATGCATTTTTGGCTCCATTTATATACATAGTACATCTGTTGACAGAAGTAGGCCTGAGAGAGAAAAATTTAGAACATTGAGCAAAGCGCGCTTTGCGGCTAGCTGCTAGCTTGGTTTTGTGTGTATTATTTAAAACAACCCGTATTGGAAATTTTGACAACACCTCGAGGAAGCCTCGAGGCCTGGATGTGTTTCTGCCATTAGTTCTTACCTCGTTGCGTCCAATTCACACTCGGCGCAGCAAGCAGTATAGGAAACTTTGTAATGCTAAATTTTTTTTATAATTCACATTTATTTACAAACATACCACCTTTATACCACGTTTTCCTTTTATGCATAATTTTAATTTAGTCGTTTTTCTTTAAAAAAAATCTATCCGGAGGAAATATGAGGTAAATAAGATTTGTTGTAGCATGCATCAACATTTGAAATTTTCCAAACCCTTGCATCATGATGCATGCTGCGTCGAATGCGAATTGCGCCATATAATCAAATGATATCAAACCTTGCATCACAGCTGCTGCATGCTGCGCCGATTCTGAATTGGGCAAACTTGGCATCGGATGGAGCAACATTTTAGATCCAAAATATGTGCCAATAGTTATGTACACGGGTGAGAATTTTGGTATATTTATTTACAATTTGTAGTTTCAATAATTCATCGTATGTATTTTTACTTACTTTATCTAATCGTTCCGGGCTTGGAAACAATTCCATTTTGTCATTACATTCATTTTCCATTGTGAGGAGCATATTTTTCTCTTTTAAAAGAACGAACCAAAGTTTATGCAAATCAGAATTCGATTTTATTCGCAGCTCATCTTTTCTCCATGAACGACCAACTTTTACTTCATTTTCACCCCAATTTTTCTTGTCATCGAAAAATTCAAACAAATCTTTTACAGCTGACGTTGTGTGGAAGTTACAAGTTTGATATTTTGCCAAAACTTTGCATTTTCTGAAAATGAATCATGTAAATATTAGGTTAACCGGGCTTAGAAGAACTCATACTTTAAGGAGCTTGTTAGGCTTCCTGTTGGTATACTAGCACAGTTTATATGCTTATATATACTACCAATTAATTTAGTTGAGTTTAATATTTTAGTTATATTTGCCATTTTAAAAAAAACTAGAAGTTATTTGACGTGACGACCATCTCCAATCACAATTCTTCTTCTTCTTTTCAAAAGTCGTGAGTATAGTTATTTTTGAATGAAGGTTGTAAAATATTTGGCCCAACCCAGACGAGAACTTTTTAGTGAAGGAAGGAATTTCCTTCCCTTGTCTTAGACGTGCCAAAACAATGTTTCTTCGCGTAGTTCCTTATATGACTACCGAAATTAATTGTGTTCATGTTCAATTAAGTCACAGTTTTTGATATGAACAATTACTGTATCACAAATTCACAACACGTAATGATTATTAAATTATTATATTATCACCTCAAATCGCAAATAAACATCTGTGCAGCCGTCCGATGAGAATTTTCAGAAATTGCGTAATTTCAAAATGGTCGGCTTGCTGTAGTATTGGTATGCTGCCCGTACTCCCGATCGAAACTAATACCGATTCCCGTTGATGAAGTTTTCTAGCAGAAGTGTTACACTTTTCTTGCAGTATTACAACGAAATTGTTCCATTGACCTGCACTACTAGAAAAAGTGTACGTCAAATGAGTCTGGTGCTACACCAGAAAAATCGGCGGTGTTACACCGAAAAACGCACACATCTACATGAGAAATGTCACAACTGAATGTCATTGAGCATTACATATCAATCTTCAACTATTACTCTAACAAATTTATCCGCAATCCCGCCAAAATCTTTTAAGTAACAATTTTCATCATTCTTACGTTATTCGTGATGTTATTTTTCCCAGAAAATTTCAATCTGACAAATTACACGGATATGAGCTACTATTGCATTCTCATCGCGTCAAAAGTTGTTGCATTGAACTCGTTTTTTACTGATTGACGTGCACTTTTCTTAAAATATCAATGGAAATCGACATTAGTAGCTCGGACTTATTCCTACCACCGCATACTTCTCACCCGTAAAAAGTATCCATATCCTCTCCTGTGTGAACTATGGCAATTGAGTCATATTGAAAATAAATAACTGAATAAAACTAAGAAGAAAATTATTTTATTGCTGTTTATAGTTTTAATTTATTGTTGTATAATCGTTTCATCATTTATCGATGATTAATGTCAAAACGTTTTCCTAAAACTTCTTAATGTTACATATTAATCCATATGTAAATAAAACAAAAGCATTTTACGTGCACTGATCAATGCTCGGTCAGCATAAATAAAAAATGACCTAGTGGCTGATCAGAAATTATTGCAGAGTGCCTTACCTTCGCAATAATGACCTAATTCGCAAGTAAACAAGCGAAGTAGGAAATAAATATAATCTTGTTTGGAAAAATCAAAAAAATTCTGACACAGAAATTACGCGTAGCCGATTCTGCATTTTTTTAAATAAACTGATTAATATCGTGTGCAGTAGAATAAGTTGAGTTACTTTTGAGACTTGAGAGCTAGCAGAGCTAGTTTTTACCAATAGAGTGAGTCGGATTAATTAAGTTTTAGTCGAAAGAATAGCTTCATGTGTATAATTGTTTCGAGAGCTATAAAGTAAAAAAATTACTAGAGTAATAAAAAGTGAAATTTGATTTGTGTAATTACACCAAACATAAAAAGTTAAACTGTGGGACTTGAGTTGTGTTTCCATATTTCCATACAAATACTCGGTTGTGATTAATTCGGCTTTTGTAAATCATAGTTAAAGCCCACACATCCCTTTTCGCGGTGTATAAAACCAAACACCACAAAAATATCTTGGACTGATCGTTTTCAAAGTATACGTAAAAGACATAAGTTTTTATATGGCAACACCAAGAAGGATTTGCCCGATTTAGTCCATTTTGAAATTTTATTTGCTACTTAGTACAATGAAAACACCATGTACCAAATTTCAGCTCTCTACGTCGACGCGTTCTCAGGCAGTGCTCAAATATATAGTGGAAAACGAAATTTTTGTATGGCAACCCCACGATGGAGTTGCCCGATTTGTCTTATTTTCGAACTTAATTTAACTTTTTTAAAGTCTTCGTACAAAATTTCAGCTTTTTAGTTATACGCCTTCTCGAGTTATCGTGCGCACGGATGGACGGACAGACGGACGGACATGCAAAAATCAAAATAACTTAATATTATGCGTGGGTGTCCAATCCATTTTGCTCTACAATCATTATTTCGATGTGTTACAAACGGAATGACAAACTTAGTATTGTTACATGCAATAGAAAGAGACAACTGGTGACATCTACTGGCAATGGAGAGTAAACAACTTCAGGTTCGGAGAATCGATGATAGAATCTTCGGGAAGGTTCAAGAATAGATTGAACAGAATAGTTAAGACTGGTCTGGAGAGTTTCTAGGGTGTAAATATAACAGTTGAAAAGAGTCGTGTCTTAGACGTTGCGGTGTTAACAAGCGAAAGTAATAATCGTGCGAAAGTGTTGTAATTGGATTGCGATAATTGAAAGTACAGTATAATTATATATTATAATAATTAAAGTGTAGTTGATTAATTGAAAGTTTGTGAATTGTATAAGATTAGAGTGAAATAAAGAACTTTTTAAATAACGAACCAAAAGCCACGCTCGCAACAGTTATACCCTATAGATTTCATCTATGGTAGAAAACAAATCGTTAAATTTGCAACAGTAATAAGTTTCGAATCCATTTGTTATGTGAAAACAGTATGTTTTATTGGAGCGAAAAAAAAACGTTGTAAACTGTAAGATGTATGTAAGATAATCTGTTGGATTTGTTAATAGTAATGGAATTTTAATTTATTATTAGTGGATGGAATGGACAGTTTTTTAATAAAGAAGAATAAAAATTTCCTAATTATGGCAAAGTTAAAGAGAAAAAAAAAATTTAATTAAATTGCTACGAACCTTAATATTGAGAAAATGATTGTTAACACTTGTGGGAGAATTAAAAAAAAAAATGGTTTATCGCAGAAATAAAGGCTTTTTTAGGTAAACACATCAACTATACTTTTATGCTATTTGATGTAATTAGTTGTATCGTGAATTGTTGAAATTGAGATCAAGGGAAAGATAATACAAAAAAATATGCGGGACAACAAAGAAAACGAAATACTTGATTGATACTTTTAAAAGGTTGTTATTAAATAATAATTAACCATGAAAAGTCGTATCTAAAGGATTTGGATTAACAGAGATCGGTCCTTCCAATCAATATCTTTCTCCTGGTCGATAAGCTTATGGAGTGCTATCGCAGGGATCGATATTTGATTTTTGTCGAAGTCCTCTGACCAGAAAGCTCACGAGGTGTTGCTGCAGAGGTCGCTTCTAGGAAAGGCGGACTATAATTTTTATTTGTTGATTAAATGTTTCTTTATAGTAAATAGCAAGAAAATGTAAATATATTTATATAACCAGAAGATATGTCGATAAAAAAAAAATCTTTTTTTACAGGTAAATTTGGGTATTAATTTCTATATACACGTACACTTCTTTGGTCAAGGGTCTCTCCCGTGTATATTTATTTAATAAAAAAAATAATATATTTATATATATGCTCACATGTAAAAGAAAAATGTGTGTCGCATTAAACATATTTGTGTTGTAAATTAACTAACAATAGAAGAAAATGATTTTCACGCAACCTTCAACTTTATATACTGGTAATGATGCAGATGCTTATATTTACTCTTTCTCTTAACGATGTTACTTGAAGGATGTTTTCTAATGTGTTGGTGGTGAAGATTGCCAAAAATTGGAAGTATTGTTGTTGCGTTCTTGTCGACGTCTTCTTGTGGTCTTCCTTGCTTCGTTATCAAACGTCTTTTTTGAGGCTGGGATGAAGCTTCTCTAAGAGTCCACCGGTGGCGTACTATGGCACTATAAACAATTAAAAAATTTTTTTCCTCTAAGTACCTTTTACTGGGTACCCGGGCTTATTTTCTTTTGTTTTATTACTTTATTAGGTACTGATTTTTATTAGTACCAGATTATTGTTAGCACTGGACTTTTTTTTTTAATTGATTATTATTTATTAATTGATTAGATTAATTATGAAACAGACACTGATTTGTTTATAAAGAAAGTTGTTATATGTGCCGTGGCAGATTTTTATATTATGTTAATTTTTGTTAATTTTTATTTAATTTTTTGAATTTATTGACACTGATTTTCATAGGTAGGAGCACTGCTGCCACTAAAATGATGTTGGTGCGGAATTTTATTAATTCAAAAAAAAAAAAATTATTCTTATTAATTAATTTATTTGAAACAAAACACTTTTTTCTAAAGCACTGGTTTGTTGGTACGGAACACCGCTGCCACCAAAATGTTGTGGTTGAAGTGCCGTGCTCAGGTCAGAGAGCACTTAACCTTTATTATTCCTATTGTTTAGAGACTTTAGTAGAAAACACCAACTTTTCGTTTTGAAATTTGTTAATTTTTATTCAATAATTTTGTATTAGCGTTAACGAAAAGTATTTGTTCAATACACCACAGAATCAATTTTTAACATTTTCTCCGGTAATCAACAGAGATTCTATGAGGTAACTGTTCAGTCCTCACATATGTGTAAAATCCCACGACGAATTTCCTGCTGATAATGTACCAAGCAGAACCACATTCCTTCGATGTATCTACCTAAAATACAAGAAAACATAAACACAAACTATCGTGTTTCTAAAAGAAAATCAATACAATTCTTATCTAATAACAATCCTGCAATCTCAGATTTTGTCCATATAACCCTCCTCAACATCCTGGACATTTCCGTCTCTAAAACAAAAAATAAAGAGAGTCTCATAAACATCAAATAAATAAAAAGGTATTAACAAATTCTTACTAAATTACAGGCATTTCCCTGTATTTTTTCTTGTAATGTCATTAAATGAGATTATGACAGCTAGCTGTTTTCGCCTCAAATAAAATTCAAGTAAACGTCGCTAGAAAACCACCACGAGGCGAAACAGACATAACTGGTTACAGCGGCTATATAAAGCCGACGAAATTCAGTAGATGACACCATTCTTTTGGCAGAGTTGATCTGTATCAGAGCTAATCTGCGTAATAAAGAATCGTGCTTCCTACTTTTTCCACAGAAGATAATTCTGGTCAGGGATAACCTGAATTTCCTATCCTATCATACAGAAGATAATTCTGATCAGGGATAACCTGAGCTCCTATCCTTCCATTACAGAAGATAATTCTGATCAGAGATAATCTGAGTGTCTGATTTTTCTAACAAATCATTTTACTACCCTAGTGCCCTCATGCGTCATCACAAAAGATAATTCTGATCAGAGATAATCTGAGTGTCTGATTTTTCAAACAAATCATTTTACTACCCTGGTGCGCTCACGCATCATCACAGAAGATAATTCTGATCAGAGATAATCTGAGTGTCCGATCTTGTTCTGTAAAAGCATTTTACTACCCTGGTGCCCTCACGCATCATCACAAAAGATAATTCTGATCAGAGATATTCTGGGTATCTGATTTCTTTCTATCGAATCATTCTACTGCCCTTGTGCCCTCACGTACCAACGAATGTCAATTAATACCAATACCAATCGAAGTTTATTTTATTGGCAGCTGCTTAATTCTTTCTTCTTCTTCCTTTTCAGAATTAAAGGACCAAAGAAGGTGCAACATTCCCGAATGTTAATATGAATTTTTAATTTGTTTTTTATTTTTACTTCTACTGAATTTTACAGTAGTTTGTAGGATAATTTCATTTTGAATTTTTATTGAACTGAATTGTGATATTAGGTTAAGCTAGTCGAATTTTAATAAAATTTTATATTTGAAGTTTATAAAAAAACTGAGTTGTCCTTTGTACCTTTCCTCCCTCACGAACGGGACTAGATCTCACATTGGTCCTTCAAAGCCGGATAACTCAGTCAGTAAAATATAAAATGAAATTCACTGCTTAACACTGTCACTCAGTTCAAAGCTTCTGAATACAAAATGCCGAAAGATGGAGAATCCATCTCATCTGCCGTTGGTGACGAAACTATTGACTCTGTGCCAGAGTTGATTGAGTCTCAACTCGAAGTCAAAGAGCTAATGATAGACCTATACAAAAGGCATTAAAGGGAAGGAAAAAAGAAAACTGTCGACAAAAAAACGCCTACAAACGTTCACCGAGTATTGGAAAGAATTCCAAACTTGACATAGGTCTATACAAAGGAGAGTAACAAAAGAAGATCTCCAGCTAGACTATTTCACGAAAGAGATATTCAGCGAGGTTCAGGAGTACTACATTGAAAAGGCATCATCTGCTAGCACAATCTCATTCAACAATGAAAGACTTCCTAGAATCAAGCTACCCACATTCAATGGAGAATATTCTACATGGATCTGTTTTCATGATTTGTTCAACTCAGTAATTCATCACAACCATAATTTGAGAGACGTAGACAAATTATATTTCTTAAAAATGAATTTAATAGGAGAAGCTGAAAAATTGATCAGGCATTACGAAGTATGCGATGCAAATTATCAACCAGCTTGGGAACTCCTAAAGGAACGCTACTCAAATAAGCGAATCCTATTCAATGTACAGTTAAAAAAATTATTGTCTCTCCCAACCATAAACCATGACACTGCCGTCAAGATTAAAAGACTATTAGATAACATAACCAAGGCCTTATTAGCACTACAAACTTAAATTTAGAAATAGTAACTGACAATTGGGATCCAATAATTATATATTTAATGGTGCAAAAATTGCACGCAGAGACTCATTAACTATGGGAACAGAGCTTACATAATAGCACTGAATTACCAGAATTAAAAACACTCACAAAATTCCTAGAGTCTCTCTTCAGAACTCTAGAAATGATAGGAAACAAAAATATGTCGTCAAATACAACACAGAGAAAACCATTCTCACCTAGAACCACGTATGGACTCTTAAACAAATCTAAGAATCCAGTGCCCTCACCTAATAAAACAAATTGCAGCCATTGGAAAAAGGACCATATAATTTTTCACTGTCCAACATTCCGAACTCTGACCACCCAACAGCGACACGAAGCTGTCTCAAACAACCATTTATGCAAGAATTGCTTATCACCTAACCATACAACATCAAATTGTACAAGCAAAAAAAGATGTTATCTTTGTAACAGAAATCACAATACACTGCTCCACTACGAGAAGAATAACGTAAATAAATCACCTAATCAGCACCCAAAATTCCAATGTGGAAACAAAGCAATACTTACCCGCCAATAGAAATAATGACCAACAAGTTAAAAACTTTCTAACATCCAATATGAAGAGAGCACTACTCTCTACAGCTTTGATAAATGTCACATCACCTTCTGGAATCACAATAGTGTTTAGAGCACTGATCGATTCTAGATCTCAAGTTTCCATTTTAACTGAGAGGGCCTTTAAGCGACTACAGGTTAAAGGATTCCCAACCACAAATCAACTAATTGGACTTGGTACAACGCCCACCAATACAGCAGTAAAACAGACAACCGTCACTATTCAATCACTACATACCAAGTTCCAAATTACAAGCAACATGCCCGTGATAAAAAAAAACCACAGACTTGCTACCTACCAATATAATTAGAGTGTTAAACTGGAGACACATTAACAATCTCCCATTAGCAGATCCCACCTTCTCGATTCCAGGAGAAATTGACATTCTTCTTGGAGCAGTGGTCTACGCTACCATTATTAAAAATGGAATAAGAAGAGGATCCGACAATACACCCACAGCCCAAAACACAGAATTGGGCTGGATTTTGGTTGGAGCAGTACCAGAAGAGAAAAGCACTATCTCCACCGTGATATCCACCCGTATCACCATAAACACTACGTTGGACGATCAATTACGAAAATTTTGGGAGCTCGAGGAATGTATCACCCAGTCAAAATTATCACCAGAAGATAAACTCTGCGAACGACTCTATCAAGAGACAACTAAGCGCTTACCCTCTGGCAAATATGAAATAAACTTACCTTTCAAGACCAGTGATTCATCCGAACTTGGACCGTCGAGAAACATGGCTGTCAAACAATTTTTTCAAATAGAAAAAAAATTATCCAACAATCCGACAATGCACAAATTATGCAAGGAGTGCATAGATGAATACGTTCATCTTGGTCACATGAGTCTTATCTCACCTTCACCAACAGAAAGTACAGCACACGACAACACTGCTTTCTATTATCTCCCGCATCTTGCGGTGCTCAAAGAGAGTACCACCACAAAGTCCGGGTTGTTTTTAATACCTCAGCTCGTACATCAAATGGAAAATCATTAAACGAGGAGTTATTAGTTGGACCTACAATCCAGCCAACGCTATAGACCACCCTACTGAGATGGCGCCTGTACAAGTTTTCATTTACAGCAGACATAGAAAAAATGTACAGAATGATTATTCAAATGACGTCACGACACCAAAATTATCAGAGAATAATCTGGAGGGACAGTCGAAATGAAAAATTAAAAGATTATATTCTGACTACGATCACATGTGAAACTACACCAGCACCTTATCTCGCCATCAGAACTTCACAGCAACTAGCAAAGGACGAAGCGATTAATTATCCGCAAGTAGCTAAACGCATCATGAGAAACTTCTGCGTTGACAATTTGGTCTCAAGAGCACACACTTTAAATGAAGCACAACAATTACAACATAAACTCATTGAAGCTTTAGCAAAAGGGACATTCAACCTGCGCAAATGGACTGCCAACCGTCATGATCTCTTTACTAATATACCATTAGACCATCGAGAGTTGAAAACGAACCTAGAATTCTCAGAACACGAGTTCATAAAAACTCTTGGCATCCATTGGTATCCAACCACAGACTGCTTTTCATTCAAGGTTAATATTCCTGAGCCAAAAACCTCGTATACAAAGCGAATAATATTATCCGAAGTCTCATCGCTCTTCGATCCATTAGGATGGCTGGCTCCATCCATAATCACTGCAAAAATCTTAATTCAGAAAGTTTGGCTCTCAAAATGCGATTGGGATGACGTGGAATTATTATAAAAATCAATTACATGCAATTCAAATCGTCCAGATTCCACGTTGGTTAGGTTACATACCTAATTCAACAGATATGGAGCTCCATGGTTTTTGTGACGCATCCAACATTGCTTATTCAGCAGTTCTATATTTAAAAATACAGTCAAACGAGGGCTCCAAAGTACAATTAATAACAGCAAAAACCAGGGTCGCTCCAAGCAAACCAGTCTCGATTCCACGCTTAGAGCTATGTGGGGCGGTTCTACTTTCTCGACTCATAAAACAAGTAACCATCGATTGGAAATTAAAAAGAGTTAAACTAATAGCTTGGACAGATTCCAATATAGTCTTGTCATGGCTTCATAAACATCCCTCAACCTGGACAACTTTCGTGGCCAATCGTATAATCGAAATACACGAAAATATGCCACGAGCCTCTTGGAAACACGTCCCCTCCAAAGACAATCCAGCAGATGTAGCATCAAGGGGAATTTTGCCAGAAAGCTTAGTCACTACTTCAATGGGAATGGGCCAAACTGGTTGCATCAAAATGAAGATCTATGGCCTCAACAGTCACAAGATATACATACTAAACTAGAGTATAAAAAACCAAAGGTTCTCACTACAATCATCGATGAACAAAGAATTTTACTACACAATAATTCGTCATTTCAAAAAACCATAAAAAATTACTGCATACTGTCTCAGATTTATAAACAGCATGCGCAAAATACAGTCCACCACTCAATATTTATCAGTCTCTGAGTTAAAAAAAACTATTAATGACAAATATCCACAATGAAAACCTCCACGTTGGCCCGCAAACCTTGCTCTCTATTATAAGGCAAAAATTCTGGCCGATAAAGGGAAAGACCATTTCTAGGTCAATTGTCAAACAAAACCAAACATGTTGTCACAAATGATGGGCAACTTACCACCACATAGAGTTCAACCTGCGCGACCATTCATAAATGCAGGTGTGAACTTTTGCGGACCAGTGTGGACACACTTTAAAACAAGAGGAAAGCGTCAACAAAAAACGTGTATTGTCGTATTTTGCTGCTTTGCAACTAAGTCCACGCATCTAGAAGTTGTCAGCGATTTGTCAACACAAGCATTTCTGGGAGCATTAAAGCGATTCATGGCAAGGCGAGGTCATTGTAGGAATATATACTGCGATAATGCGACTAACTTTGTTGGCGCTAGAAATGAGCTGCAAGAATTAAGGCAGTCTATTTATTCACATAAATCAAAACTAGAAATAGCTACCGGATGCGAATCCAATGGAATTGACTTCCACTTTATTCCCCCACGTGCTCCACATTTCGGCAGGCTGTGGGAAGCTGCCGTGAAGTCAGCAAAATATCGTTTGAAAAGAACAGTAACTAATGCAGCATTGACGTATAAAGAGTTAGAGACAGTCGTTGTTCAGATTGAGGCAATTCTGAATTCAAGACCAATACCTCCGATCCCAATGATCTCTCAGCATTGACTCCACGGCACTTTCCCATAGGAGAACCACTCACCAGTAACATCAATCCACATGCAACGCCTGAAAGAGCAAACCTCCTTACTAGATGGAAATTAGTGTCACATCTTAAAAACGAATTCTGGAAACGATGGTCTAGAGAATATTTGAACAAACAACCGGTTGCTACTTACGCAAGCTTTACAACGACACAGGACATTCGTTCAACTGATATACATACAAACCCAAGAAAAAGGGCACTACTGTTTGCTTCTACCAGGAATTTTCGGGTCTCCGATTGAAACAACCCACTTCAAATCTAGCCCAGGTCTACATTTTGAAAATTTGGGATCAGCCAGTATAATCTCAAATGAATGGGACTTGATTGTGTATTACGATATGACTAATTATTGGAGTGAATTTGAAGGAGTACTAAATGGAAGTCGTATTCTACATGACCTCTGTAAAAGATTAACCAAAGAAAAAAGTTGCACTATTATTACGACACAACTAGACCATCTAACAGACGAAATAGCCAGTAACAACGAATTGCTATTACCACCATCTTCATCTACGCGAACAAGAAGAGGAGCGGTAAATTTTATTGGAAATATTGCAAATGCGTTATATTATAATCGACGCAACTGTGAATATCATGAAGAAGAACTATGAACAAATCAATGAACAACTTAAGGAAGAGATGGAGAAGAGCCTCAATGGATCCAATTGAATAATCCCAATCAATGGATGTTTGCAGTCAGGAATAAAACAACTACATATTAAGGTTGTTTGCGGTACGAACGTAACAGCGGCTACGCTAGAAGGATCGGGATCATATGACAGGAACGAATAACCATACAAGGCAAGGGTAAAACATCTACCCAAGTATTGGAAGAATGTTCTATGCATAGTCCAATATCAATATCACCGATGTTGCTAATCCGGAACAATTGTCAGCGGTGCTCCAACAAATGCCGTCATATCAATCCAATTGGCAAGAACTGCAAGAAATAAGGGATCACATAAAACAACAATTAGCTAACAGTAAACTTCCTGTTAAACTACTCGCACATGACGTACATCAGTTCACGGTGGAATATGTTGCAATCCTACTAACAATAATAACAATAATAAAATGCGGAAAATTAAATATTTTATTGTGTTTTTAAAATCGTAAGGGTTACGTGTTTTTATTTAACAAATTCCTTTTCAGCAGTCATCAGTCTTATACTTAGTGTACAGCCAAGGTACAAGAACCTTGACTGCCCTACCACGACAATAGGCAAAAGAGCCTAACACTGATGATGTGTATGCACCACCTCCTAGTGTAACCTTAAATGAGCTCGGACAAACAGGGGGCGGTAAATTTATTAAAATAATTTCAAAAGATTTTAAACACTTTCAAAAATTCAAAATGAATCGAATTAAGTTGATATTTCAACTAAAAGATTCATGATGGATAAAGATTTTAAGAACTTTTATTTTTAATGATTCTAAATCAAATTAATAAATACAAGAAGAAAAAACAACCGCCTCGTCCGGGGTTTGAAACCGGGACCTTCCGCTTGCCGGGCGACTGCTCTTACCACTGAGCTAACGAGACGGACGATTTTTCCTCCTGCATTTATCAATTTGTCACTAGCCTACTAAGCCACGATTTGCTTTCAGCTGGCATTAACCAGTAACGATGAAAGCACACAAATAAATTTATTAATTTGATTTAGAATCGTTAAAAATCGTTATTGACATTTACCTGGTCTGTTATCAACGCTTGCATCTTTTACAATATACGAGTATGTAAAAGGTTTTGAGAAAAAACTGTTTCTTCAAAAATATCTTCCGAAAAGTGAAATAATTAATCTGAAAATACCAAAAATAAGCTAGCTTGAAAACTTTCAGACATATTGTAAAATCCACAATGTGGATTCCCACCTACGATGTGCTGTTCAAAACTGTGTAAATATTTATTTATACATGTTAATAAATAAAGTTATTCAATAAAATATAACAATATTAAATTGTTATTTCATTTATTTGTAATCAAAGTTCATTGCATCAAAAATAAGATTTGCTATACAATACAAATGTATTTCACAAAAAAGTCTGGAATAATTTAAGTGTACATAAGAAGTACGACGTGGAATAAAAAAATCTTTACATGGTAATTTGAATACATTTTTTTCTTTACATTTTTCAGCATACCTTTTGTAATATTCCTTTAGAGCTTCAGAAGCGCTGTTATTGTGAAACATGACAATATTGAAGAATTTCATCATTTCAAATAATTTATAAAGTTCCGCTTGTGTTAGTATAATGCTACCGGTGTTGACGGTTATCTTGTATTCGTTTTTTAGTTCGGCCTGCTTTGCTGGAAGCATCCCTTCCATTTTGGTTTTTAAATCGTTGAGATACTCGTAAACTGCCACCCAGCCGGAATAATATGTTGATATCGGAAATAGGCCGTGGCAATGAAACACTATTTTCGCTTCGAGTGATAACGGGTCAAATCCTAGTATTACTTTCCGGTTATGGCAGTCGGCCAAATGGTACGTGTAGCTTAGCAGAAGATTTTCACCGGCAACTTGTGCTGCATATTTTAGGTAGCTTCATTTTTCCTTTTTTTACGTCTACTTCATCTCTGAACAACTTCTTTTTACCTTTTGCGGAGGTTCTTTGTTTTTTACGTGATGGCTCCATCTTAATCAAACCACACTCTTACGCTGAATACAAAATAGAGGGTTCAGGGTTTTATAGTTTTGATCTCAGCCTTGCAAAACTAGCTACAAAAATCCCCTCCAGATTGTGGATGATTTTTTTTAGATATCTGATGCGGTAACAATTTTGTTATCATTTAAATTTAGATCGTTCGAATCAAACTATTTTAAAAATGTCTTAAAGCTCCGTCCTCTGCATCGAGAATGTAGAAATATACAACAATAATGTCCACAGGTTGCTGAAAACTGGCTTTGCAGTCGTTTTTTATTACTATAAAAAGAGCTTGAATTAGCTAATAAAAAACCTGTTGGTGGGATACTTTCCAAAAGAGTCGAAGTACTCAACAGGGCCTTGTTTTGGGAAATAAAAGGAGACACAATGAGTTCTGCCTTTATGTGCAGGATCCGTGTTAGCTATAACACATGCAGGTTTTTTTATTTTTTGTGGTAAGTGACTGCATGGAAAAACCAAAGTTAACCTAATGACGAGTTAGGAAGCAGGCGAGATTTCCGAGTGTTTTACATTTAAAATTATTAGAATTAAAGAACACGGAAATGTTAATTCAGAGTGTTTTTATTATAATATAAAATATACGTCTAGTTGCGTTGAAACAAGAACTCGAAGTGAAGTTCGAACAAGAGTATGATAAGTATGACAGCTTAACTCTAGGTTTACATGATAGCTTAATACTACGTTTACAAAGATTGACGTTTCTATATTCTAACATCCCCGCTAGAAACGGCATCATCTTTGGATATAACACCCATTCCTCTCATACATAACGTATGCTTACTCTTCGGTAATGCCTTAGTCAATCCGTCTGCTATCATGTCATCGGTACTAATACCTATTAGTTGAATCTCTCCACCTTCAACTTTCTCACGAACGAAATGATGCCTCACATCTATATGCTTTGACCGAGCATGGTAACTGTTTGTATTTCCCAAATGTATAGCACTTTGGTTGTCACAAAATAATTTCGTTGGTTCCATGGAAGACTGTATTCCTAATTCTTTCCAAAGATAACGTATCCACATTGCTTCTTGAATTGCGGATGACATTGCCATGTATTCGGCCTCCGTTGTTGACAATGCTACTGTATGTTGACGCTTACTTCCCCAAGATATAGCACCTCCTTGAAGCTTAAACAAATATCCTGTCACTGATTTGCGTTCATCTATATCATTTGCCCAGTCCGAATCAGAGTATCCTATTACGTCTGATTTTTCGTCCTTTACGAAAAACATTTTTGCACTCGATGTCCCGCGAAGATATCGAAATATTCGCTTCACAGCTGACCAGTGTGATTGATTAGGGTTATTGTTGAATTTACTCAAACTATTCACTGCATAACATATATCTGGTCTTGTGCATTGGGCAACAAACATTAAACTTCCAATGGCCTCTCTATAAGGAATATCCTGCATTGATTGTTTTTCCTCTACACTGTTTGTTGATTTATTACTTGAGAGCTTTGTATTAAGTTCCAATGGTGTCTGCACTGGATTACATTCTGACATGTTGTATTTTCTCAGGATGTCTTCAATATAAGTTTCCTGATCAATAGCAATCATTCCTATTGATTTGTCTCTAGTTATCCGAAGACCTAAACAATATTTTGCTGTTCCAAGGTCTTTCATTTTGAAACGTAATGATAACTCCGTCTTTAGTGTATCTTTAGTTTCCCGATCATTTGAGAATATCATCAGATCATCTACATATACTGCAACAAAGATCATAGTTGCCTTATGAATCTTAAAATATATGCAAGGATCAACTTGTGAACGTTGAAGACCAATTTCCTTCAAAGCTCCATCCAATTTTCTATTCCATGCTAGACTTGATTGCTTCAAGCCATATAAAGCTTTTTGTAATTTGCACACTTTATTTGGATGATTTTTATCAACAAAACCTTCAGGCTGATTCATATAAATCTGTTCTTTAAGGTCACCCTGCAAGAACGCTGTTACTGCATCCATTTGATCTATCTCCAAATTATATTTGGCTGCTAAAGCGATCAAAAATCTCAGAGATGAATATCTTACAACGGGTGAGTATGTTTCCTGAAAATCTATACCTTTACGTTGTGCGCATCCTCTGATTACTAGTCGCGCTTTATATCTCGGAGCATTACCTTTTTCATTCCTTTTTATTTTGAACACCCATTTACAACTGATGGCTTTCTTATCTATTGGAAGGTCTGTTAATTGCCAGGTTGAATTTTCCTTCAAGGAACTAAATTCCTCATTCATGGCTTCAATCCATTGTTCTCTATCATGCCGATTCATGGCTTCATCTATAGTACATGGTTCAATTGAATCCACATCCATTGCACTATAGACTATATAGTCATCTAATATTTTGGGTTTTGGTAGTCTGGAAGAACGTCTTACTATGGTTGACGTATCCATCGTTGAATCATTATCACGAAAAATATCACGTTCTGTTTCGCACATCTCTGATGATTCCGGTTCCCTTACTTCATCCAAAATTTCTAATTGCATGTCGTTTACATTTTCTTGGTCATCTTGCAGCTGAAAATGAACTTCAGAACGAGGTTGATTATCATCACATCTGTTAATTTGATTTTCAATAAAAATAACATCACGCCTAACTATAACGTTTTTCGTGGATGGCTGATATAGGCGATATCCTTTTGAATCTGCTTCGTATCCTACGAAGATACATTCTTCACACTTCGGATCCCATTTTTTACGTAACTGTTTAGGAATATGTGAAAAACATCTGCATCCAAACGTCCTCAAATGACTCAAGTTAGGTTTCCTGTTTGACCATACTTCCTCAGGAGTCATCTCCAATGATTTATGTGGAGACCTATTTATCAAATAAACTGCTGTCGCTGTTGCTTCTGCCCAAAATGTTTTGTCAAGGTTGACATCGTGTATTAAACTTCTAGCTTTTTCTACAATTGTCCTGTTGCATCTTTCAGCTAGACCATTCTGTTCTGGCGTATATGGAATTGTTGTCTGGTGTCGAATACCTGCTTTTCTTAAAAGCTTGTCGAATCTGTGGTTAACATATTCTGATCCATTATCTGTTCGGAGAATTTTAATATGTTGACCAGACTGTTTCTCTGCAAAAGATTTGAAATCTTGGAAACAATCATAAACCATATCCTTGTTTTTCATAAAATATATAAATATTTTCCGTGAATAATCATCGATGAAAGTTAAAAAATAACGATTTCCACCAATTGATTCAGATTCCATCGGTCCGCATACATCGGAATGTACTAATTCTAGTATTTTTGTAGCACGACTACCTTCTTTAGGAAAGGGGTTTCTGTGCTGTTTGCCTTTAGCACAACCTAAACAATTTAAACTTTCTTCATTACTGAAGCTTATTCCTTTAACATATCCATTTTTCAATAGCATCATATTGTCAGTGTTCATGTGTCCCAAACGTCTATGCCATTGTTCAAATTTGACTGATGAACCTGCTAAATTACATTGACCTATATTCTGTGATGGTTGATCCAATACATACATATTATCTAGATTACTTGCGGTAGCAATTAACTTATTTTTCTGATTATAAATTTTGCAATTGTTTTTGCTAAATATTATAACATTACCTTTATTTGTAATCTGACTAACTGACAAAAGATTAGTTGCTAATTCGGGTACATATACAACATTTTTAACGTCAACTGTATTACTGATATTATGTGTACTCACTTTAATTTCTATTTGTCCTTTACCTGCAACATTTAATTTCTCATTATTTGCCAGCACAATTTCCTTTACCAAGTCCGAATTAAAATCACTTAGCCAATCCTTTTTATTGGTCATGTGTACTGAAGCACCACTGTCAATATACCATTTATCACAATTAAGTTGTTTTGCAGTGCAGCTTGAATAAAACGCCGACTTGTTTAAAGATTTTTGTCTTGCAAATCTCTGAGCCTTTGAATTTTGAGGACAATCAACAGCTATATGCCCGTAGCCGTTGCATTTAAAACATCTGATACCTTTTGTATTTGACTTCTGATTATAATGTTTTCTTTTACTAAGAAAAGCCTGATTATAGTTTAGAAGATCAGCTGATGATGATTCAATTTTAATATCTTGCAAGATTTTTGTTTTGATGCTGTCTGCCGTTATAGGTAGACCAGAATTTTCCAATCCCATTATCATAGGCTTATATTCATCAGGTAGTCCGGTTAGAAGTAGTGTCCCTATCCACTCATCACTGACATGAAAACCTATTCCATTTATTTTATGAGCTGTGGTGATTACCGTGTTTACATATTCATCAACAGACTTGCACTGAGATAATTTTGTTGTAGTTAACTTTCGCAGAAGTCCTACACGTCTACTTAACCCTGAATCTTCAAACACACTAACTAATTTATGCCATACCTCTTTAGCCGTCTTTGCATCTTGGATGTGTACATAAATAATTGGATCGACAGACAATATAATTTTTGTTCGAGCCTTAGTGTCCTTTTTATCATCCTTGACTTCCTCCTTGCATTCAACACACTCCCACAAATCCTCGTGTTCCAAATAAGTTCGCATGGCAAACTTCCAGGTATTGAAGTTGTCTCTGCCGACAAGTTTTTCAATCGGAGCAATTCCTGCTGTACTTGACGTCGCCATTTTGAATTCGGTGATCAAACAATTATCCACAAGTTGATCGATAATTCCCTCAATAATTTTTATATAATTATTGTTCTCCAGCTTTACTGCTAACTATATGACTGGAACTGACTTTTATGTTTACAGCGTATTTATACGTAACCTGGGGTACTGGGCCCATAACCTATTAGAATTAAAGAACACGGAAATGTTAATTCAGAGTGTTTTTATTATAATATAAAATATACGTCTAGTTGCGTTGAAACAAGAACTCGAAGTGAAGTTCGAACAAGAGTATGATAAGTATGACAGCTTAACTCTAGGTTTACATGATAGCTTAATACTACGTTTACAAAGATTGACGTTTCTATATTCTAACAAAAATGCACACGGCAAGAAAAGGAAGAAAGAAATAAAAAAAAATCGAAAAAAATCAAACTCTCTTTAAAACTTTTATGAATTGCAAATGTTTCATTTTCGTAAATAAAAGAGAAGGGGCGGAGTTTTCACGTTTTACTCTCATAAAATGTTCCCGTGCTTTTGTAAAACCGGTTTTCATGAAATATTGACAATGTTTTGCTTGCATGTTGTTGCTGTAAATGGAAACATGTTGTTGCTGTAATCTTGAACAGCACCTGTTTCTGTTTACATTCGTTTTGCTATGAAGAGTTTAAGTGGGAGACCTCAATACTCATACTGGATTCTCCGATATTTTCGGGAAAAATGAGAATTTTATTTGAGAGGAATTTTACATCACCTTCTGCATCTGGGCCAAAGCGAAATTTATCTTTTTCTTAAAAATGGGAGGTAGTGTGACCTTATGTACATTATTATGAATAGGTTGAAAGGATTTTGAGGAATTTAATAAGATTTTGTCGTTCGGGTAATCCTACGTTCTCTCGATTTTTGTTTCTAACTAGTTGTCTCAGTCGCACTGCAATATTGCATAGCCACGATATTTTCCACCAATCATGCAAAAGACGAAAGTATATGAAATTACTTGTTTCATTCTAAAAAACAACAGCAATTCTCCAATTTTGTTCTACTGCTTCTTAACTTGTCATTAGGTTAACTTTGGGAAAAACACCTCTAAAAAACCTGTCATTCCTGTTCAGTAGAGATGACTGTTTCCATGTCAATGACTTTGGTGTGAGATGTAACGTATAATTATTTATAAATTCTTTTGTTGTATCTCCCCGAACAAATACGATGTTAAATTTCGATCCAAACGCTTAAGCTCGAGATTGCCAAATTTACTTAATTGTTCAGTACATTCTGTACTAGATGTAGGATACTTGAAAATTATTTCTTTCGCAAAAGACTTATTTTGCGCAGCGAATCCAGCAAAAAAAGTGACCTCCGGAGAAGTACTCCACATTTACCAAACAGTAGCTCCTTATAGATTACGTATTTAGGTAAAATTAAGCACAATGATCAGTTAACCTGCCTTATATTTGTTTTTACAGGCTGGTGTACACATTTTTATCTTTAACTATATCAAGGCTGCTGTCATGTTCTGCATATACAATACATGTCACGGTTGTTTTTAGTGCTTCTTTAAACCTTCCTTCAATTCGAACCGTTCCCTGATTCAATAGATTTCCATATGTTGAATTATATGAGAGATCTGTTATTAAATCAAAAGCAAGTAGAAAACACCCGTTGTCAAAAAATTTCTTTGAAATTTGGTATTCTTTATCGAAATAACGTATACCGGTTCCTTTAAACAGGGTAATATATCCTCGAGTGCTAGAAGGATTTTCTTTTGAATAATCAAACTCTAGAGGTTGATTTGGCACCTGTACCCCATTCACCGATAAGTTAAACCTGGTGATGTTGCTGTGCTTGCAGTTGTAAGAATTTTTTGTTCGTTTTCCAGTATATGCATCGTTGTCAACCATGCCAAATACTAGTAGATTTGGCAATTGTCCTATAACCACATTGTCCAAAGATAATGTAAATGTAGGTATTTGCGGGTAATGTATAAGTCTTAACTTCAACTCGTTTATACTGATATATAGCGTTAGAGCGTTGGAGAACAGCTTCATGAGCCAGCAAGATGTTAGGGTTGATAGTTAGATGATTCATGTACATAGTTGCTTCTACTGTCTTAACTCGTGGAGAATTTTCATCATCTTTTGGCCAAAGGTAAAATTTCGATTTTTCGAGTCTATAAGACTACTCGTAAATCAACACCGTTCATTAATAATTTATCTTGGTTAAACATATCGTCGTGAATCTTTCCCATTAGCTCAATAACATTACTTTTATCAAACAGCTTTTGTCAACCAGCCAACCGATTCCAAATGTGTTGAAGCGGCATCTTTTCCGTAATTTAATAAATTCTCAATATAGGCTCTATAGTTGTAATTGTTATCAGTTTGAGCTAGTCATTTTCCATTTAAGTAAATTATACGTTGACGAAAAAGTGACTGGAGTATGTTATTTACAAGGCCTGGGTCTTCATCACGAACAGTGTCTTTGGTTTTATCCGGTTTAGTTATTTCGATATCATCACCTGTGTAAAGTTCTTCTTTGCCATCCTTGATTTTAACCAGTTGTAATTTCAAACGAAGCGATATGCTTGATAAGTCTCGATATGTGTCACCATGTCCTAGCAATACAAATTCCAATACCGATGAGTTATCTAGAGAAGTTATAGGTTTATAAGATACTTCTTCAGTTTTTAAGATGGTGTAGAGAAAAGGTCTAACTCAGATTTTATGCAGTCGTTGTATGAAGGCATGTTGTCTATTTATCAAAAATATCTAACACTCGTTTACGTATCTTACGTTTATTTTTAATAGATGCTCTATTAGCTGTCTTTTTTGTTTTTAAACCTGTTTTAGTTGTCTTTTTTTGTTTTTTTGAACCTCTTTTAGCGAACTTTGGTGATTTTGAACGCTTTTTACGTTTACAAGCTGGAGCGAAATGAAAAGTTGCAAAAGGGTTACGTCTTTTTAAAAGAATACGACTGCTACTTCTTACATCACCCATGCTTCCAAACAGCTTATTTATACCGCTAAACCCCCGCCACTTTGAACTGAATAATATTTAGTATAATATGAATTCATTTTCGAGGTTATGCAAAATGCTATTAACTTCACACTATGTTAAATTGGTTGTTGTATGAGTATTTATAGTTTATTTTCTTTTAAAATGGAGCATTATATATGTCGGAATATAGTCTGACTTGAAATCAATTAATTTCCCTTGCTGATTATAGCAATACTTTCGATAAACGTTTTTTCAATAGGGCAGTAATCTACGTGTTTAAATCTTATTGTGCTTTCACATTCTTTTAAAGGTATTACATATACGTAAGTATCGTACTAACTGATCAACTATAACTCTGCGCTGAATAATATCAGTGTAGACATAAATTATATTTTTTTCATAACAGTCCTTTGCTATTTGCTGAGACTCTTGCGGTAAGTTCATTGTCAATTCTCTAACTGATCTTTCCGTCTATTAAGTTTGTCTATTATTGCCATATGTTCCTGATGTAATCCTGACGTAATCCTGCCATATTAAAAGATTCTTTTATTTCTGACAATATGGCGTCAGACCAGTGGCGTCACTAGGGTTGGTGTCACCCAGTACGGTAACTCATGATGTCACCCCCCTCACAACACCCCATAGACATCCTCCGAGTCCGCCAGTGCTAAATAACGGAAAGATGTAGAATCCTTAGTAACGTTTATAAAAATAGTTCTTATATTTACAAAGGCAATAGAAGAAAAAATTAATTCAAGGTCGGTTGGTAAAAGATTGTAAGAACTTAAGAACTAAGAACTATATAGAAAATATGTTACTTTTTTAATTGTTATTTTAACATTAAATTTTATGTCATATTAAATCTTGACTAAATCAAAACTTTCCTTTCCTGGCCTCTAAAGCTGCAAACTTGTTAATTACTTCATCAAAATCAACTCCTTTCGCCAAATTACTTCCAATTGATAATATTACAAGATTAGAAAGCCTTGACTGTCTCATGGTAGATCGCAAATAGTTCTTTTGAAAAACTCCTCTCACATGAAGCCACAGACACACAGATCGTAAGAAATAATTGTAGGCTCACTGAGAGATATGGGAGAGACTCTAGGAAATCCTATTCAGCTATGAATTTCAAAACGTCAAGTAAAGTACTGACCAGTCTTTGAGTTTTTCGAGATCAATCTCTACTGCCTTCAAGGTGCTTTCTCAGCCTTGGTATTTCTAATAAAAGCTCTTCCTCTGATAACTCATCATAGAAAGTGGCCAATTTTCGAATGGACACCAGTAACTCTTCTTCAGTGGAAGATATCAAACTCTTGGCTTGAACAGCCTCAAGTATGGCTGCTACTTCCTTAATGGCTCTTGATCTGATCTGGAGTTCAAAATGGAAACGATCAATACACTCAAGCATCGCTTTCTTGTTTTCTTCTTGTAGAGTTAGTCCAGCATCTCTCGTCATCTCACCTGTCATCCTCTTCTTGAACCTGGGTCTGCTCTCTAGTCAAATTCCATATTGGTCTGATTTTAAAAGCACCTGTTCAATTGCCTGCTCCACAAGGTGATTGCGCTGCTCGTACATAAAAGTCTTAGCGCCTCTAGCTTTGTCACCACCTTGTCAAGAGTTAAGCCCTTAGTCTGAAGATTAACTTCTTCAAGTACATCACACCGAAAGAAGAGGTAGCACAGAAACGTGAAATTGCAGACAGCAGGTAAGAGACCTCGGGCTGTACCTCTTGTGTCTGAATTTTCATCTGGATCACATAGAGCTTCAATTGCCGCCACACATTCATTTTTCTTTCACTGCTTTTACTGCAGCATGATGATAACTACAGCGTGTTGTTGATAATCTTTTTACTGAGACTCCAGTGTGGTTCAGTAAAACATCCCATCGGTGAGTATGGAAGCAGCAAAGAAGGAAAACATTGTCTCAAAAATTCCAAAAAATTTGACTCATGAAGCATTTTCAGCAAAAGAGTGTTGGCCGCACAAGTCCCAAATCCTGCTGCTGCTGTCACAGTCCACAAAAACTCATACCGTCAGAAAAAAACGAAACACACCATCCGGTCCTGAAGGGACCCTTACACCAAGTACCTTTACTTACATCGAAGACATAGATGTAGTGTCTCCAAGCCGTGCCCCGTCCACCCAATGACACTTTGGCCAATATTTTACAGTGTCTCTCATATGACCTGTAAGAAGCGGAGGAGCGGACCTTAGTCAACCACCACCGTTAAGAGGACTCCAGGAGAGTGATGGGAGAAACAAAAACAGATCTAATATTCCATCACGTTATTAAGAATTTCTTATTATTGAAGAATAAAAGATTATAAAAAAATTGTCAGGCAATAAATTTATTTTCTTAAATTGTATGTAACCCTATCTATTTTCCCTTTTATCGAATTTTAATGTCTTGAGTGAACTGTTCCAGTTGCTGTCTGGATCCATATTTCTATTCCTTCGGTATAATACTATTGAACATGATATTAATTTGTTAGCAAAGGTTTGTGCTGTTGATGTGCAAGTTGGCGGAAATGTGCGAGATTCCTTTGAATGCGGAAATTGACGCGTCTGGATCTACTTTTTGTTAAACTAAGATGCCTTGGTGACATCCTCAATTGATCTAGTATACGCTAATAAAATTTGGATTGATTTTCTTTTCGTATTCAGCCGGACCGGTTTTATTGTTGATCTTCTATATATTTGCCAACCTTATATTCCTCTTATATTGCTTGGCGATATGGACAACGACAAATTAGGCGCTCGACATCAATGGAGAATTATTCCTTTTAGATCCCTCAACAAATATATTGGTATAACGTTGGATGAAGATAAAATAGCTGGATGATCCATTGAACACGGATTCAGCCTATCTTTCGGTCAAGTTATGAGAACTTGACAGAAATTTAAACAAATTATAATATTATAACATTTTCGCTCTTCCGTCTGCACCTTTTCGATGCAATCAACAACTCTATGTAGGTATAGATTGGTCAATTGCTTTGTTTCAATGTAGATATCCCTGATGTCTTAGATGTTTTTTATATATTGTTATGAAAATTAATTCAACTATTTTGGTGGTGACTATATGATTGTGCCAAATGATAAATATAGTTTTTTTACACTCTTTCTCCTTGTTTTTTATTTAGATTTCAGTTTTAGTCTCGCGAACTTTTCCGATTATAATTCTTTTTCCTCCCCACCTTGTGCAAAAAAAAATCTTTTTTCCGACCTGACGTTTTTGTCTTTTGTCCCAGGCAGATTTTATTCACGTAGTCTGGCCAGAGTGGCAGCACAATCGTTGAGTGAGCTTAAGCGGAGTGCACTCATCATCCGTCAGTTGTGCCTACGATTTACAAATACAAATATAATTTGAGATAAGCCCAGCAATAGAATCATGAATTGTATACTTGGATAGAACTGTGCTAAGAATTAAGCAGCAAGAATTATCACTCGAACTGTCAGTTGTATTTACAGTATATGTAACATGAATTCATCATTAGAATTGTTAATAGTGAAGCATAACTAGATGTAAGTGTTAAAATTAGCATTATAGATCATAATCAAACCAGAAAATATGTATTAAAATTATCTAAGTGAATATCTGGCCCGGATGGCCTCGACGCCGTGGGCTAAAGCTTTATTGTGCTAGGCTTAAGGTTATGCATTAAAGTAAGTTTAAAAATTAAAATCAAATTACTCTCAATAGACATTTCATAAAAAGAAATTTTCGTCACTTACCCTACTTCCGTTCGAAGGCCTTCTGGAGCTGGATATAGGGTCTCTGTAAATAAGCGTTTAGTAAAGCAAAAGTCTCCCCTGGGGATACTGTACACAGGAAATGATGACAATACATTTTGGTAGGTATCTTTGTCCTGAGAATTATGCGAATTAATACGGATTTTTCCTACGCTTTTCCTAGAAGCTTCTTTTAGCTGTGTTCAGAGTACACATTCGGTTTATTATCTAAAAACAATCTCTACTATTACTTCACTTCCGCACAAGAGATTCTATACTCACACGCTTGCCCAGCGTTCTATATGCAAATTGCTTACGTTCAAAAAGATTTTGCCAACTAGAAGATTATTAATCCATAAGCTTAGATATCTTTTCATTTATAACCTTCACGGTACTAGTTTAAAGTATAATAATTCAATTATTGCCAGGCATAAGCTATTGGCAAAAATTACGAAAATCTTAACTGCTTTTTTAAATGTATTAATTGTGCAATGAAATCGGCTGAACTCACGCACAAAAAAAAAAATCTTAATTATTGTAGTCAATTCATAGGTTAGAAGAATTACTTAAAAGTCTACTATCTTAGTCATCTTCAGATGAAAATTCCACACAAAAAGAAATTACGAACAATCTCAAAAATCTTCATCAGTTCCGCAAAATTTTCTTTGCTGAGATAACTCAGGAATATAAATTCCTCCTTAATAATTATGTGATTAGGTACATACGGTTCCACCAATTGGTTTTCAGGAGACAGCCACTCAATTTTTCTTTTGTTACGTCCAACCAGCTATACTGCAAAATCAGGCCCGCATAGATGTAGACATTCTGCTAATTCTAAAATTATTTCTGCCATCCGCAGTTACTTCGTCTTGTTTTCAGTTGTCTTAATTGTTTTGTATTCGTTGCTTTAGAAATTTCGTTAATTTTATTTTTCTTCCCGTATACCTTTAAAAATTTTAATTTAATCAAAATCATAGAACCCGAACAGAACTGCCACTCTTTTTTCATTCCCTCCCGGGGGCTTATTCTTGAATTAGACCTAAAACACAATTGGAGCGTTTCAGCCAGATTGAGATTTGTTGACAATGTAAATCAATATAGAAGAACACAATTCAAGCTGTAGCTTTTTTGCCAGCTTCAAGCTGCCTTGAGATTTGATTAAATTGCAAATTTCAAGTCCAATGGCTGTACACTTGAGGGAATTTTGAATGTATCCATTCCAGATGTGAATAGTTTCTGTTGACACATTTTTTGAGACAATTGAGAAGTAAACAGCTACCAAAAATACAAAAATGGAAGAAAACTTATAGAGTTGGTGAAAGATAAGCAGTTCCTGTAGGACATAAAAAAAACTAAGTATTTTTTTTACATATAGTTGGTGCATCTCGATAACTATCCAAAACGGCATGAATTTATCGTAATTTTGGAAAATCGGATGCATTTCTGTCGTTTCTTATTAAAAGTTCTCACCATAAACAAGTTTAAGTTACAAATGTCAAAAACGCCAGTTGTGTTTAATTCGAATTTTTCAGTTAGCTTTAGAAGAAAGCTGGCGATAAACCTGGCTAAAAAGCTCCAATTGTTTTTCAGGCATTACGAATGGTTTTTACGAATTCGTTATATAACGAATACGGATTTCAAAAATACCACATGCACATTCTGCTGCGTTCCTTTTCTTGTTCTGAATGAATCTGTATGAAACGACAGAACGATGTCATAATTTAATTCTGTGCTCATAGAAAAGGAACGAAATAGAGCCATTTAAAGTGTTTGACGTTTCTTCCATTTGATAAAAGCAAGTATAAATTCGTAAAAAAATTTTGTTTATGGAAAATAAAGCCATTTTCCAACAAAGGCAAGTAAGGTAAGTAGTTTCCGCTTATCTGAAAATACTTTAGAACGATAAGGACAAAACATAATCCAGCAAAATTTTACTGAGTAAAATGTCAAATTCCCCTATGAAGGGGAAATTTTTACTGCCATAATTAGCCATAAAAAGTTCTAGCCAGAAGTATATTTTATGGCAGTAAATTTTGCTATTATGGCAGTAAACTCATACATATAACTACAAGCGTGTACGATTATAATTGTTTACACGCACACAAAATAAAAATATTTGAAGCAAGTTTGTTTTCTCAAGCAAACAATTTTAGCTAAGCTAAAAATGAAAAACACCTTAAAGTGGAAAAATGCGTTTTTTATTTGTCTTCAGGATATTATTTTTACAAATTTACAAATTATAAAAAGTAATATTTAAAAATATCCAAGAATTAATTGAAGAAATTGTATAGAATGTTATTAAATGTATCAGAGGTGTGTATACTTTGTTACAATGAGACCAAATTCAGCTATAATTTAAACCCTTTCTTAATTTTAACACCACGGTCTTTGATCTCAGTTTTCTCAAATTCATGGTTTTGCAAATAATGTGTTTTTAATTTGCACGGGAGGTATGGTATTCAACGCCAATCAGAAAACTTCGCTTGGTATTTCAATGCATATTATGCAGGAATGATCCCTCTGAAACCATCAAGAAATACAACCTACTAAATATCCTGTTATGGAAGTATGTTGAAGGCGACTTGACCAGGACGTTAAGTCCAAACTGCCAGCATGGGCTGACAGATCGCCTGATGACAACGATAGCACAGGGCGGCATGCTAGCACCTCGGCTAAGGGTGGCGGAGAGTGTGGGGGAGTTCCCGAAAATACCTGCCGCTGTCATCATCCATAATCAAAAAAATTTCATGCCTGCATACAAAAGAGCCGACACACACTCGGTCCTGAAGGGACCCTTACGTCACTTACCTACTTACTGTGGAAGGCGCAGATGTTCTGCCTTCATGGCCTTGCCCCATCCTCCCTATGACTCTGCTCGGCACTATCTGCAAAGTCCCTTTGGCTGACCTGTGGAAGAAATTAGAGCGGACCTATGCGACCTTCATGTGATAGGGCTCCGGGAAGTGAGAGGAGAAATAAAATTATTTACCAATTCATACTACGTTATAAACTGTATATATTCAAGCAATGTGTACTATTATGAAACGAGTACGGCAGTTAAAGTATATGATAGTAAGCTTTCCTAACGCCTATCGGTCTACATATCTTGGGCCAAGATTCTATAGTTCTCTATCTCTATATCGAGTACATACGATGAAAACTTTAAGTTCATCTGTTCAGGTAATGTGATCTTACTACATAAATTCAAAGGTATAATAGTCCGCTAATTTATTGCTTATCAGTATAATTGTAATGCGGAAGAAAAAGATACGATCAGCTATATCGAGTATGTATTACTAGGATTTTAAATTCATTAGTTCAGTCATTGCAATGATGAAGTCTGATTATATACGTATACTTTGTATAACAGGAAGCTTAGCTATCGCTCATCAAAATAAAAATAATAAGAGGAAAAATGTGTGATCAAAACTATATCTAATATGTATTGTTAAAGTTTTAACTTCATTTGCGTAGACCATACAATAATAAGGTCTGAGTAGGTACATGTATATTGAATAAGAGGCTTAATTATTACATATCAACATAAATATAATAAGGAGAAAAAAATATTTGATCAAAACTATATCTAAAATGTATTGTTAAAGTTTAAATTCACTTATTTAGGCCATGCAATACTAAAATTAATTTGATTATGCACATGTAGATTGTATAATGAGACGCGTAACTCTTGCATATCAACATACGTATAAGAAGAAAAATTATGACCAGAGCTATATATATGTTATGTATTATTAAAATTTTGAATTCATTGGTTTAGCCAAGGCAGTAATAAAATTTTTGACTATGTACATGTATACGCCATGATAGGAGGCTTAGTTCTTGCCTATCAACATAAATATAAAACGAAATAAATATGACCACACCATATCCAGTATATACTATTAAGATTTTAAACTCATTCTCTTAATCAATGCAATAATAAGATTTGGTGGTGTAAAATGATTAGGTGACGACAACTTACAATTTTTCCTGTTGATGATGCTCCCTCGCTGAGGCGCCCCAAGAGGTTTCACCATGTCACTGGATTCAATCTTTTTCGTGTACTTATTGAGGCTAACGCAAAAGAAAAGAAATTTAAATGCATGCAAGGTATTATACTCTATCTACATGTCACATTTACATATATCTGTACAGGGTTACCTATTGACACCGAACTACTGCACATTGCTTGTAACTTAATCTGCATAAAACAAAACAATTGACTGGATGAGTTGATTAGTTGATTTCGTCAGCCTGCATTTCCTCAGCGAACCTTTGCACAATTTAAGAGGGGTTTCTTCATTCCGAGTTGCTACGTATCACTTTCAATACCTTAGGTGGTTCAGCGTGTTATCTGGACTATAGATGCCTTGAGGTTATTGCTTGTTCTGTTATTAGGGTACTACGTGACAAGCTATGTACGTATATACTAGATAAGGCTAGAATTTAGCCGACAGTGCTATTGGCCTCGGATACTGCCAAATGACCTGCAATTAGATGTCTCGGAAAATTCCTTTTAGGTGGGCGGAAGGAATGTCGGGAACCAATTGATGGCTAAATTACTGCCTTTTCAGACCCGAGTAGATTCTTCTCGATTGATGGAACCTTCTTTAGCGACTTCCACATGCGTTTTCTCCTTTTGATTTTCGGAGCGGATCTAATGGTTAAATGTTCCTTCTCCAATCACAAGATTTGCGCTTACCAACTCCGTGCTCAAATATGCACCTTTTTTCTTGATTTGTTTATCGCGATCCTTTTCGATTTTATTTTTTCGTTTTACCACACACCTTCTCAAAGTCGAGACTTCCAAAAAAAAAAAAAATTCGAGAAGCTTCTTCTTCTTTCTGTCACTGAACATGACACCGAGCTTGAGGAAGCATTTCTCTCGGTCGGGGCGCGTTTTGGTTTCATGCTGTAGTCGACAACAAGCCGGGCATACACGCTTCAGTCCGTGGTGACATATTGCTATATGCAATATGCTACGACCATAACAGGGCAGAGTGGTCTGCGCCACCCGTGGTTCAGACGACGCTGAAAAATGGTCGACTGAGCTAGCCGGTCTTACACATAGGCCTCATCACTGCGGGCGCTCAATGTGTGTCACGACCCACGACCCTATGCTTTCCTCATCCTCAGACTCTACTTCCGATGACACGTCGAGGACACATCCTTGAAGTCTCGTCAGTCTTCGATCAGACTTCGACATCCTTCTCCGTGTGGGGAAGCCAAAGCTACATCGACAAGCTGGTAACCCAAAAAATCCAGCCGGTCGATGCCTCTCTGCCTTCCTTCACCGAGATGCTGAGGAAGCCCCGCGATCAGTAACCTAAAGAACTGATCGCTAAGCTTTCCCGGCGCAACCTCTCACCCTGATCTCAGACTGCGATTGTTCAAGGGTGTGTCTCCAAGGCGTCGTCGAAGTAGTGACATGTTGACAGCCGAATATGGGAATGGATTCCAACAGGTATATCACCCACCATTGACGGGGCAATAGGAGGGCTTCGTGATATCCTATAGTTTACCAGTTAAGCTGGCTGGATGCCTTCTTAGGGCTACCAGGAATAAACGACAATAAGTATCGACGATGTTTTCATACTGATGATCACTGCTTGATGTCTTTAGCGTGATAGACACCTAACAGTTTTCCCCGCAGATCTTCAAGTTCGTATAGTGAGTTTCCTTTCTTGGCTCTAACCCGACATTTAACAAATTTTCGTCCCAGTTTAGCACTAGTCTGCTGTTGGAAATTGCTTTGGGCAAAAGTCCTTCTAAATACCTCCTGACCAACTTTGAACTCGACGGGTTTTGCCCTGAGATTGTAGGCTTTTGAACCCTGTTCGAATGCGTGTTGTAAATTTTCCTGCACTCTCGCACGGATCAATCTCATTTTATCTTCTGCGTCTACTCTCAGTGGCTCATTAAGAGTTCCAATGCTCCTCAAGATGGAATAGGAGCTGCCATGTTCTATCATTTGTTGACCGAAGAGTGTTCGATAGGGAGAGAAACCAGTAGCTTGATGGAAAGAGCTACGGAGGGAACTAGCTATTTGGCTCAGTTTCTCATCCCATCTGGTGTGTTCCTTCTGGATATAGGCCCTAATCCCTGACAACAGAGACCGGTTTACTCGCTCTGAGGCGTTTGCTTGCGGCGAGTAAACTGCCGTTCGCATATGCTTTACCCCATACTTTTCCAGTAGTCTGGCGAACTGAGCCGAGCAAAACTGGACTCCATTGTCAGAGACTATGGTCTCCGGAACTCCGAACACGTGAAACACTTCAGTCTCAATGAATTGGCATACATTGAGCGTAGACGCTTTTCTCATAGGTTTGAGAAGTGGGAATTTAGAAAAGTGGTCAAGAACTATCAGAATGCAGACGTTTCCTTTAACTGACCGAGGATATGGACCTAAGAAATCGACGTACAGCTTTTGCCATGGTCGTTCTATCACAGACTGGACTTTCATCGGTGGTCGCAAAATAGTATTAGGAGCCTTCGTTTCTTTACACACGTCACAGGCGGCTACGTAATTTCTGACATCAACTGTCATTCGTGGCCAGTACAGATGTCTTCGCAGACGTTCTAGGGTTTTCCCTATTCCTCCGTGTGAAGCTAGCGGCGGATCATGCGCTCTCGAAATGACGTCGGTGACAAGCCCACGTGGAATCCAAAGCTTCCACGCTTCTTCCTCCTGGATCGGATCGCCTGTTCTCGGAACAGTCCGAATATACACGAAGCCATCCCTGACGCAAAGATCTGGTAGTTTGCCAGAAGTCGTTTTAACCTTATGCCTCAGTTCTTCATATTCCAACGAATTGAAATATGGCGAACTAAGGTCAACTTCCGGGCCAGGATCTTCGTTTGTGTTCATGCTGTCACAATGAATGCGTGACAGCGCATCAGGGACTACGTTCAGGCTTCCTTTCCTGTGTTCAATAGTGAAGTCGAAGCCCTGAAGCTTCAAACTCCACCGAGCAAGTCTTCCGCTGAGGTCCTTTTGAGACATCAGCCATTTCAAGCTCGCGTGATCCGTCACTATCTTGAACGGCATAAGCTCTATGAAGGGCCGGAACTTCTGTACGCTCAAGACTGCAGCTAGGCATTCTTGCTCTGTGACGGTGTAATTTCGTTGAGCGGAGTTCAACTTTTTCGAGACGTAGGCTATTGGCTTCTCGTGGCCATCGTCATCTAGCTGAAGCAACACTCCTCCAATACCTTGTTGGCTCGCATCGCACTGAATGACGAACGGTTTGGTGAAGTCTGGACTCACTAGCAACGGAGCAGAAGTAAGTTTTTGTTTGAGTAGATCAAGAGACGTCTGGGCTTCAGATGTCCATTTGAACTGACTCGGGTTTTTCAAAGTGTCTGTAATGGATGCAGTCAAATCAGCATAGTTCGGAATAAACCGTCTGTACCATCCTGCCATACCTAGTAGGCGTCGGGCTTGCCGAACAGTTTTAGGTGACGGATAGTCAACTATGGCTGATATTTTGTCAGGGTCAGTTCTCATACCTCCCCTTCCTACAATGAATCCCAGGTATTTAGTCTCCTTGATACAAAACTTGCTCTTCTCGACGTTTATAGTAAGGCCAGCTTTCCTCAAACAATCCGCTACCCTGGCTAGCAGCATGAGATGAGTGTCAAAGTCAGATGATAGAATTAATAAATCGTCTAAATAGACGAGAACGTTCTCACGAAGATCGAAAGGAATGACTTTATCCATGAGGCGGCACATCGTTTGGGGAGCGTTGCATAGGCCGAATGGCATCACTGTGTACTGATAGAGAGGATGACCAGGTACTGTGAAAGCGGTCTTCTCTCTGGAATCAGTGTCCAGTGGGATCTGCCAGAATGCATCTTTCAGGTCCAGGCTCGTTATGTAGTTTGCCGGAGGAAGTCGACTCAGAAGTGCGTCTATCTGCGGTAGCGGATAGGCGTCCTTCTTCGTAACCGAGTTGACCTTCCTGGCGTCAAAACAAAGCCGGACCTTTCCAGGCTTCCTTACCAGAACGACTGGAGAGCTCCAAGGACTCTGGCTCTCCTCTATCACACCCAGTGATAGCATTCGCTCTAATTCTGCATCCATCAAACTTTGCACTGCCGGGGAAATCGGATAAAAGCGCTGTTTTATCGGGGCGGCGTCATTCGTATCAATCTTGTGAGTGACCAATGATGTTTTTCCCAGGCCTAAAGAGGCGAAAGAGGGGAAAAGCTGTTTTGTGCTCTCTAAGCGTTGGTGTTCTAAACTAGAAAGGATATGCCCATCGGTGTCAGAGGTAGCTATTCCACTTGGATTCACTTCTGCGACTATACCTAGGACATCCGGAGCTAACCCAAAGAGGCGCCAGAAGTCTATTCCCAGATATAGTGCCTGTGTGAGCCCAGGAACCACGTAAAAACGCACGTTTTGGGTCTTATCACGGAAAGTGACGTCCAAGTTCACATGACCATGAACAGTCGTCATGGCACCATTAGCTACTTGGACCTGTGTCCGATACTTCTTCCATTCAACCTCTGCTTCAGCAAGCTTCTCGAGAGCTCCCTGGCCTAGAATACTGACAGTGGCACCACTATCAAGTAATCCAGTCTCAGTTCGCCCGAGCAGCTTTACTTCTGCGTACGGTCGAATGTCGTCTGGCATCGACACGGAAATCTGTGCTAGTTTTTTCCTTTCCAGTTTCATTCGTCGACAGTATTCTCGCCAACGAACGGTTGATCTTTTCCTTTTCGGTCTCATATCCCGGTCGGGAAACATAATCTCCGCTAACTCTGCTACTGAGGAGAAAATTCGGTCTCTTGCTGCTCTGTATCTCTGCAGACGCGTATGATACGGCGTCAGCGGATGTAAAACTGGCTCACGCCCACTCGTCATATCAGAGCTTGGTGGCCGTTTTAAGATAGAAATGGCAGGAGGCCAAATCTCCTGCTCAGTAACCTTGTCGGCTACACGTGCTATAGGTGTCAACGGGACATCGAAGATTAAAGACTCTTCTAATGAAGTGTCTAGCAATGTCACGGGCTCCCCAGAAGTGGAAATGGGAGCTTGGAGATCTGCAGAGAAATCCATCAAGTTCTCCGCCTCTATCAAAGACGTAATCGTACTATCAGGTGTTTTGCTGATATCATCAGAGTCACTGAATGATATCAGAGGACATATCAGGGAGTTTTCGATAGTGTCTGTTAATGGAGCGGACCTTCCTCCTTGTTCAAAGCTTGCACTGGAGTGTTTGATGCATTGATTGCTCGTGATGTCGACGCTGGTCGGAAAGAGGTGTTGGTATTCCCGACCCGTCTGAAGTTTTTCTGTTGACATTGAATGCAATCTGGCTTGAAGGTGTTCTTCCGTCCACATCCGTAACAGAATACAGTTTGTCGTTCCTGCCGGCAATCTTGGTAAAAGTGTCCAGACTGGTCACAATTCCAGCAGGTTACATTTTTAGGGGTTGAAATGGCAGATAGTGAGACTTCGTCGCTACGTCCAGGTGATATATTCAAGTCAGCCTCGGTCAAATGATATCCATCCACCTCACTAACTCTTTGTCCGCGATAAGCGTTCCAACTACTTGCTGTTGCGATGCGCAGCTGCGTCGCTTGGATTTGATTTACCAGAATCCTGAGCTGGTGGATGGTATTGGTAGGATGCAAGCAAATTTTATTTTGTATTTCCGGCAGTAAGTTTGACTTGACTATTTCCAGAAATTCAACGTCTGGCAACGGGTTCTGCAGTTGGTCTTGTAACTGTACTAGATGCTGGTAGTAAGTGGCAAATGACTCTCCTCCTTTCTGCTTGCGCAGCATGAGCTGGACTTTGACCTTAAGGTCGTCTTTGGGTACTCCCCATTCAGCTAATAGAGCTGCTTTCACATACTCCCATGACGGCGTGGAATTTTGCCTCAGGAGAGACCAGTACCAGTCCATTGCTGGTCCAGAAAGCAGAGTAGTCATGTGACGCACCAGTAAGTCGAAGTCTCCCTCCAAAGCCGAATAAGTCAAGGCTTCTACTCGGAATACAAATTCATCGACTGTGAGCCGAGAACTGTCACCGCTGTAAGAGATATTCCACCTGCGGATAGGGCTGCCAGAACGTCGCTGTCCTATGCCTGCAGGAACACGAATAGGTGGTGGTGGTACAGGGTTTGGTGCGGGCTGATTTAGAGGCTGACCAAACGCGGATGGAGGTCGATTAAAGGATTGTCTATGCACATTGGGAAAATCGTCAGATGGTCTGGGATTTCCCATAGCCGGAGGAGGACGTGAAAAATCTATTGGTGGCACCATGGCTGCTACTTGCTGACGGACACTATCTACTAACTCAGACCGTAATGTACTGAGGCTGTGTTCGAGACCTTCACGTACCAGGTCCTGCATTTGTAAGCGTAAGCCTGCCAACAGCGCATCCGTAGCAGCTGAGGTATGGCCTTGAGCTGGGGGTAATGAACTGTCTTGCCGTGAGTTGTGATTAGTGAACGTCCGGGAATGCAAATCGCCCATTCCTGGAGATAACGAGCGTCTATTAGGTGGTGGTAGGTCGAACCTAGGCAGATCTAAGTTCGGCACATCGTGCTTAGTAGACTTCACCGGCTTCACCTTCTTCGGTATTGCACCATTATATTCTCTGAAGTCCTGTTGTGTAATATGACATCGGCAGTTAGGACAACTAGCATGTTCACCTATCCAATGCTGCAGGCATGCTTGGTGAAAAATGTGCTCACATACGGTTATTACAGGCTTCCTTTCGGCCGACCAGCTTGCATCACGACAGATGGAGCATGGTTCAGGTAGCATTGACATACTATTTGTAGCAGGTGGTGGCGTTCTTACTGTAGCCATAGTGAGTAGCAAAATTGAAAACGTTTTGCAAACCAAAAGTTCGAAGAAGAATGTCAGAGAAATTTAAAAAGTCAACAATCGAAATCAACAGGCTCAAACAAGATCGAAGCTAACGAGCTACTAAATTTATTAGCGCGTACTATGTAAATAAAAATAACCAAAAGTAGCTAACTAAATTCCAGTGGATAATTATTATCACTAAAACATTATATACACCAGTTACATACTCGTAATATAAAAATCCTTGGTATATAACAGGTGTATATGCGATAAGCAACAAAAAGCCTTCGGATGTAGGAAGATATTGTATATTCCTACAAAAACGAACTACTGGATCTATAAATACTAGAAAAATTTTTCATTAACTACCAAAATTCAAAATATTCTCATAAATATATAGTCTTTATCCTTTAGATAATTACCATAAATAGAAGAGGAAACTTCTACATACCATAAAGAGACTTTCGCTCTATCTCATACATTTACTAAATTAAAAGTTTGCAAGTTGGGACAAGATCTGTCACTCAGAAAAATATCTTTCCAAACGTCCAAAGAATTTGCTAAAAAAAATGTAATAACGCAAAACAATTATAGCGTTTCACAATTGAAAAAAACGAGATAAGAACAATTCGATCAAAACATTTCTCCCTCACCTCCCGAAGCTAACTCCCACATAAGAGGTCAGGTCGCTCTCTCTCCCCCAAGGTCAAAAACAGGATACAGGCAAGTGACGTGAGTGTGTGCATTGAAAAAGTCAGAGCTCTTGCAGAAATCTGGGAAGAGTAAAGTCGGAGGTATCAAAGACTGAGAATGCTGCCAGAGATTCTTCAGCCAGGCAGTTAGCAGTATGCCAACTCCTGATCACTGAAGATCTCCAGCATCAATCCCATCCTCCGAGAACTCGTTCTCTTCTCCTCACCGAATCGTCGTGTCCAGCTAGTTCGCTAGCCGGGCAGAGTCATGAGTCTGGTCAACTAATTAGCTGGAAGCCAAGAAGTTGTCTCGCAGATTCATAACTCTGTCTAGCCAGTTGCCCAACAGAGACATGTCCCCACAAGAGCTCAAACGAAAATTTCGTGAGGCCACCTACCATTTCCATGGCAGAAGGCCAGCGGGAAAGATCATCCAAAAACATTTCCAAAAACTTTCAAAAAAAATCAACAACTGTTCAGGCTTGAGGCTTGACCGAAGTCAAACCTAAAGCCGGATTTCAACTTCCAAAAAACTTTCATTAAATTCAAAAAACGTTACTTTACTTTAATCCAAAAATTCAAAATATCAAAGACTTCCAATAAAACTTTCAAAATATTACGTTACTTTACAAAAAAAAAATTTTCAACAAAACCAATTAGACTCAGGTCCACCCATATCTTCTACTGGATGTGAGACCTGAGGTCAATCAACTGGCAGACACCAGATGATCATCTCTCTCAAAGTCTCAGTCCCCAGTAAAATTTATATTTAGACCACCGAAGTCTAACTGAGGTGGCCCCACGTTGGGCGCCATTTTGTTATGGAAGTATGTTGAAGGCGACTTGACCAGGACGTTAAGTCCAAACTGCCAGCATGGGCTGACAGATCGCCTGATGACAACGATAGCACAGGGCGGCATGCTAGCACCTCGGCTAAGGGTGGCGGAGAGTGTGGGGGAGTTCCCGAAAATACCTGCCGCTGTCATCATCCATAATCAAAAAAATTTCATGCCTGCATACAAAAGAGCCGACACACACTCGGTCCTGAAGGGACCCTTACGTCACTTACCTACTTACTGTGGAAGGCGCAGATGTTCTGCCTTCATGGCCTTGCCCCATCCTCCCTATGACTCTGCTCGGCACTATCTGCAAAGTCCCTTTGGCTGACCTGTGGAAGAAATTAGAGCGGACCTATGCGACCTTCATGTGATAGGGCTCCGGGAAGTGAGAGGAGAAATAAAATTATTTACCAATTCATACTACGTTATAAACTGTATATATTCAAGCAATGTGTACTATTATGAAACGAGTACGGCAGTTAAAGTATATGATAGTAAGCTTTCCTAACGCCTATCGGTCTACATATCTTGGGCCAAGATTCTATAGTTCTCTATCTCTATATCGAGTACATACGATGAAAACTTTAAGTTCATCTGTTCAGGTAATGTGATCTTACTACATAAATTCAAAGGTATAATAGTCCGCTAATTTATTGCTTATCAGTATAATTGTAATGCGGAAGAAAAAGATACGATCAGCTATATCGAGTATGTATTACTAGGATTTTAAATTCATTAGTTCAGTCATTGCAATGATGAAGTCTGATTATATACGTATACTTTGTATAACAGGAAGCTTAGCTATCGCTCATCAAAATAAAAATAATAAGAGGAAAAATGTGTGATCAAAACTATATCTAATATGTATTGTTAAAGTTTTAACTTCATTTGCGTAGACCATACAATAATAAGGTCTGAGTAGGTACATGTATATTGAATAAGAGGCTTAATTATTACATATCAACATAAATATAATAAGGAGAAAAAAATATTTGATCAAAACTATATCTAAAATGTATTGTTAAAGTTTAAATTCACTTATTTAGGCCATGCAATACTAAAATTAATTTGATTATGCACATGTAGATTGTATAATGAGACGCGTAACTCTTGCATATCAACATACGTATAAGAAGAAAAATTATGACCAGAGCTATATATATGTTATGTATTATTAAAATTTTGAATTCATTGGTTTAGCCAAGGCAGTAATAAAATTTTTGACTATGTACATGTATACGCCATGATAGGAGGCTTAGTTCTTGCCTATCAACATAAATATAAAACGAAATAAATATGACCACACCATATCCAGTATATACTATTAAGATTTTAAACTCATTCTCTTAATCAATGCAATAATAAGATTTGGTGGTGTAAAATGATTAGGTGACGACAACTTACAATTTTTCCTGTTGATGATGCTCCCTCGCTGAGGCGCCCCAAGAGGTTTCACCATGTCACTGGATTCAATCTTTTTCGTGTACTTATTGAGGCTAACGCAAAAGAAAAGAAATTTAAATGCATGCAAGGTATTATACTCTATCTACATGTCACATTTACATATATCTGTACAGGGTTACCTATTGACACCGAACTACTGCACATTGCTTGTAACTTAATCTGCATAAAACAAAACAATTGACTGGATGAGTTGATTAGTTGATTTCGTCAGCCTGCATTTCCTCAGCGAACCTTTGCACAATTTAAGAGGGGTTTCTTCATTCCGAGTTGCTACGTATCACTTTCAATACCTTAGGTGGTTCAGCGTGTTATCTGGACTATAGATGCCTTGAGGTTATTGCTTGTTCTGTTATTAGGGTACTACGTGACAAGCTATGTACGTATATACTAGATAAGGCTAGAATTTAGCCGACAGTGCTATTGGCCTCGGATACTGCCAAATGACCTGCAATTAGATGTCTCGGAAAATTCCTTTTAGGTGGGCGGAAGGAATGTCGGGAACCAATTGATGGCTAAATTACTGCCTTTTCAGACCCGAGTAGATTCTTCTCGATTGATGGAACCTTCTTTAGCGACTTCCACATGCGTTTTCTCCTTTTGATTTTCGGAGCGGATCTAATGGTTAAATGTTCCTTCTCCAATCACAAGATTTGCGCTTACCAACTCCGTGCTCAAATATGCACCTTTTTTCTTGATTTGTTTATCGCGATCCTTTTCGATTTTATTTTTTCGTTTTACCACACACCTTCTCAAAGTCGAGACTTCCAAAAAAAAAAAAAATTCGAGAAGCTTCTTCTTCTTTCTGTCACTGAACATGACACCGAGCTTGAGGAAGCATTTCTCTCGGTCGGGGCGCGTTTTGGTTTCATGCTGTAGTCGACAACAAGCCGGGCATACACGCTTCAGTCCGTGGTGACATATTGCTATATGCAATATGCTACGACCATAACAATCCCCTATGATACTGCTTGCGCTCCTTTCGTAGCCTGTAGAACACTTCAAAATTATCCGCAGACTGCTCCCGTCTTTATAGCGACAATGCGAAAAAATTTTGTAGCAGCTAATAAAGAATTGGGCCAATTTTCGACAACTTTTAGTAACTTTATACTGAGACAACTTACATCTAGATGTGCAAAACCTCACAACTGACAAATTGATGAAATGCCACAGTGGCACTTCGCTATAAAAGATTGTTTAAACTGACAAATTGATGAAATGCCACAGTGGCACTTCGCTATAAAAGAGTGGGAAATAATGTTTTGACAGTCGATCACCTCTTCCTTTTTTTCTAACAGTGGAAAGTAATATGCCCCTCTCACTCACTTTGTCAGTAAAATCTGTTTTCTAGCAATGTTCGAGTAATGTAAATCAGCCATTAAACTCTACTATTACCACCTCGTCCACATTGTAAACAACAAATTGTAACAAACTCAGGTGCATTCAGAACGATTCGGAATCCGAAAATACCGATGACAGATTGAAACTAAATCTTTCGGCCTGAGAAAAAGAACGACATGGATTGGAAAATTTATTCTGAACGAGAAAAGGAACGCAGCATTCATTTCGAATGGTTTTGACATATGCCTTTGTTATTCAAGAATAGGGCCCCCAGTCCGATTCCTCATCTTCTCTTGCGCGAACTTTTCCCCCCGTCAGCAGATGTAAAGTGACCGCATATTCGCCGTGTAGGTTCGACCCATGTAGCTTGTCTAGCGCTAGATGACAATGGTCCGCCGTACACATTGTCGCATACTGCACGCGCATGACACTTTTTGATAATGAGAGACAGGAAAATTTCCTTCCCCCCAAAGTGTCTCTTATCGGCAATGCAACGTGTACGACGGCCCATTGCCACAGGATGTAGCATACTGCATGCCTGCGACCATAACACACTGGACGTTGTGTTTGATATGATCGTCAAAGCAATAAATGCAGAGGAGTAATATGACTGTTTTTTTTTTTTTTGTGATTGCTTTCGATTCTGAGTTATTGTCACAGTCTTTTTTGAATCTATTTAATTCTTTTATCGCAAATTTTCTTAATACTGGTTTGTACTATATATTTTATATTACGTAATGGGTAGACTCCTTAGCTTTAGGCGAGATATCCCGCATAAAAGTGAAACTATATTATATCATACACAATCAATCGAAGATAGTAAAGTGTTAAGCTACGGCCACAGATAACAAGCGCGTCATTTTTAGAAATCGACAGATTTCCGATGACTAAATCGCACTTAATCGTGCGCAATTGCAATGGGGTAGACTCCTTAGCTTTAGGCGAGATATCCCGCATAAAAGTGAAACTATATTATATCATACACAATCAATCGAAGATAGTAAAGTGTTAAGCTACGGCCACAGATAACAAGCGTGTCATTTTTAGAAATCGACAGATTTCCGATGACTAAATCGCACTTAATCGTGCGCAATTGCAATGGCCCTTACTATGCTTTTTAAGTGCCTTAGTACCGAAAGGGTACGGCCACAGAAACAAGCGCGCGATTTTTAGAAATCGACATAGTTCCGATGACTAAATCGCACTTAAGCGCGCGCAATTGCAATGGCCCCTACAATGCTTTTTAAGTGCCCTAAGGGTACCGCCACAGAAACAAGCTTAAAAAGCATTATAGTGGCCATTGCAATTGCGCGCGCTTAAATGCGATTTAGTCATCGGAACTGTGTCGATTTCTAAAAATCGCGCGCTTGTTTCTGTGGCCGTACCCTTAAGCTTTTTTTTACTGAAAGCAGTCCGCCAACCCTTGCCCAATGCGCACACAACTTCTAGAGTATGTACCTACCTGATTGTTTGATTGCCCAGTGCATGGGATTACTCACATACACTGCTCACAGGACGTTAGATGTATGTATGTATGGATGTGGACTATCTTTTACTGACCAAGACTGAATAGGGCATAGAAAAGCCTTTTATTTTGGATTTAGTTCACAATCTAATTAAACACATACATATTTCAAAGATATGGGTTTAATTCGTCCAACACATCCTTAGAAAAATGTTTTGGAAACGTTGTACAGATCTATAAACGTTTCGTCCGATACGTGTTTTTGTGAATCTCACAAGTTTTATATTATTCTCTAAAAGTCATGATCATTATCATGAATCAGGAAATTTCTGCAAATTTATACATTTCTATAGATTCTTGAGTCCTGTTTAGTCAACTCGCACCAATTTCACAGATAATTACTTATTAACTTTCATCAAAGAACATATAATTTATATGTTCTTTGTTTTCATGAAATTTACGAGGAACTAAGGATTTATTATGAGTAAATGCAAGATTGGTGAAAGTTTCTTGATTTTTTACTCCTTGATCACGTTGAGGTCCCAAGTTAAAATTTTAATGGATAATATGTATAAAGAAAAAAATAAAGAAAAAATTAATAAAATCCAAAGTACGTCTTCCACGATATTCAAGAATAAAATCTCTTTTCTTGATATCAGATAGCTTGGAATTTTATCTTTCAAATGAGGCATTTTTCACTATCCTAGCATGAACGACCCTATTTAGACGGGTCAGTATGCTGCCTCTGCCTCAAAAACTTATGGGTAAGAAGATTGTTGGGGGCAGGAATGAAGCATCACCCAACCTACAGATTTCGTACGGCAGAGTCAGCATACTGACCTGTCTATACTGGAGCAAAATATTATAATATATGAATTTTTAAAGAAGACCAGAACAGCATTTTTGCGAAATTTTGAAAATGCCATAACTCATGAAATACGCATTGTATAGGAATAATTTTTAATTGGTACTTTTGTTTTCACAAACTCTCCAAGTATGTAAAATCTCAATTGGCGATGGTCATGTCAAACTTTTTGTGATTTTTGGACGATTTGTTATGAAACGACCCGAGTGTAGTGGTTTACACCCACAGCCAAAAACCTTTACTACAATTTCTACGTAAAATAAAAGATACAATTTGGCAACACCACAAAGAATCAATGCACAAAAATAGATATGTATACTCCTCAGGAATAATAACGGGAAATTTACAAAAAAAAAATTCTTTTTCAATAACTGAGACAAAAAGTAAGCTCTTAAAGTAAAGTTTGATTTTATTAATTATATGTAACAAAATCATTATAAATATTATAAAAAAAAATCTCAAAGCTGTTTACTGTAGACAAGTTTTCATAAAATAGAAATACTTAAGTAGGTTTTCAACGGAAAAAAAAATATTTATAAATCTTGTTAGATTGCATTTTTTTGCGAAAAATAAATTTATTTTGTCACTAAAAAAATAGCTCGCACACCTTAGAATTTTTAATCCATTTGCGGATTATGGTAAAAATTTCTCACAAAGAAACGCAATCGCTGCACCAGTACATCTTTTAGCAAAAATAATAGTTAAAAATCTTGCGCGTCATTATATATTATACAAAGAACAGGTAATTTTAATAGTAGGTAATTAAAAATAATAATCGTATTTTATTATTTTGGCAAATCAAAATGAAATATCAAAAATAAGACGACGGATATACAATTATTTTCACAGTCTAAAAATTTTGTGCACAAAACATGTTTAGTGAATGTTATCAATCAAATCACATAACACTTTCAACAATGACAAAACATGATAAATTATATAGTATATATAAAAAAAAAAAGGTATAAACAAATTTTTACTTATCGCTGGTGAAAAAACAAACTTTTCATAATATTTGTGTGTATGTAGGTGTATGTATCTGCTATAATAATATTGTAAAGCCAAAGTATTTGCTATTTATTTACTTATCATTATTTTATTATCGTTAATTAAAATTTAAAATGTGCATTCGTTTTTGAGTTTTGTTTTGTGGAAAAACTTTACAACTGATCTTTGTTTAGCTTCCCAACGTATTATTACTTTTGCGCAAATAAATAACGTAAAGAAGAATTGAAAATATGAAATATATCATAAGAAACGGAAAATAGAATAAAACGTAAACTTTTTTATATTATAATAACTTGATTTTAAAGGATTTCGCATTTGAATCTACGATGCGGAAGTTTATTATGCTTGCGATTCTTTTTCCCTCGCTGTTCTTTATCCTTTCGTATCTCTCGAACTAAAGTGTAGAAAGCATCATCGACACCCATTCGTGTTTTAGCTGATGTCTCAACAAAAGGTATACCATATTGCTTAGCAACCTCAAGAAAATATTATACAATATTATATTTATTTACTGAATTAAAAACAAACACACACAAAACAAAAAAAAAACAAAAAATCACTTACTTCTCGGGCTTGATTCATATTAACTGCCCATGCTTGGAGATCACATTTATTGCCTACAAGAACCATCGGAACTTCTTCTGCATCTTTCACGCGCTTTATTTGTTCTCGATATGTTCCTAATTTTAATAAAAGCATAAGGTATAAGTTGATGTTTTCAAATATGTTACAACTCACCTATATCTTCGAAACTTTTGGCACTATTTACAGCAAAGACTAATAAAAAACCTTCCCCTGTTCTCATATACTGATCCCTCATAGCTGAATATTCTTCTTGACCGGCTGTATCTAGTATATCTAGTAAACATGTTTCACCATCTGAAATAAGGAAGAAATTTTATTATTGAATTATATGAATTTCTTATTCTGAAGCAATAATACACAAAGGCAAACATTCCTCAATTTCTATTAAAAGGAGTTGGTACCAATTTTTACAATTTCGAACATTTTTCATTGCAAGTTTCTCCTTCACTGCCGTTGATAGCATCATGAATTATATGGCATATGAAAGGTGCCCCATGTCGAGAAACATTTGAAAAAGTTTTGTGGTACTAAGAAATAGGCTTGCAAAGTTTAAGTTTATAAAATTACAAAAACCGAATATTTTCAACATTTATCTAAAATTACATACATGCTTCATATAGAATTTTACTTGTCATATAATTATATTATGTATATGTGATCTTATGTCGAATTCTTTTCAACGAGTTCTACAACGGTGCAGTGCAGCTCAACGTGTTTTTGTTGTTGCATTACAAAAACAAAAACACGTAAAGCTGCTCTGAACCGGTGTACAACTCGTTGAAAAGAATTCGACATTAATCTTTAATGAGAAAGAAAGTTTTCTTCTCGAAAAAATAAAACTTTCTTTTCCGCAGCGGGGAGGGATGTTGTGCATCAGGTGCCCAATTCCCCGAATCACAACCATAAGATCAATACATCAATATATTGTCCTATATATCCATATAAGAAAAGCCCAGAATCTGTCTGTAACGCAGATACCAATTATAGCGGGCTTTTTTTTTATAAGTTTAAGTATAACCACTAAAAAAGTTATGGTTCTAAGCAGGTTCTTTTATAACTGGAATAGCCGCAACTCTGATGAAGTAAATGAGCGAACAGTAGCTAGTTGCACATAGACAGTGTAATAGCCAAAATGGCTGCAATAATATTTGCGACTGTTTGACAGTTCTACGAAGCCGAATAACATGGGAAGTGGAACATAAATAGTTTTGCTTGTCATTTGGCCCCTTTTCCTTTAGCACAAGTTCATGCATGTCATAAGTTCTTTTTCTTTGTATTAAAATTTGATTAGTGTGTTAATTAAAAACTGTTGAAAGAGAAAGTATACTGTATAGTCACATTATAGAAGCATCCTACTCAGCTGACACCTTTGACGGAGCAGCTCTACTGTATGAATATACTGTCCCCCTTCTAGATACTTCCGTTTCATCGATGCGTCTTAATCACTGACATGTATAACATAACCTGCTTGATCTTTTATTTGATATGGGTCCACGTTTGTTGGCAGGGATGTGAAAACTATCTGAATTTCAAGTTTAATTTTCGCTTTAACAGTCATGTTACAAACTCAACAAATTCCAAATATATTCAAAATTATTATTTTTATTGGAAGCTTATCTCCTATAACATCAAATATTCCTTACTCGAATTTTAAGGAAATAAAATTAAGCAATTTTTGTCTGCCTATCCCTAAAAGTAGCTATGGGGAACAGAGAAAGGATTACAAATGTTATATTGCCATCTATTTCTATTCTATATATTCATTTGGAAAATCTACTCAACTGAAACTGGTGGATTTAGTATAGTTCAAATTCAAATTCAAATTAGCATTTATTCGTTGAATGTACACAAGTTATTATAACTTATATGTAAGTACATTAATAAAAAGGTCAAAGTAAGAATGGAGGCATTAATAGAAAGAGAGAAGAGAGATGACATATAGTTAAAATCTACATCCTAAATAAACTACTGTATCTTAAAGAACAAAAACTAAAACTAACGACTAATAACTAAACAAATAACAACACCAAATAAATAAGTTCAAAAATAACAAAAACGCGGATTTACATGATAAAAGAATTACTTAAAACTAAATAATACAATAAAAGTAACAAAAGAAAATAAACAAACCTACTCAATAAATGAAAGAAGACAAAAACAAAATAAAATAAAATAAAAATTAAAGAAACAAAAAACAAACTTTAAAATTTCGAACATGCTGTGAAAAAAGAATAAACTAAGATAATAAAATTTAAAGTTTAAACAAATTTTTTTTTTTTTTTTTTTTTTTTTTGTAAATTTTACACAACAAGCGAACTGTAATAATGTTAAAAATTAATCTAAAAATTATAGTATAAATAAGAAAAAGAAAAAAACACAAAAATGTCCAATTCATTGCCGAGTCGAAGATATCGTGCCGAACACAACTGAAACCAATGACACTTAATTCCCTATTTAATATAAGTTAATTTCATTTAATAATCACCAGAGAAACGATATTTTAAACGTGATTTAAACTTATCGAGGGAACCGGCACCTTGAATGGCTGCAGGCAGCTCATTCCATGAGCGAGCAGCCTGAACGAAGTAAGAGCGCTCTAGAATGGTCCTACGAAAACGAGGTATGAGCAGATTACGATTTCGAGATGTATTCAAAAACTGCAGCTGATCATACAGATAACGTGGGGTCCTAGAATGTATCAGAATATACAAAAAGACCAACATCCTCATCACACGATGATCATCTAGGGAACATCCCAGCAGGTGAGATCGCAAGTGTTCGACGTGATCAAAGCGTCGAAGCCCAAAAATAAAGCGGATGCAGTCATTAAAAGCGACGTTTAGCCTGTGAGAGCATGTGCTATCGAGCTTGGGAAAAATTAAGGTACCAAAATTAAAATGAGGAAGGAGAAGTGTTATAGAACAAAAAGAGACAACTATAGAAACGTGATCCAATGATAATGTAAGCGATTTCAATGGTGTCAGCGGTCCATCTTATACATGTCAGTGGTTAATTCCCCTGAAGAAGAAGTTTTGAGACAGGGAGCCTTATCACCATAGATGAGATAACAATGCTTTAAAGGCACGGACTCAGATACAACAACAAGCTTCTGCAAGAAATTTCCGCAAATGAGCTACTATTTGAAGGGAAAGTGCTAGTTGTGGGAGGCGATTTTCTACAAAACTCTGCCAATTGTTGCCACAGGAACGTGCGTCGACAAGGTTTAGTTTAAACCATCCCTCCAAGTTTAAACGTAGCTTAAACCAAATCCGGGGAAGGGTGATTCTGATCTCTTTGTCGTAGCTTAGGCGGTATTTTTAATCACATATTTTGATATTTCACCTCAAATTTGTCGTACTTTTATATTCACCATACTCATTTTGATTTATCCTTTTCATCAACCACAAAATAAACTAAAACGAATTTGCAATGAATTAATCTCAGAATACACGCCTAAAAGTACGAAAAATTAATCAACTGTTTCGAGGTTGTGACAAAAATTTTATATTGTGGTAAATTGATAATCTACATCTAATGAGAGCAATACAAGTGCTTAAATTTGAAATAATATTTTGAATTTGTAATGTGAAGTGTAACTTTCAGTTCATTCTACGTAATGCAAGGCTTGCTGAACTGAATAAAAACACGAAGAAATCAGTAGAAAAGTTCATTTCATTTAGGTGTATATTTTTACATTAAAGTGCATAAAAAAGGACATATAGTAGAGTGCAAGAAAACGGACGAGTATAGATTCGAAGACAAAGTGACAAAATTCTTTACTTAAACGGAATCTAGCATAAAAATCAACATCGTCCCACTCATTAAAATGATTTAGCCGATTTCTAGTTACTCTCGGTCATCGACAGAGTTTTAAATATAACTCAAAAAGACTTCTTCATCGCTAAAAATATCTGAATCTGAATCCATGATAAAATTATTTTCTTGATACAAACAAACAATGCTACTCTTAAAATAAAATGTCACGCTTATCAAATATTTTTATCTCGAGATTAAACCGAATGGCACAGTTTAAACTCTAGTTTAAACCGGGGCTTAAACCAAACTGTGAAACCCATTCGTCGAGTTTAAACTAAATATTAAGATTAAAGTCAGACTCTGAATCTGGCCATAAATCAAGTAGATTGTGGCAGCATTTCACGACACTATCACTCACAACAAACATGCGTAACGAAGGACAGGATGAGCACAACAATTGGAACAATTAGATGTTGGAAAAGGAAATCATTCACTAATTCTTGGACTATACTGTGACGACATAACTGAAATCTCTAAAGAAATGGTTAATGGGGGTTATCTTATGCTTCGATCTAAGGAGACAACAATCATCAAATGTCTGTTGAGGATGGATAAAGAAGAATTTTAAGAACTTTTTATTTTTAACGATTCTAAATCAAATTAATAAATACAAGAAGAAAAAACAACCGCCTCGTCCGGGGTTTGAAACCGGGACCTTCCACTTGCCGGGCGACTGCTCTTACCACTGAGCTAACGAGACAGATGATTTTCCTTCTTGCATTCATCAATTTGTTACTAGCCTACTAAGCCACGATTTGCTTTCAGCTGGCATTAACCAGTAACGATGAAAGCGCACAAATAAATTGTAAATTTAAACTTAATTTGATTTAGAATCGTTAAAAATAAAAAAGTTCTTAAAATTCTTCTTCATCCATCATTGAGTGATTCGAACAAGTGTAGGTTCGATTCCCGTCCGGGAAAAAATAAATGTGTGTTGAGGAGTTAGCGAAACAAGATCCTATAGATGGGGCCGGATTATGTAACATGGAGAGTTGTGGAGTTTGGGAGATGAGAACTTTCGTTTTCCCCGTTTAAAACTCCCTAATTCTCCATTCGCGATTCTCTAACATATTTGAAGAGTTAGAGAAACGTGAGAAAAGTCGCAATATTGAAGGACGGCTAATATAGCATTGGGTTTCTATCCTCCGGATTTAGGGTCTAGAATAAAAAAAATTTGTGAACAATTTCTGGGGGAGTACTTTTGGGAATAGCGGGTCGTAGCACCCCTCATTGGAGGTTATCCAAAATACTTCATTAATTTTTTTTTGATCATTTTAATAACTGACTTTTTTTATATTTTTTTCCGTTCTTTGTTGCATATCCATTAGTACTTTGTTGTGAATAGTTTTCTCATGGAAAGTGAATTTCCATGACTCACCAGTTCTTCATAATGATGAGTTGAAAATATGTCCATTTTTGTACCAAAAACGGCCATTTTTTTTATCTTAAGGACTGATTCACTTCCTTTGCAGTTATCTCCGAAACTATTTATTGAACTCAAAAACTAATTACATATCTAATTAGAGGACAAAATGTAGTTGCGATTTCAGTCAACACACAAGCTTTAACGTGCATATTTAAAATTTTTATATCATCTCTTCTGCACTAGAAGACGACTAAATTGACCATTTTAGTGTAATTTAAAATTTTAAGTGGGTACCTTGAAACACCAAAATCCATATCCGCGATATACGATGAATCCATAATTTAATTTGAAAATTCCTATGTACCTAGCTACCTTCACAAAAGACAACAAAAACAGACAATACACTGTCAATTGAGAAATATTCTTCTTAATTCTCCACAACTAAAACGGCCGAGAGTTTTGTCGAGTGGAATAGAGAGTTTGGTAATTCTCAATACAAATTCCCCTAGTTACAGAATTCTGAGTGGAGAATTAAAAGTGTCAAAAGAACTGTCATATCCACAACTCTCCATGTTAGTGAATCCCCTGGAAGCTGGAAATGAACAGGATAATCATTGCTATGATTCCATCAGATCCGACCATCTACTATAGCGCAGATTCTGTCGCCTCAGAAGATCCCAGCGATGCCAAATTTCTTAATAAGCAAACGCCATCGGGTTTGTCACCACATGTGTTGCTGTTGAAGGAAGGAGTTATCATAATGCTGTTGCGAAACTAACTCAAAGAAAGGCTTATGCAATGGCACACATATGATTGTCAGAGGACTTCACCGAAATTCAATAAGGGCAGAAATTATTTCCGAATGCAATCGTGGTGAAATAGTTTTTATCCCACAAATCGATTTGACTCATCAGACACTACCTTGCATTCATCCTACGACGACGACGACAATATCCAGTGATCCCAGCCTATGCGATGACAATCAACAAATCACAAGAATAAAAATTCGACCATGTAGACATCGATTTTAACACTGCCGTTTTTCCACGTGGATAGCTTACGTGACCTTATCGCGATCCAGAGTATCGCATCCTATGAAAGTAAACATTCATCAAAATCAACAAATTCGAGTAGAGCTGCTGAATGACAGAAGAATCTTTACAAGAAATGTGGTTTATGAAATTTTTGAACATTAATTATGAGCCGCTCACTTGTCACATCGATTAACTCCATAAACGAAAAGGTAGGAAATATTTACAAATTTTTATAAATTTCTTGTGAAAAAAAAAATATTTATTATTCGACCGCCATAAAAATTTTGTCGTGTAGTCTCTCATGATATTCTTTTCTTTTATGAAGTTAATAGATTTGATAAGTGTGTAGTTCATATGTAAAAGTTGTGATCCCGTTCTAAGAACGGGCAACTTTAGATAGTACAATATATTTATGTATGTATTACAATTTGACCCAGAAAATTTGAAATTATTTATATCATTTCACTCCAGTTTAAACTTCATTCGCAATTCATTCTCCCATATTATAATAAAATGCAATTAAGCAAAATTGCATTTTATTATCAAGCACACATTCCACATCCACGACATGCCTACTTACCTGCATATATTGTCTTCTTCCTCTTCGCATGTAGTACATACATATATTTCTTTGATTTCTCTAGTCTAATTTCATATACATACATACATACAATTATTCTAGCCGTCTTAAATAAATATTTTATGATGATAACATCAGGCATATCAGGTATTTTCTCACGTACGATTTTTCAACGTCATTTAAAGAAGTGAAAAGGAATTTTGGAAAACGAAATTATAAGTGATAATTAAAAGTGCGAAATTTTATTATTTAAGATACTAAAGTTGGCCGTTCTTAGAACGGGATTCTCTCTTAAGTTTGTAAATTTTTTTGAATTATCTTTTATTTTAATTTTTTTTTTAAATATATTTTTCATTAAAACAAAACATGCTGAGATTCGAACTCGTTACATACAGTCTGCGCTTTTCTCAAGTTTTTTAAATATTTTTTCCTTTGAAAAAAAACATGATTCGTCCACGTTACAGACAGAGTCTGGGCTTTTATATATATTTATTATTACTATTATAAACACTAAAAATAATAATTTAATTTCTTTGTAATGACTTTCTTTCTATCTTCTTTGTTGTCAGATGATAATAAAAGTATTTTTACTCTCCAAATAACCGTTCTAGAAAGAAATGCGAGAAATCACTTTAAAAATCGAACCTAAACACATGTCCAAAATAGAGATGTGGTTTCATATACGAGTATCGCCAAAATTAGCAGCGCATACCTATTCCTATAATTTTTGGTGCTCTTTTACGAATAGAATCACAGCGCAAGCTGTGCGCATGGGAAAACTGTGCCTGTGCGCAATTGCACATTCAGTTTGCACCGAAATGACTTTAAAATGCAGCAATAAAATTCTTAAGTGATGCATTGAAATTATTAGGAGACAAGTCTCAGTTATCAGTGAAAGAAGTGAAAAATAAAATAAAAAGTCTACGATTGTATCTCCGAAAAGAATATGCGAAGTGTAAACGCAAAAAAAAAATGGATTGCATTTCTACTTATTCACGTAGACTAACTAAATAAAAGTGCGAAAATAACATGCGCTGCGCTCTCGTGTAAATGGTACCTATCAGGCGATGCGTAAAATTGCATGCGGTTTGGTGGAAAAGTTCTTTCAACTTTACTATAAAATTCATGCGCAATTCACGCCAGCTTTATGTGTAAAACGGCACCGTGTATAAGCACATTTATACCCATATCATGACATATTTTCTATTTAAAATCTCATTTGACCTTTAATATTTGGTCTGAGGTAATGAGAAAGAGTACTCTTCAGAGAAGATGCATGAAACATACTGCATTTCGAGTCCTTTGGAGCAGTGTTCTAGAATCATGAAACAAACAACTCATTACTGAACAGACCTATAAACTACAAATAAACCAAATATTTGTTTTGGTCTTCTTTATCTTTTTCCTGATTGCACATTTACCTAAAAAAAAAAAATTAAAAAAATCTGTTGTTAAATGTGTGTTATCTGTTGCAATTGGTGATAAAAAATGAACCAGGTGATAAGTTGGAGTGTCAGAAACAAAAACATTGTACGGGAGGAAAAAATTTTTGTAATAAGTAACAAATGCCCTCTCCTCACGTGCATATCCAGTTCCGATACATTTCACATTTACAGAGCAGTCGACTTAAGCATGAAATATTGATTTTTTTTCTTTTAAATTTTCCGGCAATTTACGCGAAATATAGCGTTATTATCATGTGAATTTTAATGCATTTCAGAATAGCTCTTGCTATCCCCTTTGTAATTGCAAAAATAGTTCTTTCTAAGACTACTTTTGCGGGATTTTTGTATGAAAGCGTTATGTACATGAACGATGCAGAAAGCGTACAAAACAACTTTATTATAATACGTTTCTTAACATATTATGAATTTAAAAATTTAAAAAATATTCAATATGTCCTCCATAATTACTACATAATGCACGAACGCCATTACATGCCATCTCAATTCTCTTTTGATATTCGTCGACCTTATCGCATTGCATACTAAATGACAAATTTTGTGAGAGTCAAGACATATTTGTTACCTGATCTTCTCTAGTGGACTCACAATATCAGGGTAAACATTGTCGAAATGCTGTTCTGCGATGTCCTGTTTATTACAATTGGCATCTTAACTTCTGGAGATGCCTTCATTGTTTGGCAATTAATGCATTTTTTTTGCCACCCCCTAAATCTGAGATATATTTTCCTGGTACGGTCCCAATAAGGTGGCATCACAATGAACCACAAATGGTCTAAGTGTGGCTGTTGGTATAATGGGCCGCCTCTCTAGCCTAATGTATTTTTTTATATGGCCAAACATGTGTCTACACCAATACTTGCGACTAATTCTTTTATAAACCTTAATGACACCTTTCTGGCCATCAAAAGGAGAGCCGTGATAATCCTTTAAGACGTCCATACACGGTCACGCATGTTGGCCAACAGTTCAACGATGTTACCACGCAGATTTGATCGTATGTGTGCCTGTTAAAGGGTAAGACACGCAGTATGTCAAGCGGTTGGACGAAAATCAAGTTAGTATGATTTTTTTGGGGCGGGGCTACGTGTTTGACAACATATTAAGTCTGTTTAATGAGCTGCTCAAGGTTATTCTAGAGCAGAAGAGCAGAAAATCGTGCTCAAACAACTCAGAGCACTGCCCTAAAATACTCTAAAGTGGACTGAACTCTGTTTAATGAGTCTACTCTAAAGTGAACTGGAGTAACCTAGAGGAAGATTTTCTGCTCTACCTTTTTCGCAGGAGTAACTTAGAGCAGGCATTTGACAACTGTAAGTTGTGTTGACAGTTACCTGCGTTTTTTGTAGAAAAAATAAATTTCTAGACTATTCTAGTTTAATAATTTAAATAATAATTGTGTTTTTGTGTGTGAAAAAAATTTGACAGTTGACGTAAGTTGCTGCTCTGCTCTGAACTTTTTTCGAGTTCATTAAACAGACCTATTGTACCGTGCAGGGCGATGTTTGTCACGCATTCGTCATTCTGGATCTTCAGTGAACTCTATTGAAGAAAAGATAGCAGTTCTAGCAGCTCCTGATATGCGTTCCTGTTTTGATGTTGGACAGCATGTTTGACAGTGAGTGGAGAAAAAGCTTTTATGTGTGACACACCAAGTTGGATAACATGTTCGCCGTGTATGGGACGCTTTAGGTTTGTTTGGACTTCTGGGGCTTGTGATTATTTCGGGTGCCTTGCCCTTGGCTGCACTTATGTTTTATAATGCGTAGCTGGTGGTTGTGTTTCTGCCTCTGGTGGTTGAATTTCCTTATTTTCCACTGCCGTGTGCTCTATTATCTCCGCATTGGAGTTATTATTGGCCTCTTGGGCATTCCGTTTTTGAGTACGGGTCACAGCGAAGCAATGAGCGGGTATCCGAGTCCATAGTGTGGTAACTTGAACTTTTACCGTTAAGGTGTTGCCTAATTTGTCTTCTTTTAGTTCGGTTGATTCTTTTCTATCTTCTCTCTTTCACCATCCCATTAGAACTGCGGCCTATCTGGCTCGTGAGAGGTGTTGCGTTCACCTGTGCACATTCCGTTTCACAAGTAAAAAATGCAGTTTTCGAAATAATTTTAATTCGACTTTTGTTTTTTTCATCTGTTTTCATAAACATCGAAAAATATAAATTCACTATTCCCAGACAATTACCTCGTTGCTAGCACCGTGCCAGACGTTTTTTTTTTTTTCGTTACAAAAAAAAAAATATTTTATTACGACTGTAATTTTTATACGAGCTACTTTAAATTATCGAATGATATGAAGTTAATTTTCCAGGCGATAATTCGGTTTATTATCAATAGCTAGATCGATTCGAGTGTGATAGGGAATGGGCCATCCCACACGAGTATTCTTGATACAGTATTCAATTCGGTTTTCTAGCGAAGAGGTAAAAGACGCAAAGAAATATCTCTGCAAAATGTACAGATATTACAAACCTGTTTGCAGGGGAGTAAATGTAGCGGCTGTTTATAATTATTGATTGAAATGTCAAACAGAAAATTTGGGAAAGCTTTGAAAATAAATTACATATATCACAACTGAAAGCAACTCGGATTGATGTTTTACACCATCAATAGAAGATGGTGAACATAAACGTCGAGATGAATCGGCTAGCAAGGTTTCAATCTGACCAAATCAAATTCGTCCTCATAATTTCACTGCTCAGTTAAAAAATGTTCGGTTCAAGGAATCATTAGTTAAATTTTTTATCAGCCACTGGTCGACTGATGATATGTCGTCTTATATTGGTGATAAAATAATTCATAATTAAAAATAATAAAGTCATTAAAGTAATGGAAGAGTCATTATCATGTGAAGAACATGAAGACGCATATTCTAGGATTACCTACCATATTTGTCAAATTTGTATCGACGCTGGAATTGTAATAAGATACTCAGATTTTGATATTCTCATTATACTCCTTGGCAACATAGACAATTTTAATGCTTCCTTAAAACTTTGGATCAACATGGGCGTGGATAATCATAAACCCTACATCAACGTCAATGAATTGTACAAAACTCTGGGACATGTTGTGATTACACTCCAGCTTTTTTTCGCAAAGGGAAATTGAGGTCTTTCAAATTACTAGAAGAATCGGAAGATTATCAGCTTGCATTTCAAAATATTGCCACCGATGATGAAAAATTACTGAAGAGTGCATTTGTCACCTTAGAAAGATTTGTTTGTCATATATATGGAGTTCGGCAGATTAACAACGTCAACGATGTCAGATTTGATTTATTTTCTAATAAGTATCAGTCAAAAATTTCTGTGAAAGTTTTGGGTAAAATGCAGAAATTTCGATCCATCAAACTTACCACCGTGCAGAGCTGAATTACGGCAGCATTTATTGAGAGTCCAATACGTGACCACATTTTGGAAAAATGCTCACTGTAAATCTACTACATCTACAGAAGTCAATGTATTCAAAATAAAACTTGTCATTTTTTATATTCGAAATAATTGCTTTTATTAATTTTCCTATGGAAATCTATCCAAGCTCCAATTCAATAGTGGAGCTGTATAGTAGTGGATTTTTTCCTCTTAGTATTTTATCAAGAATATCCTCAAATCTGAGCCAGATAACTCAATTTTGACCAGAAGCTTTTCTCTAGCTCCTGAAATTCTCTACAAAAAAAGAATAGGACAAGATTGTTCTATCTCGCTGAATTCATGAAATACTCTCAAAACATCATCGTGAGAAAAAAAACCAACTTTACCATGCTCAAATCGGTCCGGTTCCTAATGAGCAACCGAATTATCGCCTGGCAAATTAATGATAATTTAAAGTAGCTCGTGTAAAAATTACAGTCGTAATAAAATATTTTTTTTTTTACGAAAAACAATACGTCTGGCATGGTGGTAGCAACGAAGAAATTGTCTGAGAATAGTGAATTTATATTGTCCGATGTAAAAAAACAAAAATCGAACTAAAATCATTTTGAAAACTAATATTTTTACCTGTGGAACGGAACCCTCCTCACCAGCCAGATGGGCCCCATGACTATTGATATACTGTAAGGAAAGGCATATAAAAAAAAAACTAGCCGAACTAAAGCGATTTCTCGAAAGCGTTGCTAGCTTTTAGACTACATATGAGGAACGCGGCTCAGAGCTTCTGCTTTAGTATTATAAAGGGTTTTCCAATAAGAGGTGTTATTTTAATTAGCCCGCTACTCCGGTAGATGTCACTTTTGGAGCTGTCATTTTTTGACATTTGACAAGTAGAAACTACGCCATTAATAAAAATGGAACGATACACGATTCAACAACGCAATTAATAAAATTCACTATAAAAATGTTGAAAATGTGGCAGAGACGGTTCGTAAAACTCGAACATTTTTGGGTCGTCGTGAAGCACCTTGTCGGACCGCAATACACAAATTGGTAGAAAAATTCGAGCTGTGCAGACAAGTCAGTGATGTGAAGAATAAAACCCGTGCACGTCGCTCAAGAACAGCCGAGAATATTGCTGCTGTAGCCCAAAGTGTTGAAGAAAACCCAGGTTTGTCCATTCCTCGTCGTTCTTTGGAATTAGGCATTCCACAAACGTCATTACACCGTATTTTGCATAAAGATTTGAGTCTTAAGACTTATAAAGTTCAGTTAACACAAGAACTCAAGCCGGCCGATCATCAACAACGTCGAGTCTTTGCTGATTGGGTCCTTGAAATGCATGAAAATGATCCGGAATTCCATCGAAAACTCATCTCGAGTAATGAGGCCCATTTCCACCTCGATGGCTTCGTCAACAAGCAAAATTGTCGCATCTGGGGCTCGGAAAACCCAAGAGTTATTGTTGAAAAGCCTCTCTATCTTCAACGTGTGACTGTTTGGTGCGGTTTATGGTCCCGCGGGGTCATTGGACCTTACTTTTTCGAAAATGAGGCTGAAGCAACAGTTACGGTGAATGGATTGCGCTATCGACAGATGATTAATGATTTTTTATGGTCGGAATTGGATGGTATTGATCTGGACAACGTTTACTTTCAATAAGACGGCGCTACGTGCCATACAAGCAACGAAACCATTGATCTTTTACGGGAAAAGTGTTATCTCTCGAAGAGGTGATCACAATTGGCCACCGAGATCTTGTGACTTAACACCTTGCGACTTCTTCCTTTGGGGCCACGTAAAAGAGAAGGCCTACGCCAACAACCCAGCGTCGATTCAAGACCTCAAAGATGGAATTCGTGAGGCTATCGAGGACATAGGGCAGCCACTTTGCGATTTGGTTATGGAAAATTTCATGAAAAGGATATGGTCCTGTAGGCGGGGTCGTGGTGGTCATTTGGCTGATGTTATTTTCCATTATTAACGGCATACCTTCCTCTTTATAATGAAATAAAGATCTGATCATTTATCTCAAAAAATGGCATTTTTCTTTGAAAACCAAAATAACACCTCTTATTGGAAAACCCTTTTACTTACCTGGTTTATATTCGATGCTATAATCGAATTCTGATAATTTATGGTGAAATCTCACCAAACGGGGAATAGGATCATTTTCATTAAAGAAACTTTTGAGAGTCTTGTGGTAAGTGTAGACTGTGAATTTTCTGCCTGCCTTGAAGGTAAATCTGAAATTTTTAGTTGTCCAGACTATAGCCAATAATTCCTTCTCTATGGCGAACTAATTTCGTTTGGCTTTATTTAGGGTGCGACTTGCTGGTCCTGTCCCACTTCTCCTTGGGAAAGTATAGTTTCTAGACTCTTTATGGCGTCCGTTGTAAGAATGAAGGGGTTTGAAAAATCTGGATAAATTAAAAGAGGTGGAGAAATTAAAGCATTTTTTATACTTTGAAACGCTTCTTGACATTTCTCAATCTAAGTGAATTTTACATCCTTTCGGAGCAAATTCGTTATTGGAACAGGAAAAGTTTGGACGCATGCCATTTTACTGGGGTCTTCACTATAACATTTAAGTCCTAATAAACAACTTATCGTCTCAAAAACTGGCAATTTTCTGACTGTTTTCTCTCAATTTGTGTAAGACTTTACGTAATTTATCATTGTGATCATTTCGGTTTTTGCCATAAATAACGATGTCATAAAGATGAACAAATATACGAGACCTTGTAGGATTGTCAAACGAAATTAATGAGGCGTTGAAATGATGTAGCTGGGGCGGTCTTATATGGACTAAAACTTGTTATTAGCCGTTGGCCAAGCCGAGACTAGTAAAATACCTAGCATAATCTAAGTCAAGAATATCCTCGATTCGGGGTAGCGCAAAAGCATCGCCAATTGTTAATTATATGTCTCTGGGTCTCTGGTAATCTATACGCTTTCTGATATCGTTGTACAGCTTGGATATGGAAGCTTTTTCTTCCGCATTTAATGCATCGTCTAGGTTGAGCTCTTGTTCCAATCTGGTGACATGCGGGCTATGATAAAACATCATCCCGATCCTCATAATCCGGGTATAAATATGTTACGTATTGTAAGCAAGCTGTTTTTTCATATAAGCTTTTATTTATCTTCTTATTTTGTCTATATTTGTTTTCGTATTCACTTATATTATTGAAATGCAGGATATGTGTTTCTTGCCAAGCAGCAAGAAGATTACTACGTTTTATTGATACTTTAGATGGGTTCGAGCACTCGCACGCGTTTTTGTAATGGCTTATGAGCTATGATAAATGGGTTTTATCAATTTTAATTGACAGTGGAACCAACTTTGCCTTGGTATAGGTTTTACGGATTTCGCACGAGTCACTGGAATCATCTGTGCCTTATGTGTAGGCTTTTTGAATCTAGCTTGCATCGCTTTTTGGAACTTGGGGCCACGTAAAATTTTTATAATTTTCCTTATTGAACGGCCGAGTCAGTTTTTACTCTGTCTGGGTCTTACTGAGCTGGCACGCATTACTTATAGAGCTCTGTTATTAACTTATATCTAGGTAATTTTGGTAAGAGTAGCCCTATGAGACTTGAGTTCTGATTTGGGTGGTTTTTTTTACTCGTTTGCGATTTATTTGGCTCGAGAACATTCTGTTTATCTTTGGCCCCTTTGTGTTCCTTTAAGGTAACCAATTGCAGCCTTATTTCCTTTGTGTTTTTGTTGCACAGACAGCCTTTTTCGTATTCCTATGGCTCTTGTTGAGCCTATTAGCCAACATTGCTCTTTTGAGATTCCTTGAAGACACTGAATGTGGGTAGTTTAACATGTCTGGGTTCCATCTTTTCTGCAAGTGATCTTACTTCGACGCGGCTTTTTTGGAATACAGTTTGTCCGTTTTGAATGACAAGAGCACAGTAAACTCCTCTGGATTTGTTTCCGTACAAGAAAATCATAGGCTGTCATCGGAAAGATCTGACAGGTTTTGTACCACTTGAAACTAGCTGGGAGTTTTATTTTTAAAATTGAAATTTCCGGTGCAATTTTCCAGTGTCTTTCCAGTTAATTATGTTGTCTTTAATTTTTTTTTTTTTAATAATACTAACCTCATATCCGGTTTTGTTTGGCAGTTGAGGCTTATATCCAGTGGAAGTCTCACTGTAAGGACATTGAATTCGGGATCTTTAGAGGACCCTTTTTAATTTTGGATAAGTGTGTATAGTCGAGCCAGGGAGTTTTGGCTTGACTGTACATCGTTTCTCTGACTCCAGGCTTCCAATTTTTTCTTTTGCCTGCAACTTTCGTCCGCGTGTCCACGGCGACCACAACAGTTATACTTGAGTCTTATATTAAAGACTTGTGGACCTTTTGTGTTCTTTGTCTATTGGGAATTCGTGGAGGAACAATCAGGTGTGTTTGTCGATTCTTTCTTTAATCACGAACGTCATGTCCGTAATTTTTGTTATTACAGCAGAAAGGGGTATTTGAGGCCATATGTATAAGTACGTCTTCGTTTTGCAGAAATTACACGTGATGATTCAGACTAGTGCATTTGGGTCCGGCATTCGTTGACGTGACTGTGAAGCCGAGTTAACCGCATATTGTGTGAAAACTGATTAGGGTTTGGAGCTGAGAGGTGACGTATATAGGTATGACGACTCTTAAATATAAGGAGCTATGTAGAATGTTCTCACCCAGAGATTTGAGTCGACTGGAGCCACTGGAAGGATTTGTGCCAGAGGACACTGGACAGAATATTGCGCTTTGTTGCAGCTGTTCCATGTCCAGATCTTTTTATATGAGCGATTCTACAGGGTGTTTCCCCCTAGGAGCTAGAGCGGGAGGTGATAGTAGTCAGATAGATGAACAAAAATTTGTATGGCAGGGGAGAGGAGCCATATCAACAATTTGGGAGTTACAGGGTTATTAAGAAAAAAAGCTAGTTTTTCACAAAACACACTGTATCTTAAAAACTACAGTGTGCATGGTCACAGTTAGGAGCTCATTGTATGCAGAACTCCATGGCCTTTCGAACGACTGCTCAATCAGCACGCCCTCCCCTCAAGAATTATGGTTGTCTAAACTCAAAATTTCGGATTTTCTTACCTTTTTTTAATTTAACTCCTATTATTTTTGCAAAAAGGTCGTTAACTTAAATTTTTTTTTTATAAAAACTGTAAACTATAGACTCTCCTCTTTAAGTTGACCTATTACATCTGCTATCTATATTTGATGTTTTCAGGGGTATAGTTAGGTAGGATAAGTTTGAGTCTAAGAATAATCTTTCTGTCTTGTGTAATTTTTCTTTGAGAAAAGATGGTGTGCGCCTTCCTAGTGTCGAGTTAAGATATAGAATAAATTCATATAAAATTTCAGTATAAAAAAGTTGGTTTGAATTTCTAGTAACCCTTCCCAATAGGTTATGGGCCCAGGTTACTCTGATTTATAATTAAATAATTTCATTCGTTATTTAATGAATTTTTCGGTAGACTGTTTTCTTCCTAAGAAAAAAAAAAAAACTTCATAAAGTATTAAAAAAAGAAAATACATAACAAAGTTATTGTGTTTGTGAGATAGTGACAGTGTAAAATTAGTGTTTGATTTTTCCTTTTTATTGTTAAAAAGAAAGTGCAAATATAATAGATCGCTTAGCGAGTCAGAGGAATGTTCCTATTTTTAATGGGCAAAAATATGGTATGTGGAAGGTTAGAGTGCGTGCCTTATTAACTGAACTCAAAGTGATCAAAGTGATTGATAAACCGATTCCGGAAACTATTGATGATTCTTGGAAAGATTCTGAATTAACAGCAAAAAGTGTAATAATTTCGGTTTTATATGATTCGTATATTAGTTTTGCTGGAGAAGACACTACTGCGAAAGAAATTCTAAACAAATTAGATGAAACTTTCGAACGAAAAATTGCCATATCACAATTATCAGTGAGAAGAAAATTAACCAATTTAAAACTGAAGGTAGATACAACATTAACAGATCATTTTACGATCTATGAAGACTTAATCAATCAACTCAAGTCAACTGGTTCATCTGTAACAGAAAACGAAAAGAAAGCGATGTTGCTGAATACTTTTCCTTCATCATAAAATCGTGTTATTGTTGCAATTGAGACAATATCAGAAAAATATTTAAATTATGATATTGTTAAAACAAGGCTGATTGATTATGAAACAAAATTAAAAGAAGAAACTAGTGATACCAGTGCAAAAGTGCTTCAAATGGAACGTTGTAGTGAAACTGTGAGGAAAAGAGATAATCACCATAGTAATAACAATAATAGAAGAAAACAATTTAACAATTATGATAGAAAACAGTTTAAAAATTATCATAATAAAAATGGTGGAAATGTGGTAGAAGGGGTCACATTAAGAAGGATTGCTTTCATTATAAAAAGGCCTCAAATATCAACAAAATTCTGAGCAAAATAGAACCGTTCAAACAGTTGAAATTAGTCAACCAATATCATGTAATAGTACTGCATTTATGACTGCAGAATACCAGAAGAAAATTCAACCTGAAGATAAAAACAGCATTATATTTATCCTGGATGCGGGAGCAACAGACCACATCATTAATCGAGAAGATCTTATGGACCATATCTACAACTTGCAGTCTACGATTAAAATATCAGTGGCGAAGAATGGCGTGTTCGTCCATGCAACCAAGTGGATCAATGGATGTCATTACCAATTTAGGGCTACCTGTGGTATTGAAAAATGTACCTACTCTACTGCCCAGAAGTTCTATATAATTTATTGTCTGTGAGGAAAATGCAAGAAGCTGGTTTGGGTATTTATTTCGATAAAAAGGGTGTTTCTATCAATAAAGCGGGTAAGGTCATCATGACAGGTGAGATACAGAGCAACTTACTAAGTGTTAATTTCACAGTAGATACAAATAGAATTGCTCAACTCAACAAAATTATCAGTAAAACCGATTATGAATTATGGCATCGACGGTTAGGCCATATTAGTAAAACAAATTTTTAGAATTGAAAAATAATAATATGGTAGAAGATTTAGAACAAATTAGTCATATTTCACCTAATGATAATTTATGTGAGCCATGCATTAATGGTAAACAGACGCGATTACCGTTTAATAAAACAAAAGATAAGAATTATGTCACACGACCACTATTCAATATACATTCAAATGTTGCTGGTCCAATCACTCCTACAACAATAGATAATAAAAATTACTTCGTATTGTTCATTGATGAATTCACTCATTATTGTGTAACTTATTTAATAATGCATAAATCTGATGTTTTCTCAGTTTTCAAAGATTACATTGCAAGAAGTGAGGCGCGTTTTAATTCAAAAGTAGTTAACTTGTACATAGATAACGGTCGAGAATATCTGTCATCTGAAATGAAAAATTATTGTGTAGAAAAAGGCATTACTTTTCACCTAACAGTTCCACGAAACCCACAACAAAATGGTGTATCAAAAAGAATGGTCAGAACGATAACTGAAAAAGCTCGGTCAATGGTATCAGGTGCAAAATTGAATAAAATTTTCTGGGGTGAAGCAGTTTTTACTGCAACATATTTAATTAATTTGTCACCTACTAAAGCTTTGAAAATGATTAAAACAACATACGAAATATGGCATAGTAAAAAGCCACAAATAAAATATTTAAGAGTATTTGGTTCGACTGTTTATATACACAATAAAGTTAGAAAAACAAAATTTGATGAAAAATCAGTGAAAGGTATATTAGTTGGATATGAACCAAATGGCTATAAAGTGTGGGATGTGGTGAAAGAGAAGTTTATTGTAGTTATAGGGATGTAATATTTGATGAGATTAATTTTATGGAAACTAGGCCTGCAATTAACATTGAAAGTAATGATATTGAAATATCCCAAAATGAAACTGATGCATCTGACCTAAGGTCAAAATCAGTAGTTAGAGAGCAGAATTCTGATAAGTCGAAATCAGAAGAATTAAAACCTAGTACGAAAAATGCCAGAGTAAATGTAGAAATAAATAAATCTATAATAGAAACAGATAAGCTTTCAGAGTTCTCAAACAATACTAATTATGACAAAAGACCCATATCTCCCGATAATAGGAGAAGTGAAAGGATAAGAAACCGTCCTGTTGTATCTTATAATGAATGTGACATACCAGATGATTGTTTAATGTGTGCCAAAACTATAGTTTGTAGAATTCCCACTTCTTATAAAGAAATAGAGAATAGCGATGATAGAGTTAAATGGGAACAGGTAATAAAAGATTAGATCAATTCACTTTTAATAAATAAAACATGGGACTTAGTAACGAAACCTATGAATAAAAATATTGTTGACTGTAAATGGGTATTTAACATTAGCAAGACTCGTAGCTCGTGGTTTTAGTCAAGAATATTTAACTGATTACACTGAAACATTCGCACCAGTGGCTCGAATTTCTAGTTTTCGATTCATATTAGCTTTTTCAAACCAAAATAATTTATTAGTGCATCATATGGATGTGAAAACAGCTTTCCTAAACGGCACATTAAAAGAGGAAATATATATGAGGGTTCCTGAAGGTGTTATTTGTAAAGACAATCAAGTTTGTAAATTAAATAAAGCTTTATATGGTTTACAACAAGCAGCAAGATGCTGGTTTGAGACATTTGAAAAAGATTTAGAAATTCTCCAGTTGATAGGTGTATTTATGTATATGCTAGATAAGGGAAATATATCACAGAATTATGTAGTACTATATCTTAGTGATTGCTACAGCTAGCATAGAGACAATGAATAAGTTTAAACATTATCTAATGAATAAATTTAGTATGACAGACTTAAAGGACATTAAGCTATTTTTAGGAATTAATATTACAAAAATAGGAAATTTGATCATTTTGGATCAAAGTTCATATATAAAAACTATTTTGAACAAATTTAACATGTTAGACTGTAAACCAACTAGTACACCACTTGAAAGTAAATTAAATTTTATAGCTCTAAACTCAGATGAAAAATATGATGCCCCCTGTAGAAATCTTGTAGGGTGCCTGATGTATGTAATGTTATGTACAAGGCCAGATTTGAGTACAGCTGTAAATATTTTAAGTAGATTTTTGAATAAGAATAACACAGAACTTTGGAAATTTTTGAAGAGTACTTAGGTATTTCAAAGGTTCTATAGAAATTAAATTAAAATATACACAAGGTGATTTTAATGATCTATTATGTAGTTACGTTGATTCCGATTGGGGAGGAAGTGATGTAACAGATAGAAAAAGTACTACAAGTTACTTATTCTAACTTTTTGAACGTTGTACAATTTGTTGGAGTACAAGAAAACAATTATCAGTTGCAGCTTCATCTACTGAAGCTGAATATATGGCTCTATTTGAGGGTGTTAAGAAGCATTATGGTTAAAGCCCTTAGCTATCAGTATAAAAATTGATATATCCAAACCAATCGTAATATAGGAAGACAACAATGGTTGTATAAGTATAGCCAGTAATCCAACGAGCCACAAAAGGTCAAAACAGTTAGGTAGGATAAGTTTGAGTCTAAGAATAATCTTTCTGTCTTGTGTAATTTTTCTTTGAGAAAAGATGGTGTACGCCTTCCTAGTGTCGAGTTAAGATATAGAATAAATTCATATAAAATTTCAGTATAAAAAAGTTGGTTTGAATTTCTAGTAACCCTTCCCAATACGGAACATACGAAGAAATTGCTGATGCAAGTTTTTTGAATGTTTTTAAGCAATACCAGAGGAAGAAGAAGAAGTGCCGATGTTTGTTTCTGTTTTGTTTCTGTCTTCTAATTTTTGAGTTTTCCGAGTTATTTTTATTTTTGTTTGTGATCGTAGACTAAAGTTAGTCTCCTTAGTGTTTAAGCTGACATTATTTGTTAAAGTTCACACAGGAAATTGCCTGCATTAAGGGTTTTAACCCTTTTCATCACCTGCTTCTGTCTGACAGTTCTGTCAGACGTCGATTCCTGATTTTTCAACAATTCGAAATCTCTTCTAGAATCATATTTCGGAAAGGTAAAAAAAACTTTATTTCTGCTGAAGCTCTTAATTTTTCTGGGAATTTTTATGTAAACCAATACAAATTTGACTGAAAAGTATCAAGGTGTTTGCAGTTCATAAAGAAACATATAGAAAATTAAGTCCCGATGAGCCTCCTGATGAGCATTCATTAAATCTCATCGAAGGGCTCATTGGATAGCATGAAACTGCTCCCTATATACTAAACAAGAAATAAATAAATATTTATTATTGTCATCACCTTGTCAGATGACATTTCTACTGGAAAATTTTAATCAATTTTTGTGATTTATTTATTTAAGTTTTTAAATTAATTTTTTGATTTGTTTTCTGCGGAAAGATTGTCGCCGGTATGCTGAACAAGACGTTATTCCCAAATCCTTACGCCTCAGCGTCTTATAGTTTGAATTCGGAAAAAAATATGAAATCAATCGTAAATGCAGATTATCATTTATGAATTCATCATGACACTCGTTGACATGCTCCTTAATAAACTCATCGTGACACTCAGTGCTACGCTCATTAATAAACTCATCGTGACACTCATTGACATGATCATTAATAAGCTCATCGTGACCCTTATTGACATACTCATTAATAAGCTCATCGTAACGCTCATTATGTACTCATCGAAGTGCTCATCTAATATTGTAAAATGCACAAAAGAGAAACACAGCATACATTTCTAAATAAATGAAAGAGATGCAATTCTCATGCACACTATCTGTGAATAAGTAAATAAATGAGTTTTTTCCCGGATTTGATTCAAATGCGAATAAATTTCATTAGTACGTTCATCTGATTGCTCATGAGGAGCTCATTGATGAGCTCATCATGATATGTCTACCAGGGATATGGCTGAGTATTTTGTTGTTGACGACTCTAAGCATGTCTTAAAAAAACGTCTATATAATATTTAATCTTTTGTTAAATTTAATTTAGTTTTTTAACTTTTTGTTCTATGTCGCATTGCATGACATTTCATCTGGTGTTTGGTCTATGTTTAGGGTAACATACTAATACTAACACCGACTAAGTGATGAAACGCATGTATTGTTGACCGTTTATTTATTAAACGTAACCATGCAGCGAGCTTGTGTTAAGCTGGTTCTAATAGTCATTTTTTTTTATGGAAATGAAAATTATGAAAAATATTGCATAATATTGATTGCTTCATTGATTTCCCCTTTTTTTTATAGATTCTGTGCGTACACAATGGGATTGAAATCACAAGTTTAAAGAGTTTTCTTGCTCCACTAGGTGCGAACTGTAATTCTAAGATAATAATTTGGTTGCGGTAGGTTTAACGCTTTGGAGTAAGGTGCGTAGTATTTCCTGATGCTTCACGTTTCACTGTCCTCGGTGGAGAGATGGTGTTTTTAACGAAATGTATATTTCCTCGTCTGTAGTTCAATAAATATTACTTGTTGATGTCTTTTTGTTGACAGCCATAGAAGGAAACAGAATAATCCCTTTATGACCCATTTGCTCGTAGTTTCACTAAAGACTTGTGTACATAAAGAAAGTAATAAAAGAGCAGTTCGACTAGTAATCAGCAATAGCGAAAAAATTAGAGATCCCAATTTTCTATTACTTGCACAGCAATAGTCCTAATTCCAGATTTTTTTTCTATTCAAATGATACCAAACTTCTAATGTGGCATAGAGAAAGGTTATTTTATGTTTATATCTATTAGCTGTGTTCTTTTATGCATGCTATCCACGCTGCTACAAAAAAACACCTCACACAACCAATGAACTATATTTTTAAAACTTAATAGCTTCCACATATAAATGTCAACATTTTTTTTTTACTCTTTGAAATGAATGGAACTAAATTCAACGGAGCAGTGCAAGATTACACTACACACTCTACAGTATGGCTTGAACTGTTCAATATATGACTGCACAACTGTATGAGACACAAAAGAACACACCTAGTTGTTGGTAAATTAGTGAAATTTTTACATGCAGTCGGTCGTAGGGCAAAATCATTTTTATGATTCAAGACTACTTCTTTTAAGTTTTATAAAGGAAAATTATTTCTTAGTAAATGAACTACATGAAAAATCAAAAAATTTGGAACCAAATAATTTGATTTTGCTGTCGACAAAGTTTTCAGCCAATATAACACAGGAATATTGACATGCACGAAAATTAGTGTACATAAAAACAAGTAAAACAGCTACACCAATTCTTATAATACCCTAGATGAATACCCATATGTTATTTCGTGTAGTCATCCATCAGTGCAAGTTTGATTTTTCAAGTGGTTTTTCGCATATATTTCTAGAACGGTTCGTCGGACAGTAAAAATGATCATAACTAATTTCATATTTTGAGAGCTTTTCAGTACAATAAAAAGGTCTAGCTGATCGTAAAAATCTTAATTTTTTATATGGCAACACCAAGAACGGGTTGCCCGATTTAGCCAATATTTGAAATTATATTTACTATTATTATGAAAAAACTGTACAAAATTTGACGCGTTCTCAGGCAGTGTCCGAATATGTAGTGAAAAACGAAAATATTTTGTATGGCAACCCTACGGGAGTTACCAGATTTATCCCATTTCCGAACTTAATTTTACATTTATTTTTTTTTTAAATCTTATGTGCAAAATTTCAGCTCACTAAGTATACGCGTTCTCGCCTTATCGTGCGGACGGCCATGCAAAAATCAAAATATCTTTTAATATTATGCATTATCCATTTTGTTTTACCATCATTATTTCTATGTGTTACAAACGGAATGACAAACTTAGCATACCCTATGATTTCATCATCTATGGTATAATAAATAAGGGTTAAAAACTACAAATGGTAGGATTCAGCTCATAATGGAAAGAAATATTGAATTTTTGCGAGCAAATGATCAAGATATTTTTTTTTAAATCGAATAAGATAAACTCATCAACTTAGTGTATAGAATACCAGAATAATAAGAGGATGGCATCTTGGTCTGAATCACACTGAACAGAAAAGCAAAACACATAATGTATGTATGCGTACCTATAAACTTTGTGTTTTTTTTTTTTACAAATTATTAAAACATTAATTTCAGGAATAGTGAGTTTAATCTTAAGATTAGCGTACTCTAACAAATGTTTACTTATTTCCTATCTTATCTAATCACTTCAGTCTATATGAGCCATTTTAACTCATAATTAAGATAATAAAAATTCAATAAGAAGTCCACTTAAGATATTAAGTCACGTTGTAGGAGAAATCTCTTCAAAGAATGTAATATCCAACCAAAATGACTTAATGAAGGGCAAATTGTGTTACTAATAATATATAATTCGATTTTTTTTATTTACGTACATATGTACAAAATTTATATTAACAAGTAAATAGAGTTGGTCTAAGGCAAGTTTGTTATTGAAGTGGATTTTGCATATATTTCTAAAACGGTTCGTCGAACAGTAAAAACGACTATGATCAATTTCATTGGACTTTATATTCTGAAGAACTTTTCAGTATGTAGAGGTAGGCATCTTTCTCTTCGGATAGGAAAATAATTAAAACGACTTTTACTCAAGGACTATTTCTTTTATTGATTTACTCTTATTTAACAAAATCTTTTCTATGTTCTAATTTTATTTTATTGTAAATTTACCCCATATATAACTCTCGCTCGTCCCGATATACCTTTTTTCATCTCCCCTTCAGTTCTTTCAAAACCTTTCTTCATGCTAGCTAACGCACTGATTTACTTTCATGTGTTGCTTCATAATGTAGGATCAGCGGAATTAGCGCATTTTTATGAATTTAAAGTTGATCAATTATTGCGAAAGTAAATAATCGATACCTTACACGTCGATACCCTAAAGAATTCAATTGCCTCGCAATTGTTTTTCTGGGTTATATATTTTGCAATAACTGATCAGCAGTTAAATGATAACCACTTTTACATTACAAGTACAATAACAACGTCTACGACTGATGTTCAGCCCTGAACAAACATTTTAAGTCCAGTCTTAGATTTTTATTGTAATTAAAAAATTTTTATTGAATTAGGAATATTTTAAATAATAATTTCTACTCGGTATATACACCGTGTCCACAAATTGTTGTCGGCAAGAAAGAAATGATTGTGGATACTTCTCTAGAAAACTTTTTTTTTTTAATTTCTTGGAAATTCACCTTTAGTCATTGTTATAATACTGGTCAGTTTTGCCTTATTTAAATCAGACAGTCATTGATAAATCATCATGGAAACTAAACGTCAGCTAATTTTACAGCTACATAAAAATGGAAAAAGAAACTGTGAGATATTTCGGGCTTTAAAAAGTATAGGTATGTACAAAAGATTGGTGGAGCGAGTATTGCACAAGATTCAGAAAGTCGGGTACTATAGAAAAAAAAAATCCGTTAGGACTGCGATTAACAAGAAAAAAATACAGGAAAGAATAGGAAGAAATCAACATCAATGAATGAGAAGACTTGCTGCAGACTTAACAATTTCAAAGTCATCAGTCTGCAACATTATACATAAGGATTTAAGCATGAAGGCCTACAAGAAACAGAAAATTCATGGTCTAACGGAAAAGCAGAGCGTTGCCAGAGTGAAAAAGTGTCGGTACCTCCTTCAATGGCACGCAGATTCTGAGGTAAGTTTTTCTGATGAAAAACTGTTTGTTCTACAACAACACAACGTGCAGAATGATCGTTTGTATGCAGTTAGTATGAATGATATCCCTGCCAATGTAAGAGCAATTGAAAGATATCAGAACGGCTCCTCTGTTATGGTTTGGGGTGCTGTTTCAAAACGTGGGAAGTTACCCCTCCTTTTTGTCGCTAAAGGGGTAAAAATAACAAAGGAATACTACTTGGAAAAAGTTTTGAAAAATCATTTGATTCCTTATGCTACTGAAATATTTGGAGATGATTATTTTTGTTTTCAACAAGATTCAGCACCATCGTATGCCGCCAACAGTGTTCAGGAGTGAATGAGACATAACTTGCCGGATTTCATATCTAAGGAAGAGTGGCCTTCATCATCACTAGACCTAAACCATCTTGATTTCTGCATATGGGGATACATGCTCAGTAAACTTACGAATGTTAGAAAAATGATTTTGGCAAATTTTAAGAAACTCTTAATTAAAATATAGAATGAAATTCCTGATGAGGTCGTCCGTGCCTCCTGTCGAGCTTTCACCAAACGTTTGAAAGCCGTTGTTCAAGCTAAAGGTGAAAGATTTGAAATATATTAAATAAATGTAAAACATTTTTATGTAGTGAGTACAGGAATTAAATGAAATTAAAATTTATTCACAATTAGTCTGAAAGTTATCTATCGCACAAAATAATGTACTAAATAGAACACATATTTCTACGTCTCTCTTTGTTTCACAAGGGATTGGAACAGCTAGATGATAGCAATGCACTTCACAGCACGTGACACAGCTTTCTATAAATGCTATTTTCAACTGCGCGTCATAGTTAAAAACTTTACTGTTTTTGTAATCAATACACCATTTCGTTCATGATAAGACATCCAGTGAAATTCCATCGAAAGACTCACCGAAATTAATGTATCAGAAAACTGCATCTGATCTCAAAGTAGAGAGGTTTACACATATATTTGCAATTCCCAGATGCAACAGTACTAGAGTTCACACTTATATATTTATACTCTCATGGAGTAAGAACTACGATATCGTCTTAAACAGGTGCTAGAGCCTAAAATTATCGCTTACATAGAAAAATGAAGTTATTATAAATTGCAGCCCAATATGTTTTCTTTCTAATGGTGCTAAAAAATAGTATGTACAACCACTCACTACGTTTATAGGAGAGTGAAGGCTTGTTATGGTCGTAGCGTGCTGCATGAAGCAGTATGCCACTGCTACTGGCAGCTAGCAACAGCAACACATTGCGCCGCACGGCGATTGTGCTGTCAATTGTATTAGACTGTGCGAGAAAGCCCTGGCGGGACTAAGTAAAAAAAGATTCTGACAAGATTGGAGGAAGAAGAGGAATCAAAAAGTCTGCCAAGTATGATTTTTGAGCAAGAGGTGGGGAAAAATAATCCAAAAATATCGCGTGGTTAAAACTGAAATCGAAAAAGGAAGGAGGAAAGATAAAGAACCCGAGGCGAACGCCATTACTGCACACCGGAGAAGTTTTCTTATAATTAAAGTTAAAAGTTGATCGGTTGAAATTTCCCGAATGTTATATACATAACCAGAGGCAGTGAAAGCACGAGAAAGTTGAAGAATAGGTTTCTCACACTGTCATTGACTAGAATTATACTTCGAATGCCAGGGAAGACCTCAATCGAGAGTTCACAGCCGCCTGGATTATCTAAAGAAATCTCCACTGGAGCGCCATCTATTCGATTGTCTAGTCATATCGAAGTACACTACATGCAAGCTGCAGCTGCGATTTACAGTCGAACCCACAGCCAGTGGCCCGTCTATCTTTCACAGCCCGCTATGCAAGTGAGACTGACTAGAGTTATATACAGGAAGCCCTTAGGGGTACACACTAAGGACTCAGCTCAGAGATCAACACTTTTGCTACAGAAGAAGCCACTATAGTATCATTGAGGTCGGTATTGTTTAATTGTTTTTATATTCGTTTGAGCATAAATAATGAACCTAATTTAAGCATTGCATATTAAGGTTAGGACTAGATTTTGTGTCTTTTTTTTTTTCTATAATAGAAATTGAAATATTGAACCAAATAGTTTTACACATCCTAATCATGAGGATAGAGAAAATAAAAATTTTAAATACTAGGAAGAAGCGGACTATTAAATCTTTGTCACAATTGTGAACTGAACCCCAGCGATGTTTTATATATTGAGTCAAAATAACTACTAAAATTTAGATATTTAACAAGGAACATTGAATTTGAACAATATATGTATTTACATATACATATAGAATTGACTAGTGAATATTAAGATTTTAAACATTGAAGTATATAGATTAACACTAGGATAAGACACGAATCGGCAAATGATAGGCCTATAATAGTTAAAAGTGCAATATTCGTACATGACTAATAATAGTATATTTTATTCAATTTTGATGACAAAAAGTAAAGATTTCATGAACATTTTGAACGTATTAGTGACATAATAACGAGTCGACAAAGAAACAATTCTAAGATAATGTAAATCATTGCATAGGCATGGCTGTATTAGAATAAAGTGTTGAGCTTTTTTTAAAGGTTAATGAATATATTTATTATAACGTGATGGCGCTGTAAGTTTCTTATTTCTCCCTCCACTCTCCTGGAGCTCTCTTTGAGAGAGTGGTTGACTATGTCCGCTCCTTCGCCTCTTACAGGTCATAATAGGGACACTGTAAAAATATTGCCCAGTGTCGCAGGGTGGATGGGGCACGGAAGTGAAGACGCAACAGCTATGTCTTCGGTAGTAAGTAAGGGTAAGTGGTGTAAGGATGACCGGATGTGGTGCTGCGTATTGTTATGCAGGCACGATATTTTTTTGTATATGAGCTGTGACAGCGGCAGGTATTTGGTTCACCACCCCACAACTCTCCCGGACTAGCCGACGTGCTAGCATGCCGCCCTGTGTCAACGCTGTTCACAGAGTGAGCTGTCAGCTCACGCTGACAGAATGGACTACACGTTCAATCATACTCACTCCTATGCTACCATAATAGGTTCCTTATGCGGGGGCGGGGGGGGGGGGGGGGTTGACAAGAGAGCTGGTTAATTATTTGATGTCAATTACACCATTTCTGAATTTGTTATGGTCATAGCGTGCTACATGTAGCATGTACGATGCCGACAGATTTAGCAGTGTTTACATTAGTATAGTACGTTTTAACTCCGACTCTGACTGAAGACTGGTAAAAAGGTGGCTGAAAAGGAAGAATAGCTGGGCTTTTCGACGACATTTGACAAGGCGGCATACTTCCTGTCAAGAAGGACTGGCGAACTGAAACCACGCAAATCGAAAGGCTTAAAGTAAAGAACATGTGTTCGTGGCAAATAAAATCCGAAGATCAGTACAAGAACGAAAACAAGGTGAAAAATCGACGATTAAGAGCGAAACAATCCAGCTCAAGTAGTTTATACGAGGGATTCCTTGGATAAATATTGTTACGTGCAATAGAAATAGACAACTGGTGACATCTACTGGCAATGGAAGTAAACGACTTTAGGTTCGGAGAATTGATTATGGTATCTACAGGAAGGTTCAGGAATAGAATGAATAGAACAGTCAAGAAGCTTCTGGAAAATAGAATACTCGAGAATAATCTGGAGAGTTTCTAGGGTATAAATATAGCAGTTGTCATAGCCAGAAGAAGAGTCTTGTCTTAGACGTTGCAGTGTTAACAAGCGAAAGTAATAACGTGCGGAAGTGTTTTAATTAGATTGCGATAATTGAAAGTACAGTATTAAGCGATAATTAGAGTTGAGTTGATTAATAGAAAGTATATGAAGTTTGTGAATTGTTAAGATTAGAGTTAAATAAAGAACTTGTATATTAAATATTTAATATTGTGTTTTAAATAACGAACCGCAAGAGCCACGCTCGCAACAACTGGTGTCAGAAGTGAAATAAATTCGCGAAATAAAGTGGTGGCAATTAACTTTAAAATTCAAAGTGTGATTAATTTTGTGAAATTGTGTTAAATTTTGAAAGTTCTGGAAAATAATTTATATTCAACTTAAAGTGAATTACTAAAGTAATGGGGCGAAAATTCGAGGAGCTTCGAACGCAGGATTTGAAAGTGGAGTTAGGGAACCGGTCATTACAAACGACAGGTGCAAAGAAAGTTCTAGTCGAGAGACTCAGACAAGCTTTGATAGAGGAAGAAAAGGAAGGAGGTCTAGAAACTCGTTTGGAGGAACAGAAGACTTTCCTGAAAAACTCGTTAGACGAACAAAATTTAAAAATTGAAGGAATCGAGCAGGAAGTGGCGGAAGCTCAACAAAAAGTCACCGAGCAACTTGACAGTTTTAAAGCAGATCTAGAAAGAATAAAGCATTGTCAGCCTCTAAACGCAGCAGCTGAAATATCTGGCGCAGGTAGAATGAAACCTCCAATATTTGATGGACAAAATTCATGGCATATCTTCAAGAGACAATTTGAGGCAGCTTCAGAGGTAAATGGATGGAATAATGAAGACAGTGCTATAGCTCTGGTGTTAGCACTTCGAGGTCCTGCTTCAGAACTCTTACAAACTGTACCGATTGAAAATCAACGTGATTACACTTCATTAGTACAGGCGATAGAATTACGTTATGGAGATGAACACATGCAGCAAGTATATCGCCTACAGTTACGCAACAGGATTCAAAAACATGGCGAATCACTACAACAATTGCAGGCTGATGTGGAAAGATTAGCGCATCTTTCATACTCCAGCGTAAATGCGGATTTCCTTAATGAAGTGGCAACGGAGGCATTTGTGAACGCTATTGTAGATCAAAATTTACAACAAGCGTTAAGGCTAGCGGGAAAGAAATCAACAGCAGAAGCACTAGCCTATGCATTAGCGTATGAATCCGCAAGACAAGCTTCACGGAGTGCAGTACGAGGAAGAGAAATTTCAGTGGAAGAATGTACTTGTAACAGAGTGCAATCATCACAGAGGCCGCCCTCACGTGGTGTCCTTCGATGCTGGAATTGTAATAGATCGGGACACCTACAAAGCGACTGCAGAAAGCGCCGACGAGTGGAATCCCTAGATGAAGAGAGGAGAGTGGAATTGCAAAGATATCGAGCTGGGCAGCAGACTTGCAATAGATTGCAGTTATCACTGAGCAACCCTTCACGTAGTGTTCTTCGATGCTGGGATTGTAATAAATTGGGACACCTTCAAAGCGACTGCAGGAAGCGCCGTCGAAGGGAATCAACAGAAAAGAAAGAAAGAGAAGAATGTCCAAGTTGGCGAACTAGAGAGCAAGCTATTCTTGGAGCGACTAGACTCCAACCTTATGGCTTTGAGATGCAACATAGGAAAGGACTTATTCATGGAAATGCAGAAGCCTTTGTACAACGTCCATGCAAACTTGAATGCAAACATTGCGGCCGGGTGGAAGAAAAAGAAACAACAGGAAGTATACAGTTGGTAACTGTGGAACCATCAACAGGTTGGGACATCGAGAACTTGCGAACAGCGCAACGAGAAGATCCGGACATATCGCCTATTCTTGCTTGGAAAGCAGATATAGAAAAACCAGAATGGAAGGATATTTCAGGGATGAGTGAAAATCTGAAAAGCTACTGGGCTCAATGGAATTCTCTTCATGTTGAATGCGGTATTTTAAAACGGAAATGGGAGGCACCTAACGGTAAATCATTCCGAATGCAAATAGTCTTGCCGGTATCAAAGGTCAACGAAGTTCTAGGTAAAATACATCGTGGAACATCTGGAGAACATTTGGGAGTGAATAAAACAATTTCTAAAATACGAGAAAAGTTGTATTGGCTACATATGCGGGAGGATGTGGAGAACTGGTGTCGCAGATGCACTGTATGTGCTTCTTACAAAGGGCCGCCACATAGCAGCAGAAAGGAAATGTATAAGTGTAATGTCAGAGCCACATTGGAAAGGAGAGCTGATGTACAAGAAACCACGAGGACAAAACTAGCGGCAAATACTGATCGGATGAGGACCCGCTATGACTTACGTGCGAATTCAGCAGGATTTAGCGAAGGTGATCTTGTTTGGCTGTACAACCCGAACCGACGTAAGGGACGTTCTCCAAATTCACAACAACACTGGGAGGGACCGTATTCAGTAGTAACTAGAATAAATCACGTAGTATACAGGATTCAACGTGGTACAAGAGGCAAACGAAAAATCGTTCATCTGGATCGCTTGTGTCAATATTACAAGCATCAAGACCGTGGACCACCTGTTGTTCGGGACGAACAATTTTAAGAAGGGGGCAGTGTTACGTGCAATAGAAATAGACAACTGGTGACATCTACTGGCAATGGAAGTAAACGACTTTAGGTTCGGAGAATTGATTATGGTATCTACAGGAAGGTTCAGGAATAGAATGAATAGAACAGTCAAGAAGCTTCTGGAAAATAGAATACTCGAGAATAATCTGGAGAGTTTCTAGGGTATAAATATAGCAGTTGTCATAGCCAGAAGAAGAGTCTTGTCTTAGACGTTGCAGTGTTAACAAGCGAAAGTAATAACGTGCGGAAGTGTTTTAATTAGATTGCGATAATTGAAAGTACAGTATTAAGCGATAATTAGAGTTGAGTTGATTAATAGAAAGTATATGAAGTTTGTGAATTGTTAAGATTAGAGTTAAATAAAGAACTTGTATATTAAATATTTAATATTGTGTTTTAAATAACGAACCGCAAGAGCCACGCTCGCAACAATATATTAGAAGGAAACCATCGGACCTGAAAGCTGGTGTGCTCGGCAGGTTTACTTAATAGGAATTATAAAGTAACCAAGCGAAGGTGTTAGGAAAAGGGAACCGACCCAGTAGGTTGAATCATATATAGCAAGCAAGCAAGTCAGTCAAGAACCGAAAGCGAAAGATCAAGATACTGCAACGCAGGCTGAAAAGGAAAGACACATATACTCAACTGTGTTGAAAGGACGGGTGGAGTCCCCATAGCCGAATCCTAGCTGAGATTGAAAGGAAAAAAAGAAAATGACATTAACCTACTGAATGTATGTATAGTACCAAGGAGAAGGTGAAAAGGAATTGCGGACTTGAATCTGCATACATATCCGGAAATTTTCGTGAGTGATAGAATAAGTTCTGACATAGATTAAATATTTAACAACTAGAGCTCTTAGCGTAATTTGCGGTAGCGAGAACGTATATATATCACTTCTCGTGATAGAGTAAGTTTTCACATCTATTGAATATTTAGAAATTTAAATCCCTAGTTTAATACATTCAAATAATAATAATAATACTTTATTAGCTCCATTTAGCTTTACAATACCCATTTATAACCATAATAATACATTACGATAGTAATATATCCAACTTCGTTTTGATAAATTCAATACATAATTTCTTAAATCTAAATATATTTCTCTCAGCTCTATCACATTTTAACTTATTGTACATTTTTAATCCCTTATATAAAAGTGAATTTTGAGATCTACTTGTACTGCAAAAGTCAAGTCTAAATTCATTGGCATTCCTTAAATTTATTGAGTGAATGTCCCCTACATAGCTCAAATTTCTATATAAATAATCAGGTAGTACCTTATTCTTAATCTTAAAAATAAATAACAGCACATTAAAAATTATTCTTTCTTCAACATTCATCCATTTCAATCCACTTAACATTAGCTTTATAGGAGTATATCTGTTACACAGCAATAAATTCTCATAGCATACATGGGCACAAGTTTTCGTCGTGGAAAGCCTAGAACAAGATTGAGAACGCTGTCCGAAATCACAATTTCTACCACTAATTCTTAAACGATATCCTCCAATTGTACGGAGGAAATTCATATACTAATTAAGTGTAATTAAGGTCAGTAGTCGGTCCAACATATTAAAGCATAGACATTAGTAGTACAACGACTCTTATTAAAATAAGTGAATAGCTTTGGAGCAAGATGCTCACTCAGAATTAGGTTAAGATCATAGTACACATCTACACACAGCTAGTTAAAGAGAAAAATTCAATAATTGTGGGAATTTAACGCTAACTAAAAGGAATCAGGTCCACTTGAGATTAGTTATGATAGGAAATTCATCGGCAAATAAGAGAAATTTTGATGCTTTAATGCAAATGAAATCGGTCATGGTCCCGGATTCAAACGGTTCTTTTGCCAAAAGGTTTATAACGAAAATTTTAATTAACGACGGGCTAAGTTTAGAATGATAGTGTGATCCGCAAGCGGCCAATTACAGACATAAAATAGCAGACAAGATAGGTAACCATTGCATTGAAGTAACTAATTATTTTATTATGTAATTTTATTTAATTATTTTGTATTTAGACTTTAATATTTCATTTTGTAAGTGGGGACGTTTTTTTTATATATATATGCATTCAGTTTCACTCGTTTGTAATTTATTTGAAATATTTTTTATATTTCAACAATTATTTAATATTTTCTATAATTATTTTCCTTAATTATTTAAATTAAATTGAAAAAAAAACACTGAAATTGGTATGAATAGTTTTTCATGCTTTATTAAAGAAAATTTTATATGACAAAAAAAAAGAAAAACCCAAGAATATTGGACTTGAGAGCAATTTTTAGGATATTATACATCAAACTGATGGTTGAAGATGAGCGATTCGTCAGTAAGGAAGCCAACTAACTGACGATGACCTCATTGACGAGTAACGTTCAGAACTTTTACTTTTTTTGTACTCAGTGGTACGGTTACTGCTAGGATATTGTGGGCAGAGATATATTGGCCTTTAGGTTGACTTACACTTAATATTTTCAAATTCTCTGCCTCAGAATGCAAATAAAAAAAATGGCTGAATAGGATCAAGTTTTGCTTCTAATTTATATTTTGCCATGTGACCTTAAGTTTTCAGGATCAAGTCCACTGTTATTTAGTCCAATGAAAATATATATCCGTGTACAGTATTCTTTAAGGTAGTCAAAGTTATTAATTTGTAAAATTAAAGATAAAAACAAGCAGAGTTAATTAGGATCTAGTGAAATTAGACAGAGACATTATTCGAAAAATTCGTTGTAATACGAAGGATTGGAGGTAATTGCCTGCCATAAAATACTCCGCTGTGGCAATTTTAGATAGTGATAGCCATGAGCACTCGGCCTATGATTTTCTTTGTATTAAGAGGTTGAATAAATGATCTTATAACGTAATGAGAACTTAAGTTGTATTGATTTCTCTCCCTTCTCTCCTGGAGCCCTCTCTTAGCGATAATGGTTGATTCAGGTCCGCTACTCCGCTCTTTTAGGTTATTAGGAAAATTTTTTTTACTGCCCTCAGTGTTATTAGGAGGATTAGGGCACAGCAGTAAACGCAGCCCATCTGCGCCTTCATCCAAGTAAGGATAAGTGGTGTAAGGATCCCTTCAAGATCGGATGTGGTGCTTGTGTTTTTTTTGTGTCAGGCAAGATTTCTTTTTATATATGGGCAGTGACAGCGGCAGGTTTTGGTATACCTACCCCACAACTCTCACGCACTAGCCGAGGCGCTAGCGTGCCGCCCTGTGCTACTCACTCGAAAGTACTTCCACAACAATTTTACGAAAAAAGGTCGGGTTGTTCTTAGTGATTTTTTGTTAAAGAAATGATAAAAAGTGATTTTAATTTACATAAAAATAGTGAGAAACAGTAGTGAAGTATCTGTGCAAGAAATTCTATATAATCGAGACTCCGGAGTCTTGAGCTATTGCTGTAGGAAATCATTTTCCAGGCAAGTTTAATTGTTTCAATGAAAATTATAATATTTAAAATAAAATAGAAGTGAATTAGTTATAAAAATAAAGAGCCATGGCAAAATATAGAACATTTTCTTCTTCTTTTATTTTTGATTTGAAACCCGATTCTGTGGGCCCCACTTATGCAGAGGCTGGAGTCTCAGGTTTCCCGGCTTGACCCATGAGGTATAACGCCAAAAAGTATTATTAATTAATTTATTAAAACTTTAGAATAGACTTGTTTAGACTTGTTAAACAGTATATTACAATAAGATATTGGATTTAGTTGTTTATTTGTATGAGCAGTTATTATTTAAACGACTAAAATGATTAAAAAAGACACATTTTTAAAGAACTTTCTCAATATTAAATTTTAGATTTTTATTATAGGTTATTAGTTGTATTATTAATTACAGTTTGTTTGCTCCTCTAAGGTAGCATTTATAGTTTCAGTATTAGAATAGTTGTTACCAGCTCGAAGGTTGGGACCGAAGTGATTGAACATTTTCCATTGAATTGTCATTGTTTGTTGACGGAAGGTTTATATAACGTCAGCCATACAAAGGCAACCCCAAGAAATATTATCAGAAAATAAATGGGGCACTAGGAAATTTCTTAAAAATTTTAAAATTATAAATTTAAAAGTTAATTTTAATGTTTTGCGATGCAATGGTATATCCGCTATTAAATTTCTTTAATACCTGATAAAGTATCAACCACTAAATTATGTGCCCGCTCTGGGCAGCGACATACGATTAGGTTTTTCCCGTCCGGCTGGCCGTCTACGGTTTTTACTGTCGCCGTGATTACAAGACATACCTACGAAACGGTTATTCTCGATTAATTTGTGGATACAAGTCAGTGAAGTCAGTTCAGTAATTTTTATGGGTGTTATAAAATATGGAAACATTAGTGATATTGAACTTGTAATTATTTTAATTTTAATTGAGGATAAAGAAGAAAAGAAAAAAACTATTGCAACGTAGATTTTCAGTGCATCCATATAAATCAAATTAGACCATCGCGAGGACATGCAAATTTAAGGAATGATGAGGAAAAGTTTTTTAGCTTTTTTGGAATGTCTTCTCACTCTTTCGATATATATTACTTCACATAGTTACGGAAAAAATTGCAAAATCAAATACTTTCAAGCCGATCTACGCCAGGCATTATACTACACTAGAAAAGAAAAAACCTAAAACTGTTCTAAATATCGCACGCGCACTCCAAAAACAACCTTAAATTATTTTATTAAATGTACCTACATATCTTATGTCGCGTCATATTGTACTCAATGAGTTTAGAATTTCATTCCGCAACAAACCGTATGTATCAGCCGTCCACAAACCGTGGCCAGCCACGGTTGCTTTCAGGTTTTGAAACCATTCCGGTTTTAACCTTCGTATGTCGCTGTCAAGTTAATCACTTGGGATTCATTTGGCACGGAAAAAACCTAATCGTATGTCGCTACCCTCTAGAAATATCGTGGGTTACTACTTCCATGACTAAAACGAGCACGACGACGCGGTTCTACTGCATGAAGAGAAATGCTTAAATTTTTTTTGCTCATAGCCTATAGAAAGAGCAAACTGGTGACATCTACTAGCAATGGAGAGTAAACAACTTCAGTTTCGGAGAATCGATGATGAAATCTTCGGGAAGATGTGGAGGAGTGGTGCCGCAGATGTACTGTCTGTGCTGCTCGCAAAGGGCCGCAACACAGAAGCAGAGGAGAAATGCATAAGTATAATTTCGGACCCCCCTTTGAGAGGATAGCTGTAGACATCGCTGGAACTTTTCCAGAAACGGATGGCGGTAACCGTTATATATAACCAGTTAGTTGCCATTGACTATTTCAGTAAATGGCCTGAAGCTTATGCAATCCCTAATCAAGAGGCAACCACAGTTGCGGAACAAATAATAACGAATTGGGTCAGTAGGTTTGGTGTGCCTCACGAATTTCATTCGGACCAAGGACGGAACTTCGAATCGCGGACTTTCCAGGAGATGTGTAAAATGTTGGGAATAAGGGAAACCAGAACAAGTCCTCTACACCCACAATCTGATGGCATGTTAGAGCGCTTCAACAGAACATTTATCGAGCATCTAAAGAAAGTATTTGACTATCATCAACGCGATTGGGATTGGCATATTCCTAATGGCTTATAGATCAGCCATTCATAACACTACCAGACAAACCCCAGCTAAGGTCATATTCGGAAGCGAGATGCGTTTACCTAGCCACCTCAAATTTGGTACCCCCAAAAGTGAACAAAAGTTACCAGAAGACTACGTATCAGAGCTCAAACAACAATTAGCTGATGTGCACGAGGCTACGAGAACAAAATTAGCAGCAAATACTAATCGGATGAAGACCCGCTATGACTTATGTGCTAATTCCTTAGGATTTAACGAAGGTGATCTTGTTTGGCTGTACAACCCGAAACGACATAAGGGACGTTCTCCAAAACTACAACACTGGGAGGGACCGTATTCAATAGTAACTAGAATTAATGACGTGGTATACAGGATTCAGCGTAGCACAAGAGGCAAGCGTAAAATTGTTCATTTGGACCGCTTGTGTCAATACTACAAGCATCAAGACCGTGAACCACCTGTTGTTCGGGACGAAAAATTTTAAGAAGAATAGAAAGAGACAACTGGTGACATCTACTGGCAATGGAGAGTAAACAATTCAGATTCGGAAAATCGATGATGGAATCGTCGGGAAGGGAAGGTTCTGGAATAGAACACTCCAGAATAATCTGGAGAGTTTCTAGGGTATAAATAGAACAGTCGTCACCGCCAAGAAAAAGAGTCTTGTCTTAGAAGTTGCAGTGTTAACTAAGCGAAAGTGTTTTAATTGGATTGCGATAATTGAAAGTACAGTATTAGCGATAATTAAAGTTGAGTTGATTGTTTGCGAATTTTATAAGTCTAAAGCGAAAATAAAGAACTTGTATATTAAATATTTAATATTGTGTTTTAAATAACGAACCAAAGGCCACGCTCGCAACAATATTATCAACTCACAAGCTTCTGACTAAAAAACTTTGTATCTGACCGTATTAGGGAGGTAAACGTGAATGGATTTAAATGAGGTTTTTTGATTTAATTTTGTGGGTTTTGGGGTGGGGGTGGTAACTACCACCCTTGGGGTTGTCCAAATATGAGTGGAGATTCGAGAGACGAAAGTCGACGAAACTTTTCTTGTGTATATATCACTAAAAAAAAAAAGTTTTTTTTTTACTATTTAGTGCAATTTATTTACAAGTTATTTATTAAAAATTTTTTTAATGTATTTTATTTTCTACTTTTTAGTCATAAATTCTATACTCTCTTCACTCACACTCTCTCGGTCTCGACTGTCGAATCACAACTCTCGACTCTCCAATTTCAGTCATAATCAAGAAAATGCTTCACCTTCGAAAATTGCAGTTTGAGAACAGCTCATACACTAGATGGCCCTTTAAGTTGTAGTCGTTAGAAAGATAATCGATTTTAGATTACATTATAATAGAAAAAGTATACCCGTGAGCCACTTTTCCATACAAAAAAATTGATCAAAAAATTGTGAGTCCCGGGTCCGAACTTTCGTTTTGAAAAACTTAATTTTCTAAAACGACTTTTACTACAATAAGTTCATAATTAAGTTCCTTTAAATTTAAAAAAAGAATCGAGAAAAAATATTGTCAAATTAAAAAGTTATTATAGAAAATGTTGACACAGTTTTCCTGAAAGTACCTACTACAAAACAGTAAAAAAAAACAACACTATTTTCGATTTGAGCGACATCTAAACATTATTATCTATGATGTGCCCAGCGCTATGCGTGCCTTTGGCACGGGTACTCAAATAAATTGATGTTTATGTTTATGTATTAATGAATTTCACTGATATTTTGCATAGAAGTTTAAAATTACATTAACTAACAAATTTTGACTGAGCATTTAGACATTTTAACACTTTTGTTTTTTATGTCACCCTAATGTCCATCTTCTTATGGGTAGAGGTGCAAAACATCAATTTACACTAAACTATGCTCGTGTGTTATATGTGGGGGCTCAAAATCAGTGGATATGCGGCAACAAGGATCATACCCCAGATAACAGCCTTGGATTATATTCATTTTCCTTTTTTTCATTTCAACTGGAATAAGACTTAAGTGTGAATTAAAATTACGACTGATCTGTCGACTGCGACTTTGCCCAAATGGTAAATGTATGTGGCAAGATACAATTGCAACTTCGACTGCGACTCAAAGTGCAAAGTTGGTGTTGGCTGCGACCAACTTCAGTCGAATCACAGAAGTCAGAGCTTCTGGTTTGTTCAAGCAGTTGAAGCTTTAATTTAATTACAAATTTCACCTCTGCGTCGACTTCGACTTAAAATCTTGGGCTTGTTCTAAGAAAAAAAGAAGACTCGATATTGGATTTTGCTTTGACAGGAATGTCTTGTTTTGTCTTGGGTTTGAGAATTTGGTTTTATTAGGAAGCTATTGAGTGAGGATAAAAGAAGTTGAAGGTTTTTAAAATAATTAGAAATAGAAACTTTTTTTTATACGCTTACAAACTTATAACAAATGAAATTTCTAAGCCCCTAAATGAATTCAACTTATGCGTAAAAGGAATGCAGAACGAAATTTCACATTCTTCTCTTGCATTATTGTAATTGACCCTTAAATTAGCTAGTTCAATTGAAAATCAACCATTGCCGCTTGCCAGTCCTCATTAGAGCTTATTTACTATTGGCTGGCAGTACTAGCATCAGAGGCTTTATGTACATGAAAATAAATTCCTTGCACTTGTCAAAGTGACGTGAAAATTCGCCGCCCCCTTAAAACCCTGCCAAATACAAATCATCCTAACCCTCTTTTTTTTTTAAGGAGATTTATCCAATTTTGCTGAAAATAAAACTATCTCAAACTATATCAATAAAATTATTATACAAACCTATTACTACTTGTTTACGATAAGAATCCTCAATTGTTGGATCATATTCATCCACAAAGTGATTTTGTATCAGTTGAATTGTTAGGGCAGATTTACCCACACCTCCCGCACCCACGACAACGAGCTTATATTCTGTCATATTTTTTCTTTTAAAATATTTCGTATTGAACAATAAAATTGAACTTTTATGGGAAAGAACCGTATTAACACAAACAAGTAAATGCTACTCATAAAATTGCACTTTTGAATATTTGTTTACAATTATTTTATTATACGATTCTTAATTAAGGACGATACTAGTACTAACCAAGTAGCACTTCACTTAAACAATATTAAATCAAGAGATTTTAAGAAAACCCTAGTTCGTCTTGTTTTTTGTGACTCATTCAGCACTCTCCGACGCCCGAAATCATTTCCATTTTTTTGTCACGACGATGACTGCTGCTGTTACAATCACCACAAACTGCACCACTATTATTATATTGCATTAGATATAAATAGTATTTTATTTAGAGAAGAAGATACTTTTTCCCGCAGAATAGGAGAAATATTTCTTTCACTAACTTAACTAAAGAAAAAACTTTTTGTAAAATTGTTGCACTCCGGGATAGTCGCGTTCTTCTCCTATTCGACCAATTTGTTTTTTTATCGATAATGTTTTTTTGTCGATAAGGTGTATGGATGCGTTCGTACTCAATTTTTTTATGAACTTGCATAGTATATCAATTTTGAAAGATATATAAAATACAATTTACAGAAACTAAATTGCTCATATATATTTTATCGAATGTATTACTAAAAACATCGAAAATGATGAAAAGAAACAAATTCAATAAAAAACTTTTAATTACATTACGAACACAAATCGCAAAAATTTCATTTCTAACGGTTGTCTGTTGTAGAAATTGGCAAACGAAACTGTCACTTTTAAGTGACATTTCGATAAGAGAGGAAAATTTTTGTAGAGTTGAACTTGATAATAAAGAATCTTTAAAAAAAACCTTTGAAACAGTTTAAAATCACTGTAATGATTTTAGAAGAAACAATAAAATATATAAATGTAATTCAAATTTTTATTAAATCACATCACAATTGATGACTCACACAATTAATTTAATTTTCTAGAACAAAACATATTACAAACGAAGATGTCACAGAGTCCTCCAAATTACATGGAGAGGGTTCCTGTAAAAATTTCTGAAAAGTATAAGCCGCCTCCTATAATTTCGTTGCCGCATAGTATTCTTCATCGATTAAAAGCAGACGACAGTAATTGGTCACAGTTGGAGTATGATTTTAGTCTAGAAAGAAATGTACTATCAAAAATTGAACAATGGAAGAAGGTCAGAGAAACTGAAAAGGAAAATCGTAGCGAGCGTTTGAGAAGATGTGAAATGGAACGGGCTAGAGAAATCGAAGAAAATCAAAAACAACTTCTTACAGCTGTATCATATCCCAGCACGGAGGAATTATCCTCTGATGATGAATCCTCATTTTCACCATCAAAAGCAACGGGATATGTTGAAAATGAAAAGACTGTAATGGGTACACCTGTGGTGGCTCAGTTTAGTCCATCTCAACAACGCTTCGATACAATACTTATGCCAACTGTAGTGCCTGAAACATATTATAATAAAACGAAGATAAATTCCGTTAAGTCAAATAATGCTAGTAAAATAAATTACTCGGATTTTGAGAATGATACGTCTTCGCCATTTGATAATGTTGAACTTAAGACTATAAACGACTTAGATATTTTAGCTCAGGTATTAAATGTCACTCAGATACATTCCAAGGAGGATGATACAGCAACGGCAGCAATAGTACAATGTGATGATAATGGAAAGAGTTTAAATGAAAATGTTGCGGATCCGTGTATTAATGGGAATGATATCGCTCAGCCCATCGTTAGTCCTTATTCCCCCCAATCGTTCCTACAAAATGCGAGAAATGTTTCCTATGAACAAACAGCATCTCAAAATTTAAGTAATATTAGGGAAGATGGTAGTGGAAAGAATAATGAGTTTTGCTATTACAATAATTTACCAAACAATCAGTCTTACAATGGCTATGTCTGTGGTAATTTAACAAATCATTTAGAAGGAAATAATTCAAATTTGCAGACCTACCACCGAACATTGCTGAATCAAATCAATTACGGAAATCATTCTACTTTAGATGTGCATACTTCTTACAGTGAACCAACAATAGTGAACTCAGCTAGAAATAAATCAAAGAGCGTCCCAGATATTTTAAAGGAACTCAATGATGAGATCAACGATTCAGAAATACGTCGTAGCAAAAATATTGGTCAAATATTGGAGAATAATGAAGGTAATCCCAGTAGAAAATTGATTGCTCAACTTTCAAAAGTAAATTTTACTATTCTTTTTAGAGAATTGTGACATTGTTACAAGAACCACAAGCCGAACCGAACAACATAATCCGGACTCATTTCTAAAACTATCACCATCATTACAACGGTTGGTCAATAATATTAGTTTAATGGGATTCCCCCTTGAAAGAGTATCAAAAATTGCTGCAAAACTAGGAAATGATGATAAAAAGGTTGACCGATAATTATTTTACAAGATTTAATAGTTGATTTGCTTTTCTTTTCTCTTTAGATTTTCGAACATTTAATACCACTCAGTGAGCTTTTAGATTTAGGTTTTGAAGAATCAAAAATTTCAGAGGCGCTACTAAGGTTTGATAACAATAAAGAAAAGGCACTGGATTTCCTTATTTCATAGTATTTATTTTGGTGTAATCATAATCAATTAAATGCATAGGAGCTAGTTAATATAAGATATTTAAATAAACCTTCGTTTGTTATTTTTATTACCTACTTGTATATGAGACATTTTCCGGAAAATATAAATTAATGCGAAAACTAACGTTTTTTAAAAGAATTAAATATTAAAGGATAGAGGGGTCTTCAAGAATTGGAAATAATAACAATAGGCTGCAATGTGTCTTTGTGTTCCGGTACAGCTTAAAGTTACAATGTTTGATATATTCCAAGTTAACAGGTATTTACATACTTAACTTAGAAAGTCTATAATTAAATTAAACTGCACGATCTGGCTGCTTCTGCAAGAGAGATTTGGCCAACTTGGGACCAGTGACCCTGGCACTTAATTGGAAGATGCTTTCGTTCTAAACAGACCACTTCATACACCTTTCAGTACACTTATAATATGTGTGCTTTGTGACTAGCTTATTCATCACAGTTTTATGTATTCTAATCAGTTGTCACATATTGACTGGCGAGTTCAGAGGATCTGCACAGTTTGTGCTGGTGAAGGCACAAGTCGTTCATTTATTTGCCCGGGTTTGCAAACTTTAATGTAACTCGTGGGCGATATGTGTCAAGTCATCCACCCGAATTCCGTAATTACGAGAACATCGTTTCTATGGGGACCAAGAGTTTATAGTCAGGTGAATTATTTATTTATTTATTTATTCGAGTGAATGCTACTGGACGTGCAGTCCACCTCAACTAGTGCGGGAGAGGGGGTTACCCAAAACCTGCCGCCGGTCACGATTCATAAACAAAAATTCCATCGTGCCTACGCAACAGACGAACACCACATCCAGTCCTAAAGGGGCTCTCATATCACATGCCTCTTTTTACTGAGAAGACGCAATGTTCTGCCTTCTTACTGCTTGCCCCAGCCACCCATCGACACTGACGGCAGAGTATTGTTTTCAGTGTCCCTTTTACGACCTGAAAGAGAGAAAAGTGGAGGAGCGGACCTAGTCGACCATCATCTCAAAAAGCGCTCCGGGAGAGTTAAAGGAGAAAAGGTCTAATTTTACGAGTTCATATTACGTTACTTTATTTCGTCAATTACATTGAAGTTTTTCTAATTAATATCACACCCGTAGCAGTTATATACGGCCAGAATTAGATTAATTCTTCTATAGCAGCGCACCCCAAACGAATCGCCCTTGCTTTTCCTGTTGGCGAGATGTGAACGCGGGATCGATAACCATTTACTTAAAATTTTCCTCTATACCGATTCGAGAAGGCCTTCCGAAGCGCGGCGGGATGCCAAACAATAACACGCGACTATAACTTGGAACAACCTTTTGGGTTGAGCTGTACAATTCGTCTTATTATCACACAGGGAAATTTGTTTTTTTTTTTCTCTACCTCAAAATGCTCTAATCCTGTCTCAATAGAAATTTTATATGCAAAGTGTTTCGTAATTTCAATAGTACAATTCACATCCTACAACGTAATTTTCAGAACTTTTAGTCATGTATTTTCAAAAATAACTAAATTTTAAATACAAAGAGTCTCGCAATATTACAATTTAAATCCTACAGTGTTAGATTCTAAATATATTAGTTCTCAGGAACTTCTAGTCCTGTATATATATATATTTTTTTCTTTTTTAAAAAGCCTAATTCAAAGTTGCGATTTTCTCTCGATTTTTCAGTTGTAGCTACTATTAGCCTTTACAAACTCAATATAACTCGCAATAATTGCCATACCTTCCATAATGCAAATTGTGATGGAATTGCATAATTGCAATTCTGCTATCTAAAGCCTCTGGAATGTTTTGTAGCAGTTTAGAGCCTTGCACTGTCTTACGTCGTATTATGATTAAATAAAAATATATATTCTGGTATGACCTCCTTAAGTTTACTTACCACACTTAGCAAATTTTAAATGTAATGTAATATAGTTCATAGCAATACAAAAATGTTTGCCATTCCGTAATGTGAAAGCATTTATTGGCATGGTATGGTTATCATTCTAAAATCACGCAAATTAGAACTGATTCGGGAGTTTCAATTTTTAATACGTGTTTCGCGAACCCTTTTTGGCCGACATTCTTGGGATTTCTAAATGTAATTAAATTTGCAATCTGCTGTTCCCAGAGATTTTTGCCAGACAAAATTATACAACAAAACTATTATCTGTACTTATCTTCGATAAAGGCGAGCATTCTCTCGGGAGCCCACGGTTTCCTTTCCACCCTTTTTCCTTTTCACTTGTGTTTTTCCTTCAATCGTGTCCCTGTTCCTTATTTTATTGCGACCATGTCCTCTTCTTTAGTTTTTCTTCTGTTCGGCCTGTGCTCCACTTTTTCACACTTTTACTTTTTCTTTATTAAATTTTTTTTAAAGAAAACTTTTCGTCTACTACCAGCCAGCATCACTTGAACAAATCTTTTTTCCTCCCCACGATGACTTTCGTTGGTGATAACAGGCTACGGGGCTTCTCTTCGCTTTGGAACCGTTGCAAGTGCTGTGTGAAGGACAAGCAATCCGTTAGAGATTTTTATCTGGAGGTATTATGAGGGCAGTTTGTAGAGGTATATGCTAATACAGGCGTCCTTCGCGGTACTGACGACACGCGTAAATTTTTTCGTTTGTTCGACTCTTATTTTTATCCGAAGTGCATTGTACAAAATCAATATTATGTACATCGCACACGATCGGTAGGGAAGCAAAGAAAGCTCCGTTATGCATGGAAGATTTTAAGAAGTAGGAGTCGACATTTGAATGAATTTTTAGATGGGTTCATGTTATGAATTCCGAAATCGGACAGGTGGAATTTTATCTCTACCATGTTTTTCATCTTTGGGTTGAATATTTGAATATTTTTTGTCATTTACGGCTTATTTGGGTTATTTATGGATGAATTATTGTTAATCGAAAATTTCGTGTTGTACACACGCAATACCGAAAGAGACGTGTGAGAATTTTTACTGTTTTTCATAATATTTTCTTCCTTTTTGCAGCTTATAAAATATTCTTTATTTCAACTCAAAGAAATACCGTTAGCATTTTAAGGTCAGGAATTTAGTCCTCCGGTTTCAGGAGTACGCATCAGTTTCAGTTTTTCCAGGCAGAGGAAATCGTCTTACTGTGCACATTGGGGTAGCAGTGCAGGCCGTGCGGCAGAATGTTAACGAAGATGCTTCTGTCTCGATTCGCTATCATTTTATCCAAAGTGGACATCTCCAGATCATCGCTTCAACGGATTTTGAGAATAGATCTTAAAATGTTTCCGTACAATATTCAAATAGGGCAGAATTTTTCAAATTCAAATTCAAAAACATCTTTATTGAAGTTAGTAGCTTTTGTTTTGTTGTAGCCTTAGTATTAGGATTCTTTTTTGTTTGAGCTTAGTTTAGTGTAATTCTATCGAGTTGTCTCCTACCTAATAGTACTTGTTTATGTTGTATTAATTTTTTTCCTTCCATTATTTTATAAGATTTTGCCACTAATGCTTAAAATCTACGTTCTATCTTAACGCTAGACTTTGTGGCTTAGTGTGGAGGAGGTAGGAGGGTTGATAATGAACTCCTCGCTCTCGGCTGTGCTCTTGGCCAGACAGTCTACTTTCTCGTTGCCTGGAATGCCCACATGACCAGGACACCAGGCGATCCATATGCTACGATTTTGAATTGTTCCCCTGACATTTGTTGCCAGAGTGTTTTTGTTTTTAATGTTACGGATCGCTTTGATCGCTGAAAGGCAGTCTGAGAAAATCACCGTGGTGCCCTTCAGGGTGGCTTCCAACTTGGTAGCTTCCCAAATTGCTGTTAGTTCGGCCGTATAGGCATTGAACCAGTCCGGTAACTTCTTACAGATTTGCATGTTACCGTTTGTGCAGTCTGCGACGACTGCCATGGCTACAGCAGAGTCCGTTTTCGAGGCATCTGTGTAGAAGACGTTGTCCGCGCTCAGTCTTGCTTTGAGCTCTATGTGCAGCCGTCTTTTCGTATCGTTGTCTTTGTCTTGGTAATGTACTTCGCAGTCGATGATGTGATCTGGGGGAGCGTGACGGGGTTGATGAGGTTGGGATCGAGGGGAATGGATTTGAGAGGAGTGGGGACGACTTCCACTGCTTTGTGGAGACCCGATTTTGTGTGTGTAGCAAGGAGATGTGTGGACAGGTTGTGCACAACTAAATCATGAAGGGGCGCTTGGGGGTCATGGAAGCTTTTCAGGAAGAGACTGGCCATGAGCTGGTCTCTTCTAGTGGTGAAGGTGGGAAAGCCTGCCTCTATAAGAAGGCTATCTATTGGGGTGGTGCGTAAAGCGCCTAAGGCGTTCTTGCTGAAGCGTTGATGGCCTTCTGCATTTTGCTGGCATTGCGTTTGGTGGAGAACCCATAAACTGTGATTAGACAGTCGATCCTTCCCGTGATCAGTTGTCTGACTATTTGAATGGCAGTTGGTAGTGGGTGACCCGTGTTCCTACCGCAAACGACCCTGAGGAGGTTATTGCGTTTGTTGACATCTTCCACCACCATGCTGGTGTTCTTGCTCCAATCTAGGGTTTTGGAGATGTGTAGACCCAAGGCTCTGAGGACGTTTTGTAGAGGGATGGAAGCATTGTCGAAGGACAATTCAACTTCTCGGCAACTCCGTCTTCTGCAGACGTGCAGGGCTTCTAGTTTGCACCATTAATTTCTAACCAAACTGAGATTTTCCTCAGGGTCCGAGTGAGGATGGAATTCACGAATGGTGGGTTCCAGATGCATAGCATATAATATTGTCTGCATAAATGTGATAACAAAGGTCTGGCACTGAGCTGAGCTGAGTTGAATTTTTATTTCTTTTTCCCGGGCGCGAATCGAACTCACAATTGTTAGAATCGATGTCAGATGCAATACACTATTCGTTTTGTGGAGGTAGACAGACAAAACGACAACTTTTTAAATAATGGGCGATGAAGCTCATTTTCATTTAAATTGTTATGTTAATCAACAGAATTGCAGAATCTGGTACACCCCCAAAGATGTAATCAGGTGCGGTATTATGGCTGATACGAGTTATCACCCATATTTGTTTTTGCAGATAAGGAAGGCTACCAATAAAGCAATCACCGGGGCTCTCTATGATTCCAGCAGCATGGAGTCACTGCGCTGCGCACACAGCCAGAGAAACAATAGTGTTTCTGTGTGAGTTTCTTCCGGACGATTGCTTTTGGCGTTACTTGACTCTTCACTGTAGTATAGACAGCAGGGTTTCATTGCTATCCTAATGAGATCGCCCAGTACTGCTGATAGAAACATGTAGTGTGCTCTCAAAATTTCTTTATGAACATTTATAAGTTTATGAAATTTTGATTTTTGGCTAGAAAGCAAGTAACTGGCCAGTACCTCGTTACTTGTCTTTTAAACATTGCACGCAGTAAACGGAAAATTGCCTGTAGACTTGTATTTATACGGGTCTCGATATACTCAAACCCCCTCTTCTATTTAATTAAATTCTGTTACAGCAATTTGCGTAATAGTAAATACTGAAATGAGCATAACATGATTATTATTATCTTATGTTTTATTTATAAATCAGAACATCTTTTTTATCTATTAATATTAAATACACAATGGCAAATCAAATTTATTTAAAAAAAAAAAATCTACGGCTTAAGTCTTAAGTATATTCATACTACATATATTTTATAATTTATTTAAATTTAGAATTATATTAAATTAATTTCAATGAAACGAATGTTAAATAATCAACCCCCTGGGTACCATACTGCACCTAGCCAACTACAAAAGAAAAGCAGCGCAAAATATCTGTCAATTATCGAGTTAGCCTTTTCCAGCAACTTATTACACGCACGCTGCTAGCATTTTTCAATTGAACGAAATAAAGATTTTTTTTTAATTCATAGAAAGCGTTGCCGTTTTTATTTAAATAATTCCGCCCAAAATAGTAATAAAAAACGCTTTAAAACATAGGTGGTACTTACACCTTAATTCATGGAAAATATACAAATTTAATAGATCACTTCCCTTTTTCCAACGCTTATTGTTTTGTTTTAAGAACTTCTGGGATGGGTAAAAGACTAAAACCTACAACAAATTCTTTATATTAGAAAATTTCCATTAACCATTTTATTAACTTATGTACATACCTCTACTCGTTGATGGTGGATTTTTGTTTGAATCATTTTTCTTCTTTCCCAGCCATGCTGATGATGATGATTTTTTTGCATTTACTGTCCAAGCCTTCTTTTTTGGTGTGGGTTTTTTAACTGCTTTAGTGCCCCTTTTAAGTTTTTTCGGACTTTTACTATTTGTAGAGCCCCAAGCTCTTTTTCTTTTCCTAGCAGGACCTTTATGTGTAGCAGTAGAAGCTTGAAGTGAAAGTGATTCCCAATTGGTAGTTTCTTCATTTTCAGCCGATTTTGTATTTGCTTCTTCGTAATCAAGCATAATACAAAGTTTTTCTGCAGCATAATGTTGAGTTGTTTGTAACATTTCTTTACCATATTTAAGGAAGTTCGCCTTTGTTACATGAGGTATTGAGAGCATCTCCTCATCTGTTTCCGGTAGTCGTTCAGCCATTGCTTTCAAAGCTTGCAAATTCATAATGCTGGCCATAGTGACATTCTTCTGAGCAGCTAAATTTCTACAAAGCTCCAACAGATCATTGTAACACTTATCAGATAATTCTTTGATTTGTAAATTAGTATTGATATCGACGGGACGTGTTGATGGTATATCTTCATCTTCTTCAAACTGTAATCGGGCTTTATGTTCTTTAATAGAAAAGGAAAGTTTTGCATTTCCATTCATTAAATGTTTGACTTTCGATCCCAATTGAAGATATGCCTGTGGTATATCCCGGACGAAAATTAAATCTTCTCGAAGATGTTCTTCAATAACTAGTCTATGTAATAATCGTTGAATATCTGCTAGTTGCCAAGTCTTCATACAGCCATGGTATGGAGTTTTATCGTGTTGATTTGCGATGACTTTTTTATTCAATGATCCTTTGAAGACATCAGCTGTAGTAAACAATGATAAATGCTTTATTTTTACAAAAAAATCGAAATCATTGTGAAAGTTTATTAGAAATAGCTCAATGAAATATGTAATAAGAAATGTGATAAACCAAGTTTAATGCCAAGAATGCCAAGTCAAATTTTAATTGTGTTGCAGGTTGTTGCGGTTATTAGATGAAATCCAATGGTAGTACAAGAAATCGACAATTTACAGGCACAAATTTTAGATAATGTAATGAAATATGCCATAAAAAATTAACCACATTTGCATGAATTCTCTAGGTGGATAATTAAATGACACAAAAGTCTAAATAAAAATTACAAGAAAAAAAAACGTTTTTTTTTTCTTTAATTCAAAAATTATGGGCAAAGAAAATCGGCGGATGATAATTTTTACGCCGTCTATTATATGACTTACTGTAAAATTGAAATATTTCGTTAACTTAATCTAAAACATATGTATTTTCACCAGGCCGAGGAGAATAGTAAAATGCCAGCAGTTCTGAAATTTGTAATACTCAACGTCACACCCTCCCTCACTTCTTGTTTGCTCTAACTTATAAAATATTCGATATTCGGAAACAAAATGAATGGAATCTTCATTTTGGTGCAAGTTGGTCTACCTTCTTTCATGATAAATATGACATGTAAAATTTTTTCTATCAACCAAATTTTGAATTATCTTTTATTACTAATTTGTTCTAACAACTATAATTCAAATTTTATTTACTATTCTCCAGTTCTCATGTAGTTTCCAAATATACAGGGTGTCCCACGTAACGTGCTCCCTGGGAATTTTTGTCGAAAATGTGCGGAGATATCGAAAAAGTCCTAATAATAAAAGTTACGCATCGTTAGTCAAGGTATCCTCTGGCATAACCAAAGTCCTTGAAAAAGGACTTGGGAAAGGATATATTTAAAAATGTCCTTGTCGTCCTTATTAAGGATACATTTAGATTGCATTTTTGAATTCCCGCAAATAAAACTAAAACGAAAATGTTATATTGAAAATTCCAGTTTAACCCTTTATTATCGAGATATAAGACCTCAAATTGTACTCTCACCGTGTTCCTTTGCCATTTTTCTTGAAAATGCACACAGATATCATCGAAGTGCTAGTAACAAAATGTCCTTTTCGTCCTTATTAAGGATACATTTAGATTGCATTTTTGAATTTTCAAATTGTACTCCATGCACATATTACATACCTGTAAATGATTCAACTTATTTTTGCGAAAATTTGTCAGTATGTATACCACTTTTTTCTAATTTGATTTGCAGTTATTCAATGTAGCCAAAATGTATCCTCAGAAAGGACGAAAAGGACCAAACCGAAGATATCCTTTATCATGTGGCTTTTTTTAAATGTTTACCATACCAAAATATAGCCCGGCTTATGATGTGTAACTTTTGTTACTAGCACTTCGATGATATCTGTGTGCATTTTCGAGAAAAATGGCAAAGGAACACGGTGAGAGTACAATTTGAGGTCTTATATCTCGATAATAAAGGGTTAAACTGGAATTTTCAATATAACATTTTCGTTTTAGTTTTATTTGCGGGAATTCAAAAATGCAATCTAAATGTATCCTTAATAAGGACGACAAGGACATTTTTAAATATATCCTTTCCCAAGTCCTTTTTCAAGGACTTTGGTTATGCCAGAGGATACTTTGACTAACGATGCGTAACTTTTATTATTAGGACTTTTTCGATATCTCCGCACATTTTCGAGAAAAATGCCCAGGGAACACGTTACGTGGGACACCCTGTATAGTAAAAACCCCAGTTTTTTATGGCAACATCAAGAAGGGGTTGCCCGATTTAGTCCATTGTTGAACTTTTCTTTACTATTGCTATGAAAACACCATGAATTAAATTTCAGCTCACTACGTCGACGCTTTCTCAGGCAGTGCCCAAGTATCTAGTGAAAAACGAAATTTTTGTATGGCAATCCTACGATTGGCCGATTGGTTCCATTTTCGAACTTAAATTTATTTTTTTTAAAAAAGGCCGTGGGTAAAATTTCAGCTTTCGAAGTAAACGAGTTTTCGAGTTATGTGCGAATATGGAGCAATCTACCTTCTTCCGTGTTTCCTCCGGTATACAATTTGCGAGCGAAAGTTTAAGAGTGACATACATTCGCACCTCCGCCACTCTGTTCACGTTTCCTAATGCCTTTCCACTATCTCCTTTCTGCCATGGGCTTTGGCTTAATAAAAAAAAGGTTAATTAATATGCATTTGTCATTCATTAGAAAAAACATATTCATAGTCTGCAGTGGAAAGAGCCTCTGACTTAAAGCTTACTATTCGCATTGAGTGAACGCTGTACTCTCACTACTCAGCAAATTGGGTAAAATTTAGGAAAACGCGGAAAAAGTTCATAATTTGGTGAAATTCTAACAATTAATTTCACTCTTCTAAAAGTATAGATTTGGACCTATAAATTTACGCTAGAATTGTCGTAACAAAAAGCATGGTTTATGCAGTATACAATTGCAAACATAAAACGCGCTTGATTCCCCATAAGACGCGATGTTAAAAAGCTTTCAAACGACATATTTCTCATAATAAGTAGGGAAGATGCTGTACCTTGGACTTGTGTGTACCTTGGTCATTTCATTTTGCACACGGACTGTATGTACTACCTACAACGCACTTTTATCCGATTTTACTAATCAACAGATGACACTTAATCTATTCTGGGAATTAGTTGGTCGGACAAATGTGCAGTTATTGCCCTGTTGAGAAAAATCGTGAAAAAAGAAAATATTTTCCTATATCTTTGGATTCCAGCTCATGTAAAACTTGTTTATATTTACTATTATAAATCGTGCATACAATATGAATAGCTGTAGCAATTTTTTGTTTAGTAACCTACTTTTTGAATATTCTTATTCTTGGTTGAATAAAGATTGTTATTTAATTTAACTCTGTTGATATACCTTCATTTCTATTTAGTAAATTACAAATGTCCAAGGTAAAATACTCCACCGGCCATGGTACATCAGCATATGTACGTTGTACCGAAATCAGGGCGTTCATATTGCTTGAAATATAAATTTTTAACTGCATGTTCGACTATTATTGGAAATCTATAATTATCGGTTGCTTAAGAGATTTGTCTCACAAAAAAAAAAAAAAAAAAAAAAAAAAAACCCAAGGTACAGCACCTGCCCCGCGCAAAGAAAAGTATTAACGCCATGAACTGCAATAAAGAAGGCTCTGGGTGGTCATCATTTTCCACTCAACTCACAAATTGCAAATTCAACTTGCATACATAATTTAATCTTCCTTTCTTAAATTTATTCTGTCCAAAGGACTTAGCAAATGTCCAAAAAATTGGAACAGAAATTCTTGTTTTCCCTATATTGTAAATTTATAAATGTAATAGTAATTAGTAACTAAACAAATAATTAAAATATCCTTACATAATTGTAATAATGTAACTCTATTTGTGCCACTGCATAGGTCCCGTACTGCTTTTGCAATAGTTTTAGAGATTTCAGTAACGTCTATTATCTGCAATAGAGAAGTCGAAAGAAGTAGATAGAAATTCCAATGTATTCATAAATAAATAACAAACCTTATAGTCTTTCTGTTTAAGGCAATTATCACAAGCAGTCTCTTTATTTTGAAGGCATTGTTCACTCGTGAAATGTTCTGCAAAGTAGTCCAACTGTTGCGCTCTTCTACAGTCTGTAATATTTTCACAATATCCTACTATTCGATACAAATTATGAATATGCACTTGTTTCACTTCATAATCAGATCTTTCCCCTACAATACAACAGAATAAGAAATAAATATTAAATAATCTTGTAAATTTTTATTCCATACCATCCATCATTTTCTTAAATCGAAGCATATCCGAGTAACTATAATATAAAATACAGTAGGCAATACCGCCATCACGTCCAGCACGTCCTGATTCTTGATAGTATCCTTCTATTGATTTTGGAAGTGAGAAATGTATGACATATCTAACATCAGGCTTATCAATTCCCATGCCGAATGCAATCGTAGCACAAATAACATTAAATTTATTGATTACCCAATCTTTTTGTATTGATTCTCTTGCTTTATCTTGAAGTCCAGCGTGATAGCTTACTGCTTTTATTCCGGCACTACTTAATTTCTTAGCCACATTATCGCACTCATTTCGGGATAGACAATAAACAATCCCACTGCTCGAAGAAAATTTTGATTTGATAAGAGTTTCAATGTCACCAATTGTGGAATTTCCTTTTTTTGGTAGAACAATATATTTAAGATTGGCACGATTAAAGCTAGATAGAAACCATTTACATTTTGTTAAATTAAGCTGCTTTAAAATATCCAAACGTACTCGTGGTGTTGCTGTGGCAGTTAATGCCATGATTAATACCTTTTAGAGTAAAATTTAAAAATATATTATGTTAACAGCAGAGGAAAATTATGTCTAGCATATCGCTAGCTTAAATTTAAAACTCAAGACCCCGATGATCAACGTTGTACAACATTCTATGACGCTTACCTTTGGAAATCTGACCCGTAAAACAGAAAGCTTCTTATAATCAGGACGAAAGTCGTGTCCCCATTGAGAAACACAATGAGCTTCGTCTATAACGAATCTACTAATGTAATTTTTTGCGTAAAGATGAGTCAGTAAGTCCTATATTGTAAGTTTAATTTAATTTAAAATTAAATATTATATTAAAAATTACGTTTTGTGGCTTACCTGAAACTTTGGAGAACTGAAAATTTTCTCTGGCGTAACATAAAGTAATTTAATTTTAGGCGGTGTACACTCTAAGTCTACATAAATCCCTCTCGTCTCCTGAGCGCTTTGGTCCCCTGATAAATGCTTAGCATATATCTAATATAAAATATAAACTCTATCGATAAATATGCGAAAATATATACATATATATATAATGTTTCTTTGCTTACATCTAACGAGGACAATTTGTTAACTTGATCAAGTATCAATGACTTCAGAGGGCTGATAACTATTGTAACTCCTTCTGTTAAAACAGCTGGAAGTTGATAGCACAGAGACTTTCCTCCCCCAGTCGGCATTAAAACGAAGCAGTCATGACCAGTTAGAGCAGCGTTAATAACTTGAAGTTGATTCGGCCTAAATGATTTTAATCCAAAGAAATAGTCAAAGGCTTCCATCATTCGTTCAGAATGTTCGTAGTTATCACCATCAAACTCTCCAGTTATACCATCATTTTGTACATTTGAGTAAAACTTTGTAGCACCTTTCTGTGCCTTAGGTGTAATTGTAGTATCTGATTCTTCTTTTCTGTGATTGCGTATGCTCGGGAAGCTAGAGCTAGTAGAAGGCCTTACTTTATTTTGATTGTACATATCCCAAGCAGATATTGATTTATCCTTGGCTGGAGTTAAATTGGAAACATCCTTTAAATCTTCAGAACTATATAATTGCCAGCCATTACTATCAAGAGGAATTTGAGTAAGATCATCTTCAAGTGAATCATCAATATTTATAGGAGTTTCATTCGCTATTTTGGGTTTGTTATTAGGTAATTTAGGAGTTTGATTCGATAATAGTTTATTAAAGGTTCCTTGTGGGCGGGTGTTACTGAAAGTGGATGTAGAACACTTTGGTGTCTCTAAATTTTCATATAGAACATTATTAAATTCCGACAAACGTCCCTTAGAAACTAGATCATCCTCTTCTACATCCTTCATAATATCCTCTATATCGACATCATCGTTTTCCGCATGCTTGGGATTTTTTATTTCTTTAATTCTACTTTTGCTCTTCTCGATTGAAACAGCACTAGATTTTACTGTCTGTAATGTGCTAGTACACAGATTAACAACTTCTTTGTAGTTTCCCAAAGCTGAAAATTTTATATTCTCGTGCTTCCTACAATTTTCGTAATTTTCACTTTTTTCTGGTATTTTATTAGAATTTAGAGATGTGTCATTGCTGTCAAAGCCTTGTGATGATAAATATTCTTGTTCGGCTTCTCTTTGCTCTGCCAATATAGCTTCCTCTTCATCGTATTCATTTTCAGTGTTTCTATGCACTTCTTCCAGTTCTTTTTCAATATTTTTAAGACTATTCTCAGTTAATTTTATTTTAGCTTTGCATTTGTGACGGAGAGTCTTTAATTTTAAAAAAGTATTATGCCGAAATCCTTCAATGGACTTAAAGTATTCCAAAGGAATTTGGTCCATTACTGAGCAATACTTCTCCAGAAGTTCGTGATATGTAGATCGGAAGAATGATAGGTCAGCTTTCAAAACAGATGGATTTTTCTAAAAGTAAAAGAATTTTTAGTTTAATGAAAAAATCTTCTAAGTCAATCTAGTGCTATCCGATCGAAACGACAAGTGCTGACTTCCTAGCATTTGGTCACAGAATTCAAATTGAATAAAGTCAAATGTCGAAATACCTAATACTTGTTGAGCCTGTCATCGGTATTGATACAAATAAGAACTTTAGGAAAGGCCAGCGATAAATAAAATAAAATCTCTCTCTCGTCCCAAACCAATTTTTGCACTACCAATAAAAGTGAAGAGGTCCTGATAGGAGTAAAGTCTTTAATTTATTTTGAAAAAAAAAAAAAATCTAAATGTGCTTTATAGTAATAAATTGAACATCCTAATTACTTCCAAACACAAATGTTATTAAATCCAATTAATAAATGCAAGCAAAAACTTAGTAAAATACTCCCCAGAAATGAAATATGTACTTTTTATAGTCCTAACTATTTTCAATATCGCTAATTGTTTTTAATAACAAACAATTACAATGTTCTTTATCTTAATAAACAAAATATCATTTATATGGAAACATTGTTTCGGTATTTTTAACTACGTTGTTTATATTCCCAAGGGACGTCGATTTTATTTCTTTTTTTATATAGCGATCGTCTAGTTCAATAGTTGAATAAATAAAAATTAACAGAATAGGATTTCGATCCCTTTTTTTGTCGACCAGAACCAGCTTAACACAAGCTTGCTGCATGGACACGTTTTATAAATAAACGGTCAACAATACATACGTTTCATCACTGGGTCTGTGTTAGTATTAGTATGTTACACTAAGCATAGACCAAACAGCGGATGAAATGACATGCAATGCGACATGGAAACAGAAAATTTAATATTATATAGACGTTTTTTTAAAACATGCTTAGAAACGTCAGCGACAAAATGCTCAGCCTTAATATTAACAGCAATGCACATGCGATTGATGGGTTCATACATGCTAAAGTTGGATCTTGCGGAGTTAACATGCAACTGAGGTAACCTTCTCAGATTGTGCCTACTATTGCGGAAAGAGATTTTGCTAAGTAGCAGGGCAGAGTCAATATTCGCATTTCAGAGTAGATGCACAAAAGTTAAATCGGCGACCATGCGACGTTTTTCAAGCGAGTGCATATTCAAAAGCTTCAAGCGATCGTCATAAGATGGAAGAATCAATGAATTATTCCAGGGTAGGTGCCCAAGAGCGAAGCGCAGGAAGTTCCGGTGAACAGACTCCATGCGGTTGATGTATGTACCGTAAAATGGAGACCAGACCTGGCTAGAAGTGGTCTCACAAAGCAAGCGTACAAACGAAATGTTATGGTGGGATACGAGAAATCTCGCGACCAACGTTTGATAAAATTCAATCTATGGTCACATTTGACACCAAAGCTACAAGCAGCACCCTCGCGGCGGCGAATCGTGGAATCCGAGAACACATAATCATAGGTGATTGGTTTTTGATTCCTGTGGAAAGTCATAACCTCACATTTGTCGATATTGAGGGCAAAATCATTGTTTCAATTTCTTTTCTGTTTCCATATGTGGAACGTTTCGGGACGAAAAATTTTTTACGCTCTGATACACAGTTCATTGTCTTTAATGTATTGATGTCCTATGACGGGAAGGTATAAAGGTGGAGTTTCATTGTTCCTTCCTGAGAGTATAAATTGAATGGTTTTATCAACCTTCCTGAAAATCCATGCTTAATGGTTCCATTCACTTTTCCGAAATGGAAGAATGAATGCTTTCACTGAATTTAAAAGGATTTCTTTTTTCACCTTCCAAAGAATTTAAGAGTAATGCTTCTGTACACCTTCCAAAGAGTTAATAAGGAATGCGACCTTGATCATCCAAAGGCTTAATAAGGAATGCTTCTTTTCACCTTCTAAAGAACTGCTAGGGAAGGCTTCCTTTCACCTTACAGGTCATCCAGAATTCAGGTGTGCAAGTGACCACCTTATATACCTTCCCGTCGTAGGACATCAATGCTTTAAAAGAAATGAACTGAGTATATGGGCGTATTGATTCCATACCTTTTACAGAATGTTTTCGTTTCCCGCTGGGTCAAGGGCGGTTCTTCATTGGAAGCAAAGGAAGCACTGCTTCCCTTGACAAAATAAAAAAAATCCAAACATAAAAGACAAATCATTTTGCTTTAAAATATTCTTAGAATATTTAAAAAAATGCATAAAATTCTAACAAGTTTACTCCTCTGGCATCACTAGATACAACCTGAAATATTTTATAAGTAACGCCCAATTCTCTCCTACAAACTAAGAACATACCACCCAACCCAATGTCATTATATCGCTACTACATATTATATGGTATGCTGTCCAAAATGTAGCGTATGACCCACCCACCATCATTCCACCCAACACCAGATCTACCCCGATTTGTCTCGTCAAGCAAGCTACATAATATTTGCGTGGTATGCATGGAACGGCATTAGAATCAAACACCGTTGCATTGGCATCGCAGTGACGCTGAAAATCCTTACAACGTATTTACAACAACAAAGCCAATGTAAAAAGTTAAATATATTAAATATATTTAACTTTTTAGACTCATATTCACTCAAGAGTTTTCATGCGTACATTGCTATGGTACGCTGGTCGCAGCGTAGCGTTTGGCAATTGATTTACACCCCCTGATAGTAACTTTCATTGATAAACTCAGAAGTAAATGCATGTGCGGGTGGGTGTCGTCTTGCTCACGATTTATTTAAATGCTGCCAGATGTTAATAAATTCGTAGCTTTTTTTAGATAACTTCCATCCGACCTTCGTAACGAATATTGTGAAATTTTAGGAATAGTTTTAGAATAGTAAACGTGGATGGATTTACATGGGATTTTTTGTTTTAGAATTAGTCAGTGGGCTTAAATTTTTATGTTTTTGGGGGGTTTTGGGGGGAGGGTGGTAACTACACTCATGGCGTTGTCCAATTTTGGCCGCGTGTAATACCAAATTGAAGCTTTTGCTGAGATTTATTAAATGGCATATTTTCTTTTGTTCTATAAGAAACTTTATAACCGTGTACAAAAGGGAGTGTAAGTTCTTGTGGGGGGCTTATTTTTCTTTTAAACGCTTCAGCATAATGTTTTACATATTTCATGTGAACATTATATTTTATAAGTTTAACCGATGGGTTTAGATGTGAAATAAATTTTCCAGTTTTTTCGTGTAAAAAGTTTTTACATGGAAGTACTTACATTAAAGCACGATAATCTTATAAACTATACTTACCGCACAGGTAAAAAATTACATCACAACATTCACAAAAGAATGGAGTTAATATGCACACATTATATAGATTATCAGTACGTTTGCATGAATACTTGAAGTATGCTTGAAGTATGCTTGAAGTAATCAAAATATCATGAGCTCATTCAATGCGTAAATTTCAAATTAAGTAATTGGAAAATTAAATTCAAGAAAAATTCAACTCAAGAGTAATTGGAATTAATTCAATCAACCACCCTACCTGAGCTTCAAGTGGATTTCAAGCCAAGTACTCAAGTTTCATGTAAACGTACTGTATGTCCTGTTATATGAGTTTTTAGCAAAAATGTAATGATTAGAAAATAAAATATATTAAAAAAACTTTTTAAATAAATAACTTTCATAAATAAATTAAAGGCTAAGTAAAAAATTATTTTTTCTTTCTCCCAACAATATTTTAAAATTATATTATCTCGTTTGACTTTAAATGTTTGAATGGTTTTTATTATAAAATTTTTTTAAACATATTTTATTCATATTGTGCAAAAATAAGATAATGACTATCTATAATATTATGTACGTTTCTGTTTAATTCCGAGAGAATGTAGAATTCTTGCTTTTATTTCAGTATTCCGGCGAACGAGTATACCTAAGTACAATAATAATGGTAATTGAATTGAAAAGAATGAATTAGATGATTAGATTTTTTGCGTACGTTGTGAAAGGAGATATTTAGTGAAATTTTTGTATTTGCTTAATTATGGAGCAGAATTCGCTGTGAATGGATTAAATGAAAGATATGATTGCATCGCTGATTTATTTAACGATGATAATGGCTTCTTTCAAGAGCAAGAATAAATATGAATATTTATATTGTGTATTATTGACATCATTGACTTTGATACATGTATAATTACTTATAGAAGCGATGAAATAGTCTGAAAATCGGAGCTATAATTTACACAAAATGTATTGCTTCCCTTCTTCTGAATCCCACGAACCGCCACTGCGCTGGGTATATTCACATGCACACCTTACCTCTGGATGACCTTTAAGGTGAAAGGAAGCCATATTAATTCTTTGGAAGGTGAAAGGAAGCATTCCTTATTAATTATTTGGAAGTTGAAAAGACGGATTTCTTTTAAATTCAGTGGAAGCATTTATTCATAAAAGCGAACGGAACCATTAAGCCTGAATTTTCCGGAAGGTTGGAAAAAACCATTCAATTTATACTCTCAGGAAAGTGGAGGAACCACTCTTCCTGTTTTCCCTGAGAGGTAAAGGGAAGAAGTTTTCCTGCTTTCTTAGAAAGGTTTAGAAAATAAACACGTCTTCACTTATTCAAATCTCGCACTTAAATGAAAATAATCCACTTCTTCTAAAATAATGCACAAATCAGATTATTTTCCATTTACACGCACTTTTTCTTCTTTCATTGTTTCTTAAAAAAACAAAGAACTATATGACTCATTTTCGAACTGCACGCACTCCCTCGAACTAGCCTCTGCATGTTTCTATCTCTTTTCGATAACAACACGAATGAATATATCTATTCTGCCTTCTCTAAGTATTCCCAGAAAGGTACATATCATGCTCAAAAATACGACGCATCAATACATTACGCCTGCCTTGCTAAACCAGATCAACCTAAGGTATGTTCATGCACTCATTACTAACAGTAAACCTTATCTAAGTCAGGCATTCCCATTTTTCCAGCTGGGTGGTTCTTAATATTTCAGAATTTCGTCAAATTACTACAAAAACATTTTCTGTATTTTTGAGTCATGTGTGCCTCTGTCGTCTCTGTGCTTGAAATATATCCTTTTATATACTGCTAAAACGAGACAACTATTCTACGCATATAAAGGGTAAATTCGCATGTGTCAAAAAGAGGTTAAGAATTGAGACATATTTCTGAAAATTTCAGTCTACATTTTCCTCATTAGAGCCTCCTAAATGCAACTATAATGATGCGATGGTACAATTAAAGCCAGTCTTTGAGTTCCAATTTAAAGTCGCACCTTATATGTTTTTATTAGGAGAAGTTCAAATGTAATGCCATCTAATACAACCAGTTTTAGGCGACCAAATAAAAAACTTTCAATCCACGATAGAAGACGAGGGGAGAGACCAAGTGCTTTGAGTTTGGCTACAGTGACAAGATGCCAGACTATATCAAAGGCTTTGGAAATCTATAGCAAAGATTTTGGACTCACTAAAATTTCGGAGACTATGGTTCCAATGTTCTGTAAGAAAAGTCAGTAAGTCTCCAAATGAGCGCTCAGGCTGAAAGCCATAATAGTGTTCGTTGATTGATTTCTAGATACCTTATTAGTTTGGACTAAATGATAGATTCAAAAACCTTTGAAAGAATCGAAGTGCTTGCAATTGGTCGATGCTACCTCTCCTTTCTTGGGAATAGGGACTAATTTCTTGTTGAATAAGACAAGTAGAATAGTTTGCACATGAGGCTTAGTTTTAAAAAACAGGGGAGAGAAACCATCAGAACATGCGGTTTTCGTATCATCTAAAATGGTTTTATAATTTGCGATTTATATAAATTTGATTGCGAAACTGATGCTAAACAATAGTTATTATTGCCAGTTTTCATTAATATTCGTCCGTCTGTCTGCACTCTATAGTACTTCAATCCATTGTTAGATTCACTCGTAAATCAGTCGCACAAAAAAAAGTCCATTAAGGGATTAACCTTTAAGGTATAGATCGCAATTGAGTAGAGTAGAGCTGTCAGACCGAATGGTAAACAAGCCGAATAGGTCGCAATAAGGGAATGCTTACTACTAGCTACTGCTATGGAGAGCAGACTATTGATTACAATAAAGAAGACAGACAACAAATGTAACTTTACCTTTTTAAGTTAGCCATATAAATAAACTTACCCCATGTTTTGCACTGAAACTTTCAGATTTTTGTAAGCCGCAGATGTATTCATCGATGCTATCATCGAGAACTATTGAAAATGTTTTCTTAGGGCTACTCTTGGAAAAACTATCAGTTGTGATAACATTTGCAGGATTTCGATCAGGCCGGCCTTTAAGAGCTGATATACTCTCAACTTCGATCTCTCGCTTAGGTTGGTCTTTAAGGGCTGTCGCTGTCTTACCAAATATACACTCCATTCCTTCCTCTATGTTTAGAATATTCACGATGTCATTCTTTATGACTTTACCATCACAACTCGCGTTGCTGTTTAACTTAGTTGCTGATACAAAATTTGAAGATTTTTCGTTATTACCGCTCGTTTCTGATACTCCTAAATATTTCTCCTGCAACATTTTCTCAATATCGGAATTAATTTCCAAATTGTTTGAGGTGCTATTTTTATCATCCTCTTCAAGATCTGCGAATAAATTTCTCTCAACATATACGCTACCAGAACTGGGAAGCTTAATATTTTCTTCAGTTTTGTTAAGATGTTTTTTTTCTAAATCATCAGTAGTATCTTCTTCCGATTCTGATGAAGTAAATATATTCAAACAAATTACATTCTCTTTAGCTTCCTTAGCATTACAATTTCTACTGATTTCGGAATCAACAAATAATTTTGACTTTGATATCTTCTTATCGTCTAAAAGATTTTTAGGTGGAGTATTTAATAGTTTTTTTAAATTTCTTTGTATTTTATCCACCGCAAATTGGTAGCTTTTGTCCTCTTTAATGACATCATCAATGTTATCTATATTATATATATTTTTCTTCTGTGGGGTTTTTTCTTTATGTTCTTTAAAAGGCGATTTTTTATTAGATTCTTTCGTCGTAACCAAATTGTTTTTAACTCTTGGTGTTGTTTGTGATTGCTCGAAATCATCGTCGCTGTCTGATTCCAAGTTAATAACTGTTTTGGTAGTGGCCTAAAAATACATGACTGAGGTGTTATTTGTTTTGTTTTTTTTTTAAAGCTGTTTACGTTAAATCTATTTGTCGGCTCCAAAGATAGAAGTAAGACATTCTTGGAATCTAAATGGTAAACAATACATTTTAGAAAAGTTCAATAAAAGCAACAGGAGCAATCATAGCTTCCTTGAGTAGATTATTATACCTTTTCTGGGGAGGTTATGAGAAATTGTCTTTGACCTGTAAAATGCAATCATTTATTTTTTCTAACAAAAATGGAGCATTTGATATACTATTACTTGGTAGCTTTGTTGTCACCGAGGAACTTTACTAAGGACTGTTGTTTTGAATCCTTCTGTTTTAAGAAAGACATATTTATGAGCGCACCATCACTGGGATTACTTATTTATTTAATGCAAAACCCAGATTTTTCTTAGGATTATCCTTGCCAAAATTTTCTCCTAAAAACCGATAATACACTTCATATTATATACGTCAGTCATCAACTCAAGCAACGAACACATTGCTACTTCTTGCTTCTTCTGCGTTCCTTTTCTCATTCTGTCTGTAAATGCCTAAGCACAATTGCGACGGCAGACGGAAAACGACGACGAAATTCCGCTGTCAACCTTCTTAAGGCTAAAACACAATGTGGGCGACACGACAAAAACGCCGTAGAAAACGTCCGTGAAAATACAATGTGAGCGACAAGGGCTGTCATCCATAATTAAATTTTATTCTGTCATTTGTGTCTAATAATAATGGGAAAAATTTCAACAAATAAATTAAAAAAGATAATTAAAGTTGCTTGTGCAGCGTTTTTGGCATACGAAGTGTTTCTTCCATTTTTTTAATATCAGCGGAGGTTCTTTAATAAATGTTTTTCTAATTAATTAACACTAATGATTGTTTAAATAAATTTATCACCAAAAAATTACTTTACTTTCCGCGATATGTTAAACGTCAAACAATACATATGAACGCAGCCCAAAATCTTAATTTCTAAACGCACCCTAAACGTGCGACAAATTTCAATTTTCGACGACAATGTCGAACGATGTCGTCAGCATTGTATAGGGTCCGCCCAAGGTATATAGAAGATAAGATATTCCCGACTCGAACCACGTTCCGCCATTTTTGTTAAAACTCTTTTTCCCTTTTTCTTCATTCACTGAAGTACGTCACAGGGCATCAGCTGTAATGTGTCAAAATTCTTTGCGCTTGTACTGCCACTGTCAGATTTCCTTTTTCTTTTTTATTCATTCACTGAAGTACGTCACAGACTATCAGCTGTTTGATCAGCTGTGATATGTCAAAATTTTAATGGGCATACCTTGTTTCTTCTATATACCTTGGGGTCCGCCAAATAACTTTTTTTTTTTAAACAGGGCGCAAAACATCGAGTGTAGCTTCGGCTGTGTGGCACGTAGGGCCGTCCTGTTGAAACCAAATGTTGCCAATATCCTCCTCTTCAATTTTCGTTCAACATGGCCCGATAACGATTGCCATTGACTGTAACGGCCACTCCTTGCTCATTTTCGAAGAAAAATGGCCCAATTATGTCTCTGGACCAAAATCCGCACCAAACAGTGACTCGTTTTGGGTGTATCGGCTTTTCAATGTATGCGTTCGTGTTTTTTGTGCCCCAAATGCGACAATCTTCTGTAAGTCGAGCGCAGGCAATATTTCCCAGCGTTGTTCAAGCGTATACAAAACCATATTCGTTCAGCGGAAGAATAAATAAGCACTAGTTGAAAAAAAAACGTTAGATGGCGGACCCTATAGTTTATACCATACCAACCATACATCGCCATGTTATTAGAACCCAAATGACAGCGTTTTTTACGGCGTTTTTGTCGTGTCGCACACATTGTGTTTTAGCCTTTATCCGAATGCACCAAATTACGACGAACGACGGTAAGCGGGCGACTTGCCGTCGATATTGAGCAAATTCTAATTTTGCCGTTGTCGCTGCAGTGTTATAGCCTGAAATACAATGAATGCGACACGAAATTGTCGACGCCAATTGGCGTCGTCGTTTGTCGCAGACGTAATAATGAATTCGACATTATTCGTCGTCATTTAAAGATAGTTGAGTTGAGTTTTGCTGTTTTGTGATGTCTACAGTTTTTTTTACATTTTTTAAGAACAAGTATAAGTTACATTAAAGCTTATATGCAGTTATGCCAGTTTTAAAAGAAAAGTACGTGAAATGTACCAACGCATGAACTGTCAAACTCAAATGTCGCATTGCGCAACGACAATTTTAGAAATTTGCTTACTTTTTGACGACGATATTTTCGCGTCGCAGCATTTGCTATGCACTAATGTCGTAGTATATATTCGAAAATTATTTTGGCGTCGACAAATGCGTGTCGCAGTCATTGTATTTCAGCGTTATGAATCGACAGAATGATGTCATAATCACTGACATATATAACATGGACTACCTGATTTTCTATCTCATATGGGCATTGATTTTATACTGTTACGTTCAATAGAAAGAGATAGCTGGTGACATCTATTGGCAATGGAGAGAAAACAACTTCAGGTTCGGAGAATCGATGACGGAATCTTCGGGAAGGCTCAGGAATAGAATGAATAGAATAGTTAAGAAGATTCTAGAATAGAACACTCCAGAATAATCTGGAAAATGTCACCGCCAAAAAAAGAGTCTTGTCTTAGACTTTGCAGTGTTAACAAGTGAAAGTAATAAAGAAGCGAAAGTGTTGTAATTGGATTGCGATAATTGAAAGTGCAATATTGGCGATAATTAAAGTTGAGTTGATTAATTGAAGGTTTATGAATTTTTTATAATTAGAGTGAAATAAAGAACTTGTACATTAAATATTTAATATTGTGTTTTAAATAACGAACCAAAGGCCACGCTCGCAACAATACATATATATATCCCACCGCCGCGCACAATATGTTGTTACCTCTTCTCACTGAGTCGCCACTGCAGTACTTTATCATCTGCTCACAAAACGGTCCGCCATCTGTGTTGCAAAACTTGGCGAATATGAGGATAATAAGTTGTCTTCGATAATAAATAGCGCCATATCACAGCAAAGAATCTAATCTAATTTTGTTTTTTCCGTCTTTCTTTATCTAATGATGTGTAGACATGTGGAAAAAATCTGAAATAAAGAAATGTAAAGGCATATCTTGATTAGTATTGTTGCGAGCGTGGTCTTTGGGTTCGTTATTTAAAACACAATATTAAATATTTAATATACAAGTTCTTTATTTAACTCTAATCTTAACAATTCACAAACTTTCAATTAATCAACTACACTTTAATTATCGCTTAATACTGTACTTTCAATTATCGCAATCTAATTACAACACTTCCGCACGTTATTACTTTCGCTTGTTAACACTGCAACGTCTAAGACAAGACTCTTATTCTGGCTATGACAACTGTTATATTTATACCCTAGAAACTCTCCAGATTATTCTCGAGTGTTCTATTTTCCAGAAGCTTCTTGACTGTTCTATTCATTCTATTCCTGAACCTTCCTGTAGATACCATAATCAATTCTCCGAACCTAAAGTCGTTTACTTCTCCATTGCCACATTGCCAGTAGATGTCACCAGTTGTCTCTTTCTATTGCACGTAACAGTATCAAGATGATTTGAAGGATTTGGCAAATGTGTATGATATGTGATTTAAGTGAAAAAAATTTCATACTTCGCTTTCGCACCAGAAAGTTGCAGAACAGATAGAACTCTTATCTAGGCACTGCGGGCTTCCAAGAAATTTTTCGGTCAGATTTTCGATAGAATTTCTGCGATTTGCCTTTTCACATCTGGTGATTTTTCGTGAATAATATTTTTTTTACCCTAGATGAAATCTAAGATTGTCATTCCGTTTGTAACACAGAAATAATGATGCTAGAACAAAATGGATTGGACCCATGCATAAAATTAAAAGTTATTTTGATTTTTGCATGTCCGGCTGTCCGTCCGTCCTCACGATAACTCGAGAACGCGTTTACTTTGAAAGCTGAAATTTAACACAAAGGCTTTAAAGAAAAAAGCAAAATTAGGTTTCAAAATGGGGCAAATCGGGTAACTCTTTTGTACGGTTGCCATACAAAAATTTCATTTTTCACTACGTATTTGGATATTACCTGAGAACGCGTCAACGTAGAGCATTGAAATTTTGTACATAGTGTTTCCATAAAACCAGTAAATACAGTTTCAAAAACGGACCAAATCGGGTAACTGCTTCTTGGTGTTGCCATATAAAAATTTAGGATTTTTACGTATTCTGTGAAAACGATCAGTCCTATACGGTTTTAATGTACTGAAAAGTTCATCAGAATATGAAATCCTATAAAATTGGTTATAATCATTTTTCTTGTCCGACAAACCGTTCTAGAAATATATGCAAAAAACCACTTCAAAACCGACGAACCGTTCTACAGATAATTCAAAAACCACTTCAAAACTCAAACTTTCGCAGGTGACTATACGAAATTACAAACGAGCATTCATCTAGGGTATCATAAGAATTGGAGTTTCTTACTTGTTTCTTATAAATTACTGCAAATTTTTCTTCAGAATTCTTATGCATTGTTGGTTGCGGAGAACGATCTAATAAAGTTGAATTGATTCGGGTGCTCGCAGCGCCTGAGCCTAGATAGAACATCCTTTGATTTACGGATGGCTCTAAAACAAATGAGGGAGATGGGCCAGGAGCATATGGTTCAAGACTTCGGGTCGACATATATGTCATTGAGCTATAAATTAGGAAAAATATCAAGAGAACCCGTAGGAATAAAAATATCTATAATATTGCTGCGAGCGGGCCTTTGGTTCGTTATTTAAAACACAATATTAAATATTTAATATACAAGTTCTTTATTTTCGCTTAACACTTATAAAATTCACAAACAATCAACTCAACTTTAATTATCGCTAATATTGTACTTTCAATTATCGCAATCCAATTACAACACTTCCGCCGTTTATTACTTTCGCTTGTTAACACTGCAATGTCTAAGACAAGACTCTTTTCTTGGCGGTGACAACTGTTATATTTATACCCTACAAACTCTCCAGATTATTCTGGAGTGTTCTATTCCAGAATCTTCTTAACTATTCTATTCATTCTATTCCTGAACCTTCCCGAAGATTCTATCATCGATTCTCCGAACCTGAAGTTGTTTACTCTCCATTGCCAGCAGATGGCACCAGTTTGCTCTTTCTATTGCACGTAACAATATATAAGTTACTGAATAATGTGTTAAATGAAATGTGTATTAAATTACATATGCATTAATTTAAATAGTAATTTCTTGCAGAACAGAAGGAATACAAAATTCAATAACAAAATTTCATACGAAGTACTTCTCTATATATATCTCATAAAAAGCAAGTTTATTGAGAAAAAATCTGAAATCCTTTGAATTCCTTTATTACATTTTTTCACATTCCTAGACTAGATTGTTAGATAGGGAACTTAATATCCTCATATTTTACAATTTTCTAATAGATGGCGCCATCTGTAAACATGATCTCAGTCACGGTGAAAATTTCGCCTCTATTTTCTAATTTGGTACATGTAAGGCCATCTGTCGAGAAGAGGTAACAGATTTGGTGGCATATCTATATGGATGAAATCAATGATATGGGTCAACTTTTTTTGGCAGGGTGTGACAATTATCTTAATTTCAAGTTTTACTTTCGCTTTAATATTCATATTAAAAGTTCAACAAATTACAGTTGCATTCGGAATTATTTCTATTCTTGGAAGCTTATCTCATACAACATTAAATATTTTTTAAACTTGATTTTTAAAGAAATAAAATTAAGCAATTTTTGTCTACCTGCCCCAAAAAGTAGCTATGGGGGACAGAGAAAGGATTACAAATATTGTATTGCCATCTATTTCTATTCTATATATTCGTTTGGAAAACCACTGAACTGAAACCGACTTCGACTTAAAATCAAGTCGTAGTCGACAGATCAGCCGTAATTGTATTTCACGCTTTAAGTTGAGTTTTGCTTTTTTGTGATGTCTACGGATTTTTTTACATTTTTTAAGAACAAGTATAAGTTATATTAGAGCTTATATGCAGTTATTCCAGTTTTAAAAGAAAACTACGTGAAATGTACCAACACACGGACTGTCAAACTCAAATGTCGCACTGTGTAACGACAACTTCAGAAAATTGCTCTACTTTTTGACGACGACATTATCGCGTCGCAGCATTTGCTATGCCCTAATGTCGTAACATATATTCGAAAATTATTTTGGCGTCGACAAATGCGTGTCGCAGTCATTGTATTTCAGCCTTAATTCCCAGATGAGGATATTTTCACTTTTTACGGGCGAGAAGTATTCGGGGGGAGGAAAAATGCCGAAATGCCAAGTTTCGATCGGGAGTGCGGGCAGCATACCGTAAAAAGTACCAATATCCTCCCCTGTGTGGGCTATGGCTATGGAACGTCTAAGCCAAGGGAAGGAAATTTTTTCCTTCCCTAAAAACTTCTAGTCTGGGTTGGCCCGAACAGTCCTACTATGTTTCCATGAACCAGAATTGAGTTCGGATTGAGTTAGCGTTAAGTTTTGCTGGCTGAGTTAACTCGATGCTGTTTCCATAAACGGCTTGAGTTGAGTTGACAGATAAAATATTCATACAAAGTAGCCGTATTTGTGTTGGTTAAAACACCCATTCCGCAGCACTAGTCTAACTAATATATACACAAAACCAAACTCAACTCGACTGGTTTCGCGGAGTTAAAATGGATTAGAACGAAACTTAACTCAATTATCATTTCTATGAGCACTAATTTGAAATCAAATCGAATTGAACTCTGCATGGAAACAAAGTACATTTTATATGCCTGTGTATACATGTCAATACCACACATTTATACCCTCTTATTCGTGTAAGAATGAGATACTGCATACTGCAGGAAGAAACTCTGCTGGTGCCGACGGCTGTTGTTTTGTATAATTATTCTACTCCACTGACACGGTCTTTAATATGGCATCACAAACAGCTGACTTCATGAATGTCAAAAAAGAAAATGGAGGCTGAAGAGGAGAGTTAGAGTTGTGTCAGTGCAAAGTTGAAATTATAGAAAAGTAATGTTTTTTAAGCGATAAATTCCTTATGTTAGTAATTGACAAGTGTATAAAATGTCAGAACAAAATGTGCCACATCAATGGAAACGTGAACCATGCGATACAAGCAATGGAAGCAGTAATTTTTATACTAAGGCCGACGTAGCTTGCCGAGGAGAGCAGTCATCGTCGTCACCGTTTTCAATTCCAAGACCAACAAACTTACCTGGTGAAATATATTCGCCAACACAGCCGCCACAATTACAGCATAATGATTTACAAAAATTTTCAAATATCTCGAAAATTAATACATTGGCTAAAATCAGCGGTTTCGATGGTGTTGCTCAGATGCCAGAGGATGAGAAGCTACGGAAAGTGCAGCAAATCGTTGAAGCTGGAGTTGGGTATGCTCAAGAGAACATTTTTATTTTTTTTTTAAATAGGCATATACAACACAGGTGCTTTTATTTTCATCTCAATGATGACATGAATAAATTAATATTAATAAGATTTTTTTGTACCACGAGGCAAGTTTTCTGCGCAGTTTTGTTTATAGCACAAGTGGATATTAGTGCAGGATTAATATGATACGCGGACCCTGCTACAGCTAGATCGACTTCAGAAATGGTTCTCGTTAGTTGAAGTTGTGTTGTCGTCTTAATTATAATAACTGAATGTTATTGATTATTTGAATATATTATTTACTTCCGACATAAGAAATTTTACATTTCTCACCGAAGAAAATTTTACATTTCTCACCGAAGAAAATTTTATCAAGTTTGAGCTACATTAAGAAAAACAAGTTTTAACTTAATATACGGGCTCGCTTATATCGATTACAGTTATCATAATATGTGTAATAATTTTCTCAACTTTGGATTTGGTGTTTTTAATAACGTAGACTTACGTGCCACTTGTTTTCGAATATTTGGGCTATCCGCTGAAATTCAACCTTTGTATCCTTTGCATTTTTGAAGTACTATTTGGAATAGGAAATACTAAGGAATCTCAATATGATCAAATTGTGAAGTGGTTTCAATGCTGGGCTGGAAAATCGAAGAGATATTTTTATTTGTCTCAATTAAATTTTTTGAATTTCTTCAGTGCTGTAGTTTTCTTTGGTCTTACATGAATTTATCAGGTGATTGAGCTGTTTATAAAAAAAAAAAATTTTTTTAGTAACAACACCTAAAACTACAATCCATAAACTGACTTCCAAACGCATATTATATTATGCTTAATAGTATTATGTAGTCAAATCATTGAATAAATAACTAACAAGGAAGCGGCATATCAATCAAAACCTAAAGTATTCGTTGTCAGAAATTTTAAATAGAAGTATAGTGGGAAATTTTGTTAAATAGATCTCAACACCACAATATTTGTTTTTCAGATTGGAGTTTGGTCCCCACGTTTCCCAATTAACTTAATTATCCCTCGTCATTCATCCAACGTTCTGAAAAACTCTTTTGTTCGCGTTATACCCATTTGGAACATATTGAATTTCGTTAACTTCTCTCTTAGTTGGTAGCATTTACTTCGCGCCTTCTTGATTTTCTGAATGTTATTCAACTGGAGGTCTTAACAGGTCATGCTGGTTTTGCCCTTCGGTTACCTATGCTCTTCTAATTTAATTTAAACTAATCTACACAACATAGTGCACCTGCACTCTTAATTCTATTTCTTTACAAGTTGTTTTCACGAAATATCTTTCTGGACAGCGATCGAATGTGTTTTGTCGGCATATTTAGAATTTTATTTTAAGTTAATCTTAGTATATTTTCTTCTTTCTTGTTTATTTTTTATTACTCTGCCACTCATTTTGTTTGCTAAAGTAACAATATTTTTACACAATGTGCCCAACAGCCTAAGTTGCTTATACCGGGTCTACACAGGCTTTTTCTCCTGGCGATAGGGCAATCACAAATGTCATCCTGATATATGATTAAATTTATGAGTTGGTAAATTCTGTCAAGGTAGTTCATTTGTCGTTATACGTCGCCAACACGTTACGGATATCACTTTAAGATCAAGGCGTTTGTAGCACTTGGCGTTCAAGTTCCAAAGACATTCTCGTTCCCGATAAAAATTTATTAATTTAACAATGCCGCACTTTTTTAGTTTCAAATCTACCATTTTCTTTTCACAAATGTCATTTTCTGCCCACAAAAAATTCCGCTCTACTGTTAACATATCCGGTTTGCCAGAATTGTCTTGACGAAGAAACCGGCTGCGTCCAGTACTATGTTACCATGAGCCAAAATTGAGTTAGGATTGAGTTAGCGTTAAGTTTTGCTAACTGAGTTAACTCGATGCTGTTTCCATGAACGGCTTGAATTGAGTTGACATATAATATATTTCTTACAAAGTTTCTGGATTTGTATTGAATAAGCCACCCATCCGCACTACTCTAACTAATACTTACACAAAACCCAACTCAACGCGACTGGTTTCGTGGAGTTAATATGGATTGAACGAAACTCGACTCAATTCTCGTTTCCATGAGCGCTAATTTGGATCCAATTCGGATTGAACTCTGTATGGAAACATAGTACAGGTGATTGAGAAGACCCGTGGCGAGATGTTATAACATCGCATCGAAAGCGATCATCGAAGCGAAGACTTCGCTCTGGCGGTATGTTATAAGATTTTCGTTCGACAGGCGATTTTGCTTGTTTCGAAACTATTTCCGAATTTTTTACCCTAGCACAAATGACAATTATAGATTCTTTTTCTAGTTGATAAATTTTAATAATAATAAAATTGGAACCTATGAATTTTTCAAGCACAGTGGCTTTATTTGTGGAGGATAACGAAAATGACAAAACAATTATTAATAACTGGGACAAAAGAAAATTTTTAAGGTATTATGTTGTGAATATGCCTAACAAAATGTACTGCCTTATTAATTTTTGAATTCAAGAAATATTTTTACAAGTTTAAAGAATCTATATAATTAATATATAAAATCATTTATATTGAATAAATTAAAAAAAAAAATGTAACATATAAATCTAATTTCTTAAATTTACATACATTTTTTAATCTTCGCTTGTACTATCACTCTTAGCAAAACTCAGTGCATTGTATCGAAATTATCGCCTGTCGAAAGTGTTACAACATACCGACTATCGATAAATTATCGAACGCGCTAATCTTTCGAAGTTATAACATCTTGCCCCCGGCGTTATCATAAATAAATAAAAAATAAATAAAATAAATTTGAAATGTATTAGTGCGATATAATTTTTCCAAAACACTAATGTCAATTTCGATGGGACCATTTCAGAGTTGCACTTTTTCTGGCAGTGGAGAACTGGGAGCACTGAATTCCATCGAACATGTTACTGTCATATTCCTAGTATTTGTGTACACACGTATTATATATACGGAACCTTCAAACAAAATAAGTATTCTTTTTTAATATATAGAAACAAATTCCTTCTTAAGGCTGAATGGCAGAAAATAAAGACCGAGCTTCCATTTAACTATGGAGTAGTAGCGTGAGCTTTCGATTTAGTGCCACTCGCAGAAGCAGTACTCGCTGTATATAACTAATTGTTCTATCAGCAGTACATAAACAATGATGTATTGACATGGCAAAAATTGTTTCTTCTATATTTTCACCTAGAAAACAATTTTGCCATATTGAAGCCGAAGGGTGTACTTGTTTGTGTTCGGAATTTAATTGCGTGAACTGTTTTTGTCATTTTATAATTGCTTTTTATACAGACTTTGTATAACATCCCTTGTATATATACAACGGTTCAAACAAATTGGATTAAATATGGGGCATCATATTTTCTTAGAATTTATTCGAAATTTTTTCTTTAGAATTTGTATATTGGTGGCTGGAAAACAGATGGATTAGTTTTAATATGATACAGGCCAAAAATAGTGAAGCATTCATTTTTTAGGAATTTATCATTTTTAAAATGTTCTATATTGATACCACTTACATGTATAATATGGACTGACTACGTTAATAGAAATGCACTGCAAAAAGGGGGTTTATTTCTATATTGCTGACACTTTCGGTCTAAGCGCCAAGTACCAACTGAGAGAGAATTGTAAACAACAAATAAATAAGTGGGTCCGTCGAAATAAATGTTTTTAAATTAATTATTTAGGGTTATTACTGATAAAATTGTTTTACCAAACGCAATATATTCATAAGATATGAAACAGAAGTTCGAAACGTTTTATTATAATCACTTTTCGAGCTGCGCTCTCATTTTTTCAACTTCCCGCCAATGATTTTTTCAATGTTGGCAACGGCGTAAGAACTTTTATTGACACAAGCAATTGAGCCCACGTGAAATAGAAGGTTAAGCAGTCCATATTATCTATGTTTTTGATTGATACTTATGGTAAAGTGACTAGGCATTGATTTTATATATATTATAGAGAGTAAACTGGATGGTAGTTTAGGAAAATAGTCTGCCAGTAATTTTAAACTTGGATCTTGTTTTTTCCAAAGGCTACATTTACTATATACCTTACTTAACAAAATCATAAAATAGGTTTTATTAAAAAAAAAATTGCTCTAGAGACACACAGCGCTCTTAATGAAGAAATAACTAACGACTCATTAGTCTATAATGATTCATTATAAACTGCAGACACAAAGCCATTTCTTTAATTAAGTTGTACTGTCAAACTGGTTTTGATAAGTTTATGTCATTACAGATATGGATCGAATTAACGCGATAAACTTTGTTTTTATTTATTTTATTATTCAATTTAACAATTTACAAATGAGAAAAACATTGTATTAAAACGATATTGACAATATAGTTTTTAATATGCATTTCTTCTTCTTATTTTTCAAATCGGCAGATGCACATTTTTCCTCATTATAACTATAATAAAGGAAAAAAACACTTCATTAGTGTACTTCATTATGATCTGATTTTCGAGCCATAATGACATAGACTATGTGACACACGGCATTTTAATGAATAGTTACTACTAATGATCCATTAGATAGCGCTGTGATGGATTGTTTTCAGTTTAAAAAAGCTCTTTTCTAGTCGTTCCTATTAAAACAAATCCATTCGTAATTGTCCAGTGCAATGCAGTGTGTTTCCTAGAAAATAAAGTTATCCCAAGCTAATAAAATCAGCAATAGCAACCAATAATACTTATAAACTAAAGTAATATTCAGAATCATGCACATATATTCATACAGAATGTACCCATTTGATTACTTTCATTAATTTGTTTGTAGAATACACCTAGAGCAAAAAAATCCTAGTATTTTCATGGATTACGAAACAAATAATTTTCCCTCAGCTTATATTCTAAATAAATATCTTTCGTATCTTCTTAACTAAACCATAAACGAAAAATATTGCACACACAGCTAGCAGCAGACAGCTTTCGTAAAATTTGAACAAAAAATCTTGCTTTAGCGCGCCCCAGTTGACTTTAGAGCAGACTCGTGAAACACAGACTGAATTAGGAGAGTTCTTAATCGCATAGTACCAAGGATTCACATCGTTCCATTCTCATTCCGTAGTGAGATAGTCCAGTCTACTCCGCTTAATGTGACCGGGGTAATTGTTCACATTCGATCTAGATGACGGTAGCGTGCCCTGAATTTCATGATTGCGTAGATAAAAAGAGTATATAATTTAGTACTTTTGTGCTTTGAATTCATGAAACACGGTTTTCTGCGGTAGAGTAACCTGGAGCAGCTCATTAAACAAACTAAAGATATAAACAAGTCAAATTTACCATTTAAAAGATACTGATCGCAGCACTATTCGCGTAGCTACTAGAAAATTAGTAATAAGAATTTTGTAGTATTCAGCGTATTTCTGCCTATAATCTGTCGCGTGTGGGCCCTGGCATATGGTATACCAAGCTTGTTATTCCGTTTGCTAGGGCCCACACGATTCACTTTTTACGGATGTGAGGCATTCGGGGGTAGGAAAAACTCTGAAATGTCAAGTTTCGACCGGGAAGACGGGCAGCATACCAATTCTACTGAAAGGAAATTAATTCGGCCATTTTAATATAGCAAAATTTCTTATCAGACGGCTGTATAGTGGTTTACCTGCAATTTGAGGTAATAATATAATAATTTAATTATCATTACGTGCTGTGAATTTGTGATACAGTTATTGCTTATATTAACAAGTAAAAAAGCTAGAATTGGTCTAAGACCAATTCTTATGATACCCTAGATGTCACCGATCTATTCAAGTTTGATTTTGAAGATGTTTTTCGTATATGTATATTTCTAGAACGGTTTGTCGCACAGAAAAAATGATTATAACCAATTTTATAGGATTTCGTATTCTGCAGAAGTTTTTAGTACAATAAAAATGTCTTGGACTGATCGTTTTCAAAGTATACGTAAAAGACCTAAATTTCTATATGGCAACACCAAGACGGAGTTGCCCGATTTAGTCCATTTTTGACATTTTATTTGCTAATGTAGTAAAAACATCATGTACGAAATTTCAGCTCTCTACGTCGACGCGTTCTCAGGCAGTGTCCAAATATATAGCGGAAAACGAAATTTTTATATGGCAACCCCACGAAGGAGTTGCCCGATTTGTCTCATTTTCGAACTTAATTTTACTTTTTTTTTTTAAAGTCCGTGTACAAAGCTTCGGCTCTCTAAGTATACGCGTTCTCGAGTTATCGTGCGCACAGACGGACGGACGGACGGACTGAAACGCAAAAATCGAAATAACTTTTAATATTATGAATGGGTGTCCAATCCATTTTGCTCTACCATCATTATTTCGAGGTGTTACAAACGGAATGACAAACTTAGTATACCCTATAGATTTCATCTAGAGGGTATAAAAACTGTAACTTAATTGCACACGCACACAATTAATTTCGGTAATATAGGGAACTATCGCGGGCAAGATTATTGTGCTGGTACATCTAAGCACAAGGGAAAGAAAATCCTCCCGCTCGACTTGAAGCGTGTGGGTTGGACCTTTATAACGCATAGAATTAATCGTAGAGTGGAATAGATTGGACACCCACGCATATTATTAAAAGTCATTTTGATTGTTGCATGTCCGTCTGTCCTCACGATAAGTCCAGAGCGCGTGTACGAGAGAAGAAAATTTGCACACTGGCTTTAAAAAAAAATTTATTTCGAAAATGGGACCAACCGGGCAACTCCTTCGTAGTTTTGCCATACAAAAATTCCTTTTTTCACTTTATATTTAGACGTTGTCTGAGAACGCGTCAACGTAGAGCTGAAATTTGGTACAATAAAGTATCAAAAATGGACTAAATCTGGCAACCCTGCTGGGTGTTGCCATATAAGAATTTGGAATTTTTACGTATACTTTAAAAACGGTCAGTGCTACACGTCCTTATTGTACTGAAAAGTTTTTCAGAATATGAAATCCTTTTTTATTATTTTTATTAATATTTATTGTCATCAATTCAATTCTACATTTAAGATTCGCATCTTTAAATTATGTATAAGTTTAAATAATTTTCAAATAAGAGAGGTAAAGCGAAAAAAGAAAAGAACAAAAACAAGAAGAAAAAAAAATAAGTAAATTGGTGCAGATGCGCGCAGGAAGAGAGATAAGTGAGATAATGAAGTTAAATACATTCCTTTTAATTTATTGAAGTTCCGATGGTCTAGCTTACCATATATCTCACAGCCATTAGTGATTATTGGTAAGAGCAATAAACGGGCCAGGTGCCGACGTGTGTTTAGAGAAGTGAACTGATTAAAGGCCCACAACGAGCGAGTTTAAAATTTATCTTACTTACGATACTATTTATATGTTCATCCCAGATAGGTGTGTCATTGAATATAACACCTAAGTTGCGAAGGGGCTCACTTATGCCATCTTCAGTAAGACCAAGAGGTCTGGAGAGAACAAATTGTACATCGTCAGCATAAAGATGAAGTTCACTATGGGAGATAGATTCAAAGATATCATTTATGTACATGCAAAAAAGCAATGGGCCAAGAATTGATCCTTGCGGAACTCCACGATTGCCATTGAGGTAGGAGGAGTACCTGCCATTAGAGTGTACTGTTTGTAGACGACCTATCAAATAACTGTGCAAAAGCCTAGCTGCATAAGGTGAAAAGTTGAATTTTGTAACCAGCCCAGAAAGAAGAGAATGAAGGAGGTTGTTAAGCTAAAGAAAGTTCGAGATTTGCATAGGCATTAATTTTTCCAAGGCCTTAGATAGAAACGGCAATAAGGTAATGGGTCGAAATCCACTGCAATTGGGTTTGAAACTTTGAGGACAATCTCAAACAGATTGTCAAATATGCCAGTGAGGCTGGACTTCTAGCCTGTTGACCTGATGTTTACACACTACTCTTGCAAACGGACCACTTTATTACCCACTCCACTCCCCCGCCCAACAATGAATCTACTCTTTCCCTATCTTTATCCCGCCATCCACAACTTTTGCACACGTCACACCCTTTAACTAACCCACTCTAGTCGATACAGTATGCACCAATAAACCAAGTTAATTGTCATCCTCACCAATATTTGACATACTATTTGGCGTTATACCTTGTAAGGTCGAGCCAGGAGAGAAGGAACTCCAGCTCCCACTCAGTGGAGTCCACAGTTTCAACTCTGAAACCAAGAGATGATGAAGAAGAAGAAGAGCTTTGAGCTATTGGTATAACTTAGAAAGTTTCCAACATTGCGAAAATACTTAAATAGTGAGACAGGAATTAAATATATGAGTAACGGGAGAAACAAGGAAGGGTAGTATAAGCTTAGTTCTGTCCGATGAATCGTTTAGAAATACATGCGAAAAACCACTTCAAAAATCAAACTTACACAGATGAATGACCATACGAAATAATTACTAACGGACAGTCATCTAGGGTATCATAAGAATTGGTCTTAGACCAATTCTAGCTTTTTTACTTGTTGAAACTGTATTTATTTCTATGAGATCGTCGTGTACAACATTTCAACTCTCTACGTCGACACGTTCTTACGTGCCAAAATGGATTTTTCTATGGCAACCCTACGTAGCAGTTACCTGATTTATCCCATATTTGAACTTAAATCTACAATTTTTTTTTAAAATAGTTCATGTGCAAAATTTTAGCTCTCTAATACCGATTTCCATTGATCAAGTTTTCTAGCAGAAGTGTTACACTTTTCTTGCAGTGTTACACCGAAATTGTTCCATTGACCTGCGCTACTAGAAATAGTGTACGTCAAATGAGTCTGGTGCTACACCGGAAAAATCGGCGGTGTTACACCGAAAAACGCACACATCTACATGATAAATGTCACAACTGAATGTCATTGAGCATTACATATCAATCTTCAACTATTACTCTACCAAATTCATCCGTAATCACGCCAAAATCTATTAAGTAACAATTTTCATAATTTTTACGTTATTCCAGAAAATTTCAATCTGACAAATTACACGGATATGTACTTATCTCATCGCGTCAAAAGTTGTTCCATTGAATTCGTTTTTTACTGATTGACGTGCACTTTTCTTAAAATATCAATGGAAATCGACATAAATGAACGCGTTGTCGAGTTAAATACTTTCTTGTTTCTATTCGTTACAAACGAAATGGCAATCTTAGGGCCTGTCCGGATCCAAGTCTTCGTCTTGTTATTACAGCTAGTGACGTAACACAACAAGCTCAGCTATATAATCAAATCAAAATCAAATAGTTAGACGAAGATGAAGCTAACCTGACCGAATTCGTTCGTTTGCTTAGAAGACTCAGCTTGAGTTGTCAAAAATTTTCCAAATTTTTTAAACTGATATTACTTTTATAATTTGCAAGTGATTGTTTAAAAATATATTACGAACTAATTATTGTGTAAATGACTTTGCGATCCATTGGAGATATTGCTGTAGTCTAATCTGAAATGGATTTTTTTTTTCAACATTCTTGAACGTGCTCTCAGCGATTTGAATTCTCCATAGTGGGTGCGTTCACCGACAGAAAGAAAGCGTGCTAAAAGTCACTTTTTGTCACTACCAAACGCTTTCGTGCATTCACTGAGCACGAAAAATGACAGGATAAACGCTACCGAAACACTTCCTTTTACTTTCTTCTGCGTTCACTGAGTCCACTGAGAGTGACTTTTAGCGCGCTACCTTTTACTATCGTATTAGAGTAAATTGTAGCGAAGTGATGTATTACCATGGATACGGATACAAGAACGACAATAACATGGCAACTTTATAGGTTAGCTTATACAGTTCGAGCATTTATTATGTTTTTCTCAATGATTGTTAGTAAGTTACGTAAATAGAGGCAATTAAATGGTCTTTCCAAAGTTAAACGTATTATTTTATACAGTTGTAAAGGCTATCTTATTTTATTTTAAATGAAAAAATCTTCGTTGATTGTTGGAATGATACCATATCATGCCTTCATGATAAAACGGTATTAATAGGTGGTCAACCATAAAGCATCGGAGTTTTTATTTTATTGTTTTGCTAGTACTAGTAGGATGGACTAGTTTTGTTCTCTTCATGCCCTACATAGAACGATTCTGTTGGTTCAGTGTTTATTATTTCTTTAATAAATTTCACACATTTTTATATCTATGATTTATGTAATCCGCCAGGAATTTACACTATATTTAAAACCTTTAAGTATAAAGGAATGGGTTTGCTAAATAAAATCTTTGTTAGGTTAGGAGACAGTTTGCCAGATTGGGAAATTATAAGAAAATAGCAATATTAAATTTTCTAGGCATTGTATTGTATTTATTCGTTTTAAATGTTTCTTCATACATTTTCGTACATATTTTATAATTTTATGTTAAAAAACTCACATTCTAAAAATTCAAAGTTTTTACTACACTACGCAACGCTTTCTTTCGTTCACCGTGGCAAAGTGGGTAGCGTAGTAATTAACTGTCAAAGTAATTCTTTTGACATATGTTTACTACGCTACGCTAACACTACGCTACAAGACGCTATCATGTCGGTGAACGCACCCGGTGACTACAATTAGGATTTATTTTTCATGGAATCTATGCTGCATATGGATAGTTAACTATACAACATCATTTATTTTTTATTGGATTGGTTGGACTAATATTATTTAAATTGTGAGGAATTTTCCGGCTACTCGTGATGAAGTGAGGTTATTTCATCACTGCAAGACTTCGCCCTGCCGGCCTACCTACCGGCCTGCTGTCATCTCATCGTAAGCTGTATTGTAATCTGTTAGCTGCTTGGTATTTACAACTTCCTATCAGTGTTTTTAATCGGTGGTATTTATTTGATGCCTCGTGGACAATGTGAGGTTAGCTCACTACTACCTACTTGCACCTCATATAAGCTGCCTATTGTAATCTAGCGTATTACTTATTGACCATCAGCCTATACCGAACTTGATTATGGCACCTAAATGCGTTCTCTGTACAGAATATATAAACAAAAGCCTTATGTCTGGTGCAGTGGGATTTCGTTGCAATGAATGCAGCACTGAAAAGCCAGATAAAGGGCTTTCCAATAAGAGGTGTTATTTTGATATTCAAAGAAAAATGCCATTTTTTGAGATAAATGATCGGATCTTTATTTATAAAGAGGAAGGTATGCCGTTAATAATGGAAAATAACATCAGCCAAATGACCACCACGACCACGCCTACAGGATCATATCCTTTTCATGAAATTTTCCATAACCAAATCGCAAAGTGGCTGCCCTATGTCCTCGATAGCGTCACGAATTCCATCTTTGAGGTCTTGAATCGACGCTGGGCTGTTGGCGTAGACCTTCTCTTTCACGTGGCCCCAAAGGAAGAAGTCGCAAGGTGTTAAGTCACAAGATCTCGGTGGCCAATTGTGATCACCTCTTCGAGAGATAACACGGTCCGGAAACTTTTCCCGTAAAAGATCAATGGTTTTGTTGCTTGTATGGCACGTAGCGCCGTCTTGTTGAAAGTAATCGTTGTCCAGATCAATACCATCCAATTCCGGCCATAAAAAATCATTAATCATCTGTCGATAGCGCAATCCATTCACCGTAACTGTTGCTCCAGCCTCATTTTCGAAAAAGTAAGGTCCAATGACCCCGCGGGACCATAAACCGCACCAAACAGTCACACGTTGAGGATAGACAGGCTTTTCAACAATAACTCTTGGGTTTTCCAAGCCCCAGATGCGACAATTTTGCTTGTTGACGAAGCCATCGAGGTGGAAATGGGCCTCATCACTCAAGATGAGTTTTCGATGGAATTCCGGATCATTTTCATGCATTTCAAGGACCCAATCAGCAAAGACTCGACGTTGTTGATGATCGGCCGGCTTGAGTTTTTGTGTTAACTGAACTTTATAAGCCTTAAGACCCAAATCTTTATGCAAAATACGGTGTAATGACGTTTTTGGAATGCCTAAGAACGACGAGGAATGGACAAACCTGGGTTTTCTTCAACACTTTCGGCTACAGCAGCAATATTCTCAGCTGTTCTTGAGCGACGTGCACGGGTTTTATTCTTCACATCACTAACTTGTCCCGACAGCTCGAAATTTTCTACCAATTTCTGTATTGCGGTCCGACAAGGTGCTTCACGACGACCCAAAAATGTTCGAGTTTTACGAACCGTCTCTGCCACATTTTCACCATTTTTATAGTGAATTTTAATAATTTCAATGCGTTGTTGAATTAATGGCGTAGTTTCTACTTGTCAAATGTCAAAAAATGACAGCTCCAATAGTGACATCTACCGAAATAGCTGGCTAATTAAAATAACACCTCTTATTAGAAAACCCTCTTGACTAGGAATTAGGAGTTCTTGAATAAAAAGTCGCTTTCTATCTGTTTTCTTGACGACAGCTTGAAAAGCAAACTGCTTAGCGGGAAATTGACTCCATACATCGATTCTTTTTTCAGGGCATGTATCGTTCTTGGATATGTCCCTGAGGTGTGGAGGAAGGTGTTGACCGCACTGTAGTGCGATGGATCGATCAAATGTTAAGACGACGATACTTAACTGTGTGGGTGGGCGGCCGAACATCTCTCAGTGTGCTGGTCGAGAGAGGCTCGGCGCAAGGTGGCGTGCTTACTCCAGTAGTCTGGTGTATGTTGGCTGACTCACTCATCACGGTGCTGGAAAACGTGGGATTCTCATGTGAAGCGTATGCGGATGACATCCCTCTGCTCATTTACAGGCACAGTATGAACCAACAGGAGAACCTTTGGCAGCACATGGATCCTGAGACCGAGGGTTGTGCACTGGATGTACACCTCGATCGTTAGACCCATGCTTACATATGCCTCCTGTGTATGGTGGCCGAGGACGCTTGTGGGGACTGCGAGCCAGAAGCTGGCGGGTCTGCAAAGGCTTGCCTGCCTTGAAGTTACGGGCTCCATGCGCCAATGGAAATATCCCCAATTATCTCAGGGGGCTCGGAAGCAAATAATATAGAACTGTGGTTGGTATCATCACCGGCCACAGCTCACTTCACGCTCATCTAACAAGGATAGGAGTTGTTGACAGCCCTGAGTGTTTGTCCTGCCTCGAGGGAGAGCCTGAGACAACCGAACACTTTCTGTGTGCGTGTCCGGCCGTCGCCCGGAGCAGATTGGATACTCAAGGATCTGCCCTTTTATCTGTGGATGTCCTGAAAAACCTTCCTCACCAAGACCTGATGCGCTTCATTAAGAGGACAGGAAGGTTTGGTGAATGGGCTTCTAGGGACAGCACTCTCCCTGCCTAAAAAAAAAAAAAAAAAAAAAAACCTGAAATTGACTGGGTTAGGATTTCACTTTGAATGAACGGAACACTTTAGTTTAGGTTCTAGGCATTTTTGCTGATTTGGGTATGGCAATTATTTCTTTGTAAAATGCATTTCCGCGAAGAAGCAGGCGTGCAACTTAAAATTTTGTTTTCACATAAAATTTTAAACTGTTTTCGCTCGGACTATTGGTAAATCAGAATCATATGATGCTGGTGGCAAATGTTTTTTGCTTCTACGAGTGCGGCAGCCCTCATATGTGCTCTCATTGTTTCAAACTTGGATTTGCTGCCTGAAACCTGCTGCCTTATTTTTGCTTTCCTTAATCTTTTAACGGCCTTAGTACTATTTTTAAGGGATCTCTTTTATTGTCAGGCTTACTCCTACTGTTAATATTATGAGTATTCCACGTTTGATATATGTCATCTTCGAGAATCCTTATCTGGACTGCATTTCGACAGAACGTCTTCGTGAATATATATTTTGTTGTGTTGTCCCATAAATTTAAGAGATATAATCCTTTTCAGGAATGTTATGCTACTTGTTCCAAATTGTGGTGATATTTAGGTTTATATTAGCCGCAACGAGGCGGTGATATTTCCAATATCCTCCTTGGAAAGCTCGTACTTCTAAAATGTTCCTTCGTTTGCGACTACCTGGAACGTGATATATCTGTGTCCGTTATTCAATTCCGTGATATCCAAATCTGACTGTTTTGTGATTAAACGAAATACCATTTGCAAAAAGCTGTTGTAATTCGTGTTTTTCCTTATGCGTTAGCTTCTGTGCCATAGCAATTCAAGCTACGTATGAAAATGGTAGTTTTCTTTGTTTGACTTGAAATTTTTAACAATTGTGCTCAGCTTTGGGAAGCTGTAGAACCAAGCTAAAAATTATTTGAAGGTTATTTTTGCGTATGATCTAATATAATCATTTTAATCATATGTTGCTTTTTCGTAGAAACTGCAGAATTTTAGGCTTAGGATGAACATATATGCGCTTTAATTCAGTGTATCTCCAGTTAGGCTTGAAGGACCAAGTTTTTTAAATATATGAACTGGCCGCAGGAGAGGTATTCTCCTCAATATTGTAAGTAGTAGCAATTATCTAAAATCATTGAACTTCTTCTTCCGACTGCTGATGGGTTCGCAACAATTAATAAACTGAAATAAATACAATGAAACAAGTTATCTTTACATTATTTTTTTCAACTGGACTCTTTCTAGCAATAATTACCTAACTAACTTAAACTTAAATTGAGTAAATGACATCAACAGTAACACGGCACCGCACTCACATAAACTTATAAGCAACTGATCAAACCAGACATGTCTTTTAATTTATAAGCTTGCTGGTGAGATCAGCATAAATCTTGCTTTGTGAAAATGTTTATAAACAACAATGAGAGAAGGTCATTGCTATATCGCCATGCAAGCAGCTATGACATCAGTGACTCAGCGTTTGGTGAAAACATAACACTTATCTGAGAAGCAATTCGTTACGCAATCGAAACCGCTCAGAGACCATCTTCTGGGTAGGATTATTTTGCAACCAATCGATGAGTACTGACAGTCACCATACACGGTAATCATCGATTGTATTTGGAAAATTTACCTTTAGATGTTGCTATTTATTGACAACGAATCACAAGACTTCTAATACTTTCATGTCTAGAATTTCTTTTTTCATAGAATGTGAGGCTATTGTTAAACATCCTAAAAAGCATATTTTTTTTGCGTGGATTATAGATTTATTAAACCTATCAAAACAAAACTCATAAAGCTATAAAAAGAGGGTTATAATCAAATTTTTCTTTATTCTATACAAAACTATACAGTTAAGAACTCTGTTTCCATAAGCTAAATTTGCAAATTCTTATTCAAAGGAGATATTATTTTCAGTGACCATGCTAAACAACAAATTTTACAAATTCTGGACAAAGTATCTTTGCTTAAGCCTCCAGAGAGATTATTATTGTACCTGCGGATGCCTGGTGGTACCCCTGAAACAGGTAATTTTAAAGATTTTTTTTAAGATAATATATTTATACCGAATTTGCATTAACTAGATCCACTAAGGCAACCACAAAATCCATTAGGAACTCGGTCTGAAATCAATCACACCATAAATTGGGTGCGATCACATTTAGAACATGATCCAAAGGTATCGATACCAAAACAGGATGTATATAATGATTACATGTAAATAGAATTGATTCTTAGAAAAATTACTGTTTTAATAATATTACATCAATTTCAGCTCATACTGTGAACGAGTGGATATTAAACCTCTTTCTACAGCAGATTTCGGCAAGGTAATGAAGCAGGTCTTCCCTGAAATAAGGCCGCGACGTTTAGGTACTAGAGGTCATTCAAGATATTGCTATGCAGCTATGAGAAAATCTACAAAACTTGATTCGCCATGTTTACCTGATTTAGGTACAAATGCGAAACTTTTTGATTTCAATGGTGTAATGGATGAAGATTCTTGGAAAATTATTAAAATGTGGGCGGAAGGTTTATTGAATGCTTCTTTTGATAGTTTAAAAGATTTGGCAACGCACATTACGCGGCATCATCTAAATACTCCTGCTAGTAATAGCTCGAGATTACTTCTTCAAAAGAAATTGCTTCAGCGAGAAGCCAGAGAGAAAAGAAAATATGCAGTAAGTGTTGACGTTGATTCTTTGAAATTAAATTGTTAAAAAAAAATACTTATCTTAGCAGGATGCTAGTCCTCTTAAGAAGCGTAGAAAGAAAAAGCGAAGAAGCTCCTCATCTTCTGAATCTGCTCCACAGCAATCTACTCTGTTACCTGATGGTGCTTTAGTGAATGTTAAGAAGGAAATTTTGGATCCAGTCCAGCAACAATTGCAGCAACCAGCACAAATCCAACCTTCGGTGACTATATTACAACCACCGCAACAATTGATGCCAATGAATCTGGTTACCGAACAGGATGCAAATAATCTACATAAAATCCAAGGTACAAATTTAGGCTGTGATAATAACCTAGTCGTTGGTTGTACAACCAAAAATATAATTGCACCAAATTTATCATCAATTTGTGCTCCCCTCATCAGAGATGCATCTGCCCTAACACCGATGCCAGAAAATCTAACAAAGCATGCAGTTGTCAAGGAGGAGATATCAGATGAATACAACTCGAATGTTTTATGTAAAAAGGTGAGACAGGCACAGCAAGCCAAAGGACTCTGGAATCCATCACAATCCACTGGTCCAACCTCAGATTCACAGCCTTTGGTAATATCTTCAAATCAACATCCTAGAATAAGTAATTATCCCAAAATAAATGATAATTTAATGCGACCGCCTGCACAAGTTGATATCGCTTCAGAAAGCTCGATAAATATACAAGCTAAATTGGATTCTACTGGTAACATGATGTTGGGTTCTACAAAGACCGAATCCCAGATATTATTACGTGCAAGAAAATTGAGATATTTACAAGCTAAGTTAGAGAGTGTTCGGGAAGAGCACGCTGCATCTGAAGTCGATCCTGATAAGGATGTACTTCCTGAAAACTTGGGTATACCAAGAGAGCGTGTTATAAGCATATGTAACATGGATAAGCATGAGCTAGATGATTATCTGAATGGAGAAGACAATTCTCAGGACCAGGAGGCTGAGCTTTTACAATACTTTCAGTCTGAAGATAAGGAAAAAGCGAGTGGAAATAATAGTGTTACAGGGGAAAATGTTGAAGGTGCATCAGCAAATATGCCTAATGCAGAAAATTATCAGGCGCTTAACATTAATCGAGAAGTAAAAAAGGCAATGACGCAAAAGGATCACGATGAAATAACACAGTTGCGTTATTATTTACATCAGAATCTTCAAAATACAAAGGATATGGATGGTTCTATTAATCACACATCACCCTTGGAGCAGCCTATCCCTTACTCAGGTATTTATTCAGCAGGATCTGCGTCAGCCTCTTTGGCAATGATGTCACAGCGGCACAATTTGTCAGAAGACTTACGCTGTTGCAATTTAAGCCATGAAGGTGGCAATCCATGTGGCGGCAATAATTCTGCCCTGCGTGGTTTCAGACGAAAAATAAATTTGAATGCACGTTCGGGTGTTCCCAATAGTCCGAATGCAAGACGGAAAAATTTCAGTTTTGTTCCGATATCGCCGAATGCAAATACACCAAACAACTCCGTTGATTACAGCCCATTTGTAAGTCCACGGTCAACTCCAGTGATTAGAAAGCCTCCGTTGCATAAGCAACAATCACTACCTCTAGCCGATCAAAATATGGCGGATCCTATGATAGGTGCAACGCGTGTCGGGTACGGAAAATCTGGTAGTTTAAATACGATAAGTGCCTCGGCACCTCCTAGTCCATCTCTTGTACAGCAGAGATTTCATTTTGCTCCTACTACCTCAACAACTGTAGTCTCCCATTCTCATGCAGGAGATCAACAGTTTCATCATTTCCAATCTGTCGCAGTTCACTGCCGTAATCAAAATTCCGTTGACGGTAATTTAGAAGCCATGACGGAATCTCGTTCACAAAGTGTACCACTTCACTGTCGAAGCCCAGTTTTTAATCAGGCGGGACATTTTCCAGGATTCTCTTCTACATGTAGTTCGGTAGCTCAAACTCCAGTACCTCCAGAGTTCGCAGATTTTAGCGATCCCTCAACAATTTTAGATATCTTTTCTGAAACAAGTCAACATAATCCAATTAAGTTGGAAGTAAATGATGTAGGATCATCTATACTTGATGTTGATCTTGCTTCGAATGAATCTGCGATGGGAATGAATGAATTAATGCCAAATGAGTTTGATCCTAAAACGAACTCTATTTCAAGATCAGTTCCATCGACACCATTGCCTATGCTTAGTTATGCAAAAGGTGTCAACTCGGTTAATTCGGATCAAGGCAGAATGAATAAAATTTATGACATCTCTAAATCAGTACCAACAACCCCTATTGCAATGAATGTTGGACCATTTCGTTATAGTCCTGAATTTAATCGCGATTTTCTTATCAATGGTAATACAGTAGAGTCAACAACCGGGATGACTTATTATAATCATCAGCAAGTTCCAAATAATGTAAATAGTGGCCCAATCGAAAAATCTACTATAGCACCTACTCAGCTTCCAGAAGGAATTGATGATCTCTCCAGTTTCGGTGATGTCACGGAATCTATAATGGGCGCAGACATTCTTGGAAACCTTTAGGCTAAAAAAAAAAGCATTGTTTTTTAATATAATCAAGAAAAAAGTTATGTCTGCACGTGTATGCTTTATTGCAAGTGTATGTTATTTATAGAATTGATTGCTTTAAAATAGATGTTTTTTGTGGAGAAGGCAGAGTGAGTACCTACCAATGCTAGCTAGGTAATTTGTGTAATGCTTAAATCAATGTTTTTCAAAAATCAAACGCAATGTCTTTCGTACACTATGAGCTTAGTGCAAAGTTAATTAATTTTCTTACAACGAGATTCTGTACAATACTCTCAGACAGATGAGCAAAATCAATGATCTTTCGTTTGAATTAAGATTTTTCAAAAAATATTCGAATTCCAATTTTATTTATAAGAAATAGATTTGAAAATTGATAGGAATTTGAATTTAATTTTAGTGAATGATGGGTAATGAGATTTTTGTATAATTAAATTATAAACGAATTATCATCGGTTTTGTCCGTCTAATATCTGGGGTATAACACTTTTTATAGAAATTGCACGCATAAACCACAGCAGTGAGAGTATGTTATGAATGTGAAACGGCATGTGTATATATAAAAGCAAGATTAAATAGTTATATAGATCGCCCATATATTGAAAAAACTACTTGTTTTGTCGATTGTAGAGAACTTTTGTTATGTTCGTCTAATTTAAAATTTCAAAGCCAAACAAGGTAATCTGTTATTCCATATGCATACTAAATTCATAATTTCGTCTAAAGAAAAGAGTTGACATTCACAAGACTGTGCAAAAGGTACATTTATAGCCACTACATATAACTAAAGTACATATTCAAAACTTTTGTTTTTAATTTTATCTGTGATCTTTTGTTTCCGCGGAAAAGTTTAAAACAAGAAAAACACAGAACGGTATAAGTGAAGATTTTTATTTCAGGTAGTTGACAACACTTGATTTTTATTACTGAATAATTTTCACCCTATTATCGTTGTCACTTTCAGTGAGAAATGACATTACGACACAAAAATTGTATTATGATGGTCGTTTAAAGTGAGATTTGTCGACAACATACGACTTTGGACGTATTACCGTTAACGTATTAAGTAGACAAATGTCGATGTAAGTGATAATTAAATGACAATTTCATTCACTTGGCTTTTGTAAGTTGACATATGTTAGATGTGTGTAAGGAAAAGGAAAATGCAAGCCGAAAAAGACAAATTTTATGATGGCTTTTTAAGTTGTTCATTAAAACATAAAATTCAATAGTTTTTTCTAATTTTTTGTGCATTTTTAGTGTAAAAATTACAACAAAAAAACAATTTGAAGTCATGATAGATTTATGGTGAAGCATCCTTTTGTAGCTAAAGGGCTGAAATACATCGTATGATTTTTTTTTTCTTTTAAACACTTTCAAAAATAACAACAATACCACGAATGTAATTCATACCCTGACGCATGCCCTGATGCTATCTGTCACTTTAAGTGACAACGATAATAAGGCTTCGAAGAAAAATGTCACGTCACACCGTTCAACAACGATAATACGAAAAGTGAAGTGAAGTAAGAGTGACTGCAGAGGGTGTTTGTCTCACCCCAAAAATATTATTAAAAATTGATGTGAAAATTTCATCTAGGTAATTAATGTTCGCTCAGTTTCAAGAGAAACAATGTAAACGTAACGGTCACAAAGCCTTGTAGTTATAAAAGGTTTTAAAGAAGAAATAACTAAATAAATATTCTCTTCAATTGACAGAACAAAATATTCTATTAAAAGCGGGCGTTTTAGAATGCGCACAAGAGAATACAGTTATCGTGTACAACCATAAGCTAGAATAAAAATAAAAAAAGAGTAATTTTATGACAGTCATCAATTATGACTGCTTTATAAATATGAGCCTAAGTATGGAAATACTTAAAACACATAGCTTTGCCAGAAAACTAATTGTTTTAAAAGTTGTAATTAAAAAAATCAAAAGTTATCCCAAATTGTCCACAAAAAAAAATTTTTTTTTCATAATAATTCGTTCCTCTGCCATTACGAGCAAGTTTTGAGTGATTATCAAAATACGACATTCTTACCAATTTTTCATTTTATTCAAATTTGCTGGGAAGTTTTTCGACAATTTTTCATTGTTATATTTTGGGAAATATTTCAATGCTATTTATTTTAACCCTTTATTTCCCATGGACATTTTTTTGCCTATAAGATCTTTCAATTATGGTTTATTTTTCTATTTGGCGCTATGACCTAAAAATATAAAAAGTACATTTTTCCGAAAAAGTAAGTATGGCTATTTATTGTTATTGTTAATTTTTAATGTATAGTAACGAGCTAAAAAGCGACATGTGTTTTCGTATCCCGATGCACAGATATCAATTGATCTCTGTTGATTTTCATACACCATTTCAAAATATATTGGTCCATATTTTTGCATGGTAATTTTTTGACGGAAATGTAAAGAAGAAAAAACCGTAATTGAAGTGTTTTATATCTTTCATGAGTACTTGAAGAGCACGAGCTTGAGCTAATTCCTCAGAAATAATCTAGAGCTAGACTTGGATCTTCCTTAGAGTGCCAAGTTGGCTTCCCTTCCTTCTGAAGCTGCCGTTGGAGCACAACTTGTCTTGCACATATAAAACAGTTCTATCAATGTTTTAATATTATTTTCTTTCCTTTTGTTTACATCTTTTCTATATAAAAGCCAAGAAATCATCACACATGCTTACATCTAATACATAATTCAAGTACACCAACCATGTATATATTTATTATAATCTTCAACACTAACGGCTGGTTTTGTTATCTCAATATATTTTTATCTTTTACGGACCATCGCTGAATTATCTATCTTCATCTTCTGGGGACAGTTTCCTGGTGTATTCCCCATTTAGTGAAAACCTTTTTCCTATCTCAAGCATATATTTCACTCGATACCACCTTTCTTTCTTTCTAGGAATTGTTTTTATCGGCTATCACCTGCAAAGCAAATGCGTCCACTCACAGCCTCGGGAAGATATTAGGTCTTGATGTTCGTACCTTTGAGCACAAGTCGGGCTTTTACCTGTTGCGCTTGCTACATATGAAATTAAATTATTTTAAGAATGCAGGATCTCGCACCTTTTCTGCTTACTCTTGCGTGATGGTTATTTCTGCCTTGGGTTAATTTTTTTCATAAAAATACTTTCGGTTGATTTTTGTTCTAAAAGAACTTTTTTTTTTAGACATGAAAAGATGCTATCTAATTTATACAACCAATTTTACCTATCTGAGAACATTCCCGGTGGCTGCTGAGATTACCTTCGCTTTTTTCGTTCTCTACATCATTGCCAAATAAGGAACAATCAATCTCATCGTGCCATAATTTCTGCTGTACTTAAAATAACAACAGGAGCGATAAATAAAAATTATTGTACCCTTTGAACTGATGTATAAATTTTTATAATAATTCCACACGAAATAACATTTTTCTTCAGTTTTTCAGTGTCGGTTGAGAATTTCTCAAAGAATGTGAATTTGTGCTCATGACCTCATAGATTACGAGTTTTTAAAGACTCGTTTGTTTTTTTCTAATTTCTCATTGAGTTAATTTAAAACGATCCAATTGGCAGTGTCCTTTTTTGATCAAGTCGTTCAGTTTTATGAATTCATAAATGTTCAAATGTTTCAATGAGAATGATCGTGATAAGCTGAATTATAAAATCAAAAAAAAATTAAGTGAAGCAATAAGAGCTATCCTCGGGCTCTGATAAAAAATTGGAATACTCTCCAGAGTCCGAAAAAACTTAAATACTTTGAAGCCTGCTGTAATAAATGAAAGAGAAACGGACAATACACATCAGACGACTTTGATATGAAAACGAATGTGGACGAAGTGGATTTTATCTAGCCTGAGAGTTTTTCTTCCCCATAGAGATTTTTCATAACATTTGAATAGGACTACACTTGACGTGCTTTTTAGTTTCCAAAAATTTATTAGATGAAGAAATTATAATTAATATTTGTTCCCAAGTACTAAGTAGATTACCCTGTATTTTATATTTATGATTTTGTTTGTAAAGTCTGAAGTTGTGTTACGTCACGGCCTATTAAGAGTTCATATCGAGTATACTTGTTTTCTATATAGTTGGCTAAACTGTATGAGTAGTGGTATGTGCAATTTCACAATTGAACAGAGACATCACATTAATTATCAGTGAAAATTCGTGCAAATTATTTAATTAAATATTTATTAAAGGTGAGCCAAACAAGTTTGTTTAGAATCAGCTGAATTTATTATTATTTTATAATTGCGGGGAAATTTTAGTAACCTTATTAAATTTAAATGTTTGGCTATGCGTTCATTAATTATTGTCACAGTATTAATAGAGCAACAGTTGCACTTCTTAGTTTTTTTTTTTTTTAGGGAAAATGTTTTGATTGTTTGGAGGAGAATGAATCAGAGACTGGTGATTCAACGTTTTCCATCCAACCAGGCGTTTTTGTGGTTGTTTTAGATTACTGACTATAGCTTTTGTTTTTTTATATCGACATTGATTTTAGAATCGAAAACGGCTAGTACAACTAAATGTTCTGAAAAATATCAGAGGAAGTGATTGAATGAATTTGCTACAGCGGTATCAATTTTGGATATTAACGGCTTGCTCGATTAAGGAACACGCCATCTTCAACCCAGTATTGGGTCTGTGTCGTTGCTTTCCAGTCATTAAGAGCATGAAATCAGCTGTGCTTCTAGTGCTCTCTGGAATAGCCAAGACCTCTTCAATACCATTTCCAGTCACAAGTACAGCTGCTCTACTCGCAATTTTATTTCCATTAATAATGTCTGGTAACAGTTTAATATTTCAGTAAAGTAAAAGAGCGAATGATTTGGTCTTTTTTTGTAACAGCTTCGCTGTGTTGAAGAGCTGGTGCTTTCATTACTTTTTTCTACTAGTATTATAACAACCGATGGAACAAGACTGCCGGGTTTCTCTTTTTCGCTTTCAAGATTCTTTATTAGTAAGATACTCGCCTATGCCTCCCAGCCTGCGGCTTAGGTTATTTTCTCTTTGCATTAAGGAGAACGTCCATATTTTTAATAAATTTCAATGAATTTTTGCTTGCTATATCCAAAATGACTACTAAATCTCCATAAAATTTATCATCTTTCAGTCTGTAGCTTATGAAGTTTACTTTCATCAGTGTCAATTCTTTGTGTAGGGTTCTGTAATTTTACACAAATCTTTAAAACTTCTGCTCTGATACTTTTTTTGACAATTTCTCATCTTTTTAGGGAAGTCTTGCCGTTGAAAGTTGGTTTTATCAATTATAATTAATTTGTGTTTGTACACTTTTTAGAATTTCAATGAGAAGGTTTCATTTAAATCAAATTTATATCGACCAGATATATTCCAAATAGCCTCTTCTTTAATGGTGGCACAAAGGCAAAGTTGTCGAGAAAAAAAAAACGAAACAAAAATATTTTCCTCAAAATAATAGGACCACCCAACAGAGGTTGTCGATGGTGCCAAAATCGAATAATCAGAAAGCAAGTCAAGTCAGAGTTTATTGTGCCAGCAGACGAATGAAAGAACATAGAACTCCAGATTATTATATGCACTGATTTTATTTAAAAACGTCTATTGGTTGAAGTAAGTAAGCGAACCAAAAACAAAAAATTGGTACTGTCACGGTACTGAAGAATAATGTCGTAATATATTTTACACAACGACACTCATCGAGTATTTATTTTTATTTCTAAGGATTTTGGGAAACCCATTTTTTTTTTGTTAATGAAACAACTGAAATATTGAGCCAAGTATCGAAATTCATTCTAACTGCTCACATGTGATTTATACTTACTCAACATTTTATTTCGCAATAGAGACCGACAAGCGGTGCAATACCTTTAACGTTATTTTTCTTCCATTTATAAAAAAGTTTACCAAAATATTTTACTATTTTTTTTTATCATGAAAATCATTACAATGATGGTTTTAATTTTTTATATAATAGTAGCAGTGGACGACAGGTACAAGTGTGGCAAAGTCATAAGCGATTCTATCTTAGCATATGATACATATTTGGTTTCTCCTTAAAAACACAAGTTATTCGACGTTCTCGCCATTTCTTTCAAAAAAATTTTGCTGTGTTTGCGATAACGAGACAAAATTAGTAGACGAAAGAATAAAAAAAATGTTTAAAAAATATTAAAAGTGTACGTTAATGTAGTAATCAATGTGCTGTGCAAAACAAAGAAAGGATTTAATCCAAAATTTAATAATAAAAATGTAAAAAAAAAACCTGCAAAAAAATAATTGTTTACTTTATTACACTTTTTTCTTTATACTAGAAAAAAAAACAAATGTAAAAAAAAAATATTTTGTTAAAAATTTACAAAATGAAGCGATCGTTTCCAAAACTTTTTAATCACAGAATGTACAAATTATTGATTTTTTAATTTTTTTGTAAATGTAATTTACTCAAATTGTTATTCTGGAACCTGATAAGCAAAAGGATTTGTTTGTTAAGTAATCCTACAAGGACAATGAAGTAGGGAAAATCAATGTGGAAATATTCAGGTTTCTTATTATATACATACATAAATAAATATAATATATACACACACTATTATAGTAATTAGCGTTAAATCAAACATTTATGTATGTTTACAGTTATTTAACGAAATTATAATGAGATAAAGAAATTTTTGATACACAGTCTCTGATAATTTTATTTTATAGATGTAGTTGTCCCCATTCTTGTTCAAAGGAAAAAAAAAAAACGCAAAAAAAACTGCAAAAATCTTGTATAATTTCTTGTACTTGTTTTTATCCATAACAACACAAAAAAAAGTTATGTAGATTGTAACGACCACAATTCTTATTATAATTAATAATATAAAACGTAGGTAATAAGGAAATGTTAAAAATTGGAAAGAATTTTTAATTTTTTTGTTTTAATTGCCAAAATTGTTATTTCTTGTTGTAATATAAAAATTTGGAGGAAGCTCTTTAAAGCCTAATGAGTCTTTTCTCTGAAACTTATTTTTCTTATATTTTTGTGGGCTTTGGATTACTTCTTCTTTTTCTTCTTCTTCTTTATTGATTTTCGTTCCCGAACTGTGGGCTCGACATGCGAGCTGGAGTTCTTTCTCGATGGTTTAACCCTATTATACTCCATAGGGTCAACAAGTGTGCCGTGTTTGTGTAAATACTATACAAATGTTAGTGATGCATAAGGAAGCATTCGTGATTTTTTCAAGGCTTGCATATGCAAGCTTATGCATATTGTGGTTAGGCCTTAAGGGTTGATTGCCATGTCCGGTTGCGGCAGTACTTTAATTGTGCTTGCTCCTGGATAGAGCTGGTGACCTTGTGTTGTCACTTTCAATTGTTATTGATAATGTTGTTAATTATATTTCATGTTCTCGGTGGGTTATGATTGTGATGACTACTGGTCAAACAGTGATGGACAAAAACACAAAAGACATCTACAAAGAAAAACATAACATACAAGGATGTACGAAGACTACGCGGAGAGTGGAGTTGGAAGGTCTATTAGCAGCTTGCTATTAAAAAGGAATCAATGAGTTAAGTTGAATGCATTAATAGCTCATTTACACCCGGAGCAGTCCCGCGGCTGCAGCAAATTATGTTAGTTCTTTGAGCCGGCTGAACTCACAGGGCTCCAGTAAGCTCTCCAGAAAACTGGCGCCTAGAATGATTGGGAGACCATTTCTATTTGAACTGAACTGGGTGCAAGTTGGAATGCTGTGGGGGAGTCTCGCGTTTAGGTCGCCACTCAAGTTTGAGAGGAAGATGAGAAAATCCTCTACGTCACTTTTGAGCTGGATCAATTGTGGGAGGGGAGTAAGCAGTGGCTACAACTAAGCTGGAAACGGCCTCTGTCATCTGAACCACGACAGTGCCCATGCTTGAGGTGTTGGGGTGTTGAAGAGATCAAAAACGGAAACGTTTACAACTGTATGCTAAGGTTGGGTGGTTTGTCGCGGGAGATTCACTGTTAATAGTTTGGAGGTCTGTTGATTTGTGTTTCAAGATTAGAGAGAAAATTAGAGTTGGGTTCAGTTGTAGAGGATTTATTCAACTCTGTACTGAGCCATGAGAAAAAGCGTTCCAGCTTAGATACTCTGAGCTTATCAGCCATAATGCCGGTTTCAGTTCTTCCACTCTCCATGTTCTGGAACATGGCATAATGCGGGTTAAAGGGGTTGACGGGTTTTAGACATTTATACCTGTGATACACATGGGGTAAATTTAACTGGTTAATTTCAATTTGCCTACTTTTACTCTGTGTGTATCACAAAATACCCCGAGTATTCTGACAAATACCCCAAAAGACAAGTGAGTCATTTCGGGGTATTCTATATCCTCAAAAATTGTTGGGTAATTGCAATTACCTTGATAACAACGCCAACTGGTAGTCGCTAGAAATATAAAATTTGTGTAAGTACATATTCAGCGATAACCAAAACCAAAGTGGAAATAAAAAGTCACAATTCGAAAATTTTCATTTGCATCACCTTGGCTTGAATTAATGCAATTATCACTGACATGTATACACTGACATATATAAAATGGACTGCTGATGCTACTGAAATTCCTTACATTATTTGACATTATTATGGGATCACTTTTCTATAGTTGTCTCGTTTTGGTTTAACTACTTTATTCCGCAGAACTACAAACAATAAGTTCTATACAAAATAGACTATAGTCCAGTTTCAGTTCAGTGGTTTTCCAAACGAATATAAAGAATGGAAATAGATAGCAATATAGTATTTGTAATCCTTTCTCTGTCCCCCATAGCTACTTTTAGGGGCAGGTAGACAAAAATTGCTTAATTTTATTTCTTCAAAAATCAGTTGGCACCAGTTTTGATTTCAGAAAGTATGCTCTCACTGTCAATGCTACCAACTGTCGTAATTGGCGTTATATTTAAATTATTTCGGCGGAATTTACTTATATGCAAGTCAGTGGGATTTACCACAAAAGTGTTTGGGACTATTTATATTGTTAAATTTTAATTATGAGTCAAAGGAAGTATTTTATACAAGGCTGTTTTTGTTGGAAATACCGCTGAACCTCAAGCATTTCTCGTTCCCAATCGTTACAGTTTAGTGGGAAAGTATGCTCTCACGGAAAGAGACAGGAATGTGAAAGTGATGCCATTTGCTTTCATGCATTTTTGGTTCAACGAGCAGTCCATTTATATACATGTCAGTGGGAATTATAAATACATACTAAACGTCAGACATGCGCGCTACCATTCAAATTACCCTGATAAAAGTGTATCAGGGGTCTCCAAATAACTAGGTAATTCAATTACCCTGAAACAAATACCCAGCTGAATTTACCCTATGTGTATCATAAGCATTAAAGTCTTTAATCTTACAATCAGCAATGAGGAACGGAAAGTTTTTCGTCATTCAGGGTGCTGAGTAAGTCAAACCTATTCTCGCTGATAGGTATTTGGTTGACTTGGCTGACCACAACTATGTCCCTGCCAGAGCGTCTGTTTGCACTGCTTGCACTGCTTATCGTCATAATTTTGAGAATGTCTTGTTCAATTTGCAGTAGGCAGGGTTTTGGCAAGGCTTTGGTTCACAGGCTTCTTTGGCGCAATTATCACAGAACGGGCTCTTGGCTAAAGGCCGTGGCCACACCTGAAGCATCTCATAGATAGTCTTGGCCAAATGGCTCCTGCAATCGCTACTTCCTTTGCAATTCCAGAGCTCATAAAGGTAAGTTTCACGACAGGAGTGTGGATAAACTTATCCTCACCGGTCCTTTTGGTGAAGCAGAAAGCATTAGTAACCTTGATAGGCGATTGGATATGTTGGAGAATTTCTTCATCAGATAAATTAGTCGGAATATTTTTGACTACCCTGCTTGGGTAAGTGGGATGAAACATTTCAAACCTGCTGACCGAAGCCCTTTCATGAGAAGATTATTTTAAGCTGCGCTACTAGAGAAAATTAGGATGCCAACCGCTATGTCACTTAATCTAACTCTTTTTTCTTCCGACCGCGCACTGTCCTCAGCCCTTGTGACCAAGACCCAGTAAGGGCTCTTGTCTTTGTTTGTATACAACAAAATATCCGGAATTGGAGTAAGATTGGAACTATCAGAGATAGTGATCGGTAGAGGTATGTTAACGACGTCTATCAAAACTTGATCTGGATCTTGCATCCTACTGTTTACCGTTAGGAGCATCTATGTGAAAAGTAATTTTAGAGTTTCCGGAGAAGTCTTTAAGCGCAGTTTTCGTACAACAGGTTGATGTAGCAGACTTGAGTATGTCTTATGTGACATTAGTTATTTGTGAGTCTTGGGTAAGGTTTTTGGTGGGAGTTGGGCTCTGAACATTCGTCAGGTCCTGTCCCCCAGGGGTACTCGTGTCCATATCTACCTCATTTTCTGTCATTTTACACTTGTTGCATTCTATCGGCAACCGATATAAGAAGGACGGCGAGAGCAACATGCATCATCAGTTATGTATTACAAAGAATAAAAAGGAAACATATGAAGCTTGATTAGCTGTATACAAATCTGGCTTCACTCCAAAGATTACCTAATAAGAAAGTAAAAAAGTTCGTCTTTACTATATATAGAGCATGATTTTTTCGAGAAAGCTTTTGAGAGCGGGGGGGGGGGGGCTCCATCCAATGATTAATAAAATCATGGAAATAGAATTAAACTAATAATTTTACTAATAAAATAGTACACTTATCTCAGATTTTAAAGAAAAACACAGCTTTTATGTTTTATCGACTGAATTCTTCGACCGGAAAAGTTTTTCAGTCGATAAAACATAAAAGTTTGTTTTTCTTAAAAATCTGAATTTAAGTGGAATAAATTGAGTTTTTCGGTTTACATTTTTCGGTTCTTGTTTTTAATGTGAAAGTGCCTTTAACCTGTGTCCGAATTTTACAGTAAACTAAACAGGGTACGAATGTTACAGATGCAGTTTTCAGCAGTGCGAGTGATAAGCTAGCAATTTAAATATGTTACGATTCCTATACACGCAGTTTTTGGCAGAGCAAGAGATTAGCTTGCATTTTAAACAGGGTGCAAATCTTACAGGTCCAATTTTTGGAACTTCGATTGATAGCCTTCTACTTTAAACAGGGGGCAAATCTTAAACATGCAATTTTTGTGAATGCGAGAACTTGTATTTTAAATACGGTGCGAATGATACAGGTACAATATTTGTAAGTTGAAGTAATTATTTTCTATTTTAAAAAGGGTGCGAATGATACAGGTACAATTTTTAGAAGTTCGAGCTATTACCTTCTACTTTAAACAAGGTGCAAAAGTTACAGGTACAATTTTTAGAAGTTCTAGTGATTACTTTTTATTCTATTTTAAACATGGCTCGAATTTTATACATGCAATTTTTGGCAGTTCTAGCGATAAATTTTTACTTTAAGCAGGGTGCGAATTCTGCAAGTAAAAGTGTTGGAAGTTCGATTGAAAGCGTTCTACTTTAAACAGGGTGCGAATCTTATACATGCAATTTTTGGCATTCTGAGAGATAACCGTTTACTTTGAACAAGGTATGAATGTTACAGGTACAATATTTAGAAATTCGAGTCATAACCCTGTATTTACAACAGGGTGCGAATCTTACAGGTACAATTTTTGGAAGTTTGAGTGACAGCCATCTACTTTAAACAGGATGCCAACGTTGCAGGTACAATTTTTGGTAATGCAACTGATTGCCTTGTTATAGTTGTTGCCTGCAATGAGGCAGATATTTATAAGTTCAGCAATCTGCTCATGATGAGCAATAAGTAATTATTAACGTAAGAATAATCGGCGCTTCGCCTCAATACCCAAAAGGCTAAAGAGCCGTAATTACCCTGGATCTGGGTGAATGCCTCAATCCACACCAGAAATTTGGCAAAGTTACCTCTATATCTTTCATGATGAGAATACTTGGCTAATTGCCTAATGAAGAATAAGAAATACGTACTTCCACTTGGATGGATACTTCTTTATTCTTGCCTTTTTCTTAACTGCTAATCTATAATTCCCTATTCTATGTAGCAATCAATAAAAATTACAGCCTAATCGATTTGCATAATTGCAAAACAACGGTGACCGCATGTGAACTGCATGCAAGGCATGTTCTTTCTTAATGTTGAACAATCTAGTGCACTGTATGTAAATTAATAATCTGATAAGCTTAATATGAATGAATCACAAAATGATTACAAAAGGGAATGCCCACTTTTCATACAACTTTAAGCCCGACACCTCCAGACATGAGAGATGTCTTAAATGATGCATTATGATACTCTGAACATATTTTATTATTAATGTTCATTTCTATCTAGCGGGGGAAAGCTTTGCGATCGGATGTAGTTTGAGCGACTTTCTTGGATGAAAAAGTGGACTTTCTACTTCTCGTGAGAAAAATGTTCACAACATGGCCATGGAAGAAATATGTGACCCAAATGGGTTTTCCGGTGGCAAAAACGTCCCGAGAAAGTTTTCTGAATCGGGAAAAATATACACCACCCGAACTTTAATTCGATATGCAACATGCGGTATCGAAACCACCCCCCCCCTACCAAAAAGAACGCAGAGAAAAATTTTCTTCCACGAATTGTAGTTGGTAGTGAGCGAAGTGAAACCCGTTTTCCGATCGGACATAACCTTACCGAGTTAGAGCCGATCTAAGTTCGAATAAAAGAGAGGGAAATATTAAAAAAATTAGTATTGGGAATTGGGATGACTATAAATAGCTATTTAAGTAGTCTCCGAGTATAGGAGTGTGGACCTAAGGAACTCCGTTCTGTACTATATTTTTCAAAATGTACTAGATCAAACTTTGAACCCCATGCCCCAGCTTTCCTCCGTTAGATAGAAATAAAAATTGTTAATAAAAAGTGTTCAGAGTATCAGAATGCATCGTTTAAGACATCACTCATGTCTGGATGTATCGGGCCTAAAGTGGGCTTTGTATGTTCGTTGATTTTTTATTTATGACCTTTGAGCTTTACGTTTTGATATAAAAAATGATATGAATGATTCACAAACTTGTACATCTTCTGTTTATATCAAGTTAGTTGAACTCTGAGTTTCACATTGCAATTTGAGAAATGTGCATATGATTTATATGCAATGACATGCTCTATGTTAGGTAGCCCAAATTAGCTGAAAAATGCTAAATTCATGTTCCCACACTTTGGTTAAAAAATATCTTTCGTCCAGACAAGGCTTCAAATATCTTGAAATGCAAAAAATAATTAAAATTATATAAAAGCAAACAAGTCTCTAGTTTCACACTTGAAGTAAAGTTTGCCGGTAATACGAAGCCTAAGCTCGCGGCTAAGCTAGACTGTGGGAACATGTTGTAAAAAAACATGAAAAAAGCTATTTTGTGGCACGGTTGAAGGGGAGTCGAAATTAAGAAGCGGACTTGTGCGGTTGTAACCAGGTTTTTAATTAATTGAAAAGTGTATGTAGTTCTAGACATTTTTGTATTCCCGCCGTTGTGAGTTCTTTTGTTCTTCTGTGCAGTTGGATATCAATATAAATAAAAAGATATAATAAAAGAAAAAGTGTTTATATTTAAAATATCCAACACTCTAAATGATGCATGATTACAGATGCATTATATTCTACATTCTATTCTAAACGCAGGTTCGAATCTTATACATACAATTTTTGTCAGTGCTAGCGATAAACTTGTATAGGGTGAGAATTCCGTTCCTGTAATTTTTGGCAGTGCGAGCAAGAACCTTGTAATTTAAACAGGGTGCGAGTGCTACACGCACAATTTTTGGAAGTTCGGGTGATAGCCGTTTACTGTAAACAGAAAGCGAATCTTACAGGTACAATATTTAGAAATTCGAGTTATAACAATGTACTTTAAACAGGATGCTATGTTGCAGGTACAAATTTCGAAAGTTCAAGTGAAAGCGTTTTATTTTAAATGGGATGCGAATCGTATACATGCAGTTTTTGGCAGTCCGAGAGATAACATCTTACTTTAAACAGGGTGCGAGTGTTATAGGTACCATTTCTGGAAATACGAGTGATAGGTTTCTACTTTAAGGTGCGAATCCTATACTTGCAATTTTTAGCAATGCGAGCGATTACCTTGTACTTTGAACTAGGTGCGAATGCTATAGATACACTTTTTGGAATTTAGAATTTATATAGCCATTTTCTTTAAACAGGATGCAAAACTTATTATGAATTTTTGTCAGGTACAGAGATAGTCTTCTCCTTTAAACAAGGTGTGAATCCTATACTTGAAATTTTTTATATGAGCATTTTAGTGCTTTAGATCGTTAAAGTTTTAAAAAGGTGCAACTTAAAGCCGATTTAAAGCACTAAAGTGCTCATATACAAGGCATGTCTGGACACTGAAACTGTAGTGTCGAATACTAAATGTTGGTGTCTGCAAACTAGCTAAAAGCGAACTTTTTTTTTCAAACTCCGAAACTATAGCAAAATATTATTAAATGACCTAAAAATATTTACTTGCTAAATGTAAACAGCTTAAAAAATAATAAAAAAATAAAATATATAGCATATTCTTAATAGCAATAAAATGATTGAGGAAAAATGTAAGATGAAACGTTAAGTGTCCGGGTACTAGTACATTTACCCTACGTAAAAACTTTTCAAATATCCCGGAATATCGGTTCGGTTTAAAGTTTCGTCATAACTCGTTTTGTTTCGTTAATCGCGTGTGAAAGACTTTGATTGATTGAATTTCACACGCGTTTTCAAGTCATCGTTACGGACAGACAGACAAGCAAAAATCAAAATAACTTTTAATATTAGGTATGCGTGGGTGTCCAAAACATTTTCATCATTTTTTCTATGCGTTTTACAATCGCCCACCTTTGTATCATTGTTGGTCGTCAAATTTTCTTACAGCCCTCCCTCTAAATCTTCAGTAACTTAATTTAGCCCAACTGCAAAGTACTCGTAATTTTTGAGTGGAGGTTTAGTAAAAATATAGTGGTGATACTGCATAACCGTGAGAGTATTAATGTCACTACCACTTAAGTAAAGGTCAAAATTAAATTTTCAGCAGATTACTAGACTTGTTTTTTTTTTTTATTAGGTATAATGAAAAAATTATTGGTACTGAACTCTAGTATATGACGAGAAATATCGTAATTTTCGATTTTAGACATAAAATTGGAAAAACAATGTGTAGTTTCTTAGCTAGTCACATGTCTATAAAGTATATTGAAATTACCTTTAATTAAATATTAATGAAATCTTTGAGGTTGATACTGCGAAACTAAATATGTACTTGATTTGAACACTACAGTGCCTTCAGTGATTCTAGATGCGTGGTGATAATTAAAAGAAGCTTCATAATCGGACAAAACCCCTATTGGCCACCATTAAAATTTGGATCGCTTACTAGTGGGCGGTAGATACCAGGTTGACTACCCCTGATCTAGAGAATAATAATATTTAAAAGAAGATATAAGGCTGAACTACAATAGAAGTAAATAACTTTACGAAATTAAACGAGACTGAGGTTTACTTACGAAAAATTTATATTTGTAGCCTAAATATATATTACGTTCCGTAAAAGTTTCACAGTCCGGGCTTAAGCCACAGCGATGGCTTAAGCCAAGGCTTAATAAATATTTCGGTTTCACAGTCAAGGCTTAAGTGAATTCACTGGCTTAAGGCAAGCTTAACTTAAGCCCGTCATCTCGAAGGCTTAAGCCTCAGATTTTGCTGTGAAACACATAAGAAATTATTGCTAAATATATATTTTGACTAACAATTATAATTTTTGTTATTAAATGAACGTACATATTTCAAAAGTTATATTTTAAAACTAAATTGAAATTTTCCTAGCGAAAAATAGTTATCTAATTAGCAGTTTTGAGTACTGTCTGGCAGCTAGTGTCAGCATTCCATTTGACGTTTTAAGAAGAAACCAAACAGTTTAGGACAAAAATGAGTTATTTATCTGATGCAGAGGATAAAAGAGACCAAGAAATGTATAATATAATATCGCAAGGTGTGACCTGTGAAAAAATTATAAAAACTCCCGCAACATTTGATTTTTATTCTCGGTTCCGGCTGTAGAAACATTCGTTTTTGATGGTTTACGTTGCCGAAACATTCTGCAACAATGATTTTGGATTTGATATCCTTCCAGATAAAAGCCACAATAAACTGGTAAATAAAAAGTTCTTCTTCTTTTCGCTTGTTTTTAATCCACAATGGCAATTTTCCTTTAAAAAATTCACAATTACCGCAGTGCTGACAACTTAAAAATTTTCATCCGCGGCTTAACTAAGCCTCATCTTACTGAGTACTGTGAAACCGAGTAGGCTTAAGTTCTGGGCTTAAGCCACACCCGTGGCTTAACTAAGCTCTGGCTTAAGCCTGGACTGTGAAACCGGCCATAATTTTTCAATTTTTCAATTTTAAAAAGTGGTAAAAGTGAAAAAATTAACTAATGGAAGTTAATGTAATTGTAGATTTGTGCCTTCTATTAATTTGCAGTGCCCTAATGACATTCATTCTCTGTGTTAAATTTTAAAAAGTGGTAAAAGTGAAAAAATTAACAAGTGGAAGTTGATTTAATTGAAGATTTGTGCTTTCTATTAATTCGCAATATGGATTTTTATTCCATTTTAATTTTTACATTGCACTTCTAATCATCTAGCAATAATTTAATTGTTTGGACACATCGCGTTCTTATGGAATGAGCCATTCTTAGCTCACTATACTTACGGAAAATTGGATATTTAAACTTAACAAAAATTCCCCTCACACGAGTTAAAGTTAATTTGTGTACGCCTGTTAAATTAAAAGGCGCGTTCGCTTTACGTAAGTAAATGTACTTACGTATACGTATACTGTCGAGTTAGTTTTGAAAAAATATAACAATTTTATCGAAGCATGACATCCTCAAAATGTTAGAAATGCAGTTATATTTATCGTGCATTTCATATATAAACACTTTTTACTTGTTTGAATAATTCTTAAATTCTGCAAAGATGAAGGAAAACATGTTTTCTGAAGCCTAATAGAGCCATATCAGTTATTTTATTTAAATTAGCTTACATATTAAGTTTATATGGCAATTAAAGCTTTCTGAAAGCACATCATGAAAAAAATCAGTGAGCCGACCAACAAAATTTGGTGAGTAATGTGCATACTCTTTCAGCTCATAATATTGTTCCTCGTTAGAGGGCTTAAAATTTATATGACACAAAAACGGTGAGCCCCATTGAAAAAACTTTCTTTGAATTTAATTCTGTGTTCGTCATCCGACCCAAAGCATACGGAGTCAGGAATTTCCAAATAGAAACTTTCGGAAGAGTGAAAGTTGCCAATAGGGATTCGTTCTAATTTTAAACAAAATCCCATAGCTCGTCCCAAACGATCCTGATCTTTGTTATAATATGTATATATAGTACGTGTTCCAATATACATATATGTAATTCTGCAATTTCCGGTACTTTTTAATTATTATTTTTTCATTGGCGGAAACTTATTGCTTGATGATGCACACGAAAATCATGTCACATACTGCTGTTGGATTGAGTAAATACTGCCTATTGAAACCAGTTTCCAATGTCTTCCTACCAAAGTCATCACGAAATGGAAATGCGGATGAAAGTGGAAGTTAGTGTTTCTGTGATTCATGCAAAAGAAGCCTCACGGAGGTTAGTGAAAAATTTCTCCTCATATGTGAAGCATTGCCCGTTATATCTTCTTGATACTGAATTTAATTTGATGAATTGAATTTTGCTTCCGATAGAACCTTATTTCACGCGGTTAATTATTGAACGCGAAATTTGTTCGTGCTTTGAATATCAGTAGTGAATTTATTGAAATGAAAAGTGCTTTTGTGATTATCTTCACTTACATAATAATTATTAACGTTGTCCGGTGCTACGATGAACAAAACATAAATGGAACAATCTCTAAAAGAACTCCGAAATACTTGGCGAATATACAGGATGAAGGTACCTTCTTTAGGCTTCTTGAGGATTATGCAACTAGGTAGATATATGGAAAATCAATGAGGAAATAATATTCTTGACTAGTGGAAGTAGGTGTAGTTAGTACCAATATATACATTTACGGGCTCATTCACAGTGAATATAAACAAATTAAATCAGTTTTAAAATTTTATAATCAATTAATATAATAATGAAATCCATGGTTTATACATAATATTACAAATAATATTATTCCCAATACGCTAGATTTGGCAATACGATTGAAATTGTAATAAATTACAAATTACTCATTTCAGAAAACCAGGTCGAATGGCAAAATTTGTGCCTTCTCCAACACAATATATGTCGCCGTCATCACCACCGCAAAATCAATATCAATCACCGAATCAACAATACATGACTCCATCACAGCCTGGATTTTACATCACAAAACGAATGGGAGAGGCAATGGAACTTGAACCACATATGCGACCTCCAGGAAAAGTTATTTCACCTCCCAATGGCCCCTCAAATTATAATCCTACTCGACAAGCATTTATCCAAAATCAACCTCTTAGAGAAGTTTCCGAAACCGATCTATATCTCTTGGGAGCAATAGAAAAACTTGTCTTTAGAGTTGATTATCTGGAACATCGTGTACGACGATCCGAACAATTAATTTACTATCTAATGGCAGGGAATAAACAAAAAGAAGGTAAACATTTATTTAATGCCATATTTGCTAAAAAATTAATTCATTTACAATAGTTCCTGATCCATGTCCAGCGAACTTCAGCAGAATTGGTGAGAACTGTTATCATCTCGAAGGAGATCGTCAAGTCAACTGGAAGACAGCGAATGGAATTTGCAAATCTTTAGGTGCTAATCTAGCTGAATTTGAGAATATTTCCGAAAATGAGGACATGATTGCTTATCTATTGAATCATCCCAGTCATAGAGGAAAAGATTTTTGGTTGGGTGGTCTTAATCCGGGTCTCTTGTGGATTTGGTCTAATTCTGCAAAGCCTGTAAATCCTAACACAAATTTAACTTTTGTCGCAAGTTTTGCCACAGACAATTCTGTAGACAACAACAATGCATCTGAAAAAATAATTAATAATAATGGACCACAGAAAATTGTAAATAATTCCAGTGATATCAAGGGCTCTGGGAGATGTTTAAGGCTCTCTTATAATCCAACGAAGCATACCTACTTCTATTTTGGTCAGGAATGTACTACAAGACATCACTTTCTTTGCGAATATACGGACAAGACATTGGAAAATAAGATTAAGAAAATTTCTAGGGATTTAGATTTGGATTGGTTGTAGTTGTGTCCGTTCTAATCAGCTTTCGTTATTGTGTTGTATTTATTAAATGCCTTCTATATTTTATCACTTTTTCACTATCACAGCCTTGGTTGTGTTCACAGTTAAATAATATTCAACAAAGGGATCAGTATTAGGTGGCAGTTATATTATCACTACATGGTTCGAACCATATGCGGCCAATAAATCCGTGCTCATTGTAGGGTACGGTATCGGACTAGTACTGTAGTAATGGACTTTGGCGAAGTTGTATAATATTAAATATAATCCGGTTCTTTAGATGAAGATCTCTTTCTGACGAGACTGTTAACCTTTTCCATGCAGAGCTCTCTGGCTACGTAGAATATCTTGACGAAATCTCATTTGAAATCCATATTATGAATGCGTCATTAACATATGTGACCATAACCACAGTATATGAATATACTGTGCTATAACATTGACATTGTTTGCTTATAATGAAGAAACTTTCAGTTAATTCAGTGCAGTTAATTATTCCTTATCTCTTACTGATTTTTTTCTTATTTACTTGGTACTGGTTCTAGATGTCATGTAATTTTATGCGCATGAAATTTATAAATTTGTCTACTCCCTACGCTTGCTCGTCATCAAAGTTTTTTCAAAACAGAATTGACTTTTCCTAAACTCATTTTCTTTACCATAGATTAAATCGTCTCTAAAATTGTTCGAGTTTATAATTAGATTTAGAAATTTTTTTTGACTAGAGTTTGGTCAATTCCAAGTAGAGTGTGTGGCTTTATATATTATTTTAAGAAGATTTTTCCCTGTAACAACTTAGTTTTATTAATTTAATTACTATTTCTATCAAAGGTGGTGATGAAGATGGCGAAAGTGTCAAAGTGATGCTCGGTTTTCAACAGTACTTTTTTCTTTTTATCCCGCTTGTATAGTTAAATTCGAGTTTCGTTTTTACTATTTCTTTTCTTGGATACTGGAGTTGATCAGTTTGTTGCTTTTTTTTTCGGTTTTTTGGCTGATGGTGTATGATGCTGTGATTGTGCACGAGGCTGCATGTAGTAAATCTATTTTACTGGTCATCTTGATACAATTAAACAATTGCTGCTTGCTGCGCTGCCTTTAGGCCTGTCCTGCTATTTCCGAGCTGGACTCTATTTTTGCTCCACGCGTGTTGCATCTGGGTACGGACTCATATTCTACCACGTGAGGGACATAACCTATATCTGCTCGTATTTTTTCTCTCTGGAGGAACATTTTCTAGTTGGATCTGGAACTTGATCTTTGCCGATTCTTTTACTCTTCGAGCTCCGCAGTGTTTTCTGTCTTTAGCTCGGCTCTTGCTACACCATTTTTTCTTATGTCGGAGTCTGTTGCAATCAAGCGCAAACTTAAATCTGCTTATGTGTCGACCGACAACGCGGACAATATTCTTGCTGCCATTTCTGATCTGGGCACTGGTTTTAACAAGCGTTTCGACGAAGTGAAGGCTGACAACGATAAGTGGTTCGTGGCCCTTAGTCGCCTTTTCCTCGACAAGCTGGATGTTGGAACCTACAAGATAATACTAGCAAAATAAGTTATGTGGATTCAAGATTGACTGCGGTGTGGTATCCTAGATGCTGAAAATTCCAGATTGCAGCAGATTTTGAGACGCAATTACCTGATTGTGGCTGGTACCCCTCCTGATGTTTCTGATATCGTGCGTTTTGCCTCCGAAGTCGCCGTAGCATGTTTATGAGTTTATGGGTGACAGGAGAGGAAACTTTGAAGAATTTTGCCAGGTACCTGCTAAGGATGGGCAAAATTAGGGCAATTAAAATAAAGGTTAGCTTTGCTACGATTGTACATTTGGATGGTGGTGTCGACAGTTTTACGGAAGTTGAGTCACTACGCAGCAGATTTCCTGGTTTGACCAGTAGAAAGAGACCCGTCGCAATGTCAGCCCCTGCGTCTGGCTCAGTTCCAGCCGTCACAGAAACACCTGCTTTCCCTGGATTTACCTAGTAATTTCTTTCTAATTCTATGCTATTCCTAAATTTTGCTTTTTTTGCTTTTATTTATTTTATACTTAGCTTACATTTCCATTTTTTTTAGTTTTAGGTTTCGCTATTACTTATTCTTTAATTTTTTATCATATTTTCTTTTTGCTTTGAGATTATTTGCTTTTATACGAATTTGGATTTTAATTTTAATTCTTGTTTGCTTTGGGATTATATGCTTTTATAATATAGGTCTTATGATTTGTTAAGTACTGCTTTGAGCTGATTGTATATGAGATTCACTATGTTTTCTTGATAATGTTTGTGTATGATTGGCGGATGCATCTCGGTTGATTATCCGTCGCCTGCTGTCGAATTTTTGGGGACTTCAATTTGAGTTTTCATAATGATTTGGGACAAGTTACAGGTGATAATAACTCACAACTTAGGTCAACTCTTACTAATTTTTCTAATCTATTAAATTTCGGGCATTTTAATGGACAGAGCATTAGACCAGGTTGTCTAACAGCGAAATTTGACGAAATTAAGTGTATTCTTGAAGGCGGATATCTGGATGTTGTTGACCCTATGTTTCCTCCAAGTCTGTCGAGATTCCTGGTTATAGGCTTTATAGGAACGACATACCTGTCATCAGGGGTGGAGGTGTTGATATCTATATCTTGGAAAAAATTAAGGCTAAGCTGATTGAAAGATCATGCTATCAGACCAATGGTATTGAATACATTTTCTGCGAGCTGGCATTTGGGTCAGTCAAGGTGCTTGTTGGTGTCTGTTATCTCTCCGATGGTAATCTCTTTCGAACTTCGCCGCGATACGAAAGTATTTTTGTTGTGGGAGACTTCAATAATAATCTCCTTGATTCGCATACCTCGATTAGAGCTACGAATTTCAGTGCTGGTCATACCTTACGTATAATTGATAATAATCTGCCTACTCATTTCAATGTTTTTCACTCTAGTAAGTCCTTATTAGACTTTTTCCTGGTGAGCTCTGCTGAGCGTGTTAAGTTTCGGAACCAGTTTCAAGTGCCGGGTATCTCTAAACACGCTTTTATATAGGTATACTTCATATGAGATTCCCCTTTCCCAGGTCACTAAAGAATTCTCTTATCGTGATTACAAGGGCGTTAATGTGGAGGCCCTCTTAAACTGCACGTTGTCAGCGGACTTCTCCGATATGTATCAAACTGTAGACATACAGCTATCAGTTTTTAACAATCGCGTTCTTCAACTTTTTAATCAGCACGTTCCCCTTAAAACATTTTCAAAAAGGCCGATTGTGTCTGACTGGTATCATGCTCCAGCCATCAAGAGAGTGAAGGTTCTGCGTGACCTTGCATTTAGAGCCCACTCAGAGCAATGTAGTACGCCTGAGAGATAAAATAAGATTGATTTATTAGTTCATGTAACTATAAAGCATACTAAAAATATGATTATTTAACAAATTCACAGTTCTACGTCATTAATTACATTCATAATATTAAAATTTGCTATATCTACATTTCAAGGACCATTTTCTAAAATATATTGAACTAGTTGTCTTTTAAAACAATTTAGCACTCTTTCATTTTTAACTTTATCAGGCAAACCATTAAAAAGTTTTAGACCCTTGTACAATAAAGAAATCTGCGTACTAACTCTAAAATACTCAGGCACTTCATTATTCTTCATCTTAAACACAAGAATCATTGCATTATACGTCAAGTGTTGTTATTCATCCACTAGAGAATCTCTAGCATGTATCGCGTGGGTGTATCCCATTTACACCTCAGTATACTCCGCATTGCTTTGTTTTGTAGAAGTTGAGGCCTGTGTTTCATACCTGCAGTACCAGCGAATAACATCAAAGAACAATAATTAAAATGTGGAAGTACAAGAGAATTGAATAACATAATAGCAGTGTCCACACTTAAATATCGCCTAATTCTTCTTAAGAAACCAATTTTCTTTGTGATTTTTCCACATATGTAGTCTGCATGCTCATGAAATTTCAATTTGTTATCCATTATTACACCAAGGTATTTAAATCTTGTTACATATTCAATTTTTTCATTGCCAAGGTACATATCTTCTGGATCAATGACATTAAAGCACATTGCCTTAGTTTTTTCAACATTCAATTTAAGTTAATTCATTTTAAGCCAGTTGTCAATGCTCTCAAGGTCTGCTTGGCCACAACAGATATGTATTAAGGTGTCATCTGCAAATAACGCCAATTGACTGTATTTTATTACTGATTTTATATCATTTATGTACAGAAGAAACAATGTGACGCCCAGTACTGAACCTTGGGGAACTCCCAATTTCACATCTATTGGATCAGACATTATACCATTTACCCTCGTTTTTTGTGTTCTGTTAGAGAGATATGAGTTGAACCACTTTTGTTCAGTTCCTCTTACTCCTTATGTCTTAAGTTTCTTTAGTAAAATATCCCTATCTATAGTTTTAAAGGCTCGCTTGAAGTCTAGGAAAACTACCATTATTTTCTTACCAGCATCCGATTTCTTTTTCCATTCAAATATTACTAAATTTATTGCTGTTTCGCATGAATGTTTATTTCTGAAGCCAGACTGCTCTTCTAATAATAGGTTATTCTTTTCTACATATTCTCCCAGCTGATCTGCTACTATTCTTTCTAGAATCTTTTCATAGCCAGGCAACATGTTAATTAGACGGAATTCTTCACATTTCGTTGTATTGGGAATCTTTTGGATTGGAATAACGATAGTTTCTTTCCAGCAAGGAAATGCTCCATTTTGGAGGCTTAGATTTATTAACTTCATTAATATATGCCCTATTGTCTCTATGGATTGAACAATCATATCGCAGCTCAGGCCAATGACGTCTTTTTTATTATTGCACCTCTTTAATGTGTCATACAGTGTTTTCTCACTACAAAAACTAAATTTGAATGTACTCTCTGTTGCAAAGTCCACCACTGGGATAGAGATGTTTATATGTTTAATGCTTTCGAAAAAGTAGGGGACCAATTTTCAAAAAATCAGCTATAGCTTTTTTAGGTTACCTTTATCATAGAGCGACTTACAGAAATAAGTAGCTTTATTTGTTTTCTTTATACGTGTATATTTTTTTTATGGAGGATTTTGTTGGATTTAATAAATTAGCTGTTTAGTCCATACACTTTTTTCGGCCAACGTACAACATTGGGTTGTACCTTGGCCCAAGAAATTTTGATATATATATATTGTACAAACTTGAGCCCTAATTTAGTCAAATTAATAAGGCAAATTTAATAGCGAATGTAATATTTATTTTGAATTAATTCAACAATAACAGAAACTTAAAAAACTTCTTATAAAAACAGCAAAAGATAGCAAAACATTTCATTGAAATTTATGCGAACTATTTCTCACAAAAAAATAAAACAAGAATGCAAACAGTTCTATTAGTTTTTTTTGTGGTTGATATGATTTTCCAAATTGTTATATTATCAAATACATCTGTGTCGTCATCGCTACTAAAATCCATGGTACACCAGAGCACCCGGTCCACGGTACAACACTGGAGCTATTCTAACACTAACATAAAAATATACCTGCAACGCACTAAAAGCTGTGAATTTTTCAATGAAAATCCTTAAAATTTCCATTTCATGAATGACTCACACAAAAATAAAAACAAAAAAGTTCAATACCTTTATTGTAGAATCAATCTAAGTATTTACTACGACTTTATCCAAATCAGTCATACAACAAAATTCACAACAGAGTGCACAACTAACTTCTGCAATATCTGAGAACATACTGTAATTATAGCATATTACTAGTAATTGCCCGCTTGCTACGCTGCGCGAAGGAGAGGGGGGTCAGACAACTGGCCTTGGGATGGAGGAATAGGCTGGCTACTATACAGAAAAAGAATGAAGAAAATCGGAGAAGAGGGAGTGAAGTTATGTAGAAAAGAGTGGAGCAATGTATAGATTTTATTTTTGAATTTTTCCATTTTCCATTTCCCTTTAAAGAGAGGGGAGGCGGGAGGGATGGTCCTATTGGCATGAAATAAATTGTGGAAAATGGCAGACATCTCAAGGATTAATATGGCTGCAATAACATGTTGGATGTAGCTTACGAAAATTCCGCAAGGTGGCATCATTTAGAAAAAATCTTCAAATCATAAATCAACAATAACGGTTTTTGGCGCCAAATCGACCGAAAAGTGTGGTGGAATAAAGAAGTAAGGTTTTTTCTGTAATGTACTCGCCGTGACCTTTCCAAAAAGTACCCGCATGTCGGGGTACGGGAGAAAGTAAAAATCGCGATTTTTTCATGCAAAATGCTCAAATTTGGAAATTTTCGCGGAAGTTGCCGCAGTTAAATTGGCATAGAATCTGAAGGAAAGCAGCAAATTGCTTCGGATAAAATGCCATGCATAGAGGAGATACAGTTATCTAATAGTGCAAGTTATATGTATGCCTGTGAGGTTCAGCGACTACCGGTAGGTGGCGCTGAGTGGGCTTGCAAAATTTGAATAGTTTTTATTTTTTTTTAAATAGGTAAATGCAACCCAATCTTCCTGAAATTTAGTATAGATAATCTTCTAATAGGTGCGAATTCATAAAAAAATAAAAAATTGGATTATTCAACAATTCTTTTAATTAAGTTTCGAATGTATATTTCAGACCGAAATTTTGGCCGTCGAAAATTAATTTTGGCAACGTAATCGGGAGGGCAAAGAAAATATACTCAAAAAATCAGAAAAAAATCACAAAAAAATAAACAGAAAGAATTTTGCAAATCGGATGATTTTTGGGTGGGGGGGGGGGGGGTGGTTTCGCAGGTATTAATGTAATCCAGTTAGCATATAGTGGTGTAGAAGGCGAAGCAAGTTTGATAATGAAAGCTACTTCACATATGAATGTATGTAGGTGTGATAGAAAGTAAGTGTAGGATAGCCGCTTTCCATTTCATATCACTTTACTCCATTTGATCCCTCGCACTCCCTCCCTCCTATGAAGAGATTGTGAAAAAAGTAAAATTTCCATATGTATGGGGAATTTCGAATTTGCAGTTTTTGAAATTTTTTGCCGAATAATTTGTTCCGAGTGGACAGTTAGTCTTAATTGGTGTTTGTTGGTAATTTGATATGCTATTTAGTGGTGCTAAAAGAATAAAAAAAAAGTTAATTGTTACGTCATTTTATATATGCGTTTATCTCAAGTACCTCGTGTAAATGGAAAGTAATGGTGATGGTAGGATGTCAGTTAAAGGCAAAGTTGGTTAAAATAAATTTAATGAAACAGAAATATGCTGTTTATGGAAGAAAGGGGATATCAGTACCTTTTAACCTCATTGATCATTTGTCTGCTAGGTTGGTTTTAGGTAACACCTCCAGAACAGGCGAAATCTCTAAATCAGAAATTTTAGGAATATCGCTAAATGAATGTATTGATAATTTGTTCATAATGGATTCTAACTGTGAATAGAGTGCTATTAGGAATTTTATGTAGTATTTAATTGTGGGAAAAAAAATTGTTAAAAAAGAGTTAGTAATAGTATTTAGGTGGTATCCGTAATTCCCGGACTATATGAAATTTTAAAATTACAATCATTGTGAAGTTAATAGTTCCTAGATTATTTAAGATAATTGAAAACAGTAAATTTTTGAATATCTCCTATAGGCAGCTGAATCTGAAAAAAGTGAGAAAAATGAATAAAAGTTTCATGTAATATTTGTTAGATGGCGTTGTATGGTGAAACCGGGTATCGGTATTGTTAAAGAATTTTAAAAATAATATTCGCAGTCTGATTTTAATAAAATTTTATACAAACATTCTGCACGAAAGGTAGTTTATTAGAAAAATACTTAAATTTTTTATACCATTTAATATTTTTTATATTAATATATGGAGTTGGGTCACAACTCTGGAACCCGTGACCCCACGTATCTCGTAATAGTCTCAAAAAATCGTAAAAAAAATCAAAATGAATTTAGCAAAAAGAATTTTGAAAATCGTAAAAAAATCAAAATGAATTTTGAAAATCGGGTAGAATTTGGGTGAGAAGTAAGCGTTAATGTGATTAAGTGAATTTAGTGTGATTTGGTCGTTTTATTATCCCGAATAGCTTTGCAATAAAACACTTTCTATCTGGAAGAGGGGGTTTAAAAGCATCTTTAGGATGTATAGAAAACGTTTCTGAAAGTTTCATCCCGATTGGAAGTATAGTTTAGAAATAAAAAGCGAAAGAGTTTCAAAAGAGGCGAAAAGTGGGCGGCGAGTGGGAAAATGCAGGGAAAAAAAATGATTTCACTATTGTGGGGAAACATGAAGAGTGCGGGGGGATATTGTTTGGATGAAATATTTGTGGCTCGGATGTGCAGTCTACAGTGGGGGAGGGGTAATTTTGCGGCGAAGTATAAGGGGGGTCGGGGAAGAACAATAATTTTTTTTGCAGTTTTTGTTCTAGGAAATTCTTCCCCTTACGCCAGGGGCACGGGGAACTACACTAAACGATGGGGGAGGGTGGCATACATAGGATAGGTGGAAAAAAAGTTCGAGGGTAGTGTGAAAATCTTAGGGGAAAAATCGAAAACAAACTTTGGCATGATAAATTTGGGAGTAGCTTCATTTGTCCCTCTCTTTTACCCCCTAAAATTAGAAAAGGTGAAATTTTTTTTTCAAGATACTTAAAGTAGAAACTGTAAGCTTTCCATAGAGTACCCACATGTCTAGATTCTGGCAAAGGAAAGTACTAATATCGAAGGGTGAAAATAAGTGAAAATGTTTCGAAAATCGTAGATTTAGTACTGAAAATTTTCGAAAATTAAAATTTTTGGTATGCAAAAAGAATCGAAAATGAAATACACAATTTAGTGATTTTGAAATTTCGAATTTCAACCGGTTGTAACTTTTTTCGATGAAACTTTTGCTGATAACATGCAGTGTGAAAAAGTTGCAGATTAACAGGATCTAGAGAATAGTGCAGAAGAAAATCCCCCAAAATGCAATTAGATATGAAATTTCAAAAAACTAAAAAAAAATTGTTGAAAATTTTCAAATTTCGAATAGTTACTTAATGAGAATTTCGAAAATCGAAAAATGCCAAAAGTTGTGTATTTGTAAATCCGGCATACACACTAAATTTGATTCAAATCCAGTCGAAACTACCCGAGCTATAACGAAAAAAATATTCGAAATTGGTCATTTTCGAATTTGCCAGTCACAGAGGTAAATTTGAAAAAATTTATTAAATTAAAAAAAAATTCTACATCCTTAATCTATATGAAAATAAAAAAAAATTCGTAAAAAGTCTTCACAAAAATTCAGGAAATCGAGTCAATTTTGCCTCTCTAGATCTTCGAAAATGTTCGAAATGTATCCTATGGAACGCTTCATTAAGTTGTGAATCCAGTAGTATAAAAATCATAGTTGTCATTGAAAAACTGTAGGAGGAGATAGATTTCTATGAAAATATATAGAAGGGCTCTTTGGTTTAAGAGAGTGGATTCTGAGATTACTTTTCTTGCGAAAGAGAATGCATTTGGTCCAAGGTACATGCGGTCCGAGGTACAACACCTTCCCCTACGTATTAAAGTTATGAGCAATCTCACTCAGATGCATCATATCATGGTCTCCAAACTGTACTACATTCAGATTATTACTCCCTCGATTCTTTGGTCCAATGACAAGCTCTTTTATTGCCTTCCATGCGTTTCTTTGGCTTTCCCTTTTATTTAATATTAATATTTTTATGTATTCATTCTTTGCTTTATTAATTGCAGCCTTATACTCATTTCGACTACCTTTGTAACGATTCCATGAATCCCTTTCATCACCGTACACTGGTCTCTTATATGCTACAATTTTTTCTCTTTTCATTCTATCAAGCTCTGCTGAATATCAGCTGCATCCATAATCTCCCATAGTTTTTTCCTGTCTCAGCCTTTTTACGCATGTTGTTAGCTTTTCCTCCAATTCAGATGATAGAGTTTCTACATCATCGATGTAATATAGTGAGTCAAAAAATGCTTGTCTCAAAAGTTTATCGAAATGCTCTTTGGTATATCTTAATTTATTTATAGTTTTACTTTGTTTATTTCCTTGAGAGATGGCGAGTATTTACGAAGTATCGGAATAGGTATCGCAAGGAGGTGCGTAAAGCCAAGGTGGCCCAAGGAACAGCAATATTTGGGGCCTCGCTATCTACCAAAGCTCTCTGAGAGAAAGTTCATAGCCTTGGAGTGCTTTCTGATTCCAACTCCGGACTGCATGCTATGGACCCTGATGAAATGAACAGCTTCTTTGCCTCTGTGCAAATAGACTCATCCATCTCCACGCTGGGTAGTAATATTGCTGAACCTGAGGACTCCTTTTCCTTTTCCAACGTTGACATTTTTGATGTTCTTACGCCTTTTCATGTGTTAAATCAAATGCCGTTGGTCTTGATGGCATCTGAAGCAAGTCTTCCCTTCCTTGTTTTGCCATATTCTTCATCTCTTTAACACCATCATTACCATTTCAACTTTCTCTACTGCTTGGAAGTCAGACAAGATAATTCCCATTCCCAAGTGCTCCAAACCACCACAGCCCTCGGATTTTAGGCCTATAACTATTTTACCCACACTCTCTAAGGCTTGGGAAATTTTAATCAAGAACCAAATAATTTCGGCATCTGCAGTTCCCAATCTTATATACAAGAAATCTGGCTTCCGCAAAGGTTACAATACCTTGAGTGCTGTCTTGGACATTACTGAGACGGTAAGACTCAACATGGAGCGCAAGCTGGCTAGCGTACTCTTGTTACTCGACTTTAGCAAAGCCTTCGATAGTTTAGATCATACTATCATTTGCAATAAACTTCAGAGCCTCTTCCGCTTTTCCCTTTCAGAATGTAATCTAATTTCCTCATATTTGAGCTTGCGAACTTCCGCAGGTAACATTGACAGACCGCACTTCCTTTAATTCAGTTATCAGGTATGTGTACGGTCTTACAGGTCGTGTGCGTGATCTGGGTATGTACATAGTGGATTTTCTTCATACTACCTTTGACAGGTATCTTATACTCCGCAATCTCATCTTTTTGTTTAAATTAATTCAATCCCATACCACAATATCTATTTTTCAGATTAGAGTTTGTTAGGCTCCCACGTTTCCCACTTAATCTAGTTATTCCTCGTCACTCATTCAATGTACTGAAAAACTCTTTCTTTGTTCGTCTTAATACTATCTGGAACCGATTGAATTTTGCTCACTCCTCGCTTAGTTTGATGGCATTTAGATCACGCCTCCTTGATTTTCTGAATGCCTCGCAACTGGAAGTCTTGACAGGTCGTGCTGATCTTGCTCTTCGTAACCTAATGGTCATCTAATCTAATTTTTTTATGCTCTTCGTATTATGTCCTTATTTCGTGCATTGATACACCCATCTCATACGGCTCGGCGTGACACTTCTCATTTCTGTATAAGTTCATTACACGAATTATCATTTTGGAACAGCAGGGGATGGATATCGAGCGAATGCGTTTTGTTAAGTTAATCTTAGTATATTTTCTTTTCTTTTTTTATTCTCTGCCATTCTTATTATTTTGCTTAAGTAACAACGTTTATATACTATGGGCCTAACAGCCTAAGTTGCTTATGATAAATAAAAATAAAAAGAACAAATCATCAAGAATATAAGAAAACTAGTCTTTTACTTAAAGGGACCTTCCGCTTCCCGGCTCCGAACCTCGGACGAGGCTGTTATTTTTTCCTCTTGTATTTATGATTTGATTTAGAATCGTAAAAAATAAGAAGTTCTTAAAATTCTTTTATTCTCCATCTTTGACCGATTCTAACAAGTGTAAGTTCGATTCCCGTCCGGGAAAAAATATATAAAAATTTTTTAAACCATATCCAACGAAAACAGATCTACTCCAAACAGTTTTCCTCAATTAAACCAAATGCAGTTGGTCTTGATAATAGTTTCCAGTTACTTTCCATTATGTACGTCATCTATTTAACACTATTATTGTATCCCCGTCTTTCTAAATTGCTTGGAAACAGGCTAAGCTGTATCCGACTCATTAATAGCGCATCACAATTTGTATATACGACATTTGACTCAATAATAACCTCGCAGAGCTTCCATAAAAATATTATTTCTTAAGGACAGAAGATACTTCTGTCAATCCCTACTAATATGAATTTCGTAAATCTCATAGTACCATCACAGCCATGATTAACATTTGTGATAAAGCTAGGATTAGTACAGCAAGAACCCCTGTATTCTTTTCCAGTTTTAGATCCCATCAACAAATTCAATGTCAATCCTTGTGTAAGTCGAATTTATGCTTCTCAAAGTTAGCATGAATTTCTTTTATTACCAGAGACATCCACTGGGATGCATGTTTTTTCCCTTCACTTCGGTTTGTTTATGAACGACCTGTGCAATTGTCAATCATTGTCTTACCCACTTGTCTGCAGATGATGTTCCGATCCTTTTTTTTTTTTGAGACTTGAGAAAGTTATATCGATCTGGATTTATTTACATGTAAAATGATTGATCAGCCAATAATAAACTAGTGTTAAACCAAAGAAGTCATCATTGTATATTGGTACCCCGTGTTGGTAGTATTCAGCATGACTGGCAGCAGCTTGGGCATGAAACTTGTTGAAATAACCATTAGCTACATCTGTAAGACTTCAGCTCAGGCTTTAAATAACAAGGATTATATCTAGGTATTTCCCGCCAATTTTATTGATACTTCCTTCTTAACACATTTCACTGAGAATCTCAAAAATTTAAGCTAAAAATTGCCATTTGCTTACTAAATTTACCTTTCCTTGATCTTGGATATACAAATATTCACGCCTGAACAATAAAATTATTTAAAATTTCTGGTAATCATTTTTCAACATAATATTTTCAAGCTCATTTACCCATGTCAGCACTAAGCATTTTTTGCAGTTAAGTAAAAATTTCTTATTTAAGGCATATGCGGAGCAATAGAATTGTCCAGTTATTTTTCAATGAACAAACCAAAAGCCGTTTTTCTTTTATCACCACAATCAAGATTCAATTTGAAGTTGAATGCTTGACACAAGATAGAAATATTATTTCAGATAAATACCGTAAAGCTTTGAAATATATTTACAGTCGACGGTTGGATCCTTGGATCCCTCAATTCTCTCAAACAAAGAAGCTTATACATGCTAAAACTGATACACAGTATTCCCTTTGACAAGCTCTATTTGTCGCCACTAAAACTTTTGCTTTTAAGTTATCTCGTATCTTACTATAAGACTTTATCGTATCCTTGCTCAAAATCCATAAAGTATGGTGTTGTGGATTAGCATTACCATTTTTTCTGTATAATTTCGCGCATTGTGTATATACATGGCTTGGATACGCGCTGTTCATCAACTGTTCTGTTATAGATATGATAATATACCATTACACGAAATTTTTCACTTGGTTTATTCATATACATCTTTAAGAATAAATCAGATTTATCACACATTAAGAAAGTCCTTGCTAGTATATTCCAGAAGTAGTCAATTGTCATCTGAAAACAAGTTGTCCAAGATAATAAAATCAAATATTAGTTTATTACAACGTAAGGCAAGTATTACCTAAATAAAAATCTATAAGCGTCATAACTGAAAATCCTGCAGATACTGCTAAAAATTGAACTAAACCAACAGTTTTTCTTCTACTCTGATGCCATCTAGCCTTCTCACGCGGTAATACTTCTGATACAGTTACATAGAGTAATGTTCCACCAGCTAGAGCTTGTAGAATGGGCAATGCATTTTTTGACCAAGTGTCGGGAAGATCAACAAATGCCATTCCAAGTCCAATTCCAAGTACAGAGCCCAGCGAGAAAACAGAGATTGCAATTATTTGTGATTTGAAGGTTGATCTTGAACTGGAACAGAATTCCAGACCTAGACAGAAGGCCATTACGAATTTGTGAGCAGAGACGGCAGCGAGTAGGAAGAATACCTGTATATGAGGAAAATAAAAATAATTTCTACATTTCATTGCGAACAACAATATGTTACTCTTGATCCAGAGTTTTGTACTCCAATTGCAAGTCCTTCGATCAATGAGTGTAACGATAAAGCGCATAGAAGGCCTATAGTTCCAGTCATAGAATCAGTGCATGGTTCATTGTGGACAATGTGACAGATACGGGAATTCAGCTCTTCGCTGTTGCAATTCGATGGTGCGTGCTGCTGCCTGCAGGGTAAATTGAGTTATTTACAGAAAAAAATTGAATACTAAAGCGCATTTTTACAATTTTCAATCGATTTAATCAAATTGACTTACTTACTCAGCAAGTAGACTTTGTGTTTCTGAATTATTGCTAGTTCCATAATTATTATGACGATTATTGCTATTATCCGAGCTTTCATGAGAGTGTCGGATGGCTTCACCGAAGAAATAATGGATAAATTCATCAACAAAGTAAATCATGAAAAATCCTCCGCATAAAGTTATTTCGGCATTATTGGGCATAACTTTTCGAACCTGAAAGTAAATAGAAAAGGAATTTCATTAGCGATGTATTGCGGGGTGACATGTTGAGTCCTGCTCTTACATCTGGTAGCATATGAACTAGAGCTGTTGCAAGCAAAATGCCAGCTCCGAAACATAGCATAAGTGAAACCACCAAAGGACATCTACTGCTATTCCTGCCGCATTTATATGGAATCAGACCACATATCAGACTTCCTACGCCTAGTATCATCATCGAAATAATTTTCTCTTTATCACAGTTTTTCAGATCGTCAATTAATAAAAAATCCTTTGTTAGTAGGCCCGTTGTGGTCAAGGTGTCGTTATTCATTTTTCTGTGGTGGAGCAATCAGATACCTCCCAAAAATAATTTTCTTATCATTCACTGAGCACTTTTCTTTCTTAAATAGCCCCAAGCTTAATCCTTTCCACAACCAAAGTTTTATAGTTTATGAAGATTATAGCAATGTCGCATTAAGTTAAAAGTTTTATAAAGAACACATAGATCTCGAATATATTAGATCACAACGGCAATTAAAATCATCGATAGCTTTTTTGGATTCATGCACGCTTTAATTTGAGTACCTACATGCATTAATTCTGTTATCTAAATTTATTTATCACAATGTAAACTTACAGTACAGCACCATGCTTAACCGTCAGCAATGCAAAGAATTCTTGCAAGATACGATTTAAATGTACGAATACGCACTGAGCGAGATGGTTTATAATTTTTAACTGATTACTCATGTCGCGACGCTTGTGGTGTGTGTTGACATTGTATGTAACTCTGTTTCTACCAGAATTTTTGGAAAATCATTCTTTTACTCGGGCTCAGATCATCTAACTTCGGAAGCCCCTTGTAAATAAAGATATCATCTGACATAAACATGACAGCACGGTATCCAGCACGATATACAGAGTAACAAGGTATGATTGTCCGGGCTGTCAAGTGCGTGTGACGTCACACGAATCGACTCTTAAAACGAGAAAAATAAACTGCTAATATTTACGTAAATTTATTCCACTGGATCCATTAAAAAAGGTTGGAATAAATAAAATATGAGTTTCTTAACATAAATATACCTTGAATTTGTTAGTTTAAAGCTCATTTCAGGGAAATCAGTGCGGATCTCAGCAAAGTGCCACGAAAGTTTTATCGATAAAAAATGCAAACTAAGACTGAAATACCTATTATTTGCATTCCTAATTGATTATTTAAGTTCTTTTTATTATTTCTATAGTGAAACTAGTTAGTGGTAATCGTAATTTTCTCAAATAGAAGGCAAATTTGCAATGCATCATAACGAAGTGTAAAAAGTGCGGTAAGTGTCAAATTAAAATGTGGAATACAATTCTAATAATCTTGCTTCAATTTATCGTTCTGATTAGAAAGTAAAATGGTACTTATTTTAATATTTTAAATGGATCCAGTTGAATAAATTTACATAAATATTAAACTTTATATTATTTACTTTTTAAGAAACGCGTCATGCGAATCGATTAACACCGAAAATGGCGAATCTATGGGGCCGGATAGTCATACCTTGTTAGTATGTATACCGTGGTATCCAGCCGATCAAGATAACGACTATTCCGTACCATCTAAAGCCTAGTACTAAGGTCCGCGCTAAGCTAAATTTTGTATGAAAATTTAGCAAGCTAAAAGATATTGGCGAAAATTTATCTTGAATTTTAGCGAAAGCGGTACTAAGGTCAACGCGCTAAATTTGCTTTTGGGTTTTGATTATAGATGGCACCACCGGTAAGTCTCCAAAAAATTTAGCTTGAATTTATCCGCCCGGGCCGTTCTTTAGCACGCTAAAAATATTTATTTTCAGAGTTCTGATATTTAATAAATTTATTGACCGGATTTTTGTAGTTAACGTAGTTTTGTACATCTTTGCTGTAAGTACGGATGAATTAGATTTCTTTTGGTGGCCGTATTTTCAATATCAATTGTTAATTTTTTTTTATTGTATACATAATGCATATTATGTTTATATTTTTAATAGGTATTTCCAAATAATTTTACCTACCTGTTTTTAGAAATATTATCACCGCGCGTTGTATTTCCGTAAACAAATTGCAAAATTCTTCTTCTTCTTGTTTTTAATATATCTTTTCTGTGAGTCTCCGCTGTCATAATTTAGCTGCTAAAGAACGGCCCGATATTGGAGACCCGCTAAAATTTAGCTTAGCGCGGACCTTAGTACTAGGCTTAATAAGATAGAACACGCCGAGAAAAATTGGAAATTTTTCGTGCTTTTTAGACCGAAACAGGTAATGCCGTATACTTTCGTCTTTTGCATTAATGGGGGAAAAGAACTTGGCTATGCACTATTGTTGTGTAACTGAGACAACGAGTTACAAACAAAAATCCATTGAATAAATAACTAATAAGAAACGGCATATCGGGTGAAAACTAAGCCCCTAAGCCACTCAGCCAAATTGTGCTGTGTTTGAATCGTTTCGTCACGTTTCGTCATGGCAGCAGTGAAACCGTGAAATTTTTAAGGGGGACATTTTTAATAATAAATAAACAAATTTTTAGCGCCCCCTTATATTTAGATAATATTCGTTGGCGATGCCTATGATAATTTAAGCGACTTGTCACAATTCAATTGTAACCAAACAAACCTGCATTGGGAAATGTTGAATTTTTTGCCATGGCTGTTTATTTTTATAAATATTTCACTTTTATACTTAAAACACTATAATTTATTAGCACAACTATTAAACTTGCTTGAAAAATCCTTTTCCACAACACAAACTCGCGGTTGTTTCTGCAGCATAGCGCACTTCAACACCATAATTGCAAGACTCCCGAGTCTCGATTATATAAAATCAAATTCACAAAACAATATATCAAAAGCACTTTAAATTAGCTCTTTATCACAAAATCTCTAAATTAAAACCGAACTTTCTTTACATGTAATCTGAAATGTCAGGAATCAAGCAGAATTTTCTCTTGTCATTTCTGCCCCGCTCCGAGGGTTTGACTGTCATTGAATTGCCTACTCACGTACACTGTATTCGCACGAAACCCAGCCAACGAACAACGATGTAACAACCGTTATTCGTTGACCCAGCCTCCTTATTAGTTATTTTTTCAATGCAAAAATCGAGAGAACATGGGCAACATAGGATTACCCCAAGGTATATAGAATACAAGATTCCCATTACGAACCACTTTCGCCAGTGACGAAATATCGTGAAAATGAATAGGAAATGTATAGGTATAGAGAATACAATGACAATACTCTATTCCTCTACTGTCTTTCCTAAAAAAATTTATATACATTAGTCACAGAATTACGTCACAAGCTATCAGTTGCAAGGTGTCAAAATTTTAATGGGAATAATTTCTTCTATACCCTTGGACCCAGACCACAGATAAATTAAAGACATCTAGCGTAAAAAATAGAAACCCACCATGCGACAAAACCATCCAATTTCTGACGAAAATGGAATACTTGCAGTTTAAATAAATTGAAAATTTTTAGCGACAATTAACTCTCCAAAATTTTTTTTTGACATCGTTGTGAAACATACTATTTTACTTTGTATTTCAACAACTTTCAATATCGAGAGCTAAGAGGAGTCAGTACTCAGCAAAAATTTCAATTTAGATACTAGCATTGTGTTTAGAGTATATAGTGAACGCAAGAATGGAAATCGGCTGTTGGGTACACTGCTCGCTAGAGGCGCCACGTCGCTGTACTATCCGAGACTCAAGCCTATTCACTACCCCAGCCAGTTGCCTTGCCTGGCGCTGGCATGCTCCGCTCACACTTCGGCACATATTTCGTGGCGTTCTCGTACCGTCGTCTGTCAGCGGTGTTTGCGTGGCTTCGTTTCGTTTTCTACTTTGCATGGAATAGTGACGAGACGGGCAAACAATAATGATGTTAGTTGATGTGATTAATTTTCTCGTTGAATTGCTCTAATTTTGTTAGCAACGCTGATTCGTTAGAAGAGAGTCCATGACTTCGTTCTTGGAATAATTTATATATATGTATGAATATACCAATTTTTTCCTCTGTTCTGGCTCGTACTCACATTCTGCTTTCCCATTTTTATTGTTTTTTGTTAATATATGTACGTACATGCTTAGATATTCTTTTTGGTAAAATATAGGTAAACTAGAAATATTTCGTGGAATTGAAAACTGAGTCGAGCATATGGGTAGGCTGGTGTAGTTGATAGTAAAGGGTTTTCCAATATGAGGTGTTATTTTGATATTCAAAGAAAAATGCAATTTTTTGAGATAAATGATCGGATCTTTATTTCATTATAAAGAGATGCCGTTAATAATGGAAAATAACATCAGCCAAATGACCACCACGACCACGCCTATAGGACCATATCCTTTTCATGAAATTTTACCTACCTCAAGATTTTTAAAATCAATTTATTTGTTTGTTTGTTCTAATATATACAAAAATTATTTTCTTAAATTCCAGAAAATTTTCTAATATCAAAGTTTGCAAAAGCGACTTCCGCCGACATACATAAAACTTTGTCTCAATGCCATTTTTCTAAATGATTTTCCATACAAGCTGATAAAATACCAATCGAACTACCTTCTTCTGTCAATTTTAAAAACGCGATGGAAGGGAGGCTTGCATACAAGCTGTACTTCCTCGTGTAATCCCCAGGTCTATCTACGTAAATGTATATTTTCTTATCATGCTTCCTTCAATATAAAAGAAACCCTTAATTAGGTCTTCATTCATATGCAGCCTCAAAAATTTCATCTGGTCTCAAAAAACACTTGGAAATTAAAATCCACAAAAACAAACGTCATGCAAAAATATGTTAAAGATTCCCTTCTAAGAAAACATTCATTTACTCCTCTGTTTTTCTTAGTACATAATTATGAAAAAGTCAGTGATCCCAAAAATCCGCCACATCAATGCATAGCTAAATTAATCATTGTCATTGTACCCGTTTCGCCCTTCAATCTTATTCTGTGCAAAGTAAGTGATGGGTGAAGCCACCACACAAACACGAAACAGCGCCTATGGTACGGGAAGGCAAAAACGAACGAGAAGAATATGCAAAAACAGTGACGCGATGCGCAAATGTAGCTGCACTGCAGCACGAACAAGAACCAAAGAGTAAATTTATATCATCAAATTTAATGTGAACAGAGAATTGCTTCAATTCGGTACATCTAGAGCCATCTATTGAGTTGTGAACTCATTGCCTCTGCGTTCACTATATACTCTAAACACAATGATACTAGGGAGCCTGTAGGCAATAAAACGTAGGTTTGTGTCCTGAAAGTATGAAAATTCATATAAAATTAGCGTAGACCTATACCATAAGTCACATTAGAGACATCTAGTGTAAAAGGTAGAAACCAAACATGCGACAATTTAAGACGAAAATGAAAATTTGCAGTTCAAAGAAATTGAAAATTTTTAACGAGAAATTTTATTTAGCACGTAATTGTTAAGTATACTATTTTGGGCTTAAATATACATCCCTGAAAACTCACCGATTTTCTTTAAACTTTGCACACTAGTTCCTTTTCACTCACAAATCACAAATATGAAAACGAAATTTGTCGGAAAGTTATAGTTTCCGAGATATTAGACTTTAAAATTCCCGATATTTGTACTACACTTCACAACACAATTTGACATTCTCACAATTATTAACTCTTCTTCTTCTTTTTAGTAACAAGTATACAAGTAGTGTAAACATTCCTTCCGAACATTCGGGTTACCAGCAATGCTTTTTGTTTATTCATTACAAATATTTAGTTAGAATGGAATAGAAAAAATTTATTAAAGAAACACACACGCGCACAGGCAGGCTGGCAGGGGCACACACAAACACACGCGCGCGGAGCGAAGCGGGAATTTTAAAGTCGAATATCTCGGAAACTATAACTTTCCGACAAATTTCGTTTTCATATTTGTGATTTGTGAGTGAAAAGGAACTAGTGTGCAAAGTTTAAAGAAAATTGGTGAGTTTTCAGGGATGTATATTTAAGCCAAAATCTAAAACTAATTTTTTAGAAGCCTATTCTCCCAATACCCCCCCCTTGGGAGTAACTCATTTTTTTAGAAGCCTATTCTCCCAATACCCCCCCCTTGGGAGTTCAAAATCTAAAACTAATTTTTTTAGAAGCCTATTCTCCCAATACCCCCCCTTGGGAGTTCAAAATCTAAAACTCATTTTTTTAGAAGCCTATTCTCCCAATACCCCCCCCCTTGGGAGTTCAAAATCTAAAACCCATTTTTTTAGAAGCCTATTCTCCCAATACCCCCCCCTTGGGAGTTCAAAATCTAAAACTCATTTTTTTAGAAGCCTATTCTCCCAATACCCCCCCCTTGGGAGTTCAAAATCTAAAACTAATTTTTTTAGAAGCCTATTCTCCCAATACCCCCACCCTTGGGAGTTCAAAATCTAAAACTCATTTTTTTAGAAGCCTATTCTCCCAATACCCCCCCTTGGGAGTTCAAAATCTAAAACCCATTTTTTTAGAAGCCTATTCTCCCAATACCCCCCCCTTGGGAGTTCAAAATCTAAAACTAATTTTTTTAGAAGCCTATTCTCCCAATACCCCCCCCCCCCTTGGGAGTTCAAAATCTAAAACTCATTTTTTTAGAAGCCTATTCTCCCAATACCCCCCCCTTGGGAGTTCAAAATCTAAAACTAATTTTTTTAGAAGCCTATTCTCCCAATACCCCCCCCCCCCCCCTTGGGAGTTCAAAATCTAAAACCCATTTTTTTAGAAGCCTATTCTCCCAATACCCCCCCCTTGGGAGTTCAAAATCTAAAACCCATTTTTTTAGAAGCCTATTCTCCCAATACCCCCCCCTTGGGAGTTCAAAATCTAAAACTCATTTTTTTAGAAGCCTATTCTCCCAATACCCCCCCCCCCCTTGGGAGTTCAAAATCTAAAACTCATTTTTTTAGAAGCCTATTCTCCCAATACCCCCCCCTTGGGAGTTCAAAATCTAAAACTCATTTTTTTAGAAGCCTATTCTCCCAATACCCCCCCCCTTGGGAGTTCAAAATCTAAAACTCATTTTTTTAGAAGCCTATTCTCCCAATACCCCCCCCTTGGGAGTTCAAAATCTAAAACCCATTTTTTTAGAAGCCTATTCTCCCAATACCCCCCCCTTGGGAGTTCAAAATCTAAAACTAATTTTTTTAGAAGCCTATTCTCCCAATACCCCCCCCCCCCCCTTGGGAGTTCAAAATCTAAAACCCATTTTTTTAGAAGCCTATTCTCCCAATACCCCCCCCTTGGGAGTTCAAAATCTAAAACTAATTTTTTTAGAAGCCTATTCTCCCAATACCCCCCCCTTGGGAGTTCAAAATCTAAAACTCATTTTTTTAGAAGCCTATTCTCCCAATACCCCCCCCCTTGGGAGTTCAAAATCTAAAACCCATTTTTTTAGAAGCCTATTCTCCCAATACCCCCCCCTTGGGAGTTCAAAATCTAAAACTAATTTTTGTAGAAGCCTATTCTCCCAATACCCCCCCCCCTTGGGAGTTCAAAATCTAAAACTAATTTTTTTAGAAGCCTAGGCTTAAATATACATCCCTGAAAACTCACCGATTTTCTTTAAACTTTGCACACTAGTTCCTTTTCACTCACAAATCACAAATATGAAAACGAAATTTGTCGGAAAGTTATAGTTTCCGAGATATTAGACTTTAAAATTCCCGATATTTGTACTACACTTCACAACACAATTTGACATTCTCACAATTATTAACTCTTCTTCTTCTTTTTAGTAACAAGTATACAAGTAGTGTAAACATTCCTTCCGAACATTCGGGTTACCAGCAATGCTTTTTGTTTATTCATTACAAATATTTAGTTAGAATGGAATAGAAAAAATTTATTAAAGAAACACACACGCGCACAGGCAGGCTGGCAGGGGCACACACAAACACACGCGCGCGGAGCGAAGCGGGAATTTTAAAGTCGAATATCTCGGAAACTATAACTTTCCGACAAATTTCGTTTTCATATTTGTGATTTGTGAGTGAAAAGGAACTAGTGTGCAAAGTTTAAAGAAAATTGGTGAGTTTTCAGGGATGTATATTTAAGCCAAAATCTAAAACTAATTTTTTAGAAGCCTATTCTCCCAATACCCCCCCCTTGGGAGTTCAAAATCTAAAACTCATTTTTTTAGAAGCCTATTCTCCCAATACCCCCCCCTTGGGATTTCAAAATCTAAAACTAATTTTTTTAGAAGCCTATTCTCCCAATACCCCCCCCTTGGGAGTTCAAAATCTAAAACTCATTTTTTTAGAAGCCTATTCTCCCAATACCCCCCCCCCCTTGGGAGTTCAAAATCTAAAACCCATTTTTTTAGAAGCCTATTCTCCCAATACCCCCCCCCCTTGGGAGTTCAAAATCTAAAACTCATTTTTTTAGAAGCCTATTCTCCCAATACCCCCCCCTTGGGAGTTCAAAATCTAAAACTAATTTTTTTAGAAGCCTATTCTCCCAATACCCCCCCCCCCTTGGGAGTTCAAAATCTAAAACTCATTTTTTTAGAAGCCTATTCTCCCAATACCCCCCCCTTGGGAGTTCAAAATCTAAAACCCATTTTTTTAGAAGCCTATTCTCCCAATACCCCCCCCTTGGGAGTTCAAAATCTAAAACTAATTTTTTTAGAAGCCTATTCTCCCAATACCCCCCCCTTGGGAGTTCAAAATCTAAAACTCATTTTTTTAGAAGCCTATTCTCCCAATACCCCCCCCTTGGGAGTTCAAAATCTAAAACTAATTTTTTTAGAAGCCTATTCTCCCAATACCCCCCCCCCCCTTGGGAGTTCAAAATCTAAAACCCATTTTTTTAGAAGCCTATTCTCCCAATACCCCCCCCTTGGGAGTTCAAAATCTAAAACCCATTTTTTTAGAAGCCTATTCTCCCAATACCCCCCCCTTGGGAGTTCAAAATCTAAAACTCATTTTTTTAGAAGCCTATTCTCCCAATACCCCCCCCCCTTGGGAGTTCAAAATCTAAAACTCATTTTTTTAGAAGCCTATTCTCCCAATACCCCCCCTTGGGAGTTCAAAATCTAAAACTCATTTTTTTAGAAGCCTATTCTCCCAATACCCCCCCCCCTTGGGAGTTCAAAATCTAAAACTCATTTTTTTAGAAGCCTATTCTCCCAATACCCCCCCCTTGGGAGTTCAAAATCTAAAACTAATTTTTTTAGAAGCCTATTCTCCCAATACCCCCCCCTTGGGAGTTCAAAATCTAAAACTCATTTTTTTAGAAGCCTATTCTCCCAATACCCCCCCCTTGGGAGTTCAAAATCTAAAACTAATTTTTTTAGAAGCCTATTCTCCCAATACCCCCCCCTTGGGAGTTCAAAATCTAAAACTAATTTTTTTAGAAGCCTAGGCTTAAATATACATCCCTGAAAACTCACCGATTTTCTTTAAACTTTGCACACTAGTTCCTTTTCACTCACAAATCACAAATATGAAAACGAAATTTGTCGGAAAGTTATAGTTTCCGAGATATTAGACTTTAAAATTCCCGATATTTGTACTACACTTCACAACACAATTTGACATTCTCACAATTATTAACTCTTCTTCTTCTTTTTAGTAACAAGTATACAAGTAGTGTAAACATTCCTTCCGAACATTCGGGTTACCAGCAATGCTTTTTGTTTATTCATTACAAATATTTAGTTAGAATGGAATAGAAAAAATTTATTAAAGAAACACACACGCGCACAGGCAGGCTGGCAGGGGCACACACAAACACACGCGCGCGGAGCGAAGCGGGAATTTTAAAGTCGAATATCTCGGAAACTATAACTTTCCGACAAATTTCGTTTTCATATTTGTGATTTGTGAGTGAAAAGGAACTAGTGTGCAAAGTTTAAAGAAAATTGGTGAGTTTTCAGGGATGTATATTTAAGCCAAAATCTAAAACTAATTTTTTAGAAGCCTATTCTCCCAATACCCCCCCCTTGGGAGTTCAAAATCTAAAACTCATTTTTTTAGAAGCCTATTCTCCCAATACCCCCCCTTGGGAGTTCAAAATCTAAAACTAATTTTTTTAGAAGCCTATTCTCCCAATACCCCCCCCTTGGGAGTTCAAAATCTAAAACTCATTTTTTAGAAGCCTATTCTCCCAATACCCCCCCCTTGGGAGTTCAAAATCTAAAACTAATTTTTTTAGAAGCCTATTCTCCCAATACCCCCCCCTTGGGAGTTCAAAATCTAAAACTCATTTTTTTAGAAGCCTATTCTCCCAATACCCCCCCCCCTTGGGAGTTCAAAATCTAAAACCCATTTTTTTAGAAGCCTATTCTCCCAATACCCCCCCCTTGGGAGTTCAAAATCTAAAACTAATTTTTTTAGAAGCCTATTCTCCCAATACCCCCCCCTTGGGAGTTCAAGATCTAAAACTCATTTTTTTAGAAGCCTATTCTCCCAATACCCCCCCCTTGGGAGTTCAAAATCTAAAACTCATTTTTTTAGAAGCCTATTCTCCCAATACCCCCCCCTTGGGAGTTCAAAATCTAAAACCCATTTTTTTAGAAGCCTATTCTCCCAATACCCCCCCCTTGGGAGTTCAAAATCTAAAACTAATTTTTTTAGAAGCCTATTCTCCCAATACCCCCCCACCCTTGGGAGTTCAAAATCTAAAACTCATTTTTTTAGAAGCCTATTCTCCCAATACCCCCCCCTTGGGAGTTCAAAATCTAAAACCCATTTTTTTAGAAGCCTATTCTCCCAATACCCCCCCCTTGGGAGTTCAAAATCTAAAACTAATTTTTTTAGAAGCCTATTCTCCCAATACCCCCCCCTTGGGAGTTCAAAATCTAAAACTCATTTTTTTAGAAGCCTATTCTCCCAATACCCCCCCCTTGGGAGTTCAAAATCTAAAACCCATTTTTTTAGAAGCCTATTCTCCCAATACCCCCCCCTTGGGAGTTCAAAATCTAAAACCCATTTTTTTAGAAGCCTATTCTCCCAATACCCCCCCCTTGGGAGTTCAAAATCTAAAACTAATTTTTGTAGAAGCCTATTCTCCCAATACCCCCCCCCTTGGGAGTTCAAAATCTAAAACTAATTTTTTTAGAAGCCTAGGCTTAAATATACATCCCTGAAAACTCACCGATTTTCTTTAAACTTTGCACACTAGTTCCTTTTCACTCACAAATCACAAATATGAAAACGAAATTTGTCGGAAAGTTATAGTTTCCGAGATATTAGACTTTAAAATTCCCGATATTTGTACTACACTTCACAACACAATTTGACATTCTCACAATTATTAACTCTTCTTCTTCTTTTTAGTAACAAGTATACAAGTAGTGTAAACATTCCTTCCGAACATTCGGGTTACCAGCAATGCTTTTTGTTTATTCATTACAAATATTTAGTTAGAATGGAATAGAAAAAATTTATTAAAGAAACACACACGCGCACAGGCAGGCTGGCAGGGGCACACACAAACACACGCGCGCGGAGCGAAGCGGGAATTTTAAAGTCGAATATCTCGGAAACTATAACTTTCCGACAAATTTCGTTTTCATATTTGTGATTTGTGAGTGAAAAGGAACTAGTGTGCAAAGTTTAAAGAAAATTGGTGAGTTTTCAGGGATGTATATTTAAGCCAAAATCTAAAACTAATTTTTTAGAAGCCTATTCTCCCAATACCCCCCCCTTGGGAGTTCAAAATCTAAAACTCATTTTTTTAGAAGCCTATTCTCCCAATACCCCCCCCTTGGGATTTCAAAATCTAAAACTAATTTTTTTAGAAGCCTATTCTCCCAATACCCCCCCCCTTGGGAGTTCAAAATCTAAAACTCATTTTTTTAGAAGCCTATTCTCCCAATACCCCCCCCTTGGGAGTTCAAAATCTAAAACTAATTTTTTTAGAAGCCTATTCTCCCAATACCCCCCCCTTGGGAGTTCAAAATCTAAAACTCATTTTTTTAGAAGCCTATTCTCCCAATACCCCCCCTTGGGAGTTCAAAATCTAAAACCCATTTTTTTAGAAGCCTATTCTCCCAATACCCCCCCCTTGGGAGTTCAAAATCTAAAACTAATTTTTTTAGAAGCCTATTCTCCCAATACCCCCCCCCCCCTTGGGAGTTCAAAATCTAAAACCCATTTTTTTAGAAGCCTATTCTCCCAATACCCCCCCCCTTGGGAGTTCAAAATCTAAAACTAATTTTTTTAGAAGCCTATTCTCCCAATACCCCCCCCCTTGGGAGTTCAAAATCTAAAACTCATTTTTTTAGAAGCCTATTCTCCCAATACCCCCCCCTTGGGAGTTCAAAATCTAAAACTAATTTTTTTAGAAGCCTATTCTCCCAATACCCCCCCCTTGGGAGTTCGAAATCTAAAACCCATTTTTTTAGAAGCCTATTCTCCCAATACCCCCCCCTTGGGAGTTCAAAATCTAAAACTAATTTTTGTAGAAGCCTATTCTCCCAATACCCCCCCCTTGGGAGTTCAAAATCTAAAACTAATTTTTTTAGAAGCCTATTCTCCCAATACCCCCCCCTTGGGAGTTCAAAATCTAAAACTAATTTTTTTAGAAGCCTAGGCTTAAATATACATCCCTGAAAACTCACCGATTTTCTTTAAACTTTGCACACTAGTTCCTTTTCACTCACAAATCACAAATATGAAAACGAAATTTGTCGGAAAGTTATAGTTTCCGAGATATTAGACTTTAAAATTCCCGATATTTGTACTACACTTCACAACACAATTTGACATTCTCACAATTATTAACTCTTCTTCTTCTTTTTAGTAACAAGTATACAAGTAGTGTAAACATTCCTTCCGAACATTCGGGTTACCAGCAATGCTTTTTGTTTATTCATTACAAATATTTAGTTAGAATGGAATAGAAAAAATTTATTAAAGAAACACACACGCGCACAGGCAGGCTGGCAGGGCACACACAAACACACGCGCGCGGAGCGAAGCGGGAATTTTAAAGTCGAATATCTCGGAAACTATAACTTTCCGACAAATTTCGTTTTCATATTTGTGATTTGTGGGTGAAAAGGAACTAGTGTGCAAAGTTTAAAGAAAATTGGTGAGTTTTCAGGGATGTATATTTAAGCCAAAATCTAAAACTAATTTTTTAGAAGCCTATTCTCCCAATACCCCCCCCTTGGGAGTTCAAAATCTAAAACTCATTTTTTTAGAAGCCTATTCTCCCAATACCCCCCCCTTGGGATTTCAAAATCTAAAACTAATTTTTTTAGAAGCCTATTCTCCCAATACCCCCCCCCTTGGGAGTTCAAAATCTAAAACTCATTTTTTTAGAAGCCTATTCTCCCAATACCCCCCCTTGGGAGTTCAAAATCTAAAACTAATTTTTTTAGAAGCCTATTCTCCCAATACCCCCCCCTTGGGAGTTCAAAATCTAAAACTCATTTTTTTAGAAGCCTATTCTCCCAATACCCCCCCCCCCTTGGGAGTTCAAAATCTAAAACCCATTTTTTTAGAAGCCTATTCTCCCAATACCCCCCCCTTGGGAGTTCAAAATCTAAAACTAATTTTTTTAGAAGCCTATTCTCCCAATACCCCCCCCTTGGGAGTTCAAAATCTAAAACTAATTTTTTTAGAAGCCTATTCTCCCAATACCCCCCCCTTGGGAGTTCAAAATCTAAAACCCATTTTTTTAGAAGCCTATTCTCCCAATACCCCCCCCCTTGGGAGTTCAAAATCTAAAACGAATTTTTTTAGAAGCCTATTCTCCCAATACCCCCCCCTTGGGAGTTCAAAATCTAAAACTAATTTTTTTAGAAGCCTAGGCTTAAATATACATCCCTGAAAACTCACCGATTTTCTTTAAACTTTGCACACTAGTTCCTTTTCACTCACAAATCACAAATATGAAAACGAAATTTGTCGGAAAGTTATAGTTTCCGAGATATTAGACTTTAAAATTCCCGATATTTGTACTACACTTCACAACACAATTTGACATTCTCACAATTATTAACTCTTCTTCTTCTTTTTAGTAACAAGTATACAAGTAGTGTAAACATTCCTTCCGAACATTCGGGTTACCAGCAATGCTTTTTGTTTATTCATTACAAATATTTAGTTAGAATGGAATAGAAAAAATTTATTAAAGAAACACACACGCGCACAGGCAGGCTGGCAGGGGCACACACAAACACACGCGCGCGGAGCGAAGCGGGAATTTTAAAGTCGAATATCTCGGAAACTATAACTTTCCGACAAATTTCGTTTTCATATTTGTGATTTGTGAGTGAAAAGGAACTAGTGTGCAAAGTTTAAAGAAAATTGGTGAGTTTTCAGGGATGTATATTTAAGCCAAAATCTAAAACTAATTTTTTAGAAGCCTATTCTCCCAATACCCCCCCCTTGGGAGTTCAAAATCTAAAACTCATTTTTTTAGAAGCCTATTCTCCCAATACCCCCCCCTTGGGAGTTCAAAATCTAAAACTAATTTTTTTAGAAGCCTATTCTCCCAATACCCCCCCCTTGGGAGTTCAAAATCTAAAACTCATTTTTTAGAAGCCTATTCTCCCAATACCCCCCCCTTGGGAGTTCAAAATCTAAAACTAATTTTTTTAGAAGCCTATTCTCCCAATACCCCCCCCTTGGGAGTTCAAAATCTAAAACTCATTTTTTTAGAAGCCTATTCTCCCAATACCCCCCCCTTGGGAGTTCAAAATCTAAAACCCATTTTTTTAGAAGCCTATTCTCCCAATACCCCCCCCTTGGGAGTTCAAAATCTAAAACTAATTTTTTTAGAAGCCTATTCTCCCAATACCCCCCCCTTGGGAGTTCAAAATCTAAAACTCATTTTTTTAGAAGCCTATTCTCCCAATACCCCCCCTTGGGAGTTCAAAATCTAAAACTCATTTTTTTAGAAGCCTATTCTCCCAATACCCCCCCCTTGGGAGTTCAAAATCTAAAACTCATTTTTTTAGAAGCCTATTCTCCCAATACCCCCCCCCCCGTGGGAGTTCAAAATCTAAAACTAATTTTTTTAGAAGCCTATTCTCCCAATACCCCCCCCCCCCTTGGGAGTTCAAAATCTAAAACTCATTTTTTTAGAAGCCTATTCTCCCAATACCCCCCCCCTTGGGAGTTCAAAATCTAAAACCCATTTTTTTAGAAGCCTATTCTCCCAATACCCCCCCCTTGGGAGTTCAAAATCTAAAACTAATTTTTTTAGAAGCCTATTCTCCCAATACCCCCCCCCTTGGGAGTTCAAAATCTAAAACTCATTTTTTTAGAAGCCTATTCTCCCAATACCCCCCCCTTGGGAGTTCAAAATCTAAAACCCATTTTTTTAGAAGCCTATTCTCCCAATACCCCCCCTTGGGAGTTCAAAATCTAAAACCCATTTTTTTAGAAGCCTATTCTCCCAATACCCCCCCCTTGGGAGTTCAAAATCTAAAACTAATTTTTGTAGAAGCCTATTCTCCCAATACCCCTCCCCCCTTGGGAGTTCAAAATCTAAAACTAATTTTTTTAGAAGCCTAGGCTTAAATATACATCCCTGAAAACTCACCGATTTTCTTTAAACTTTGCACACTAGTTCCTTTTCACTCACAAATCACAAATATGAAAACGAAATTTGTCGGAAAGTTATAGTTTCCGAGATATTAGACTTTAAAATTCCCGATATTTGTACTACACTTCACAACACAATTTGACATTCTCACAATTATTAACTCTTCTTCTTCTTTTTAGTAACAAGTATACAAGTAGTGTAAACATTCCTTCCGAACATTCGGGTTACCAGCAATGCTTTTTGTTTATTCATTACAAATATTTAGTTAGAATGGAATAGAAAAAATTTATTAAAGAAACACACACGCGCACAGGCAGGCTGGCAGGGGCACACACAAACACACGCGCGCGGAGCGAAGCGGGAATTTTAAAGTCGAATATCTCGGAAACTATAACTTTCCGACAAATTTCGTTTTCATATTTGTGATTTGTGAGTGAAAAGGAACTAGTGTGCAAAGTTTAAAGAAAATTGGTGAGTTTTCAGGGATGTATATTTAAGCCAAAATCTAAAACTAATTTTTTAGAAGCCTATTCTCCCAATACCCCCCCCTTGGGAGTTCAAAATCTAAAACTCATTTTTTTAGAAGCCTATTCTCCCAATACCCCCCCCCTTGGGATTTCAAAATCTAAAACTAATTTTTTTAGAAGCCTATTCTCCCAATACCCCCCCCTTGGGAGTTCAAAATCTAAAACTCATTTTTTTAGAAGCCTATTCTCCCAATACCCCCCCCTTGGGAGTTCAAAATCTAAAACTAATTTTTTAGAAGCCTATTCTCCCAATACCCCCCCCTTGGGAGTTCAAAATCTAAAACTCATTTTTTTAGAAGCCTATTCTCCCAATACCCCCCCCTTGGGATTTCAAAATCTAAAACTAATTTTTTTAGAAGCCTATTCTCCCAATACCCCCCCCTTGGGAGTTCAAAATCTAAAACTCATTTTTTTAGAAGCCTATTCTCCCAATACCCCCCCCTTGGGAGTTCAAAATCTAAAACCCATTTTTTTAGAAGCCTATTCTCCCAATACCCCCCCCTTGGGAGTTCAAAATCTAAAACTAATTTTTTTAGAAGCCTATTCTCCCAATACCCCCCCCTTGGGAGTTCAAAATCTAAAACTCATTTTTTTAGAAGCCTATTCTCCCAATACCCCCCCCTTGGGAGTTCAAAATCTAAAACTCATTTTTTTAGAAGCCTATTCTCCCAATACCCCCCCCTTGGGAGTTCAAAATCTAAAACTCATTTTTTTAGAAGCCTATTCTCCCAATACCCCCCCCCTTGGGAGTTCAAAATCTAAAACTAATTTTTTTAGAAGCCTATTCTCCCAATACCCCCCCCCCCCTTGGGAGTTCAAAATCTAAAACTCATTTTTTTAGAAGCCTATTCTCCCAATACCCCCCCCTTGGGAGTTCAAAATCTAAAACCCATTTTTTTAGAAGCCTATTCTCCCAATACCCCCCCCTTGGGAGTTCAAAATCTAAAACTAATTTTTTTAGAAGCCTATTCTCCCAATACCCCCCCCTTGGGAGTTCAAAATCTAAAACTCATTTTTTTAGAAGCCTATTCTCCCAATACCCCCCCCTTGGGAGTTCAAAATCTAAAACCCATTTTTTTAGAAGCCTATTCTCCCAATACCCCCCCTTGGGAGTTCAAAATCTAAAACCCATTTTTTTAGAAGCCTATTCTCCCAATACCCCCCCCTTGGGAGTTCAAAATCTAAAACTAATTTTTGTAGAAGCCTATTCTCCCAATACCCCCCCCCCCCTTGGGAGTTCAAAATCTAAAACTAATTTTTTTAGAAGCCTAGGCTTAAATATACATCCCTGAAAACTCACCGATTTTCTTTAAACTTTGCACACTAGTTCCTTTTCACTCAGAAATCACAAATATGAAAACGAAATTTGTCGGAAAGTTATAGTTTCCGAGATATTAGACTTTAAAATTCCCGATATTTGTACTACACTTCACAACACAATTTGACATTCTCACAATTATTAACTCTTCTTCTTCTTTTTAGTAACAAGTATACAAGTAGTGTAAACATTCCTTCCGAACATTCGGGTTACCAGCAATGCTTTTTGTTTATTCATTACAAATATTTAGTTAGAATGGAATAGAAAAAATTTATTAAAGAAACACACACGCGCACAGGCAGGCTGGCAGGGGCACACACAAACACACGCGCGCGGAGCGAAGCGGGAATTTTAAAGTCGAATATCTCGGAAACTATAACTTTCCGACAAATTTCGTTTTCATATTTGTGATTTGTGAGTGAAAAGGAACTAGTGTGCAAAGTTTAAAGAAAATTGGTGAGTTTTCAGGGATGTATATTTAAGCCAAAATCTAAAACTAATTTTTTAGAAGCCTCTTCTCCCAATACCCCCCCCTTGGGAGTTCAAAATCTAAAACTCATTTTTTTAGAAGCCTATTCTCCCAATACCCCCCCCTTGGGATTTCAAAATCTAAAACTAATTTTTTTAGAAGCCTATTCTCCCAATACCCCCCCCTTGGGAGTTCAAAATCTAAAACTCATTTTTTTAGAAGCCTATTCTCCCAATACCCCCCCCTTGGGAGTTCAAAATCTAAAACTAATTTTTTTAGAAGCCTATTCTCCCAATACCCCCCCCTTGGGAGTTCAAAATCTAAAACTCATTTTTTTAGAAGCCTATTCTCCCAATACCCCCCCTTGGGAGTTCAAAATCTAAAACCCATTTTTTTAGAAGCCTATTCTCCCAATACCCCCCCCTTGGGAGTTCAAAATCTAAAACTAATTTTTTTAGAAGCCTATTCTCCCAATACCCCCCCCCCCCTCCTTGGGAGTTCAAAATCTAAAACCCATTTTTTTAGAAGCCTATTCTCCCAATACCCCCCCCTTGGGAGTTCAAAATCTAAAACTAATTTTTTTAGAAGCCTATTCTCCCAATACCCCCCCCCTTGGGAGTTCAAAATCTAAAACTCATTTTTTTAGAAGCCTATTCTCCCAATACCCCCCCCTTGGGAGTTCAAAATCTAAAACTAATTTTTTTAGAAGCCTATTCTCCCAATACCCCCCCCTTGGGAGTTCGAAATCTAAAACCCATTTTTTTAGAAGCCTATTCTCCCAATACCCCCCCCTTGGGAGTTCAAAATCTAAAACTAATTTTTGTAGAAGCCTATTCTCCCAATACCCCCCCCTTGGGAGTTCAAAATCTAAAACTAATTTTTTTAGAAGCCTATTCTCCCAATACCCCCCCCTTGGGAGTTCAAAATCTAAAACTAATTTTTTTAGAAGCCTATTCTCCCAATACCCCCCCCTTGGGAGTTCGAAATCTAAAACCCATTTTTTTAGAAGCCTATTCTCCCAATACCCCCCCCTTGGGAGTTCAAAATCTAAAACTAATTTTTTTAGAAGCCTAGGCTTAAATATACATCCCTGAAAACTCACCGATTTTCTTTAAACTTTGCACACTAGTTCCTTTTCACTCACAAATCACAAATATGAAAACGAAATTTGTCGGAAAGTTATAGTTTCCGAGATATTAGACTTTAAAATTCCCGATATTTGTACTACACTTCACAACACAATTTGACATTCTCACAATTATTAACTCTTCTTCTTCTTTTTAGTAACAAGTATACAAGTAGTGTAAACATTCCTTCCGAACATTCGGGTTACCAGCAATGCTTTTTGTTTATTCATTACAAATATTTAGTTAGAATGGAATAGAAAAAATTTATTAAAGAAACACACACGCGCACAGGCAGGCTGGCAGGGCACACACAAACACACGCGCGCGGAGCGAAGCGGGAATTTTAAAGTCGAATATCTCGGAAACTATAACTTTCCGACAAATTTCGTTTTCATATTTGTGATTTGTGAGTGAAAAGGAACTAGTGTGCAAAGTTTAAAGAAAATTGGTGAGTTTTCAGGGATGTATATTTAAGCCAAAATCTAAAACTAATTTTTTTAGAAGCCTATTCTCCCAATACCCCCCCTTGGGAGTTCGAAATCTAAAACCCATTTTTTTAGAAGCCTATTCTCCCAATACCCCCCCCTTGGGAGTTCAAAATCTAAAACTCATTTTTTTAGAAGCTTATTCTCCCAATACCCCCCCTTGGGAGTTCAAAATCTAAAACTAATTTTTTTAGAAGCCTATTCTCCCAATACCCCCCCCCTTGGGAGTTCAAAATCTAAAACTCATTTTTTAGAAGCCTATTCTCCCAATACCCCCCCCTTGGGAGTTCAAAATCTAAAACTAATTTTTTTAGAAGCCTATTCTCCCAATACCCCCCCCTTGGGAGTTCAAAATCTAAAACTCATTTTTTTAGAAGCCTATTCTCCCAATACCCCCCCTTGGGAGTTCAAAATCTAAAACCCATTTTTTTAGAAGCCTATTCTCCCAATACCCCCCCCTTGGGAGTTCAAAATCTAAAACTAATTTTTTTAGAAGCCTATTCTCCCAATACCCCCCCCTTGGGAGTTCAAAATCTAAAACTCATTTTTTTAGAAGCCTATTCTCCCAATACCCCCCCCTTGGGAGTTCAAAATCTAAAACTCATTTTTTTAGAAGCCTATTCTCCCAATACCCCCCCCTTGGGAGTTCAAAATCTAAAACCCATTTTTTTAGAAGCCTATTCTCCCAATACCCCCGCCTTGGGAGTTCAAAATCTAAAACTCATTTTTTTAGAAGCCTATTCTCCCAATACCCCCCCCTTGGGAGTTCAAAATCTAAAACTAATTTTTTTAGAAGCCTATTCTCCCAATACCCCCCCCCCTTGGGAGTTCAAAATCTAAAATTCATTTTTTTAGAAGCCTATTCTCCCAATACCCCCCCCTTGGGAGTTCAAAATCTAAAACCCATTTTTTTAGAAGCCTATTCTCCCAATACCCCCCCCTTGGGAGTTCAAAATCTAAAACTAATTTTTTTAGAAGCCTATTCTCCCAATACCCCCCCCTTGGGAGTTCAAAATCTAAAACTCATTTTTTTAGAAGCCTATTCTCCCAATACCCCCCCCTTGGGAGTTCAAAATCTAAAACCCATTTTTTTAGAAGCCTATTCTCCCAATACCCCCCCCTTGGGAGTTCAAAATCTAAAACCCATTTTTTTAGAAGCCTATTCTCCCAATACCCCCCCCTTGGGAGTTCAAAATCTAAAACTAATTTTTGTAGAAGCCTATTCTCCCAATACCCCCCCCCCTTGGGAGTTCAAAATCTAAAACTAATTTTTTTAGAAGCCTAGGCTTAAATATACATCCCTGAAAACTCACCGATTTTCTTTAAACTTTGCACACTAGTTCCTTTTCACTCACAAATCACAAATATGAAAACGAAATTTGTCGGAAAGTTAAAGTTTCCGAGATATTAGACTTTAAAATTCCCGATATTTGTACTACACTTCACAACACAATTTGACATTCTCACAATTATTAACTCTTCTTCTTCTTTTTAGTAACAAGTATACAAGTAGTGTAAACATTCCTTCCGAACATTCGGGTTACCAGCAATGCTTTTTGTTTATTCATTACAAATATTTAGTTAGAATGGAATAGAAAAAATTTATTAAAGAAACACACACGCGCACAGGCAGGCTGGCAGGGGCACACACAAACACACGCGCGCGGAGCGAAGCGGGAATTTTAAAGTCGAATATCTCGGAAACTATAACTTTCCGACAAATTTCGTTTTCATATTTGTGATTTGTGAGTGAAAAGGAACTAGTGTGCAAAGTTTAAAGAAAATTGGTGAGTTTTCAGGGAAGTATATTTAAGCCAAAATCTAAAACTCATTTTTTTAGAAGCCTATTCTCCCAATACCCCCCCCTTGGGATTTCAAAATCTAAAACTAATTTTTTTAGAAGCCTATTCTCCCAATACCCCCCCCTTGGGAGTTCAAAATCTAAAACTCATTTTTTTAGAAGCCTATTCTCCCAATACCCCCCCCCTTGGGAGTTCAAAATCTAAAACTAATTTTTTTAGAAGCCTATTCTCCCAATACCCCCCCCTTGGGAGTTCAAAATCTAAAACTCATTTTTTTAGAAGCCTATTCTCCCAATACCCCCCCCTTGGGAGTTCAAAATCTAAAACCCATTTTTTTAGAAGCCTATTCTCCCAATACCCCCCCCTTGGGAGTTCAAAATCTAAAACTAATTTTTTTAGAAGCCTATTCTCCCAATACCCCCCCCTTGGGAGTTCAAAATCTAAAACTAATTTTTTTAGAAGCCTATTCTCCCAATACCCCCCCCCTTGGGAGTTCAAAATCTAAAACTCATTTTTTTAGAAGCCTATTCTCCCAATACCCCCCCCTTGGGAGTTCAAAATCTAAAACCCATTTTTTTAGAAGCCTATTCTCCCAATACCCCCCCCTTGGGAGTTCAAAATCTAAAACTCATTTTTTTAGATGCCTATTCTCCCAATACCCCCCCCCCCCCTTGGGAGTTCAAAATCTAAAACTAATTTTTTTAGAAGCCTATTCTCCCAATACCCCCCCCCTTGGGAGTTCAAAATCTAAAACTCGTTTTTTTAGAAGCCTATTCTCCCAATACCCCCCCCCTTGGGAGTTCAAAATCTAAAACTCATTTTTTTAGAAGCCTATTCTCCCAATACCCCCCCTTGGGAGTTCAAAATCTAAAACTAATTTTTTTAGAAGCCTATTCTCCCAATACCCCCCCCCCCTTGGGAGTTCAAAATCTAAAACCCATTTTTTTAGAAGCCTATTCTCCCAATACCCCCCCCTTGGGAGTTCAAAATCTAAAACCCATTTTTTAGAAGCCTATTCTCCCAATACCCCCCCCTTGGGAGTTCAAAATCTAAAACTCATTTTTTTAGAAGCCTATTCTCCCAATACCCCCCCCCCTTGGGAGTTCAAAATCTAAAACTCATTTTTTTAGAAGCCTATTCTCCCAATACCCCCCCCCTTGGGAGTTCAAAATCTAAAACTCATTTTTTTAGAAGCCTATTCTCCCAATACCCCCCCCCCTTGGGAGTTCAAAATCTAAAACTCATTTTTTTAGAAGCCTATTCTCCCAATACCCCCCCCTTGGGAGTTCAAAATCTAAAACCCATTTTTTTAGAAGCCTATTCTCCCAATACCCCCCCCTTGGGAGTTCAAAATCTAAAACTAATTTTTTTAGAAGCCTATTCTCCCAATACCCCCCCCCCCCCCCCCCCCTTGGGAGTTCAAAATCTAAAACCCATTTTTTTAGAAGCCTATTCTCCCAATACCCCCCCCTTGGGAGTTCAAAATCTAAAACTAATTTTTTTAGAAGCCTATTCTCCCAATACCCCCCCCTTGGGAGTTCAAAATCTAAAACTCATTTTTTTAGAAGCCTATTCTCCCAATACCCCCCCCTTGGGAGTTCAAAATCTAAAACTAATTTTTTTAGAAGCCTATTCTCCCAATACCCCCCCCTTGGGAGTTCAAAATCTAAAACCCATTTTTTTAGAAGCCTATTCTCCCAATACCCCCCCCTTGGGAGTTCAAAATCTAAAACTAATTTTTGTAGAAGCCTATTCTCCCAATACCCCCCCCTTGGGAGTTCAAAATCTAAAACTAATTTTTTTAGAAGCCTAGGCTTAAATATACATCCCTGAAAACTCACCGATTTTCTTTAAACTTTGCACACTAGTTCCTTTTCACTCACAAATCACAAATATGAAAACGAAATTTGTCGGAAAGTTATAGTTTCCGAGATATTAGACTTTAAAATTCCCGATATTTGTACTACACTTCACAACACAATTTGACATTCTCACAATTATTAACTCTTCTTCTTCTTTTTAGTAACAAGTATACAAGTAGTGTAAACATTCCTTCCGAACATTCGGGTTACCAGCAATGCTTTTTGTTTATTCATTACAAATATTTAGTTAGAATGGAATAGAAAAAATTTATTAAAGAAACACACACGCGCACAGGCAGGCTGGCAGGGCACACACAAACACACGCGCGCGGAGCGAAGCGGGAATTTTAAAGTCGAATATCTCGGAAACTATAACTTTCCGACAAATTTCGTTTTCATATTTGTGATTTGTGAGTGAAAAGGAACTAGTGTGCAAAGTTTAAAGAAAATTGGTGAGTTTTCAGGGATGTATATTTAAGCCAAAATCTAAAACTAATTTTTTAGAAGCCTATTCTCCCAATACCCCCCCCTTGGGAGTTCAAAATCTAAAACTCATTTTTTTAGAAGCCTATTCTCCCAATACCCCCCCCTTGGGATTTCAAAATCTAAAACTAATTTTTTTAGAAGCCTATTCTCCCAATACCCCCCCCCCTTGGGAGTTCAAAATCTAAAACTCATTTTTTTAGAAGCCTATTCTCCCAATACCCCCCCCTTGGGAGTTCAAAATCTAAAACTAATTTTTTTAGAAGCCTATTCTCCCAATACCCCCCCCTTGGGAGTTCAAAATCTAAAACTTATTTTTTTAGAAGCCTATTCTCCCAATACCCCCCCCTTGGGAGTTCAAAATCTAAAACCCATTTTTTTAGAAGCCTATTCTCCCAATACCCCCCCCCCTTGGGAGTTCAAAATCTAAAACTAATTTTTTTAGAAGCCTATTCTCCCAATACCCCCCCCTTGGGAGTTCAAAATCTAAAACTAATTTTTTTAGAAGCCTATTCTCCCAATACCCCCCCCTTGGGAGTTCAAAATCTAAAACCCATTTTTTTAGAAGCCTATTCTCCCAATACCCCCCCCTTGGGAGTTCAAAATCTAAAACAAATTTTTTTAGAAGCCTATTCTCCCAATACCCCCCCCTTGGGAGTTCAAAATCTAAAACTAATTTTTTTAGAAGCCTAGGCTTAAACATACATCCCTGAAAACTCACCGATTTTCTTTAAACTTTGCACACTAGTTCCTTTTCACTCACAAATCACAAATATGAAAACGAAATTTGTCGGAAAGTTATAGTTTCCGAGATATTAGACTTTAAAATTCCCGATATTTGTACTACACTTCACAACACAATTTGACATTCTCACAATTATTAACTCTTCTTCTTCTTTTTAGTAACAAGTATACAAGTAGTGTAAACATTCCTTCCGAACATTCGGGTTACCAGCAATGCTTTTTGTTTATTCATTACAAATATTTAGTTAGAATGGAATAGAAAAAAGTTATTAAAGAAACACACACGCGCACAGGCAGGCTGGCAGGGGCACACACAAACACACGCGCGCGGAGCGAAGCGGGAATTTTAAAGTCGAATATCTCGGAAACTATAACTTTCCGACAAATTTCGTTTTCATATTTGTGATTTGTGAGTGAAAAGGAACTAGTGTGCAAAGTTTAAAGAAAATTGGTGAGTTTTCAGGGATGTATATTTAAGCCAAAATCTAAAACTAATTTTTTAGAAGCCTATTCTCCCAATACCCCCCCCTTGGGAGTTCAAAATCTAAAACTCATTTTTTTAGAAGCCTATTCTCCCAATACCCCCCCCTTGGGAGTTCAAAATCTAAAACTAATTTTTTTAGAAGCCTATTCTCCCAATACCCCCCCTTGGGATTTCAAAATCTAAAACTCATTTTTTAGAAGCCTATTCTCCCAATACCCCCCCCTTGGGAGTTCAAAATCTAAAACTAATTTTTTTAGAAGCCTATTCTCCCAATACCCCCCCCTTGGGAGTTCAAAATCTAAAACTCATTTTTTTAGAAGCCTATTCTCCCAATACCCCCCCCTTGGGAGTTCAAAATCTAAAACTCATTTTTTTAGAAGCCTATTCTCCCAATACCCCCCCCTTGGGAGTTCAAAATCTAAAACTAATTTTTTTAGAAGCCTATTCTCCCAATACCCCCCCCTTGGGAGTTCAAAATCTAAAACCCATTTTTTTAGAAGCCTATTCTCCCAATACCCCCCCCTTGGGAGTTCAAAATCTAAAACTAATTTTTGTAGAAGCCTATTCTCCCAATACCCCCCCCTTGGGAGTTCAAAATCTAAAACTAATTTTTTTAGAAGCCTAGGCTTAAATATACATCCCTGAAAACTCACCGATTTTCTTTAAACTTTGCACACTAGTTCCTTTTCACTCACAAATCACAAATATGAAAACGAAATTTGTCGGAAAGTTATAGTTTCCGAGATATTAGACTTTAAAATTCCCGATATTTGTACTACACTTCACAACACAATTTGACATTCTCACAATTATTAACTCTTCTTCTTCTTTTTAGTAACAAGTATACAAGTAGTGTAAACATTCCTTCCGAACATTCGGGTTACCAGCAATGCTTTTTGTTTATTCATTACAAATATTTAGTTAGAATGGAATAGAAAAAATTTATTAAAGAAACACACACGCGCACAGGCAGGCTGGCAGGGCACACACAAACACACGCGCGCGGAGCGAAGCGGGAATTTTAAAGTCGAATATCTCGGAAACTATAACTTTCCGACAAATTTCGTTTTCATATTTGTGATTTGTGAGTGAAAAGGAACTAGTGTGCAAAGTTTAAAGAAAATTGGTGAGTTTTCAGGGATGTATATTTAAGCCAAAATCTAAAACTAATTTTTTAGAAGCCTATTCTCCCAATACCCCCCCCTTGGGAGTTCAAAATCTAAAACTCATTTTTTTAGAAGCCTATTCTCCCAATACCCCCCCCTTGGGATTTCAAAATCTAAAACTAATTTTTTTAGAAGCCTATTCTCCCAATACCCCCCCCCCTTGGGAGTTCAAAATCTAAAACTCATTTTTTTAGAAGCCTATTCTCCCAATACCCCCCCCTTGGGAGTTCAAAATCTAAAACTAATTTTTTTAGAAGCCTATTCTCCCAATACCCCCCCCTTGGGAGTTCAAAATCTAAAACTCATTTTTTTAGAAGCCTATTCTCCCAATACCCCCCCCTTGGGAGTTCAAAATCTAAAACCCATTTTTTTAGAAGCCTATTCTCCCAATACCCCCCCCCCCTTGGGAGTTCAAAATCTAAAACTAATTTTTTTAGAAGCCTATTCTCCCAATACCCCCCCCTTGGGAGTTCAAAATCTAAAACTAATTTTTTTAGAAGCCTATTCTCCCAATACCCCCCCCTTGGGAGTTCAAAATCTAAAACCCATTTTTTTAGAAGCCTATTCTCCCAATACCCCCCCCTTGGGAGTTCAAAATCTAAAACAAATTTTTTTAGAAGCCTATTCTCCCAATACCCCCCCCTTGGGAGTTCAAAATCTAAAACTAATTTTTTTAGAAGCCTAGGCTTAAACATACATCCCTGAAACTCACCGATTTTCTTTAAACTTTGCACACTAGTTCCTTTTCACTCACAAATCACAAATATGAAAACGAAATTTGTCGGAAAGTTATAGTTTCCGAGATATTAGACTTTAAAATGTCCCGATATTTGTACTACACTTCACAACACAATTTGACATTCTCACAATTATTAACTCTTCTTCTTCTTTTTAGTAACAAGTATACAAGTAGTGTAAACATTCCTTCCGAACATTCGGGTTACCAGCAATGCTTTTTGTTTATTCATTACAAATATTTAGTTAGAATGGAATAGAAAAAAGTTATTAAAGAAACACACACGCGCACAGGCAGGCTGGCAGGGGCACACACAAACACACGCGCGCGGAGCGAAGCGGGAATTTAAAGTCGAATATCTCGGAAACTATAACTTTCCGACAAATTTCGTTTTCATATTTGTGATTTGTGAGTGAAAAGGAACTAGTGTGCAAAGTTTAAAGAAAATTGGTGAGTTTTCAGGGATGTATATTTAAGCCAAAATCTAAAACTAATTTTTTAGAAGCCTATTCTCCAATACCCCCCCCTTGGGAGTTCAAAATCTAAAACTCATTTTTTAGAAGCCTATTCTCCCAATACCCCCCCCTTGGGAGTTCAAAATCTAAAACTAATTTTTTTAGAAGCCTATTCTCCAATACCCCCCCTTGGGATTTCAAAATCTAAAACTCATTTTTAGAAGCCTATTCTCCCAATACCCCCCCCTTGGGAGTTCAAAATCTAAAACTAATTTTTTTAGAAGCCTATTCTCCCAATACCCCCCCCTTGGGAGTTCAAAATCTAAAACTCATTTTTTTAGAAGCCTATTCTCCCCAATACCCCCCCCTTGGGAGTTCAAAATCTAAAACCCATTTTTTTAGAAGCCTATTCTCCCAATACCCCCCCTTGGGAGTTCAAAATCTAAAACTAAGTTTTTTAGAAGCCTATTCTCCAATACCCCCCCCCTTGGGAGTTCAAAATCTAAAACTCATTTTTTTAGAAGCCTATTCTCCCAATACCCCCCCCTTGGGAGTTCAAAATCTAAAACTCATTTTTTTAGAAGCCTATTCTCCCAATACCCCCCCCTTGGGAGTTCAAAATCTAAAACCCATTTATTTTAGAAGCCTATTCTCCCAATACCCCCCCCTTGGGAGTTCAAAATCTAAAACTCATTTTTTTAGAAGCCTATTCTCCCAATACCCCCCCCTTGGGAGTTCAAAATCTAAAACTAATTTTTTTAGAAGCCTATTCTCCCAATACCCCCCCCCCCCCTTGGGAGTTCAAAATTTAAACTCATTTTTTTAGAAGCCTATTCTCCCAATACCCCCCCCTTGGGAGTTCAAAATCTAAAACCCATTTTTTTAGAAGCCTATTCTCCCAATACCCCCCCCTTGGGAGTTCAAAATCTAAAACTAATTTTTTAGAAGCCTATTCTCCCAATACCCCCCCCCCTTGGGAGTTCAAAATCTAAAACTCATTTTTTTAGAAGCCTATTCTCCCAATACCCCCCCCTTGGGAGTTCAAAATCTAAAACCCATTTTTTTAGAAGCCTATTCTCCCAATACCCCCCCCTTGGGAGTTCAAAATCTAAAACTCATTTTTTTAGAAGCCTATTCTCCCAATACCCCCCCCCTTGGGAGTTCAAAATCTAAAACTCATTTTTTTAGAAGCCTATTCTCCCAATACCCCCCCCCCCCCTTGGGAGTTCAAAATCTAAAACTAATTTTTTTAGAAGCCTATTCTCCCAATACCCCCCCCTTGGGAGTTCAAAATCTAAAACTCATTTTTTTAGAAGCCTATTCTCCCAATACCCCCCCCCTTGGGAGTTCAAAATCTAAAACTCATTTTTTTAGAAGCCTATTCTCCCAATACCCCCCCCTTGGAGTTCAAAATCTAAAACTCATTTTTTTAGAAGCCTATTTCTCCCAATACCCCCCCTTGGAGTTCAAAATCTAAAACCCATTTTTTTAGAAGCCTATTCTCCCAATACCCCCCCCCCTTGGGAGTTCAAAATCTAAAACTAATTTTTTTAGAAGCCTATTCTCCCAATACACCCCCCTTGGGAGTTCAAAATCTAAAACCCATTTTTTTAGAAGCCTATTCTCCCAATACCCCCCCTTGGGAGTTCAAAATCTAAAACCAATTTTTTTAGAAGCCTATTCTCCCAATACCCCCCCCTTGGGAGTTCAAAATCTAAAACTCATTTTTTTAGAAGCCTATTCTCCCAATACCCCCCCCCCCACCCTTGGGAGTTCAAAATCTAAAACTAATTTTTTTAGAAGCCCTAGGCTTAAATACACATCCCTGAAAACTCACCGATTTTCTTTAAACTTTGCACACTAGTTCCTTTTCACTCACAAATCACAAATATGAAAACGAAATTTGTCGGAAAGTTATAGTTTCCGAGATATTCGACTTAAAATTCCCGATATTTGTACTACACTTCACAACACAATTTGACATTCTCACAATTATTAACTCTTCTTCTTCTTTTTAGTAACAAGTATACAAGTAGTGTAAACATTCCTTCCGAACATTCGGGTTACCAGCAATGCTTTTTGTTTATTCATTACAAATATTTAGTTAGAATGGAATAGAAAAAATTTATTAAAGAAACACACACGCGCACAGGCAGGCTGGCAGGGGCACACACAAACACACGCGCGCGGAGCGAAGCGGGAATTTTAAAGTCGAATATCTCGGAAACTATAACTTTCCGACAAATTTCGTTTTCATATTTGTGATTTGGTGAGTGAAAAGGAACTAGTGTGCAAAGTTTAAAGAAAATTGGTGAGTTTTCAGGGATGTATATTTAAGCCAAAATCTAAAACTAATTTTTTAGAAGCCTATTCCCCCAATACCCCCCCCCCTTGGGAGTTCAAAATCTAAAACTCATTTTTTAGAAGCCTATTCTCCCAATACCCCCCCCTTGGGAGTTCAAATCTAAAACTAATTTTTTTAGAAGCCTATTCTCCCAATACCCCCCCCCTTGGGAGTTCAAAATCTAAAACTCATTTTTTTAGAAGCCTATTCTCCCAATACCCCCCCCCTTGGGAGTTCAAAATCTAAAACCCATTTTTTTAGAAGCCTATTCTCCCAATACCCCCCCCCTTGGGAGTTCAAAATCTAAAACTAATTTTTTTAGAAGCCTATTCTCCCAATACCCCCCCCTTGGGAGTTCAAAATCTAAAACTCATTTTTTTAGAAGCCTATTCTCCCAATACCCCCCCCTTGGGAGTTCAAAATCTAAAACTCATTTTTTTAGAAGCCTATTCTCCCAATACCCCCCCCCTTGGGAGTTCAAAATCCATTTTTTTAGAAGCCTATTCTCCCAATACCCCCCCCTTGGGAGTTCAAAATCTAAAACTCATTTTTTAGAAGCCTATTCTCCCAATACCCCCCCCTTGGGAGTTCAAAATCTAAAAACTAATTTTTTTAGAAGCCTATTCTCCCAATACCCCCCCCTTGGGAGTTCAAAATCTAAAACTCATTTTTTTAGAAGCCTATTCTCCCAATACCCCCCCCTTGGGAGTTCAAAATCTAAAACTAATTTTTTTAGAAGCCTATTCTCCCAATACCCCCCCCTTGGGAGTTCAAAATCTAAAACTCATTTTTTTAGAAGCCTATTCTCCCAATACCCCCCCCCTTGGGAGTTCAAAATCTAAAACTAATTTTTTTAGAAGGCCTATTCTCCCAATACCTACCCCCCCCCTTGGGAGTTCAAAATCTAAAACTAATTTTTTTAGAAGCCTATTCTCCCAATACCCCCCCCTTGGGAGTTCAAAAATCTAAAACTCATTTTTTTAGAAGCCTATTCTCCCAATACCCTCCCCCTTGGGAGTTCAAAATCTAAAACTCATTTTTTTAGAAGCCTATTCTCCCAATACCCCCCCCCCCCTTGGGAGTTCAAAATCTAAAACCCATTTTTTTAGAAGCCTATTCTCCCAATACCCCCCCCCCCTTGGGAGTTCAAAATCTAAAACTCATTTTTTTAGAAGCCTATTCTCCCAATACCCCCCCCTTGGGGAGTTCAAAATCTAAAACTAATTTTTTTAGAAGCCTATTCTCCCAATACCCCCCCCCCTTGGGAGTTCAAAATCTAAAACTCATTTTTTTAGAAGCCTATTCTCCCAATACCCCCCCCTTGGGAGTTCAAAATCTAAAACTAATTTTTTTAGAAGCCTATTCTCCCAATACCCCCCCCTTGGGAGTTCAAAATCTAAAACCCATTTTTTTAGAAGCCTATTCTCCCAATACCCCCCCCTTGGGAGTTCAAAATCTAAAACTCATTTTTTTAGAAGCCTATTCTCCCAATACCCCCCCCCTTGGGAGTTCAAAATCTAAAACCCATTTTTTTAGAAGCCTATTCTCCCAATACCCCCCCTTGGGAGTTCAAAATCTAAAACTAATTTTTTTAGAAGCCTATTCTCCCAATACCCCCCCTTGGGAGTTCAAAATCTAAAACCCATTTTTTTAGAAGCCTATTCTCCCAATACCCCCCCCTTGGGAGTTCAAAATCTAAAACTAATTTTTTTAGAAGCCTATTCTCCCAATACCCCCCCCTTGGGAGTTCAAAATCTAAAACTCATTTTTTTAGAAGCCTATTCTCCCAATACCCCCCCCCCCACCCTTGGGAGTTCAAAATCTAAAACTAATTTTTTTAGAAGCCTAGGCTTAAATACACATCCCTGAAAACTCACCGATTTTCTTTAAACTTTGCACACTAGTTCCTTTTCACTCACAAATCACAAATATGAAAACGAAATTTGTCGGAAAGTTATAGTTTCCGAGATATTCGACTTTAAAATTCCCGATATTTGTACTACACTTCACAACACAATTTGACATTCTCACAATTATTAACTCTTCTTCTTCTCTTTAGTAACAAGTATACAAGTAGTGTAAACATTCCTTCCGAACATTCGGGTTACCAGCAATGCTTTTTGTTTATTCATTACAAATATTTAGTTAGAATGGAATAGAAAAAATTTATTAAAGAAACACACACGCGCACAGGCAGGCTGGCAGGGGCACACACAAACACACGCGCGCGGAGCGAAGCGGGAATTTTAAAGTCGAATATCTCGGAAACTATAACTTTCCGACAAATTTCGTTTTCATATTTGTGATTTGTGAGTGAAAAGGAACTAGTGTGCAAAGTTTAAAGAAAATTGGTGAGTTTTCAGGGATGTATATTTAAGCCAAAATCTAAAACTAATTTTTTAGAAGCCTATTCTCCCAATACCCCCCCCTTGGGAGTTCAAAATCTAAAACTCATTTTTTTAGAAGCCTATTCTCCCAATACCCCCCCCTTGGGAGTTCAAAATCTAAAACTAATTTTTTTAGAAGCCTATTCTCCCAATACCCCCCCCCCCTTGGGAGTTCAAAATCTAAAACTCATTTTTTTAGAAGCCTATTCTCCCAATACCCCCCCCTTGGGAGTTCAAAATCTAAAACCCATTTTTTTAGAAGCCTATTCTCCCAATACCCCCCCCTTGGGAGTTCAAAATCTAAAACTAATTTTTTTAGAAGCCTATTCTCCCAATACCCCCCCCTTGGGAGTTCAAAATCTAAAACTCATTTTTTTTAGAAGCCTATTCTCCCAATACCCCCCCCTTGGGAGTTCAAAATCTAAAACTCATTTTTTTAGAAGCCTATTCTCCCAATACCCCCCCCCCCCTTGGGAGTTCAAAATCCATTTTTTTAGAAGCCTATTCTCCCAATACCCCCCCCCTTGGGAGTTCAAAATCTAAAACTCAGTTTTTTAGAAGCCTATTCTCCCAATACCCCCCCCTTGGGAGTTCAAAATCTAAAACTAATTTTTTTAGAAGCCTATTCTCCCAATACCCCCCCCTTGGGAGTTCAAAATCTAAAACTCATTTTTTTAGAAGCCTATTCTCCCAATACCCCCCCCTTGGGAGTTCAAAATCTAAAACTAATTTTTTTAGAAGCCTATTCTCCCAATACCCCCCCCTTGGGAGTTCAAAATCTAAAACTCATTTTTTTAGAAGCCTATTCTCCCAATACCCCCCCCCCCACCCTTGGGAGTTCAAAATCTAAAACTAATTTTTTTAGAAGCCTAGGCTTAAATACACATCCCTGAAAACTCACCGATTTTCTTTAAACTTTGCACACTAGTTCCTTTTCACTCACAAATCACAAATATGAAAACGAAATTTGTCGGAAAGTTATAGTTTCCGAGATATTCGACTTTAAAATTCCCGATATTTGTACTACACTTCACAACACAATTTGACATTCTCACAATTATTAACTCTTCTTCTTCTTTTTAGTAACAAGTATACAAGTAGTGTAAACATTCCTTCCGAACATTCGGGTTACCAGCCATGCTTTTTGTTTATTCATTACAAATATTTAGTTAGAATGGAATAGAAAAAATTTATTAAAGAAACACACACGCGCACAGGCAGGCTGGCAGGGGCACACACAAACACACGCGCGCGGAGCGAAGCGGGAATTTTAAAGTCGAATATCTCGGAAACTATAACTTTCCGACAAATTTCGTTTTCATATTTGTGATTTGTGAGTGAAAAGGAACTAGTGTGCAAAGTTTAAAGAAAATTGGTGAGTTTTCAGGGATGTATATTTAAGCCAAAATCTAAAACTAATTTTTTAGAAGCCTATTCTCCCAATACCCCCCCCCCCCCCTTGGGAGTTCAAAATCTAAAACTCATTTTTTTAGAAGCCTATTCTCCCAATACCCCCCCCTTGGGAGTTCAAAATCTAAAACTAATTTTTTTAGAAGCCTATTCTCCCAATACCCCCCCCTTGGGAGTTCAAAATCTAAAACTCATTTTTTTAGAAGCCTATTCTCCCAATACCCCCCCCCTTGGGAGTTCAAAATCTAAAACTCATTTTTTTAGAAGCCTATTCTCCCAATACCCCCCCCTTGGGAGTTCAAAATCTAAAACCCATTTTTTTAGAAGCCTATTCTCCCAATACCCCCCCCTTGGGAGTTCAAAATCTAAAACTAATTTTTTTAGAAGCCTATTCTCCCAATACCCCCCCCTTGGGAGTTCAAAATCTAAAACTCATTTTTTTAGAAGCCTATTCTCCCAATACCCCCCCCTTGGGAGTTCAAAATCTAAAACTCATTTTTTTAGAAGCCTATTCTCCCAATACCCCCCCCCCTTGGGAGTTCAAAATCTAAAACCCATTTTTTTAGAAGCCTATTCTCCCAATACCCCCCCCCCCTTGGGAGTTCAAAATCTAAAACTAATTTTTTTAGAAGCCTATTCTCCCAATACCCCCCCCCTTGGGAGTTCAAAATCTAAAACTCATTTTTTTAGAAGCCTATTCTCCCAATACCCCCCCCTTGGGAGTTCAAAATCTAAAACTCATTTTTTTAGAAGCCTATTCTCCCAATACCCCCCCCCTTGGGAGTTCAAAATCTAAAACCCATTTTTTTAGAAGCCTATTCTCCCAATACCCCCCCCTTGGGAGTTCAAAATCTAAAACTCATTTTTTTAGAAGCCTATTCTCCCAATACCCCCCCCCTTGGGAGTTCAAAATCTAAAACTCATTTTTTTAGAAGCCTATTCTCCAAATACCCCCCCCTTGGGAGTTCAAAATCTAAAACTAATTTTTTTAGAAGCCTATTCTCCCAATACCCCCCCCTTGGGAGTTCAAAATCTAAAACTCATTTTTTTAGAAGCCTATTCTCCCAATACCCCCCCCTTGGGAGTTCAAAATCTAAAACTCATTTTTTTTAGAAGCCTATTCTCCCAATACCCCCCCCTTGGGAGTTCAAAATCTAAAACCCATTTTTTTAGAAGCCTATTCTCCCAATACCCCCCCCTTGGGAGTTCAAAATCTAAAACTAATTTTTTTAGAAGCCTATTCTCCCAATACCCCCCCCCCTTGGGAGTTCAAAATCTAAAACCCATTTTTTTAGAAGCCTATTCTCCCAATACCCCACCCTTGGGAGTTCAAAATCTAAAACTAATTTTTTTAGAAGCCTAGGCTTAAATACACATCCCTGAAAACTCACCGATTTTCTTTAAACTTTGCACACTAGTTCCTTTTCACTCACAAATCACAAATATGAAAACGAAATTTGTCGGAAAGTTATAGTTTCCGAGATATTCGACTTTAAAATTCCCGATATTTGTATTACACTTCACAACACAATTTGACATTCTCACAATTATTAACTCTTCTTCTTCTTTTTAGTAACAAGTATACAAGTAGTGTAAACATTCCTTCCGAACATTCGGGTTACCAGCAATGCTTTTTGTTTATTCATTACAAATATTTAGTTAGAATGGAATAGAAAAAATTTATTAAAGAAACACACACGCGCACAGGCAGGCTGGCAGGGGCACACACAAACACACGCGCGCGGAGCGAAGCGGGAATTTTAAAGTCGAATATCTCGGAAACTATAACTTTCCGACAAATTTCGTTTTCATATTTGTGATTTGTGAGTGAAAAGGAACTAGTGTGCAAAGTTTAAAGAAAATTGGTGAGTTTTCAGGGATGTATATTTAAGCCAAAATCTAAAACTAATTTTTTAGAAGCCTATTCTCCCAATACCCCCCCCCTTGGGAGTTCAAAATCTAAAACTCATTTTTTTAGAAGCCTATTCTCCCAATACCCCCCCTTGGGAGTTCAAAATCTAAAACTAATTTTTTTAGAAGCCTATTCTCCCAATACCCCCCCCTTGGGAGTTCAAAATCTAAAACTCATTTTTTTAGAAGCCTATTCTCCCAATACCCCCCCCTTGGGAGTTCAAAATCTAAAACTCATTTTTTTAGAAGCCTATTCTCCCAATACCCCCCCCTTGGGAGTTCAAAATCTAAAACTCATTTTTTTAGAAGCCTATTCTCCCAATACCCCCCCCTTGGGAGTTCAAAATCTAAAACCCATTTTTTTAGAAGCCTATTCTCCCAATACCCCCCCCCCCCTTGGGAGTTCAAAATCTAAAACTAATTTTTTTAGAAGCCTATTCTCCCAATACCCCCCCCCCTTGGGAGTTCAAAATCTAAAACTCATTTTTTTAGAAGCCTATTCTCCCAATACCCCCCCCCTTGGGAGTTCAAAATCTAAAACTCATTTTTTTAGAAGCCTATTCTCCCAATACCCCCCCCTTGGGAGTTCAAAATCTAAAACCCATTTTTTTAGAAGCCTATTCTCCCAATACCCCCCCCTTGGGAGTTCAAAATCTAAAACTCATTTTTTTAGAAGCCTATTCTCCCAATACCCCCCCCTTGGGAGTTCAAAATCTAAAACTAATTTTTTTAGAAGCCTATTCTCCCAATACCCCCCCCCCCCCTTGGGAGTTCAAAATCTAAAACTCATTTTTTTAGAAGCCTATTCTCCCAATACCCCCCCCTTGGGAGTTCAAAATCTAAAACTCATTTTTTTAGAAGCCTATTCTCCCAATACCCCCCCCTTGGGAGTTCAAAATCTAAAACTCATTTTTTTAGAAGCCTATTCTCCCAATACCCCCCCAAACTCATTTTTTTAGAAGCCTATTCTCCCAATACCCCCCCCTTGGGAGTTCAAAATCTGAAACCCATTTTTTTAGAAGCCTATTCTCCCAATACCCCCCCCTTGGGAGTTCAAAATCTAAAACTCATTTTTTTAGAAGCCTATTCTCCCAATACCCCCCCTTGGGAGTTCAAAATCTAAAACTAATTTTTTTAGAAGCCTATTCTCCCAATACCCCCCCCTTGGGAGTTCAAAATCTAAAACTCATTTTTTTAGAAGCCTATTCTCCCAATACCCCCCCCTTGGGAGTTCAAAATCTAAAACTCATTTTTTTAGAAGCCTATTCTCCCAATACCCCCCCCTTGGGAGTTCAAAATCTAAAACCCATTTTTTTAGAAGCCTATTCTCCCAATACCCCCCCCTTGGGAGTTCAAAATCTAAAACTAATTTTTTTAGAAGCCTATTCTCCCAATACCCCCCCCCCCACCCTTGGGAGTTCAAAATCTAAAACCCATTTTTTTAGAAGCCTATTCTCCCAATACCCCCCCCCACCACCCTTGGGAGTTCAAAATCTAAAACTAATTTTTTTAGAAGCCTAGGCTTAAATACACATCCCTGAAAACTCACCGATTTTCTTTAAACTTTGCACAATAGTTCCTTTTCACTCACAAATCACAAATATGAAAACGAAATTTGTCGGAAAGTTATAGTTTCCGAGATATTCGACTTTAAAATTCCCGATATTTGTACTACACTTCACAACACAATTTGACATTCTCACAATTATTAACTCTTCTTCTTCTTTTTAGTAACAAGTATACAAGTAGTGTAAACATTCCTTCCGAACATTCGGGTTACCAGCAATGCTTTTTGTTTATTCATTACAAATATTTAGTTAGAATGGAATAGAAAAAATTTATTAAAGAAACACACACGCGCACAGGCAGGCTGGCAGGGGCACACACAAACACACGCGCGCGGAGCGAAGCGGGAATTTTAAAGTCGAATATCTCGGAAACTATAACTTTCCGACAAATTTCGTTTTCATATTTGTGATTTGTGAGTGAAAAGGAACTAGTGTGCAAAGTTTAAAGAAAATTGGTGAGTTTTCAGGGATGTATATTTAAGCCAAAATCTAAAACTAATTTTTTAGAAGCCTATTCTCCCAATACCCCCCCCTTGGGAGTTCAAAATCTAAAACTCATTTTTTTAGAAGCCTATTTTCCCAATACCCCCCCCCCCTTGGGAGTTCAAAATCTAAAACTAATTTTTTTAGAAGCCTATTCTCCCAATACCCCCCCCTTGGGAGTTCAAAATCTAAAACTAATTTTTTTAGAAGCCTATTCTCCCAATACCCCCCCTTGGGAGTTCAAAATCTAAAACTAATTTTTTTAGAAGCCTATTCTCCCAATACCCCCCCCCTTGGGAGTTCAAAATCTAAAACTAATTTTTTAGAAGCCTATTCTCCCAATACCCCCCCCCTTGGGAGTTCAAAATCTAAAACTAATTTGTTTAGAAGCCTATTCTCCCAATACCCCCCCCTTGGGAGTTCAAAATCTAAAACTCATTTTTTTAGAAGCCTATTCTCCCACCCTTGGGAGTTCAAAATCTAAAACTAATTTTTTTAGAAGCCTATTCTCCCAATACCCCCCCTTGGGAGTTCAAAATCTAAAACTAATTTTTTTAGAAGCCTAGGCTTAAATATACATCCCTGAAATCTCACCGATTTTCTTTAAACTTTGCACACTAGTTCCTTTTCACTCACAAATCACAAATATGAAAACGAAATTTGTCGGAAAGTTCTAGTTTCCGAGATATTCGACTTTAAAATTCCCGATATTTGTACTGCACTTCACAACACAATTTGACATTCTCACAATTATTAACTCTTCTTCTTTTTAGTAACAAATATACAAGTAGTGTAAACATTCCTTCCGAACATTCGGGTTACCAGCAATGCTTTTTGTTTATTCATTACAAATATTTAGTTAGAATGGAATAGAAAAAATTTATTAAAGAAACACACACGCGCACAGGCAGGCTGGCAGGGGCACACACAAACACACGCGCGCGGAGCGAAGCGGGAATTTTAAAGTCGAATATCTCGGAAACTATAACTTTCCGACAAATTTCGTTTTCATATTTGTGATTTGTGAGTGAAAAGGAACTAGTGTGCAAAGTTTAAAGAAAATCGGTGAGTTTTCAGGGATGTATATTTGTTCCGCCTATTCTCCCAATACCCCCCCCCCTTTGGAGTTCAAATTCTGAAATATATTTTTTTAGAAGCCTATTCTCCCAATACCCCCCCCTTGGGAGTTCAAAATCTAAAACTAATTTTTTTAGAAGCCTATTCTCCCAATAACCCCCCCCCCCCTTGGGAGTTCAAAATCTAAAACTCATTTTTTTAGAAGCCTATTCTCCCAATACCCCCCCCCCTTGGGAGTTCAAAATCTAAAACTAATTTTTTTAGAAGCCTATTCTCCCAATACCCCCCCCCTTGGGAGTTCAAAATCTAAAACTAATTTTTTTAGAAGCCTAGGCTTAAATATACATCCCTGAAAACTCACCGATTTTCTTTTCTTTAAACTTTGCACACTAGTTCCTTTTCACTCACAAATCACAAATATGAAAACGAAATTTGTCGGAAAGTTATAGTTTCCGAGATATTAGACTTTAAAATTCCCGATATTTGTACTACACTTCACAACACAATTTGACATTCTCACAATTATTAACTCTTCTTCTTCTTTTTAGTAACAAGTATACAAGTAGTGTAAACATTCCTTCCGAACATTCGGGTTACCAGCAATGCTTTTTGTTTATTCATTACAAATATTTAGGTAGAATGGAATAGAAAAAATTTATTAAAGAAACACACACGCGCACAGGCAGGCTGGCAGGGGCACACACAAACACACGCGCGCGGAGCGAAGCGGGAATTTTAAAGTCGAATATCTCGGAAACTATAACTTTCCGACAAATTTCGTTTTCATATTTGTGATTTGTGAGTGAAAAGGAACTAGTGTGCAAAGTTTAAAGAAAATTGGTGAGTTTTCAGGGATGTATATTTAAGCCAAAATCTAAAACTAATTTTTTAGAAGCCTATTCTCCCAATACCCCCCCCCCTTGGGAGTTCAAAATCTAAAACTCATTTTTTTAGAAGCCTATTCTCCCAATACCCCCCCCTTGGGAGTTCAAAATCTAAAACTAATTTTTTTAGAAGCCTATTCTCCCAATACCCCCCCCTTGGGAGTTCAAAATCTAAAACTAATTTTTTTAGAAGCCTATTCTCCCAATACCCCCCCCCTTGGGAGTTCAAAATCTAAAACTCATGTTTTTAGAAGCCTATTCTCCCAATACCCCCCCTTGGGAGTTCAAAATCTAAAACTCATTTTTTTAGAAGCCTATTCTCCCAATACCCCCCCCCCACTAGGGAGTTCAAAATCTAAAACTAATTTTTTTAGAAGCCTATTCTCCCAATACCCCCCCTTGGGAGTTCAAAATCTAAAACTAATTTTTTTAGAAGCCTAGGCTTAAATATACATCCCTGAAAACTCACCGATTTTCTTTAAACTTTGCACACTAGTTCCTTTTCACTCACAAATCACAAATATGAAAACGAAATTTGTCGGAAAGTTATAGTTTCCGAGATATTCGACTTTAAAATTCCCGATATTTGTACTACACTTCACAACACAATTTGACATTCTCACAATTATTAACTCTTCTTCTTCTTTTTAGTAACAAGTATACAAGTAGTGTAAACATTCCTTCCGAACATTCGGGTTACCAGCAATGCTTTTTGTTTATTCATTACAAATATTTAGTTAGAATGGAATAGAAAAAATGGCTTAAATATACATCCCTGAAAACTCACCGATTTTCTTTAAATTTTGCACACTAGTTCCTTTTCACTCACAAATCACAAATATGAAAACGAAATTTGTCGGAAAGTTATAGTTTCCGAGATATTCGACTTTAAAATTCCCGATATTTGTACTACACTTCACAACACAATTTGACATTCTCACAATTATTAACTCTTCTTCTTCTTTTTAGTAACAAGTATACAAGTGGTGTAAACATTCCTTCCGAACATTCGGGTTACCAGCAATGCTTTTTGTTTATTCATTACAAATATTTAGTTAGAATGGAATAGAAAAAATTTATTAAAGAAACACACACACACACGCGCACAGGCAGGCTGGCAGGGGCACACACAAACACACGCGCGCGGAGCGAAGCGGGAATTTTAAAGTCGAATATCTCGGAAACTATAACTTTCCGACAAATTTCGTTTTCATATTTGTGATTTGTGAGTGAAAAGGAACTAGTGTGCAAAGTTTAAAGAAAATCGGTGAGTTTTCAGGGATGTATTTTTGTTCCGCCTATTCTCCCAATACCCCGCCCCCCTTTGGAGTTCAAATTCTGAAATATATTTTTTTAGAAGCCTATTCTCCCAATACCCCCCCCCTAGGGAGTTCAAAATCTAAAACTAATTTTTTTAGAAGCCTATTCTCCCAATACCCCCCCCTTGGGAGTTCAAAATCTAAAACACATTTTTTTAGAAGCCTATTCTCCCAATACCCCCCCCCCCCCCTTGGGAGTTCAAAATCTAAAACTAATTTTTTTAGAAGCCTATTCTCCCAATACCCCCCCCCCCCCTTGGGAGTTCAAAATCTAAAACTAATTTTTTTAGAAGCCTATTCTCCCAATACCCCCCCCCCCTTGGGAGTTCAAAATCTAAAACTCATTTTTTTAGAAGCCTATTCTCCCAATACCCCCCCCCCCCTTGGGAGTTCAAAATCTAAAACTAATTTTTTTAGAAGCCTATTCTCCCAATACCCCCCCCCTTTGGAGTTCAAAATCTAAAACTAATTTTTTTAGAAGCCTAGGCTTAAATATACATCCCTGAAAACTCACCGATTTTCTTTAAACTTTGCACACTAGTTCTTTTTCACTCACAAATCACAAATATGAAAACGAAATTTGTCGGAAAGTTATAGTTTCCGAGATATTCGACTTTAAAATTCCCGATATTTGTACTACACTTCACAACACAATTTGACATTCTCACAATTATTAACTCTTCTTCTTCTTTTTAGTAACAAGTATACAAGTAGTGTAAACATTCCTTCCGAACATTCGGGTTACCAGCAATGCTTTTTGTTTATTCATTACAAATATTTAGTTAGAATGGAATAGAAAAAATGGCTTAAATATACATCCCTGAAAACTCACCGATTTTCTTTAAACTTTGCACACTAGTTCCTTTTCACTCACAAATCACAAATATGAAAACGAAATTTGTCGGAAAGTTATAGTTTCCGAGATATTCGACTTTAAAATTCCCGATATTTGTACTGCACTTCACAACACAATTTGACATTCTCACAATTATTAACTCTTCTTCTTTTTAGTAACAAGTATACAAGTAGTGTAAACATTCCTTCCGAACATTCGGGTTACCAGCAATGCTTTTTGTTTATTCATTACAAATATTTAGTTAGAATGGAATAGAAAAAATTTATTAAAGAAACACACACACACACGCGCACAGGCAGGCTGGCAGGGGCACACACACACACACGCGCGAGTTACGTACCCTCACAATATACACAAACAGGCAGCAAACTCTCCACGTGCCCCTATATCATCATACATGCATTTTAACCCCATCAGCATTATATTCAACCCATAAAGTAAAGTCAATTACCTTAAAATAATATGTAACTTGCGTAATTTCCTTTATTATTCTTAACTTTGCTATTTTACCAGTTCCCACAATTTTTGCTCTTCAGCAGTTTGTAAAAGAGTAATACGATAATAAAAAAGAAGGTCAAGAAGGCAGTATGTAAGAAAATTGATTAAGTGAGTTAGTTAATTTTTAACCGTAAACGAGACTAGAAGAAAAGTAATTCATTAATAAAAGTTTATTAAAATTAATAATCTTGTTTTTTTTTTATCATTTGGCTTATCATATAATTTAACTGGCGCAGTCGGTAGGATTGCGGTAACAATCCAAAGTGGTAAAAACGGTTTCGAAACAAAATAAACGACGGGTTATCGTTTTACTATGTAACAGACGGTGTCGTTCCATATTGAAAACAAATCCTGAAATGAAACAAATTTAGCATCATGCAAGTAAAATTACAAAAAAAAAGGAAAAAATGAACGAATAAGGATAGCAGTAATAGATAGTTGCCAAGCAAGGTCCACATGCGCAGGGAGATCTAGGAAGCCAGTTTGTTGCTAACACTCCCGAAAATCCCCATGCTCACATAGGTACATGCTATAAATAAGTAGCAATGTTTTCCAGTCAATCAAGAAATGAATGTGTACAGACAATAATTAGTTACATCTCGAGTTAAGGCGTCCTAGAAATTGGTCAACTATTAATTTAATAATTATTATTTATTGGATAAAATTAAAGGTATCAAACATGAAATTTGCCACTTCAAGCATCCTTTTGCGGGTAAATGTATGATACACAGAATATCTCCAACGTAAATAGAATAATCCACATAAGATGATGGGCACTGAATTAAAAGATAAAAAACGACGTTCGTGGCTTGGTTCACTAACACCGTATCGAATAATTACAGACTTGAACTAACTTGCAACTAAAATGTAATATTTAAACACATTTCCGAATTAGTATAAATAAAGTATGACTGACAGAATATAATTGTCAGAAAGCAATGTTAGCCAAATGCCAGATGTAATTATGTAATTGATTTAAGAACTTCTGTAGTAGTAGATTAATACATTAAGGTGAACATAGGCGTAGTTGAAGAATTGTTAAGTAAGTAAGGTAGACAGACAAAGTAGCGCTTGTTTGTAAGAAATTTATGAATTTATAAAAATGAACTCTCACAATTGTAGTGTATGGATAGTTGTTTCATCAGTGTTAAAAGTAGCAGAGCCGTAGTTGTTGTATTGAGTGATGAAGTAGCATTAAGAAGTAAGTAGGGAGGTTTCACTATTAGGTGACGGAAGATGGCCAGTGTGTGCGCAGCCTAAGGTGGAGTGAAGTTGATTATAACCGAGTGGTCGAAGTCGACTTAAAGTTCGAAAAAAGAAGAAGCGCCAAGCACCAAGATTTCCGGGACACATTGTTACTTTTTGTCAAGCAGCACAGGTTTGAGAGAAGCTGATTTGAAAAGTGTTCCAAAGTTAAGTGGTAATTAAGCAAAGGAGAGCGAGCTAAGAAAGTATTCAAAGTGATCTTGCTTCTGCCGTGTGGAATAGGTGAATTGGACAAGATTGAAGTTTATTGACGAAATTTAAAGAGCATAGACGGCAAGCAGTCGCAGTAAAGGTTAATTAGGAAGCAATTTTAATTTCCAACCTATCTAACCACTATAGAAAAAAAGTAAAAAGAATACAAATTTCGACTCGTTCTATAGCTTGGTATTAAATTGTATTTTTTTCTTTGGTTAAACAACAATAGCTTGGTAGGTTCTTGGAGAGTACGGAAAAGACGGAAGTCCCCATCACCACAGGGAAGGCACGCAAAATAGCCGTAGTTGGTCCAGAACTAATCGCCACACAAAGGAGTTCCGAAGAATTGTTTGAAGGCCTGCATTGGATCCTGATTGAATGGCAAACATATAGGGCAGTCGAACTAATTAAAATGGCCGTGGTTCCAGCATCAATCGTCACACACATTGGCTAACAGGAAATTGTGAGATAGCGGTATTAGAGATAAGGTAGCCTTACTAATAACAGGTTTGAAATTTTGTTGTTTTTTATATATGCTCTAGATATTACATATTAGCTAGTTTATTCTAAATTTCGTAGTTATAATATATATGTACAATTACTTGATTAAAATGAATTTCGGAATAATCTAGGCAGATTTTAATTCAAGCATTGTTCCTCAGTAAAAGAAACAAATAAAGAACGCTATAAATTGGGGGCTCAACCGGGATTTTACTGATGGACAAGCAGAGCTTGGATTAGGATTTGCTGAAGAAAGTTACTAAGATAAGTAGGCAGATAGGAATTTTTATAGTGATTGGGAAGAGTGTGTGAAATTTGCATAACCTAAAAGCTAACAAAAAACGTGGTTATTGATGCGGTTGGAGGAAGCAATCCATTTGAATAGTGATGTGTGTATCGATATGTAGAGATGCGTTTCGTTTTATCAGATATCTCTCTTGCTCATTTCTTTTTGTGGATTTTCTATTGTTAGTTGTGGTTCCCTTGCGTATGTGGATCGCGTGAAATGATGGGATTGATGTGCTGATTGAGTGGCGACGATATTTTGATTTGGTTGTTGTTTCATCGCATTTAAGTGAGATTGTTAGTTAAAAGGACGACCTACCAAGTTTTTTTTTTTTTCTAAAAGAAAAGGGAAGATTATATATATAAAATAAAAAATTTTTTTTTTTGCACACAGGTCCTGGAACTATTTATGCAAGGTTATTGTAGATGGGAAGAGTTGAAGAGTTATCGCGTAGGCACTAGATTAGGGTATTGTTGTTCTGAGCAATGTGGTCATATTGGTATGATCACGGATTATTGAAGTGAGAACTAAGCGACATGTATGCTACCTTACCTTGATGAATTAGCTACAACGCTGCGTTACATTTACATCTATTTTCTTATGTACCTTTCTTCTTAAGTCTTTTTGCGATAATCATTAGACATAGAGCTTGATTTCAACATATGGAGGATAAAGTTTTGTTTTGAGAGTGCCGATTGCACTGACTCTTTTGTGTTGATCGAAACCACTGAGGCAGAATCAAAGGCTCGGCGCATAATATTTGTGACATATTTGGAGGCGTCTCACCTCAATGGGGAGATCAACACCTTAGGGTACATACTCCAGTTACCATAAAGTTTGGGCCAGCAGTCGAGCAGGAATCTACTACTTGAGCTGTAGGTTGTCTAACGTCGATCAACTGCCTTCCTAGGTCTCTAGTGTTCCTTTGAGTATAACATATATAGAGTTTTTTTTTTCCCACATTGCATCCCGAATGGTATGAGAGCGGTTGTGAGATTACCTCAAATAAAAAATAAATTTTTAAGAAATATAGGGTTGAGTTCAGTTTTCGTACACTTGAGGGCAAGATATACTCCTGCTTCCGCTGAACTGAAGAGGAACCAATTTGGAATCAGCGGATTATATTTGGAAGATTAATAGTATAACGTTAATAGTTTAACAACTTGAGTTTCGCAAAATGCATACTGTAGCTTATTGAAGCTGTTGGAAGGTCAAAACCGTCTACACATTTTGAGTTGTTTTCTTTTTTGTGCATACCCATAATTGGATTCGATCATTTAATTCAGAATTCCGTCCACGTTCAACCGTCGTGAATGTGAAGTCAAGGAATTCACTCTGCACTCATTTTGATGCAAATCATTTCAATGCCTTCCTCAACTATCTGATGAAAGTAGAACAAATGCACTTAATACTGAAATGTTGGACCTTTTCTATTACTGAGCCCACAGGGAAGACTAATTCGCAACTCCACATGTTAAAAGTTTTACACTCATTAGCAAAAAGTGAGTGCATACTAAAGAATTCTCATCGCATTCGTCGGCTCAGCATCGTCGGCCGCGTATGTTGGGAAGGCGACTACATGTAAAGAATTTGATAGGAGTCCAGAATAAATACAATTCTTGTTTCCATTCGCAAGAGCTGTGAGTTTATGCTGTGTGGTCATCTGAATCGCTAAGAATTCGATTGTTTGTTTAAATTAAATAGAAGCTGTATATAATGCCTTGGTGAATAAACATATGGCTTGTGGATCGGACTTGAATCTTCCTCCATATAGTAAAAATGAGTTGTTAAGCTTATGTGCAGTGTTCTTTACCTAGATTAAAATAGTACACATTTTCGTAATTCACCACAATTGATGAGGAGCTGAACTGAATTTTTCTCCGTTGTAAATCATGTGTTTGTGTTAATATTCCTAAGAGTCACAACTCATATAGGTATATATATAGTCACCATTTTAGATTAGTAACTAAAACTCACAAGTCTGTTAGACTTAATAGTGCAACCCTGGGTTCCAAACTTGTAAGCTCTTTTAGATGACGCAAGTGTAGCGGTAGACAAAGTTAAACAAAACATATACGTATCACACCTCATCAGGGACTGTGACTAATGAATTGAACAACGTTCGGGGTACAATATTCTATGAATTTCTGTAGGAGAATGGTAGCAGGTCTGCATAAATAAAAAATATTAGCGCTTCCAACTTGCGAGTGGGACCGTAGTCGCAAAAAGAATTAGTGGTCTAGTTTAATAGACTACGTGCCGCTTACTTTTAAGCCAATCTTCTCGACACCCATCCAATTCAATGGCCATAGGTCGTAAGGGATAGATAACGGATGATGGTTTCGAGGAGAATTCTGTAGTTTTATACCTAGCGCGTGTGTGTACTATATTTCAGCTTTGATTACAATCTGAGGAAGCGTCGCACCAATTGCTACTAGAGTGGGTGTTAGGGCTAGTTGTGTATGAATGCCCAACTGGAATCCTCTACAAGAGAGACGAAGCGAGTGTGGCAGCAGTGAGTATCACCTCAGTAAGCCGGGGAGTAATACTTGGCCGCCTAGAGTTTAGTGAAGCAAACTCAAGAATTTTGGTTAAGATTTAATTCTACGCACAAGAACGTAAAGTTAGGGACAAAAGTTGTACGAGAGTAGCCGGGAAATTCACTTATTTAATCTGTTGCTTTTCTGCTGCAGCCGTAGTCACAGATAAGGACAATTCTTCCATTAATAATAGCGGAGCGACGCAAGATGTCATTTGGGGAGATTGCCAAATTTTTCGCAGACCGTGAGATTGCTTATGAGATGCGATGTAGAGGGGTCAGACCATTGGATTACACGAGAAAAGGAAAAGTAGACTGGTGGCGTAAACAATTGACCAAAGAGTCAAAGGGGGGTACAGAAGCCCTACAAATTAAATCCTACTTACCCTGCGACGAAGATCTGAAGGAAGCTGACAATTGGTTTGCTGTTCTGAGCGCAGAAGCCGACACCGATGACAACGTATTGCTGGAAAGACTGATGGTTAGGGTGCGCTACCTAGAAATTCGAGTAAATAGGGTGGATGTAGGTGAGGATGAGGAGTCTAAAGCGATGCAGGATATCTTGCTGGCCAGCATTTCGGTGCTTAAAGATAAAATTGAAAAGGCAGAGTACGAGATCTGGAAAGGGGAAAGCCTAAAAAACAAAAAAACAAGGAGTAGTGTAAATTTTAACGCCTCTTTGGTTAGTGTTGAGGGGGAGACCAGTCGACAAGAATGCGGTGGGGAGGAAGGAGGTGCCAGGGCACAAGCAAGTCTAAATAGATCGAATTTTGCCACCAGAATAGGTTCGTTAAGTCTGGAAGATAGTGAGGATGAGATGAGTACTTCATTGTTAGTTCCGAGTTCAGTGCGGCGTAGTAATCAAGCGAGTCCGAAGCTGTACAAATGGCCAATTAAATTTTCTGGGGACAGTCCAAGGGAGTCTGCTTCTGAGTTTTTGCAGCGCGTTGCTGATTTTGCCAGATCTAGACGCGTGTCTGACGTAGAGGTGCTAGAGTCACTTGCTGATGTGTTAGAGGGTTCCGCATTAAGATGGTATCGAAGAAAACGTGAACAGCTCACCAACTATAAAACCTTTATAAAAAGATTCCTGGAAGAATTCGAACCATTAAACAGCGTAGAAAAGCTAATACGGCATATTAAGGAAAGGAAGCAGAAAGAAAATGAAAGTATCGTACAATACATTTCGGTAATCGAGGATTTATTCATGCGTTTGCCTCATCCGCCCAATGAGGAAGAAAGAGTAAGAACGATTCGGCGAAATCTTTTACCGCCGTACGTACGCGCTTTAGCTCTCATGGAATTTAAGGCTGTCGAGGAGCTGGAGAGGTCTTGTCGAAAGGTTGAAGAAGGTGAAGCTCAGGCCAAGGAAAATATGGGCTTCGGTCAAACTAAGCAAGTGAATACCAACCGCTACGTGAGTGATAATTGGAGGCCTCGTGTGTATGGTGGGCCGAATAGAATGCAGAGCCCTGGTTATGACAGGAATTTCAGAGGGCAAAATTTTCAGTCACATGGGTTTCAGCGCCAGCAGCCGAGCCACAGACGTGAGTACAACGATCCGTCTCGTAGGAATACTGAAAACTATTCTCGGACAAACGTCGACAGAAACACCAACAATGTACCTAGTAATAGTCGCCAGTGGAGTGACAGGAATCAGGGGAATGAATATCGGGTCATGGATGCAAACGTGAGCAGGCGAGCACAAGTAAATGTAATATCATCGAACGCCCACCAGTCTACATCTAACGCTGCGAGTATGGAAAACACCAACGAAGCTGGGAGGCAGAGGACGGGACCAGCTTCAGAAATAAGCCGTCTTCATTCAACAAGCTAGAAAGGAACGATAAGTGCATAATCAATCCCAATGACGAGCGTCCGCACATTTTTATTGGCATATTGGGAGCAGAAGTAGTAGCGTTGTTAGACAGTGGCGCATCCATAAGCATTGTCGGAAAACAAGGAATAGAATTATTAGAAGGCCTTAATTTGAGGGCTGTTAAGGAAGACTGTCATCCAATTTTTACGGCTGATTCCACTAGACATAGCGTATCAAAAGTATTTTATATTCCGGTGAAGTTCAAAGGGGAGATAAAAATTCTGAAAGTACTGGCAATCGCGACCATAGACAAGGGCATCATCCTAGGAGTGGATTTTTGGAAGAGCTTTCGGGTCTCTGTTCAGCACCGTCTGGGTAAATGGGAAATTAATGAGGTAATGATTCAGGAAGATTTCGGTTTAAAGAGCGCTAATACTTTAACGGAGGGTCAAGTGTTGAAGCTGAATGTAAGCATGGATCGTTTCAAGAATTTGAGCAACGGAAAGCTGGGTAACACTCACCTGCTGATGCACAAAATAGACACGGGGAATGCTGATCCGATTGTACAAAGGGGCTACCAAGTATCTCCAGCCATACAAGAAAGGTATGTTAGAGAAATACAACGTATGTTGAATCTGGGGGTGATAGAACCATAGTTCAGTCCATGGTGCTCACCGGTGGTCTTAGTAAAGAAAGCAAACGGAGCCGACAGATTATGTATAGATAGTCGCAAACTTAATAAAGTGACTAAACGATCAGCATATCCTCTTCCTCGTATCCATGGTGTTTTGGCCAGACTTAATAGAACACGCTATTTATCTACCATTGACCTCAAAGATGCTTTCTGGCAAATACCCTTGACTGAAGAGTCTAAGGAAAAGACAGCGTTCTGCATACCCGGCGTGGGTCAATTTCAATTTAAGGTAATGCCTTTCGGTTTATGTAACAGTGCGGCTAGCTTGCAGCAATTAATGGATAGGCTATTCGGTTACTCGGAGGCAGTGTTCCCGTATTTAGACGATATCATTGTTGCGACAGAGACATTCGAGGAACATGTGAAAGTGCTCAATTGGGTTGCGAGTAGATTAGAAGAGGCCAAGTTGTCGGTCAATTTCGAAAAATGTCAGTTTGCGCGAACATCATTAAAGTATTTGGGGTTTATAGTTGATAGCAAGGGCTTGAGAACAGATCCGGCGAAGGTCGAGGTAATGCTAAATTTCCCTAAGCCGAAGAATTTCACGGAAATGAAGCGATTCATTGGTCTAGCATCATGGTATAGGCGCTTTGTACCTAATTTTGCTGCAATTGTAGCTCCCTTACATGACCTCACAAAAGGAAAGCTCAGCCGAAAAGTTTTAACCTGGACACCAGAAGCGGAGGAAGCTTTCGTGAATCTAAAGTCAAAGCTAGTAGAATCCCCGGTATTGTCTAACCCTGACTTCAGCAAGCCTTTCGTAGTGCAGTGTGATGCATCTAATCTTGCAATAGGAGCGGTCTTAGTCCAAAAATCCGAAGCAGGCGAAGAACAACCTATAGCTTATGCTAGCCGGAAACTCAGAGGCGCAGAACTCAACTACACCACCACCGAGAAGGAGTGTCTAAGTATAGTGTTCGCCGTAGAGAAATTTCGTGGCTATTTAGAGGGCTACAGATTCAGTGTAGTAACGGATCATGCCGCGTTGACGTGGTTATTTAGGCAACAAGACTTAGCTGGACGTTTGGCAAGATGGGTGATGAAACTACAGTCCTTTGATTTCGAGGTAACTTTCGTAAAAGGTAAAGAAAATATAGTGCCAGATGCACTTTCTAGGATTCCTGCAGTTGAGCTATTGGATTGTAATCCAGCTGGAAGCGACAAATGGTATCATGAAATGGTAGAGCTAGTACGGAGCAACTCGAGAAGAATGAGTAGGTGGAAATTGGTAGGGGATGAATTATTCCTAAAAGATGTCAAAGCAGATTTTACAGAGACACAGTGGAAGAGAGTCGTACCAGAGTCTTGCCGGCTTTCAGTGTTAAATGAGTGCCACGACCTCCCGCGATCCGGTCACCTAGGAATATTTAAGACGAGACAGAGAGTACTAGCACGGTATTATTGGCCTGGAGTTTCTAAGGATGTTGAGAAATACGTGAAGTCGTGCGAAGTCTGTCTGGCTTCTAAGAGCTCGAATCAGAAGCCCTTCGGTTTAATGGGAAAATTCCGCAGCGCAGTGAGGCCCTGGCAAATGATAGCATTAGATCTGATGGGACCATTTCCGAGATCAACAAAAGGAAACACCTATCTGCTAGTGGTATGTGACTGGTTCACGAAATACGTATGCATATTCCCCTTACGAGATGCTACCGCCAAGAAGGTAACTCAGGTCGTGGAGGAACGGGTTTTCCTTGAATATGGGGTACCGGAAGTAATTATTACCGATAACGGCAAGCAGTTCGATTGCAATCTATTTAGGAGGTTATTAGAAGAATACGACATCAGTAAGTTTTGGCTGAATTGCCGATACCACCCCCAGAGCAACTTTACTGAGCGGTGGAACAAGGTGATCGGTGCTGCATTAAGGTCCTATGTCAAAGACAACCATAAGTCATGGGATCAACAAGTTACAAAAATTTGCGTTGCGTTGCGAACGGCCGTCAATGAGGTTACAGGGTACAGTCCATTCTACCTTAACTTTGGTAGGGAATATCTAGGCTTTGGATCAGATCATAAATTGTGTAGCGATGTCAATGATGCGAATGATGCGAATGCTTTTGAGGTGCGAGACCGGCTACTCAACAGATTGCAAGACGTGTATGTAGATATTTATGGACGGATTGAGAAAGCCTACAATCGAAACAAGAAACATTTTGATAGAAGAGTTTATAGTAAGGAATTCAACGTGGGCGATGAAGTCTTTAAGCGTAATTACATCTTATCGGACGCAAGTAAGCAATTCTCCGCAAAACTTGCTCCTAAATTTATTAAATGTGTGGTATGCGATAAAAGATCAAGGCTGGTCTACAGGTTGAGGGACACCGGGGGCACAGATCTCGGATGGTGGCATGTTCGAGACTTAAAGCCGAGCAATGTCAATTGAGTGAGTCTAGTTAGGGTTAGAGGAAAATCTTGAGTTCAGTGTTATAGGCCCAACCACATAAGGTTACGGATTATCGTAGAATCCATAGAAAATAAAGTACAAAGGAATTGAGTATAAGATGTTCGGGTCAGTCACGCGTGTAGGAAATAATAACAAGGGTTTCAGTCATTTGGACTGCCTTTCTTGATGTTGAGATTGCTAGGAGAGTGCGTAACCCCAGTTGAGTTGAGAGACTAAACGATGTATAGCTCGCGAGAAGTCTTGTTAAGCGTAAAAAAAAAAAAAAGGAAAAAGAATGATTGTTTTACCATTAATTATATGGAAACACAGTCAATAAGACAAAGGCTTAACAGTTTTAGCACTATAGGTGCTCACTAAGAACCTAAGATGGATGGTAATAAAGGATTGGTGGTAATTTAACAGTTTACTGTTCATTGCTCAAAGCAGTAGTATAGAGATGTAAGGGTATGGGTCAGCTGAATTCTTCATAACCGACTAGGCAAGGTGGAGTAGATGAAAGTTTCATTATAGTGAATGAAACTTTAGCGAGGTGAAGGGGGAATGTAACAGACGGTGTCGTTCCATATTGAAAACAAATCCTGAAATGAAACAAATTTAGCATCATGCAAGTAAAATTACAAAAAAAAAGGAAAAAATGAACGAATAAGGATAGCAGTAATAGATAGTTGCCAAGCAAGGTCCACATGCGCAGGGAGATCTAGGAAGCCAGTTTGTTGCTAACACTCCCGAAAATCCCCATGCTCACATAGGTACATGCTATAAATAAGTAGCAATGTTTTCCAGTCAATCAAGAAATGAATGTGTACAGACAATAATTAGTTACATCTCGAGTTAAGGCGTCCTAGAAATTGGTCAACTATTAATTTAATAATTATTATTTATTGGATAAAATTAAAGGTATCAAACATGAAATTTGCCACTTCAAGCATCCTTTTGCGGGTAAATGTATGATACACAGAATATCTCCAACGTAAATAGAATAATCCACATAAGATGATGGGCACTGAATTAAAAGATAAAAAACGACGTTCGTGGCTTGGTTCACTAACACCGTATCGAATAATTACAGACTTGAACTAACTTGCAACTAAAATGTAATATTTAAACACATTTCCGAATTAGTATAAATAAAGTATGACTGACAGAATATAATTGTCAGAAAGCAATGTTAGCCAAATGCCAGATGTAATTATGTAATTGATTTAAGAACTTCTGTAGTAGTAGATTAATACATTAAGGTGAACATAGGCGTAGTTGAAGAATTGTTAAGTAAGTAAGGTAGACAGACAAAGTAGCGCTTGTTTGTAAGAAATTTATGAATTTATAAAAATGAACTCTCACAATTGTAGTGTATGGATAGTTGTTTCATCAGTGTTAAAAGTAGCAGAGCCGTAGTTGTTGTATTGAGTGATGAAGTAGCATTAAGAAGTAAGTAGGGAGGTTTCACTATTAGGTGACGGAAGATGGCCAGTGTGTGCGCAGCCTAAGGTGGAGTGAAGTTGATTATAACCGAGTGGTCGAAGTCGACTTAAAGTTCGAAAAAAGAAGAAGCGCCAAGCACCAAGATTTCCGGGACACATTGTTACTTTTTGTCAAGCAGCACAGGTTTGAGAGAAGCTGATTTGAAAAGTGTTCCAAAGTTAAGTGGTAATTAAGCAAAGGAGAGCGAGCTAAGAAAGTATTCAAAGTGATCTTGCTTCTGCCGTGTGGAATAGGTGAATTGGACAAGATTGAAGTTTATTGACGAAATTTAAAGAGCATAGACGGCAAGCAGTCGCAGTAAAGGTTAATTAGGAAGCAATTTTAATTTCCAACCTATCTAACCACTATAGAAAAAAAGTAAAAAGAATACAAATTTCGACTCGTTCTATAGCTTGGTATTAAATTGTATTTTTTTCTTTGGTTAAACAACAATAGCTTGGTAGGTTCTTGGAGAGTACGGAAAAGACGGAAGTCCCCATCACCACAGGGAAGGCACGCAAAATAGCCGTAGTTGGTCCAGAACTAATCGCCACACAAAGGAGTTCCGAAGAATTGTTTGAAGGCCTGCATTGGATCCTGATTGAATGGCAAACATATAGGGCAGTCGAACTAATTAAAATGGCCGTGGTTCCAGCATCAATCGTCACACACATTGGCTAACAGGAAATTGTGAGATAGCGGTATTAGAGATAAGGTAGCCTTACTAATAACAGGTTTGAAATTTTGTTGTTTTTTATATATGCTCTAGATATTACATATTAGCTAGTTTATTCTAAATTTCGTAGTTATAATATATATGTACAATTACTTGATTAAAATGAATTTCGGAATAATCTAGGCAGATTTTAATTCAAGCATTGTTCCTCAGTAAAAGAAACAAATAAAGAACGCTATAACTAAGCACTAACGCATCGACGGATAATTGGTGCAAGATAAAGTGTGTTTCAGGGAAGAAGTACTCCGAAGGCACATCGAAGGAAAACTATCATCCCACAGCCGTGAACCTGTTGAAAAATTATCAAAGATAATACTACATTGGATTTGGTGAGTTCAACTCTTCATACCGCAAGTTCTTGAATCTGGATTAATTTGGAGAAGAATTCAACGGTTTCTTGGTTCACAACTCTAACAAATTCATTTTCTGGATAAACTATGAAGATAGAAGTTTTTATTATTATACATGCGTAAGTCAAAATATTGATATTTTTCCATATTTTCCTATATATGTATATATATTCCTTGTTTTCTTAAATTCCTATATGAGTAAACGACTAACAAGTAGAAGCCCTAATCCAAGAAAATTTCATAATAGAATAAGAGACAGTGTATCAAATTTAATTAAACGTGCAAGTGCAAGTGAAGAAAATTTAACTACAATAGATAATAGGTCGGCATCAAGCTCAAATAGCGAAAACTTAACTGCAATTACACATAATCCGTCAGAATTAAATTCAAATAGTGAAATCATTAGTGAAATAGATTTAAACGAAGTTAATTCAAGGGAATTAGGAATTTTAACTATGGAACAACAGCAACAACAACCACAAAACCCTCCACCCGTAGATTTAACCTGTACCGCGACACAAGTTTTCAATTCTCTTAGGATTCCGGATGCAATCAAAGATTTACCAAAATTTGATGGCAATCCGCGACTCCTTCACGATTTTATTAAAAACGTCGAACAAATTTTATCTTTATTAAGAGTGATCGATGGCACAACCTATGCAAAAATCCTAGTGAGGGCAATCAGAAATAAAATAGAAGGGCAGGCCAATGAAGTGCTTAACATGTACGGCACACCATTGGTTTGGGATCAATTAAAAGATAATCTCATACTTCATTATTCCGATAAGAGAAACGAAACCTCTCTTATCAGAGATTTGCATTCCCTTAAACAACATAGTAAGACAATAGAAAAATTTTATAGTGAAATAGTGGAAATACAAGCAGCATTATTTAATCACATTCAAATTCACGAAAAAGATGATAGTGTAGTGAAAGCGAAAAAAGATATGCACACAGAAATGTGTCTAAATGTTTTCCTATCAGGACTAAGGGAACCTTTAGGTTCAACCATTCGAGCTATGCGTCCAGAATCTTTACCCAACGCATTCTCATACTGCATCCAGGAACAAAATATTTTCTATACAAAATCAGAACCATCAATAAATCTTATTAAAAGTAGACCTAATGGACAAGTTCGTACCCAAAGTTTCCAACAACGCACAAATTACCATCCACTACCTCAGAGAACTCTTCAACCTTTCCAACCATTCCAATCTTTTCGACCTAATTCAGTGCCTCAACAACAACTTCAGAGGCCCTTAAACAATCAGCCGTTTAATCAACAATCAAGGCCTTTCGCCCCTAATCCTTTTTATAGACAAAATTTACCTAAACCGGAACCAATGGAGGTCGGTTCAGGCAATTCCCGCTTCAGACGACCAACTCTCAATCATCCGCCACAACCAAATAGGAATTTTTCCGCCCCACATAATCAGAGACCCCGATTCACTAGTGAAGAGCTTTTCAACACCTATGAACAAGATCTACCATCAAGTGGAAACTATAATGAATACGCAAGCGACTACTTCTACACTAATCTAGACAGATATTATGATAACTACTCTGATAATGATCAAAATCAACAGACTAATCATATGCTAACAGACGCGACGGAACAAAATGAAGAACCTAACACATCCGACGAAAATTTTCTTGCAATAGCCTCAGCCGACCCATCAGTTACATAGACTTAAATAAATACGGAAACACCCTTCCCTATATAAATATTTCCACCCCATATGGGCATACTTTGAAATTCCTAATCGACACAGGTTCTTCCTCTTCTTTCATAGACCCAGATTACGTAAAACCAGAAGACGTCGTGTATTGCAAACCAATTACGATAGTAACTGCTCTCAATAAACATAATATAGACAAACAAGTTATTCTTCCAAATTTTATTGAATTCAATCAAATAGGTAAAAGTAGATTTCTCATTTTTAAATTTCATGACTACTTCGACGGACTATTAGGACTAGACATATTAACTAGCCTTGGTGCTAAAGTCGACCTAGCAAATCGAAAATTAATTACAAACAACGCTTTAATTGATCTTAATCTAAAACCTAACTTTATGTCAGAAAAATATACCATTCCCGCTAAGACAAAAGTTGTAGTGAAATTGCCAGTAGATGTGCAGAGTGGCGATATATTTACTAAAGCTATTGTAGTCGCACCTAAATTTTACATACCTGAAGGAATCTACCGCTCTGAAAATTGGTACAGCCTTATGGAGATCGTAAACAACACAGAATACGACCAAACTCTCTCTTTAAAGCAACCCCTAAAAGTCAACATATTTCCCCAAAACGAAGTCTCAGAAATCAGTCTATTTAATTTAACCTGTGAAATAGACTCCAATATAACCCCTAACGACATCAAAAATTTAATCCGAACCTCTCATTTAAATAATGAGGAGAGAAGAGAATTGTTTAAAGTATGTACACAATTTGAAGATATTTTCTATAAAGAAGGACAAACCCTCACTTTTACCAACCAGATTAAACATTCCATAACAACCACTGATGATACACCAATTTACACTAAATCTTATCGCTATCCATACGTCCATAAAGAGGAAGTCAGAAGACAGATTAACGATATGCTAACACAGGGGATAATTCAAAACAGCTACTCGCCATGGAGTTCACCAGTTTGGGTAGTTCCTAAGAAAGTAGATGCCAGCGGAAAACAAAAAATGGAGGCTGGTGATAGACTACCGCAAACTTAATGAAAAAACCATCAGCGACAAGTATCCCATACCCAATATAAATGAAATTCTCGATAAATTAGGCAAGTGTCTATACTTTTCAACATTGGACCTTGCCAGCGGTTTTCATCAAATAGAAATGGACCCTAAAGATATCCCGAAGACAGCTTTCACAGTCGAAGGAGGACATTATGAGTACGTTCGAATGCCATTCGGACTAAAAAATGCTCCCGCGACTTTCCAGCGTGTCATGGATAATGTTCTACGAGACCTTATTGGTAAAATCTGTCTCGTATATCTAGATGATATTATCATCTTCTCAACTTCTCTTCAAGAGCACTGCGAAAATCTGAGAAAAGTGTTCAACAGGTTAAAGGGAACGAATTTGAAAATTCAGTTGGACAAATCAGAGTTCTTCCGAAGAGAAATCGGATTTTTAGGTCATATTATAACTCCTGATGGTGTTAAGCCTAACCCGGATAAAATCAATGCAATAAAGAAATTTCCTATTCCCCGAACCCCCAAACAAATTAAATCTTTCCTAGGACTTCTGGGGTATTACAGGAAATTCATCAAAGACTTTGCAAAGATAACAAAACCGTTAACCGCATGCCTGAAAAAAGGTAAGAAAATCGAGCTTAACGACCAATATATCAAAGCCTTTGAGACTTGTAAAGACCTTCTCATCAACGATCCCATTCTCCAACACCCGGATTTCTCAAAACCATTTATCCTGACTACAGACGCTAGCAATTACGCAATTGGGGCAGTACTCTCACAGGGTACCATTGGCAACGACAAGCCTACATGCTATGCTAGTCGAACATTAACATCATCCGAAATTAACTATTCCACGATAGAAAAAGAATTGTTAGCCATAGTCTGGGCCACCAAGTATTTCAGGCCATATTTGTTCGGGAACCGATTTACAATAGTCACAGATCATAAACCACTTACGTGGTTAATGAGTCTAAAAGAGCCTAACTCTAAACTGGTAAGATGGCGTTTGAAACTGGAAGAATTCGATTATAACATCGTGTATAAAAAAGGTAACCAAAATAGTAATGCTGACGCTTTAAGTCGCATCAAACCAGACACGTACGAATCAATTGAAATAAATGTTAATGACACTAGATCAGAGATATCTACTCCGAGCATGAACATTTCAACCATACATTCCGCCGAAGAAAATCTAAACGACGGAATTCCAATTTCAGAGAGGCCTTTAAATGAATTCAATATACAATTAATTCTCGAAAAATCAAATAAGGAACCTCCAAACTCATTACAATCTCCCTTCAAAAATAAACAAAGACGCATAATTAGATCTTCAGATTTCTCCGAAGAAAATGTTGTAGGAATTTTTAAAAGATTTCTTCCTCCTAATAAGTTAACGGCAATATTGACGGACGACAATACATTTAAAGTAGTACAAGAGGTTTATTCTAAATTTTTCTCAGGGAGTAAGAATTTTAAACTAATCCGATGCACTGAATTATTACGAGACGTCACTGATAATGACGAACAAGATCAAATCATAAATTCATATCACATCAAGAGTAACCATAGAGGCATAAACGAAACATTCTTACACATAAAAAGAGAAGTCTATTTCCCATTTATGAAAGGGAAAATTACCGAAACAATCAACAACTGCGAAACTTGTCAATTAATGAAATACGATAGAAGTCCACCCAAATTAAAATTTGAAATCCCCGAATTCCCTAACAAACCCCTCGACATCTTACATATAGATATTTACACCATAAATAATAACCAAATGCTAACTATCATAGATAAATTCTCTAAATTCGCCGCAGCATACACAGTGCCTGCTAGAAATAGCTTGACAATGATAAAATCATTGAAAAATTTCATTAGCCTTCATGGCATTCCCAAGAAAATCGTGTGCGATCAAGGAGCAGAATTTACCTCTAATATATTTAGAGACTTCTGTAAGCAGTACGATATTAACTTACATATAACGTCATTTCAACAGACGAGTAGTAACGCTCCTGTAGAGCGTATGCACTCCACATTGACCGAAATCTATCGAATAATTTATAATCGAATGAAAAATAAAGACCACGACGAAATACTAGATGAAACAATAACAACGTACAATAACGCTATTCACTCTTCAACTAAATTCACTCCATTCGAACTGTTTTACGGAAGAATCCATAATCTAGATAAAAAACTGAAATACAACAATGAACATGAATACCTTAAGAAACTAAACGAGTTTCAAGACAAACTTTATCCCTTGATAAGAAAACAGTTAGAAAAAAATACTACCAAAAGATTAGAAAAACTAAATAGGAATAGAAGAGTGCCGGACAAGTTAGAATTAGGTAAATCAGTTTATAGAAAAGAATGTAGGCGCAATAAGTTGACTAAAAGATTCACAAAACATAAAGTAACACAAGACAAGAAAATCTCAATACTAACCGACAGAAATAAAAAAGTACATAAGGGAAAATTAAAAATTAAACATAAATTTCAGGATAATAATCGCACAAGGTCAAAAACTAGAAATACAGGACTTGACGAAACACAAAATACTGACGATGAGACTAGGAACCGCGAGAACTACGCAGGGATACAACAACCTACTACATATAGTGAGACTAACGACTTACGAACAGACGATAGACAAGATAGCGAACTCACTCGCAACGCTTAACGACTTTGATGAGCTTCGAGAATCATTCAATGTAACAAACATTAAACTATTTGATTTGAAACATAAATTAAATACCCTAAAACCAAATATTAGAAGTAGAAGAGGGATTATAAATGGATTGGGAACGGTAATTAAGAGCATCACGGGAAATATGGATGCAGAAGATGCGCATCGAATAAATAAGGAAATTGAAAACTTGCTGTCAGATCAAATCAAAATAAAAAATAGAATTAATCAAGAGACAATGTTAAATAATCAAATGCTAGAACGTTTTAAAAATCTTACAACCCATATCAACAACCAACAAGATTCCATAGTTAAATATTTAAAGCACTACCAAGAGCACTTAAGTAATAGCATTGGAAATAACAGAGATACATTTGCACATGCACAATACCTTAACCTAATCAATTATAATATCGATCTACTAAATAATCACTTAACAAATATAGCCGAAGCCATTACACTTGCCCGTCTAAATATAATATCTAAACAAATATTAAGTCCCAATGAAATTACAGAAATCTATAATATTATGAAAAACCAATCAGTCAAAATTAGATCAGACGAACACATTTATGAACTTTTGGGATTACAGGCTTACTACAATGACACGAATATAATTTTTAACGTCCAAATACCAATACTAACCGAAGAAAATTATTCCATGGTCCATATAATTCCCTTACCAATAAATAATACAAAAACAATTCCTGTCAGGCCCTACCTAATCCACAATCCTAAAAAAATTCAATATTTTAACGAAGCATGTCCCAGAGTTGAAGAAGTATTCTACTGCAAGGAATCAACACACCAGGAGTCAGTCGACAATTCCAAGTGTATAGGACGCATAATGCAGAACCTACCAGCAGAGTGTACTCTGATCGAAGGAGCGGGAACATCGGAAATAATACAACCAGAACCCAACTATATTCTCTTAACTAGCATCCCTGAAACATCTATAAAGACTACCTGCGAGATTAACAACTTGCTTGTCAAAGGAACTCAGCTGATCCACTTCGAGAACTGCTCAGTGCAGATAAATGGCATCAATTATCTTGGTCGCATTAACACCTACTGGGACGATATCTACATCTACCATATGATCCCTAATCATATCAACTATTCATCTACCATCGAAGACCTTAGACTGGAAAAACTTAAATTCTACCATGCGGATAGCAAGAAGGCGATCCAACTCCTCGAGTGGGAAACCCAAGTAAAAGATGACTTCACCTTAGGAACCCTAGCGGGTACAAGCTTCCTCATATTGGCAATTCTCATCTACATAACCTATAAACATATAGCCACAAGAAGGGATAATCGTATACATCTCAACAAAGGACCAACAATAGGAAATCCGTCATTAGATACAGACCCTACAGGAAGCACCCCGAAACTTCAGCTATTCTGGCCATCACTTCATACTTAGGGGGGAGGAGTTACGTACCCTCACAATATACACAAACAGGCAGCAAACTCTCCACGTGCCCCTATATCATCATACATGCATTTTAACCCCATCAGCATTATATTCAACCCATAAAGTAAAGTCAATTACCTTAAAATAATATGTAACTTGCGTAATTTCCTTTATTATTCTTAACTTTGCTATTTTACCAGTTCCCACAATTTTTGCTCTTCAGCAGTTTGTAAAAGAGTAATACGATAATAAAAAAGAAGGTCAAGAAGGCAGTATGTAAGAAAATTGATTAAGTGAGTTAGTTAATTTTTAACCGTAAACGAGAATAGAAGAAAAGTAATTCATTAATAAAAGTTTATTAAAATTAATAATCTTGTTTTTTTTTATCATTTGGCTTATCATATAATTTAACTCGCGCGCGGAGTGAAGCGGGAATTTTAAAGTCGAATATCTCGGAAACTGTAACTTTCCGACAAATTTCGTTTTCATATTTGTGATTTGTGAGTGAAAAGGAACTAGTGTGCAAAGTTTAAAGAAAATCGGTGCGTTTTCAGGGATATATATTTGTTCCGCCTATTCTCCCAATACCCCCCCCCCCTTTGGAGTTCAAATTCTGAAATATATTTTTTTAGAAGCCTATTCTCCCAATACCCCCCCCCTTGGGAGTTCAAAATCTAAAACTGATTTTTTTTGAAGCCTATTCTCCCAATACCCCCCCCCCTTGGGAGTTCAAAATCTAAAACTAATTTTTTTAGAAGCCTATTCTCCCAATACCCCCCCTTGGAAGTTCAAAATCTAAAACTCATTTTTTTAGAAGCCTATTCTCCCAATACCCCCCCTTGGGAGTTCAAAATCTAAAACTAATTTGTTTAGAAGCCTATTCTCCCAATACCCCCCCCCCCTTGGGAGTTCAAAATCTAAAACTAATTTTTTTAGAAGCCTAGGCTTAAATATACATCCCTGAAAACTCACCGATTTTCTTTAAACTTTGCACACTAGTTCCTTTTCACACACAAATCACAAATATGAAAACGAAATTTGTCGGAAAGTTATAGTTTCCGAGATATTCGACTTTAAAATTCCCGATATTTGTACTACACTTCACAACACAATTTGACATTCTCACAATTATTAACTCTTCTTCTTCTTTTTAGTAACAAGTATACAAGTAGTGTAAACATTCCTTCCGAACATTCGGGTTACCAGCAATGCTTTTTGTTTATTCATTACAAATATTTAGTTAGAATGGAATAGAAAAAATTTATTAAAGAAACACACACACACACGCGCACAGGCAGGCTGGCAGTGGCACACACAAACACACGCGCGCGGAGCGAAGCGGGAATTTTAAAGTCGAATATCTCGGAAACTATAACTTTCCGACAAATTTCGTTTTCATATTTGTGATTTGTGAGTGAAAAGGAACTAGTGTGCAAAGTTTAAAGAAAATCGGTGAGTTTTCAGGGATGTATATTTGTTCCGCCTATTCTCCCAATACCCCCCCCCCTTTGGAGTTCAAATTCTGAAATATATTTTTTTAGAAGCCTATTCTCCCAATACCCCCCCCCCTTGGGAGTTCAAAATCTAAAACTAATTTTTTTAGAAGCCTATTCTCCCAATACCCCCCCTTGGGAGTTCAAAATCTAAAACTCATTTTTTTAGAAGCCTATTCTCCCAATACCCCCCCCCCCTTGGGAGTTCAAAATCTAAAACTAATTTTTTTAGAAGCCTATTCTCCCAATACCCCCCCCCCCTTTGGAGTTCAAATTCTGAAATATATTTTTTTAGAAGCCTATTCTCCCAATACCCCCCCCCCTTGGAGTTCAAAATGTTAAACATATTTTTTTACAAGCCTAGTCTCCCAATACCCCCCGCCCTTGGGAGTTCAAAATCTAAAACTAATTTTTTTAGAAGCCTATTCTCCCAATACCCCCCCCCCCCTTGGGGGTTCAAAATCTAAAACTCATTTTTTTAGAAGCCTATTCTCCCAATACCCCCCCCCCCCTTGGGAGTTCAAAATATAAAACTAATTTTTTTAGAAGCCTATTCTCCCAATACCCCCCCCCTTGGGAGTTCAAAATCTAAAACTAATTTTTTTAGAAGCCTATTCTCCCAATACCCCCCCCCCCTTGGGAGTTCAAAATCTAAAACTCATTTTTTTAGAAGCCTATTCTCCCAATACCCCCCCCCTTGGGAGTTCAAAATCTAAAACTAATTTTTTTAGAAGCCTATTCTCCCAATACCCCCCACCCTTGGGAGTTCAAAATCTAACACTAATTTTTTTAGAAGCCTATTCTCCCAATACCCCCCCCCCCTTGGGAGTTCAAAATCTAAAACTAATTTGTTTAGAAGCCTATTCTCCCAATACCCCCCCCCTTGGGAGTTCAAAATCTAAAACTAATTTTTTTAGAAGCCTACGCTTAATTATACATCCCTGAAAACTCACCGATTTTCTTTAAACTTTGCACACTAGTTCCTTTTCACTCACAAATCACAAATATGAAAACGAAATTTGTCGGAAAGTTATAGTTTCCGAGATATTCGACTTTAAAATTCCCGATATTTGTACTACACTTCACAACACAATTTGACATTCTCACAATTATTAACTCTTCTTCTTCTTTTTAGTAACAAGTATACAAGTAGTGTAAACATTCCTTCCGAACATTCGGGTTACCAGCAATGCTTTTTGTTTATTCATTACAAATATTTAGTTAGAATGGAATAGAAAAAATTTATTAAAGAAACACACACACACACGCGCACAGGCAGGCTGGCAGTGGCACACACAAACACACGCGCGCGGAGCGAAGCGGGAATTTTAAAGTCGAATATCTCGGAAACTATAACTTTCCGACAAATTTCGTTTTCATATTTGTGATTTGTGAGTGAAAAGGAACTAGTGTGCAAAGTTTAAAGAAAATCGGTGAGTTTTCAGGGATGTATATTTGTTCCGCCTATTCTCCCAATACCCCCCCCCCTTTGGAGTTCAAATTCTGAAATATATTTTTTTAGAAGCCTATTCTCCCAATACCCCCCCCCCTTGGGAGTTCAAAATCTAAAACTAATTTTTTTAGAAGCCTATTCTCCCAATACCCCCCCTTGGGAGTTCAAAATCTAAAACTCATTTTTTTAGAAGCCTATTCTCCCAATACCCCCCCCCCTTTGGAGTTCAAAATCTAAAACTAATTTTTTTAGAAGCCTATTCTCCCAATACCCCCCCCCCCTTTGGAGTTCAAATTCTGAAATATATTTTTTTAGAAGCCTATTCTCCCAATACCCCCCCCCCCTTGGAGTTCAAAATGTTAAACATATTTTTTTACAAGCCTAGTCTCCCAATACCCCCCGCCCTTGGGAGTTCAAAATCTAAAACTAATTTTTTTAGAAGCCTATTCTCCCAATACCCCCCCCCCTTGGGAGTTCAAAATCTAAAACTCATTTTTTTAGAAGCCTATTCTCCCAATACCCCCCCCCCTTGGGAGTTCAAAATATAAAACTAATTTTTTTAGAAGCCTATTCTCCCAATACCCCCCCCCCCCCTTGGGAGTTCAAAATCTAAAACTAATTTTTTTAGAAGCCTATTCTCCCAATACCCCCCCCCCCTTGGGAGTTCTAAATCTAAAACTCATTTTTTTAGAAGCCTATTCTCCCAATACCCCCCCCCCCTTGGGAGTTCAAAATCTAAAACTAATTTTTTTAGAAGCCTATTCTCCCAATACCCCCCACCCTTGGGAGTTCAAAATCTAACACTAATTTTTTTAGAAGCCTATTCTCCCAATACCCCCCCCCCCTTGGGAGTTCAAAATCTAAAACTAATTTGTTTAGAAGCCTATTCTCCCAATACCCCCCCCCCTTGGGAGTTCAAAATCTAAAACTAATTTTTTTAGAAGCCTAGGCTTAATTATACATCCCTGAAAACTCACCGATTTTCTTTAAACTTTGCACACTAGTTCCTTTTCACTCACAAATCACAAATATGAAAACGAAATTTGTCGGAAAGTTATAGTTTCCGAGATATTCGACTTTAAAATTCCCGATATTTGTACTACACTTCACAACACAATTTGACATTCTCACAATTATTAACTCTTCTTCTTCTTTTTAGTAACAAGTATACAAGTAGTGTAAACATTCCTTCCGAACATTCGGGTTACCAGCAATGCTTTTTGTTTATTCATTACAAATATTTAGTTAGAATGGAATAGAAAAAATTTATTAAAGAAACACACACACACACGCGCACAGGCAGGCTGGCAGTGGCACACACAAACACACGCGCGCGGAGCGAAGCGGGAATTTTAAAGTCGAATATCTCGGAAACTATAACTTTCCGACAAATTTCGTTTTCATATTTGTGATTTGTGAGTGAAAAGGAACTAGTGTGCAAAGTTTAAAGAAAATCGGTGAGTTTTCAGGGATGTATATTTGTTCCGCCTATTCTCCCAATACCCCCCCCCCTTTGGAGTTCAAATTCTGAAATATATTTTTTTAGAAGCCTATTCTCCCAATACCCCCCCCCCTTGGGAGTTCAAAATCTAAAACTAATTTTTTTAGAAGCCTATTCTCCCAATACCCCCCCTTGGGAGTTCAAAATCTAAAACTCATTTTTTTAGAAGCCTATTCTCCCAATACCCCCCCCCTTTGGAGTTCAAAATCTAAAACTAATTTTTTTAGAAGCCTATTCTCCCAATACCCCCCCCCCCTTTGGAGTTCAAATTCTGAAACATATTTTTTTAGAAGCCTATTCTCCCAATACCCCCCCTTTGGAGTTCAAAATCTTAAAAATATTTTTTTACAAGCCTATTCTCCCAATACCCCCCCCCCCCTTTGGAGTTCAAATTCTGAAATATATTTTTTTAGAAGCCTATTCGGCTTAAATATACATCCCTGAAAACTTACCGATTTTCTTTAAACTTTGCACACTAGTTCCTTTTCACTCACAAATCACAAATATGAAAACGAAATTTGTCGGAAAGTTATAGTTTCCGAGATATTCGACTTTAAAATTCCCGATATTTGTACTACACTTCACAACACAATTTGACATTCTCACAATTATTAACTCTTCTTCTTCTTTTTAGTAACAAGTATACAAGTAGTGTAAACATTCCTTCCGAACATTCGGGTTACCAGCAATGCTTTTTGTTTATTCATTACAAATATTTAGTTAGAATGGAATAGAAAAAATTTATTAAAGAAACACACACACACACGCGCACAGGCAGGCTGGCAGTGGCACACACAAACACACGCGCGCGGAGCGAAGCGGGAATTTTAAAGTCGAATATCTCGGAAACTATAACTTTCCGACAAATTTCGTTTTCATATTTGTGATTTGTGAGTGAAAAGGAACTAGTGTGCAAAGTTTAAAGAAAATCGGTGAGTTTTCAGGGATGTATATTTGTTCCGCCTATTCTCCCAATACCCCCCCCCCTTTGGAGTTCAAATTCTGAAATATATTTTTTTAGAAGCCTATTCTCCCAATACCCCCCCTTGGGAGTTCAAAATCTAAAACTCATTTTTTTAGAAGCCTATTCTCCCAATACCCCCCCCCCCCCTTTGGAGTTCAAAATCTAAAACTAATTTTTTTAGAAGCCTATTCTCCCAATACCCCCCCCCCCTTTGGAGTTCAAATTCTGAAATATATTTTTTTAGAAGCCTATTCTCCCAATACCCCCCCCCCCCTTGGAGTTCAAAATGTTAAACATATTTTTTTACAAGCCTAGTCTCCCAATACCCCCCGCCCTTGGGAGTTCAAAATCTAAAACTAATTTTTTTAGAAGCCTATTCTCCCAATACCCCCCCCCCCCTTGGGAGTTCAAAATCTAAAACTCATTTTTTTAGAAGCCTATTCTCCCAATACCCCCCCCCTTGGGAGTTCAAAATATAAAACTAATTTTTTTAGAAGCCTATTCTCCCAATACCCCCCCCCCTTGGGAGTTCAAAATCTAAAACTCATTTTTTTAGAAGCCTATTCTCCCAATACCCCCCCCCCCTTGGGAGTTCAAAATCTAAAACTAATTTTTTTAGAAGCCTATTCTCCCAATACCCCCCACCCTTGGGAGTTCAAAATCTAACACTAATTTTTTTAGAAGCCTATTCTCCCAATACCCCCCCCCCTTGGGAGTTCAAAATCTAAAACTAATTTGTTTAGAAGCCTATTCTCCCAATACCCCCCCCCCTTGGGAGTTCAAAATCTAAAACTAATTTTTTTAGAAGCCTAGGCTTAATTATACATCCCTGAAAACTCACCGATTTGCTTTAAACTTTGCACACTAGTTCCTTTTCACTCACAAATCACAAATATGAAAACGAAATTTGTCGGAAAGTTATAGTTTCCGAGATATTCGACTTTAAAATTCCCGATATTTGTACTACACTTCACAACACAATTTGACATTCTCACAATTATTAACTCTTCTTCTTCTTTTTAGTAACAAGTATACAAGTAGTGTAAACATTCCTTCCGAACATTCGGGTTACCAGCAATGCTTTTTGTTTATTCATTACAAATATTTAGTTAGAATGGAATAGAAAAAATTTATTAAAGAAACACACACACACACGCGCACAGGCAGGCTGGCAGGGGCACACACAAACACACGCGCGCGGAGCGAAGCGGGAATTTTAAAGTCGAATATCTCGGAAACTATAACTTTCCGACAAATTTCGTTTTCATATTTGTGATTTGTGAGTGAAAAGGAACTAGTGTGCAAAGTTTAAAGAAAATCGGTGAGTTTTCAGGGATGTATATTTGTTCCGCCTATTCTCCCAATACCCCCCCCCCTTTGGAGTTCAAATTCTGAAATATATTTTTTTAGAAGCCTATTCTCCAAATACCCCCCCCCCTTGGGAGTTCAAAATCTAAAACTAATTTTTTTAGAAGCCTATTCTCCCAATACCCCCCCCTTGGGAGTTCAAAATCTAAAACTCATTTTTTTAGAAGCCTATTCTCCCAATACCCCCCCCCCCCCTTGGGAGTTCAAAATCTAAAACTAATTTTTTTAGAAGCCTATTCTCCCAATACCCCCCCCCCCCTTTGGAGTTCAAATTCTGAAATATATTTTTTTAGAAGCCTATTCTCCCAATACCCCCCCCCCCTTGGAGTTCAAAATGTTAAACATATTTTTTTACAAGCCTAGTCTCCCAATACCCCCCGCCCTTGGGAGTTCAAAATCTAAAACTAATTTTTTTAGAAGCTTATTCTCCCAATACCCCCCCCCCCTTGGGAGTTCAAAATCTAAAACTCATTTTTTTAGAAGCCTATTCTCCCAATACCCCCCCCCTTGGGAGTTCAAAATATAAAACTAATTTTTTTAGAAGCCTATTCTCCCAATACCCCCCCCTTGGGAGTTCAAAATCTAAAACTAATTTTTTTAGAAGCCTATTCTCCCAATACCCCCCCCCCTTGGGAGTTCAAAATCTAAAACTCATTTTTTTAGAAGCCTATTCTCCCAATACCCCCCCCCCTTGGGAGTTCAAAATCTAAAACTAATTTTTTTAGATGCCTATTCTCCCAATACCCCCCCCCCTCGGGAGTTCAAAATCTAAAACTAATTTTTTTAGAAGCCTATTCTCCCAATACCCCCCCCCCCCTTGGGAGTTCAAAATCTAAAACTAATTTGTTTAGAAGCCTATTCTCCCAATACCCCCCCCCCTTGGGAGTTCAAAATCTAAAACTAATTTTTTTAGAAGCCTAGGCTTAATTATACATCCCTGAAAACTCACCGATTTTCTTTAAACTTTGCACACTAGTTCCTTTTCACTCACAAATCACAAATATGAAAACGAAATTTGTCGGAAAGTTATAGTTTCCGAGATATTCGACTTTAAAATTCCCGATATTTGTACTACACTTCACAACACAATTTGACATTCTCACAATTATTAACTCTTCTTCTTCTTTTTAGTAACAAGTATACAAGTAGTGTAAACATTCCTTCCGAAAATTCGGGTTACCAGCAATGCTTTTTGTTTATTCATTACAAATATTTAGTTAGAATGGAATAGAAAAAATTTATTAAAGAAACACACACACACACGCGCACAGGCAGGCTGGCAGGGGCACACACAAACACACGCGCGCGGAGCGAAGCGGGAATTTTAAAGTCGAATATCTCGGAAACTATAACTTTCCGACAAATTTCCTTTTCATATTTGTGATTTGTGAGTGAAAAGGAACTAGTGTGTAAAGTTTATAGAAAATCGGTGAGTTTTCAGGGATGTATATTTGTTCCGCCTATTCTCCCAATACCCCCCCCCCCCTTTGGAGTTCAAATTCTGAAATATATTTTTTTAGAAGCCTATTCTCCCAATACCCCCCCCCCTTGGGAGTTCAAAATCTAAAACTAATTTTTTTAGAAGCCTATTCTCCCAATACCCCCCCTTGGGAGTTCAAAATCTAAAACTAATTTTTTAGAAGCCTATTCTCCCAATACCCCCCCCCTTGGGAGTTCAAAATCTAAAACTAATTTTTTTAGAAGCCTATACTCCCAATACACCCCCTTGGGAGTTCAAAATCTAAAACTCATTTTTTTAGAAGCCTATTTTCACAATACCCCCCCCCCTTGGGAGTTCAAAATCAAAAACTAATTTTTTTAGAAGCCTATTCTCCCAATACCCCCCCACCCTTGGGAGTTCAAAATCTAAAACTCATTTTTTTAGAAGCCTATTCTCCCAATACCCCCCCCTTGGGAGTTCAAAATCTAAAACTAATTTTTTTAGAAGCCTATTCTCCCATTACCCCCCCCCCCCTTTGAAGTTCAAATTCTGAAATATATTTTTTTAGAAGCCTATTCTCCCAATACTCCCCCTTTGGAGTTCAAAACCTTAAAAATATTTTTTTACAAGCCTATTCTCCCAATACCCCCCCTTTGAAGTTCAAATTCTGAAATATATTTTTTTAGAAGCCTATTCTCCCAATACCCCCCCTCCCTTTGGAGTTCAAAATGTTAAACATATTTTTTTAGAAGCCTATTCTCCCATTACCCCCCCCCCCCCCTTTGAAGTTCAAATTCTGAAATATATTTTTTTAGAAGCCTATTCTCCCAATACCCCCCCTTTGGAGTTCAAAACCTTAAAAATATTTTTTTACAAGCCTATTCTCCCAATACCCCCCCTTTGAAGTTCAAATTCTGAAATATATTTTTTTAGAAGCCTATTCTCCCAATACCCCCCCCCCCCCCTTTGGAGTTCAAAATGTTAAACATATTTTTTTAAAAGCCTATTGTCCCAATACCCCCCCCCTTTGGAGTTCAAATTCTGAAATATATTTTTTAGAAGCCTATTCTCCCAATACCCCCCCTTTTGGAGTTCAAAATGTTAAACATATTTTTTTAGAAGCCTATTGTCCCAATACCCCCCCTTTGGAGTTCAAATTCTGAAATATATTTTTTTAGAAGCCTATTCTCCCAATACCCCCCCCCCCTTTGGAGTTCAAAATGTTAAACATATTTTTTTAGAAGCCTATTCTCTTCTTCTTCTTTTTAGTAACAAGTATACAAGTAGTGTAAACATTCCTTCCGAACATTCGGGTTACCAGCAATGCTTTTTGTTTATTCATTACAAATATTTAGTTAGAATGGAATAGAAAAAATTTATTAAAGAAACACACACACACACGCGCACAGGCAGGCTGGCAGGGGCACACACAAACACACGCGCGCGGAGCAAAGCGGGAATTTTAAAGTCGAATATCTCGGAAACTATAACTTTCCGACAAATTTCGTTTTCATATTTGTGATTTGTGAGTGAAAAGGAACTAGTGTGCAAAGTTTAAAGAAAATCGGTGAGTTTTCAGGTATGTATATTTGTTCCGCCTATTCTCCCAATACCCCCCCCCCTTTGGAGTTCAAATTCTGAAATATATTTTTTTAGAAGCCTATTCTCCCAATACCCCCCCTTGGGAGTTCAAAATCTAAAACTAATTTTTTTAGAAGCCTATTCTCCCAATACCCCCCCTTTGGAGTTCAAAATCTAAAACTCATTTTTTTAGAAGCCTATTCTCCCAATACCCCCCCCCCTTGGGAGTTCAAAATCTAAAACTAATTTTTTTAGAAGCCTATTCTCCCAATACCCCCCCCCCTTGGGTGTTCAAAATCTAAAACTAATTGTTTTAGAAGCCTATTCTCCCAATACCCCCCCCTTGGGAGATCAAAATCTAAAACTCATTTTTTTAGAAGCCTATTCTCACAATACCCCCCCCCCCTTGGGAGTTCAAAATCAAAAACTAATTTTTTTAGAAGCCTATTCTCCCAATACCCCCCCCCCACCCTTGGGAGTTCAAAATCTAAAACTCATTTTTTTAGAAGCCTATTCTCCCAATACCCCCCCCCCTTGGGAGTTCAAAATCTAAAACTAATTTTTTTAGAAGCCTATTCTCCCATTACCCCCCCCCCCCCCTTTGAAGTTCAAATTCTGAAATATATTTTTTTAGAAGCCTATTCTCCCAATACTCCCCCTTTGGAGTTCAAAACCTTAAAAATATTTTTTTACAAGCCTATTCTCCCAATACCCCCCCTTTGAAGTTCAAATTCTGAAATATATTTTTTTAGAAGCCTATTCTCCCAATACCCCCCCTCCCTTTGGAGTTCAAAATGTTAAACATATTTTTTTAGAAGCCTATTCTCCCATTACCCCCCTCCCCTTTGAAGTTCAAATTCTGAAATATATTTTTTTAGAAGCCTATTCTCCCAATACCCCCCCTTTGGAGTTCAAAACCTTAAAAATATTTTTTTACAGCCTATTCTCCCTTTGAAGTTCAAATTCTGAAATATATTTTTTTATAAGCCTATTCTCCCAATACCCCCCCCCCCCTTTGGAGTTCAAAATGTTAAACATATTTTTTTAAAAGCCTATTGTCCCAATACCCCCCCCCCCTTGGAGTTCAAATTCTGAAATATATTTTTTAGAAGCCTATTCTCCCAATACCCCCCCTTTTGGAGTTCAAAATGTTAAACATATTTTTTTAGAAGCCTATTGTCCCAATACCCCCCCTTTGGAGTTCAAATTCTGAAATATATTTTTTTAGAAGCCTATTCTCCCAATACCCCCCCCTTTGGAGTTCAAAATGTTAAACATATTTTTTTAGAAGCCTATTCTCCCAATACCCCCCCTTTGGAGTTCAAAATCTTAAAAATATTTTTTTACAAGCCTATTCTCCCAATACCCCCCCCCCCTTTGGAGTTCAAATTCTGAAATATATTTTTTTAGAAGCCTATTCGGCTTAAATATACATCCCTGAAAACTCACCGATTTTCTTTAAACTTTGCACACTAGTTCCTTTTCACTCACAAATCACAAATATGAAAACAAAATTTGTCGGAAAGTTATAGTTTCCGAGATATTCGACTTTAAAATTCCCGATATTTGTACTACACTTCACAACACAATTTGACATTCTCACAATTATTAACTCTTCTTCTTCTTTTTAGTAACAAGTATACAAGTAGTGTAAACATTCCTTCCGAACATTCGGGTTACCAGCAATGCTTTTTGTTTATTCATTACAAATATTTAGTTAGAATGGAATAGAAAAAATTTATTAAAGAAACACACACACACACACGCGCACAGGCAGGCTGGCAGGGGCACACACACACACACACGCGCGGAGCGAAGCGGGAATTTTAAAGTCGAATATCTCGGAAACTATAACTTTCCGACAAATTTCGTTTTCATATTTGTGATTTGTGAGTGAAAAGGAACTAGTGTGGAAAGTTTAAAGAAAATCGGTGAGTTTTCAGGGATGTATATTTGTTCCCTATTTTGCTTTATATTTCTAAAACTCTCAACGAAATATTGCAATTTCTCGTCTGTGAAATATCGAGAGAGAAAACAAGTACTATTAGATTAAACAATTAAAAAAAGCGTCACTAAAAATGAAAAAATTCGTCGTTATTTGCTAGATTTAGACTTTATCTTTCTAAAATAGTCACAATCTAAAGAAATGAGAATACCTACTAACAGGAATTTGATGTCAAATAATTAAAAAAAGCTCAACTAAAAATGAAATAAATCAATGTTATGATGTTATAATGACTTAATTTGAAATTCAGTCATTTCAAGGAAATGAAGAATTGACACACTATGAACGAAAATTATTTCATTTGGAATGTCATTGACAGTTCCTCGATGTGAGTAAAGATCATGGCAGAGTTCAATAATTTAATTAAATGCTATCAAGAAATTTTGCGAGTATTTACTGTAGTTGCAAAGCATTTAGTAGATGACGATTTTTGTTATTGAAAGAGAACAAAAAGAGAAAAAAGCGGCAAAGAAATTTCTTTCGTGATCAGCTGATGGTTGTCACCGGAAACACTTTCCAATAAATTCAGCTCATTTTAATGACGGCAGATGGCATTTTTAATGCAATTTCACTAAATGGAGTAATTGGGTCCTTGATGGACTTCATTTGTGTGACACACTGCACATTTGACACCATTTAATTAAAAATTAAGTCATTATGGAGACAGTCTGTCTAGGGTATTACGTGCAATAGAAAGAGACAACTGCTGACATCTACTGGCAATGGAGAGTAAACAACATCAGGTTCGGAGAATCGATGATGGAATCTTCGGGAAGGTTCAGGAATAGTATGAATAGAAAAGTCAAGAAGATTGTAGAATAGAACACTCCAGAATAATCTGGAGGGATTCTAGGGTATAAATATAAAAGTTGTCACCGCCACGAAAAGAGTCAATTAACCGCCACGGAAACAGCTTAGTGTCGCGCGCGAAGCTGTAATAACAAACAAATCAAATCAAACATAAAAGTTTATAACCAATATATGCACAAAAAGAAGACAAAGCCAAGACAATCGTGAAATCAAGGCCAAAATAAAAAGCCTGAGTGTAAAAATCTACCATAAATCCTAATAGGGAAGTTAGGACTAAGCATTAAGGACACTATATTTTAAATGCACAAGAAAGACTCTGACTGACTCTGAAGAAAAGAGTCTTATCTTAGACGTTGCAATGTCAACATGCCGGGAACCTGACCCAGGCGCTTATTCTGATCGTTTGTCCTAATTTTTGCCATATATTTGTGTCACATATTTTGATATTTCATCAAAAGTTTTGTTGAACTTTCATTTTTCACCATAGTTCAAGTCGGTTTATTATATTCATTTATTATAAAATGAACAAAAATAACTACAGTAAATAAACGTCAGCTCCTTGGGCTGTAACAAAATTTTTAAACTATGGTAAGCAGATAACTAAAACAAAAGTAACTCTTAAAACCACTATATTATAAATTTTATTGTTTACATTTGACAATTTTTTTTTTATTTTGTATTATGGTCCTCAAAAAATATCAAAGTACTTGCTTGGTTCTAATTTTTGTGTAGCCATGTGATACTTCTTCCTTCAAAAGATGTTTTTTTATTATAACTATTCAATGAAATAAATAAAATAAATAATAATAATAACTAAAATAGTTACGGGGCACAAATTTCCATAGGAGGTAGAGTGAAGCCATAATTTATCTTGGTAACATTTTGAATATGTTTCCCTTTAAAATCGGATATTTTTCCCATCGAAGAATTAAATACGCTTTGTTTAAAAAAAGTTAAGTTTTTATTATGCGTTTTAATATTATTCGGAGGTTCCGGAAATTGTTGGAATTGTTCCGAGCTTATTTCCACAACATTCAACTGATTTGCCTCTAATTTCTGAAAGATGTCTTTATACTTTCTTCTATCGGATTCACTAAGAAGTTCATGTCGATAGAAGCTTTCGTAGAGCTGAGGAAAAAAGGAGAAATTTAATAGATAAATAGAATAGAATTAAAAAGTATATAACCTGCTGGAAAATTCCGCTATTTCTCACTAAAAAGTCGCGTTGGGACAATAACATAACGCGTTCCCTTTCCTCAGAATCACAGATCAAATTTCCCATAGACCATTGCCTTCGAAGCATCATTTTATCCTTTCTACGTTTCCTGGCTGACGCTGTTTTATATTCAACGTGCTGAGCCGGTTTTTTTGACAGTTTTGTTGTGATAATTTGACGATTCTTCTTATCTCGTTCAATTAGAGCAGATCGCAGTTGTTTAGCTGCCTCCTCTCGCCTTTTACTAGCAGCTGTATCTGAGTAAATTGATGCTTGTTTTTGTAGAATGAAAAATGGAACATATTTGTTAGGATCATTTGGGACTGGCATTATTCTACGGAAACCCCCTAGGTGATTTTCTTCCCAAGTTACTTGCTGCGCCAATGCATTCAAACATTTTTTACGTTCTTCTTCGATCCTAGAATGAAAAAAATTTATACAAATTCATAATATTTTATACATGAGTATGCGGTTAGTGCATTTCGTGCACTTACGTTCTATTACGACTCGCTCTCACAAATTGCATGAAAATTCTAATAACCCGCCACTCACCCGGTCAAAGTATATAGGCCGTATATATACCTCTAGTATACTAAGTTTGTCATTCCGTTTGTAACGCGCAGAAATATTGATGGTAGGGCAAATGATTGGACACCCACGAATAATATTAAAAGTTATTTTGATTTTTGCATGTCCGCACGATAACTCGAAAACGCGTATACTTAGAGAGCTGAAATTTTGTACACAAACTTTTAAAAAAAAGTAAAATTAAGTTCGAAAATGAGACAAATCGGGCAGCTCCTTCGTGGTGTTGCCATACAAAAATGTCGTTTTCCACTGTATATTTGGACACTGCCTGAGAACGAATCGATATAGAGAACTGAAATTTGGTACATGGTTTTTTCATAGTAATAGTAACCAAAATTTCAAAAATGGACTAGATTGGGTAACCTCTTCTTGGTGTTGCCATATAAAAATTAAGGATATTTACGTATACTGTGAAAACGATCAAGTTTGCCTACTAGTCTAGATGGGTCAAGAGCTAGATATCGCATGGTATACAATGTTAACTCCACGAAACCGGTCGAGTTGAGTTTTGTGAAGTATTTGTTAGAATATTGTGGACGATATAATGGTCCAGTGCACGGTATACAGAGTAACAAGATATGCTTACTAGGGCTGTGTCACGTCGGCGACTGCAGTCGACTTTAGTCAATTTGACTCAGAAAATGTCGTTCTGGTCGTACTCAGAACTCAGAAGTGTACATGGACACGGCTCTTTTAATTGTATGTGTAGGCGGACGGGGCATTTCCAGGAGTGTTCATATACACCAAATCGCTTTCACGTCGTCAAGTCATTTAACTTCGTGCTCCTGAGGTGGAAGTAAGTTAACTCGCGCGGGAAATAGGAAAGTTTTTCAAAATGGAAAGGCATGATAAAAATTTTATGGTGATTGATGAATCAGATAAGACCTAAAAGTGTAACAAATCTTATAAAAGATTTTAATTTCAGTTTTTTTTTTAGGGTACGAGGAAGTTAAACGAATAATTAATAATCGAAGCACAAGTTTCTCGTCTGGCGTCCATTTTCTTTTTTACCTCTTTGACTGCGGTCTTTTTGACTAAAGTCGACTGCAGTCGCCGACGAGAACAGACTCTAGTTATTTTAACACTTGAGCTATGACATCACGGGACCACAATTTATATGATGAATTCAGAAAAAATATTAAAATAAATTATTTCGTAACAGGTTTGGCAAATTACAATGGATAATATCATAGGAAATGAGAATTATAATATTAAAAAAAAAAAAAAATAATTACCTGACTAAAGAAAAGTGATACTTTTTGCAAGTGATCAGGGACGATCAGGTAAGCATTTAGAGAAATTTTAATCTGTGTATTAAAGTGTTAATATTTTGTTCATGATTGCTGAAATTAATCTAAAATTATTAATTAATTTTAAAATATCTTTAGTACAATCGTATGATCCCGTGACATTCAAGATGGGCGACAGTGGTTCATGACAGTCATACCTTGTTATTGTCAGTATAGTACCGTGCCTATCAAAGGACAAGTCTTTTATTTAATCGACATATCTAGAATGATATGAAAACAACATGCCAGTATCCTAAGAGTCGGAAATGAGTGAAAATACTTAAATTTTATTACTGTCGAGCTCTCAGGCCATTATTCAAACACTTCTAAGGTCATATTTAGCTTTCGAATTGCACTCACCACCCCGTTTTTTACTAGCTATCAACTTACTCATTTTCAACACCACTGAAATATTTCTGATGATCTCGAATACGTCGCAATAATCGTTTTTTCACCCTCTTCTTATCTTCAGTTAATACTCTCTTCTTATCATAAACAGATATATTCAACAATTTAAAAGTATCTCTGATCAAGGACTCCTTTACATCTTTGTCAATATTTTCGTCTGTATGAAAACTTGGAGAATGATTTACTTCAAGGATATAAGGCTTTAATTTGCTATCGACAAGAATATCAAAACCAAGAATCTCAAAGCATGCTTGAGTAATATCGTGGCAAGGGAAGCAGGCGTGATAGTTGTGCTTAAGCATTGGCCATGCGCTCAAAATGGTCTTGATTATAATATCATCAATGCTTCGCCACAACTTCTCAACATCATAGCCCTCGGATACAAGGATTTTGTTTAATGTGCTAAGTTTTCTTTTGCTTCCAGCCTCATCATCTTTACAGAATGTCCGACTGTGCTTATTTACTGAATAATTAGTTAGATGCATGTAAACGTTTGAGGTATTATGTCCTGAAGGTTCTTTGTATTTGCTTGTTGCAAAACTGAAAAGTGATGATGAAAATTCATTAATTTCTTTATTTAAGATAGTACGTAGTTACCGCGCGAGTCCTTCATTATAAACGAAAATCCTCAACGGATCCACTGATGTTACTAAGGTATACACTCGCAAATCGAATTTGTAACCATCCACTAGTAAAGGCTGAAAAGAAAAGTTAATAAATAAAATGAATTATTGTATAGAGAAATAATGTAGTATAGGAAGGACAAATATTTCGAACATTATGTGAATGATATTGGGCTTTTTAGACATAGAACATTCCTATGTTGCGTTGAAACCTATACAGTTGTCTACGTAATGGCATAATTTTTGATTAAATGGAGTTAAATGTGCAGTGTGTGACACAAATGAGGTGTGTCAAGGACCCTTGCAACATTTTGGTTCTATTTAAAATAGGGTCAATTTTACTCCATATTAGTGAAATTGCAGTAAAATTGCCAACGTCATTAAAATGAACTGAACTGAATTTATTGGAAAATGGTAGGCACGAATTCCGTTTATAACACCTAGAAATAATGATGGTAGAGCAAAATGGATTGGACACCCATGCAGAAAATTAAAGTTAGTTTGATTTTTGCATGTCCGTCTCTCCATCCGTCCGCACGATAACTCGAGAACGCGTCCATTTAGAGGGCTGAAATTGTGCAGAAAGGATTTTTTAAAAAAACGTAAATTTAAGTTCAAAAATGGGGCGAATCGGGCAATTCCTTTGTAGGGTTGCCATACAAAAATTTCTTTTTTCACTATATATTTGGGTACTGCCTGAGAACCCGTCGACGTAGAGAGCTGAAATTTGGTACGTGATGTTTTCATAGCAATAGTAAGGACAATTTAAAAAATTGTCTAAATGGGGCAACCCCTTCTTGGTGTTGCCATATAAAAATTTTGGTTTCTTACCTATACAGCGAAAAAGATTAGTCGAAAAGTTTTTATTGTACTGAAAAGTCTTTCAGAATATGAAATCCTATGAAATTTCTTATTATGTCCGACGACCCGTTCTAGAGATATATGCGAAAAACCACTTCAAAAATCAAACTTGCGCAGATGGGTGACCATGCGAAATTACAAACGAACTTTCATCTAGGGTATCATAAGAATTGGTCTTAGACCAATTCTAGCTTTTTTAATTGTTTTTTAAATAACTTTGTGAGGAAAGGTATAACAATTTTATTTCGGTTCGGAAGATAAGAAAGCAAGCTTAAGATTAGGAGAACACAATTTTTCTGTATGAATAGTAATTTAGGGCGGAGGAACTATTAAATTTTACATAAGAACACTGCAAATATTTTAGAATGTCAGGACTCTGTTGGGGCTCTCATGTGGTAGCGAGGGAGTCTGTTTCATGGCTTGTGAAGTATTCTTGAGAGTTTTATCTTTAGTTATTACCTCGTTGAGCTTTTCTTCTCTTTATGGCTTTCTCAACGAAAAAAGCTCTTCTGTCTAAATGCTTTGACCCTACAGCAAATACTCGCAACTTTTTTTGATAGCATTTAATTCAATTCAAGAGAGACATTTGTCTTCGAAGATAAGAATCTGAAGCTGACGAAAAGTTTGGGTGGGATAATCATGTAGCAACTTTTTAGTACTTTAATGAGCAAATGGGAGTTTTCATTAGCTCTGCGGATGTAGAATGATTTTGATGTTTTTACTGTCCGAACCATTTCAGAAATATATGCGACAAAACATTTCAAAAATCAAACTTGCACAGGGTACCTATCTTAAGAATTCGTCTTAAACGTAACCCCCGGAAGAGACAAGCCATGAATTCGGCGATGACACCGACACATTAAAAGGCTTTTACGGGCCGGCTCGTAACCCCCGGAATATAATACAAGCATGAAGTCGCCGAAGGCACCGGCCAAAACCCTCGAGAATACTTCACAAGCCATGAAACAGACTCCCTCCCTACCACATGCGAGGCCTAACGGAGTCCTTACATTCTAAATTATTTGCAGTGTTCTTATGTAAAACTGACAAAAGTTTGATTTGAATAGCTCCTCCGCCCTAAACTACTATTCATACAGAAAAATGGTGTTCTGATAATCTTAAGCTTGCTTTCTTATCTTCCGAACCGTAAAAAAATTTTCATACCTTTCCTAACAAAACTATTTAAAAAAATTTATTTTAACCAAATGACTACGATTCCTCAAACAAGAATTCTCAGCTGAGTAATCATTGTAATGTCGCTGTGCCGTCATGGGATGCCGTGGGCTGATGATATCGAATGTAGCTGCCTACAGATTCGGACTCCGGCTGCACGTACACACATGCAATTATCACTGAGCTGAGAGGTATTGAGCGTTAAATGGTAAGGATAATTTGTAATCAAAACTATTTTATTATTTTGTTAAGTAAGGTATATGGGAAGTGTAGCTTCTGGGAAGGTAAGGAACTAAGCTTTAAATTACTAGCAGACTATTTTCCTGTATGGATAGTAGTTTAGGCTCTATAGCATATATAAGGTCAATGTTTGCTACTTTTGCATAAGTATCAATATAGAACATTTTAGAAAACGGACTCCGAACGCACACATATAGATTTCTGTTTCATGGCTTGGGAAGTATTCTCGAGGGTTTTGCACCGGCACATTAAAAGGCCTTAACGTGCCGGGTACAGCATGCAGTAAGAGCTCACTCTCACTGCTTTTTGTATACTCGCCATGGAGGAAAACTAAAATTTAATTTTAAACAGGTCCTAAAGCCCAAAACTGTCGCTCACACAGCAAAATGAGCAAAAGTTTAAAAAAAATAGCATGTAGAACAAATTTATGGAAATTATAGCGTTTGAACAAAATACAAGCAACTTTATATGAAAAACTTCTGCAGTAAGATAAGGCAAGAAGACTGTAGATGTCGCTTGCTGACCAGCCCGCTGCTCTCTTTTTTCGACTTTGCTCACGGCTTGTATATTCCGGGTTACGGGGCCAGCTATATATAACCATGCAATATGAGCTCACTCTCACTTATTTTGTACAGTCATCTTGGAGGAAGATATAAGATTTCATCTTAAACAGGTCCTGAAGCCTAAAACTATCGCTTCCACAGAAAAATGAAGTTAAGAGCAGTCATTACCAAGATTTTCAAGTTTCATACATTTTTCAATGCGATTTTCTGGCAAACTATTTGTACCAGAATAATAACTTATATCTTAAATTAAAGGTAACGAAGAGTTCTAGTAAATAACGTCGAGAAAAATAAAATAAAATGTATTGGAATGGAGATCGTAACTTGGAAACTTGTAAAAAATGGTAAAAATTGACTTTTTTCAAATCAAATTCCTGTTAGTAGGTATTCTCATTTCTTTAGATTGTGACTATTTTAGAAAGATAAAGCCTAGATCTAGCAAATAACATCGAGTTTTTTTTTATTTTTAGTGGCACTTTTATTTAATTGTTTAACTCTAATAGTACTTGTTTTTTCTCTCGATATTTCACCGACGAGAAATTGCAGTATTTCGTTGAAAGTTGTAGAAATACAAAGCAAAATAGTATGTTTAATAATCATGTGCAAAAAAATTTAGGAAAGTTAATTCTCGTTAAAAATTTTCAATTTCTTTGAACTGAAAATTTTCATTTTCGTCTTAAATTGTCGCATTTTGGGTTTCTGTCTTTTACGCTAGATATCTCTAATGTGACTTGTGGTCTAGGTCTAGTAAGTTTTATTGCCTACAGGCTCGCTGATATCTAAATTGAAATTTTTGCTGAGTACTGACTAAACAATTGTAGTCAAATATGTTTTCTTTCTATGGTTGTAAAAAAAAAAATAGCATAACAAATTTATGGAAACTATAGCGTTTGAACTAAAATACAAGCTTCTTTTATATGTAAAGCTCATGCATAAAATAAGACAAGAAGACTGTGATGTACGTCTGCTAACAGGCCCGCTATGTACTCTCTTTTTCAGACTTTGTTCAAGACTTGTATATTCCGGGGGTTAAGAGGAGTCAGTACTCAGCAAAAATTTCAATTTAGATACCAGCGAGCCTGCAGTCAATAAAACTTACTATACGTAGGTTTGTATGAAAAGTCATATAAAATTAGCCTAGACCTAGACCACAAGTCACATTAGAGACATCTAGCCTAAAAGACAAAAACCCAACATGCGACAATTTAAGACGAAAATGAAAATTTGCAAATCAAAAAAGTGAAAATTTTTAACGAGAATTAATTCTACTAAATTTTATTTTGTACATAATTGTTAAATATACTATTTTGCTTTATATTTCTTTCGACGAAATATTGCAATTTTTCGTCTGTGAAATATCGAGAGAAAAAACAAGTATGTACTATTATACTTAAACAATTAAAAAAATCGATACTAAAAATGAAAAAATTCGACGTTACTTGCTAGATTTGGGCTTTATCTTTCTAAAATAGTCACAATCAAAAGAAATGAGAATACCTACTAACAGGAATTTGATTTAAAAAAAAAAATCAATTTTTACCATTTTTTACAAGGTTCCGAGCTAATATCTCCAATACATCTTTTTTTTATTTTTCTCGACGTTATTTACTAGACCTCTTCGTTACCTTCAATTTAAGATATAAATCATTATTCTGATACAAATAATTTGCCAGAAATTCGCATTGAAAAATGTATGAAACTTGAAAATATTGGTACCGACTCCTCTTAAGTTTTAGAGCAATTTTAGCTTTTTTACTTGTTTGCTCTATTCTTGAATTTAATGGAATTATAGAAAAATTATTTTAAGTGTTCTACTTTTGCTCTACTAGATCACTGAATCTAGTGTATTTAGTTACTAAATGTTATAATTTAGAATATGATTTCGCCCAGATTGAATCTGGCAGCCTCTAATCTCTGTATCACATAAAGTATAAATGAGAGAGAACCTTATTTCAACCTAAAAACTTTTAAATTGCCTGGATTTAGAACAGAGCAAAACTCTAAATCGCTATACGAAATTCTTTCGTGATTCCTATATTTCAATGTACGAACTTTTATTTTCAACCAATCAATGATTGTTAAAACGTTATTTAATAAAATAATATAACTCACCTTAGTGATGTAAACCTGACAGATCATTCGTTCGGTTGGCTTAAATTCTTTTAAAGATTTCGTTAACCAAATTCCTCTTCCTTGGGCTCCCTGGTCTGGTTTTATAATGTAAGTTTTATTTTTATGTTCCTTGCTATATGCAACAGCTTCGCCTAAACTGGAAAATATAAAAGAAAACGAAAATTTTTTGCAGTCAAAATGGCAAAAACATATATTAAGAAAATATACTCTGCTGGAAAGCACCATGTTTTTGGAAAAATATTATATTCAACTGGAAAAAGTCTATGCATCCTGTTTAAATTTCTTGCTAACAAATCTTTTCTGCAGATTTCAGTCATTCCAGGAAAGTGATTGATTTTCTGAAAACGTTTCATGTCTTTGCATGTTTCTACACTTTGAATGGAATCTGCCCAAAAAATATTCCAAAGATGTCCCTCTCGCACTAGTTTCCAGCCCATAGCTTTAGCAACACGTGCAACAGCTGTATAACGTGAGTTCGTTACACATATACTGAGTGCATTTCTAAAACAAGGATATAAATTAGCCATTTTTTTATTTAATTTTCTTAATAAACGCCATACTTTTTTCTTTTTTGGTGCTTTTCATCGCACGTACTAGAGTCGAGCATCGTTTCCCTAAAAAACTATAATTTTGAAAGCAACTGAGATAATTTCACTGTGCAGTCATATACTCATTATTTTGATTTATGGTATTCGAGAGTCCTTTTTCTGTATCAAATTTATATTCGTCACTTAATTTCATTTTATAAGAGTTGTTGTTGACTTTGATGATAGCATTACAATCAGCTTCCCCTGCATTCTTCGCTTTTCTGTGATTACTTTTATGAGAAATTTGATCCTCCAGTATCCGAGAGGATTGAGAATCATCAGATCCTGAATCATCAAAGGTAAAGGACTCATCATCATCGTCACTACTGTAACGCGGTTGAATCAACATCCTTAAATTTTTGCCTGGAGTTAAACATTTGCGAGCTTTCGTTCTCATTTCAAAAATTACACTTTATTCACGGGTTAAAACAAAAAGGCACAAATGTAACATAAATTAACTTTCGTCAATTTTCTTTGCAAATTTTCTTTAAAAAACAAATTCTCTCACTGAAAGCAATCACATTGACAACAAGCACACAAAAATTTGTCGCAGCTCGAATTGCATAAAGTTTTATTTTTTTGATAATTTTTTATGAAGTATGTGGCTTTGATAGAAGTAGGCTATGAAGTAGTTCTACAACCTAAAACTGTCTCCGTCGTCCTGTTTCAAGTAACTTAAAATTGAAAGTCTATTTAGCCCTTTTCACTGACGCGACGAGACGGTCGGCTGTGTGGGTTGGGTGGCTCTTTTGAATTTGAGCCTATAGTCTGGGAGCTGAATTGATATTGTAGTGCATGCTAAGTAGCAATATTTGCTAGCTGGTAATGCACTAAGTATATAAATGATGTCCTTTGAAATGGGGTATATTGAAACAGGCGCCTTCACAAGTAGGTGAATTGATTTTTTTGTTCACGGGTTCAACTGAAAACAGAAATTTTATGGTTTACCTAAATTTGTGTTTTGTTTCTCTGCAGATTGGCTTTTGTATACATTGCATGGTGCAGTTAACCCAGATTTAAACTGTAAAATAGGATTTTTATTTTGTTTACGTAAAGTGGAACAGAAGTGATAAAACAGGCCTTAACATCTCAATAGAATGATTTAGATATATGCAGATATTAATCAACCTACTATAATTAAAGCAGATATATGTATCTTGCACATGGGAATGAATTAAACAATATTATTTTTCTGTCATTTCTTTGGCTGCGTAGGACTCATCAATGTTTATTTGATTCATTTATTGTTACTTCACTTTACCGTAAAACTTAAATAAAATGTTTTCGAATGCAGTTTATCATAAATAGAAATTGAATAACAAATGTTATGACTCTTATTACATATGGATAAGAATAAAGCAGTTGCCTCATTTCAAATACAAATATATTCAGTAGTTTTAAAAATTTACTTATACAGCTACTTTCATTTTTATAATTTATTGCATTCAGTGGCGTAACTAGACATGGTACTTGTGCCGTGAGACCCAGTAAAATTTGTGCACCCTTGAAAATAACTTTTTTCAACAAGCAAAAAATAAGAGCTACTGTTGTCGCCAGACCGCTCATGCTCCCTGGGTAAAAGTGGAGAAGAGGTCGGTTAAACTTTTACACAGATTCACTAAAAATACCTATTTATAATAAAATTCACTAAAACTTATTTCTTTCCTTTTTCTAAAAACTTTTTATTCTGATTCCCCAACCGAAGCTTTTTTCTCACGTATTTAAAATATGAACTCCCCGATTTTGTCCACATGACGGATCAGTTAATTGTTGATCCCCCGGCTACCTTGGCATCGCCGGCATATTCTTACAATGCCTCTATTATCAACGTGAAATTTGGCGGAACGGCGGACTTAGTCAATCTTCATGTTAAGAGGAAGGGGAAAACAAACTCCCCGAGATTTGGGCTCGCTGCCCCAGGTAATCATGGAAGCTTTTGTTTCTTCTATCGTACGTGAGAAAATATGAATAAGTTTTGACGCAATGTAATTGCATCAAGCAAATAGAAATCGGATACGCGTCGTTGCCGTCGTCTTAAAATATTAATTTGAGGATTTGCATTATGATGGCTCGAATTTTTTACAGAAATTGTGAGGGAGGGTACATGATCGTAACCCCCGGAATATACAAGCCATGGACAAAGTCTGAAAAAAAGAGTAGCGGTCCTGTTAGCAGGCGAACATCACAGTCTTCTTGCCTTGTCTTACTGCAGGAGTTTTTCATATAAAAGTAGCCTGTATTTTGTTCAAACGATATAATTTCCATAAATTTGTTCTTCATGCTCTTTTTTTTTAAAACCTTTAGAAACAAAACATATTTGGCTGCAATTTGTTTTAATTTAATTTGTCTGTAGAAGCGATAGTTTTAGGCTTTCGGACCTGTTTAAGATGAAAACTTAGTTCTTCGTCCATGATGAGTGTACCAAAACAGTGAGAGTGAGCTCTTACTGCATGACTACAGCCGGTCCGTTATGGGCTTTTAATGTGTCGGTGTCATCGGCGACATCATGGTTTGTATCTTCCGGGGGTTACGACATGGTACATTGTACACGGACATTTATTTATGAGTGACGACAGCAGCAAAAGCGCTCTGAATTTTTTCCAGACCTCGATTTATCAATGTGTGCTTGTCCAGAGCCATAAAAAGTTCTCAAGCATAGTAAGTTTTTATAGTTACAATATTAGTAGTAATTATAGTAATTTGTAAGTAAATACTGCGCAATGGAAAGATTTTCAATATTTGTTTATGAAAGCATTGAAATTATCATCCAGAAACTCATTAGAGATGATTTTGAAGTAGATATTCCAATTTAATAATCTAACTGTTCGACAGTTTGCATTTTTTATCATTTTTAGTGGGGAATGTACGTGTGAGGTATTGCAGTGATTGCTTCGACAGCACTTAAATTTCAATAAACTATCTCCTTCACAATTTCTGTAAATAATGCACGCCATCAGGGTTGTCGAGAGACAACACCGGGTCCAGAGAAAAACCTAAAAAAAACTTTTTGAGTCTAAAAAGGTAAATAACAAAATATATTTTACACTATTTATTTAATTTAACTTAATTATGCATTAAAAATCAATGTAATAAAGCCTTTCACGCTTTTTTATCTGCAAAATATTTTATCACATTTTCGAAATCTAGTTCCCTCGCTAAATCGGCTTCGATAGCTAAAGCATCCAAGCCATTTAACCGATTTTGACACATAGTTGACCTTAATACGTTTTCTACTCTCGCCAATGTGCCGAATGAACGTTCTGCTTGAGCCACAGTAACAGTAACTGGTATTGTGCAAAATACTCTCCTCAATATAATGCAAATCTTTGGAAATACTGCATCTATTCTCAGTTCTTTCATTTTATTTAATAAATTTATAGGAAGCAACTGATTTTCACCAAATTTGGCTTGGTGCATGGTTTTCAAATGAATTATTTCATCTGAAATTTCTTTGACAATATCAGAAGTATATTTATTACATAAATCATTACTACTTTGTATTAACAAGTCAAAATCAGTTTTTAAATAATTCCACAAAAACCCGATTTCGCCAAGTTAAGCTTCCGATAATAAAATCTAAAATTTTGTAAAACACCTGCGTTTTTAAGCAATTTTCACCCGTTATTTCTGTATCATTATTGTCATCATTAATTTCATCTGCAAATGTTTTCCTAAATTCATGCATTTCACCATACGAATTAGTGTTAAAATCGATTTTAAAATTGTCTGCAACAATTTTACATTCAGTCAAAATATCACTCCACTTTTCTCTAATATTTTTTAGATCAAAAATCAAACTATTGATATTGCTTTCTTCAATATCAATAGCTGCATTTACATTTTGCAAAATTTTGTTTCTGCAATCGATTGCCGCTAATATTTTAAACCATATACTCGATAAAATCAAACGCTCAAAGGAGTTTAAATACTTTGCAATGCCATTTAAATCAGATCTAGTTTCTACAGTTAAATTAAAAACTGAAATTTCTTTAATTGCTTGCCGTAATGCTCCTAAGCTACTGGCAAATGGTTTACGGCATCTATTCTTGCTGACCAACGTGCATCAGATAAGCCATGCAAGCAACAACCAATACTTTCTTTTAAAATTTTCCACATGGGACTTGAACTAAAAATATTATATAATTTTTGAATGGTTCCAAAAAATGGAACTGTTTCAAAACAAGCCTCTGCATCCAGCATGTACACCACAAAGATTAAGCGAATGGCAAGCACAAGGAGAAAAAACCGCAAAACTATTTTTGTTCAAAGTTAAACTTTGGGCACCTTTATAACGGCCACTCATGTTTTCGCCATTATCATACCCCTGGCCACGGCAATCGGTAATTGGGACTTCATATTTTTCAAATGCACTTAAAATTAAATCAGCAATCGCTTCACCTGTTTTTTGATTACAGCCAACAACCTTAAAAACCGTGCCTTAATTTCAAACTTTTCTGGATCATTAACTTGCATTTAACGTAACACTAAAACTGTTTGTTCAATATAAGCCGAATCGGGAGTTGCGTTTACGATTATACATAGAGTAATATTTTGTTTTTTCTCTTTCCTTAAGAATCGTTTTTGTAACAATATCTGCACAGCATTGTATAAATTCGTTTTGGCTTTCGGGTGATAAGTAATGTACATGTAATCGTTTGTGTGATTGTTGAGATTTTTATACTTTATCCAAATGTTTTTCTAATACCGGATCATAATGACTGATTAATTCTAAGATTCCTAAAAAGTTACCGTTTTTGGAATCATTTAACAGTTCTGTTTTATCTCGAAATGCCAAACCTCTTTCTCCTAAAAATAACGTCACGTCCAAAATTCTATGTAATATTTGTCTCCATTCTCGTTCCTGATCCTTAATACAATTTTGAAGTAATGAATTTACTGTTGTTGCTTTGGAAAATCTTTTCTCTAAATTGCGCCATTCTATATAATTAAATTTGTGGTTAACGCTATTTTGATGCTCTGGAATTTTTTCCATTTCTGTTGAGTTGAATATCTAGTTTTCGAAGCTAAATTCGATGTATGAGCAATATTATGAGCAATATGTAGGTGCTTTATTTAAAAGTCTACAGGGAAAACAAAATAGTGCTTTTTTACTAGCGAAACCTGAAACTAAAACGTGTAGGCTCAAGTAGAGTGGCCGAACGTACACCAACTGTGTAGCTTCCATTCCAATAAGCTGTCACGATGCCAGTACCTACTGTCAACGAAACGCTAGAGAAGCGTTACTTACTTCAATATCCGATAGAGGAGCTTCGAGCCTAATTCGCCGTAGTGATAATTTATGACTTATATAATTTGAGCAATGACAAAAGCAAAATTTTCGAATATTGTAAAAATAAAGAAATAATTGAAATATGAAAAGCGAAAAAACTAAAATGTGTGTGTTTAATTTTTATCGTATCGCAAAAATATAAAATTTTGTTTTTTTAAAGGAACATTAGCTGGGCCCTCTCATAACTTCGGGCCCAGGGAATTTTACCCCTCCTCCGCCCCCCTCTCGACGGTACTGCACGCCTTCATATGTAGATAAGTATGCATATCGTGATAATGGAACGTGTGTTGTAATAAAATTCATTTTATGCTTAATTGCATTTTATTATAATATGGAATGAGATAATAGTTTTGATTACAAAGTAACGTTTCCCTAATTCTCAGCTGAGTAATAATTGCATGTGTGTATGTGCAGCCAGAATCCGAATTTGTAGGCAGACCACAGGCATGCCATGACGGCACAGCGGAATATACAAAGATTACTCAGATGAGAGTTTTTGTTTAGGAATCGTAGTCATTTGGTGCAGACACATATTTTAAATAATGGAGACAATTGCATTATGCCGTCATAATTTTCCTAACAAAACAAGGAAAGGCATCTCAAATTGTTTGGAAAAGATATAAGCGCCTTAATCTGGAAACACAATGCGACGGCCATCAGCGTTCATCAGCTCAGATTTCATTCTATGCTATTATCAGATATAGGAATAAATTGAAATTTGAGCTGATGAACTCTGACGACCGTAGCATTGTGCTTCCAGCTTTAAGCTAGAAAGGCAGTGTCCAAATATATAGTGAAAAAATAAAGTTTTGTATAGCAACACCACGCCCGATTTGTACCACTTTTGAACCTGTATTTGCAATTTTTATGAAAACGCCGTGCACAAAATATGAGCTCTTCACCTCGACGTCTTCTCAGGCAGCTTTCAAGTATATAATGAAAAACCAATGTTTTGTATAACACCTGAGACAACCTACATTTAGATGTGCAAAACTCACAAAAAGGCGGTCGAATTAAAACGAACTAATGGTCCTCTAATAGAAAGCTCTATACATTCTCTCTCTCTCTTGCTGTATTATGTCACATAAATTCTTCGCAATGATAGCTTTCTTTGGTTGAATAAAAGTTAAAGAGCTTTCAAAAAGTGATCCGAGCTTATATGGAGTTTTTCACATCTAGTTGTAAGTTGTCTCAGGCAACACCAAGAAGAGGTAACCCGATTTAGTCCATTTTTGAGACAACTTACATATAGATGTGCAAAATAACACAAAAACGAGATCCAACAAAAACGAGCTAATGGCTCTCTAATAGAAAGCTCTACACACTCTCTCTCTTTGTTGATGTGGTATGCCACATAAATTCTTCGCAATGATAGCATTCTTTGGTTCAATAAAAAGTTAAAGAGCTTTCAAAATGTGATCCGAGTTTATAAGGAGTACAAAATTTCAGTTCTCTATTTCGATGCGTGAAGTAGTGCCCAAATATATAGTGAAAAACTTAAGTTTTGTATGGCAACATCAAGAAGGGGTAGCTCGATTTCGACCATTTTTGTAATTTTATTTACTATTGCTATGAAAACACCATGTTCTCCACGTCGACCCGTTCCCAGACAGTGCCCAACAACAACAAAAATTTTATATGGCAACACCAAAATGGGGTTGCCCGATTAAAATTTTATTTGCTATTGCTTTGAAAACACCGCGTACCAACTTTCAGCTCTCTGCGTGCACTCGTTGTCAGATAGTGTCCAAATATATACTAAATAACGAAATATTTGTATGGAAACCCTACGAAAGAGTTGCCCGATTTAGTCTATTTTTGAACATGTATTTTCAATTTTTATGGAAACGCCCTGTACAAAATTTCAGCTTTCCAGATCTACGCCGTTTTTTACGTTTCGACAACAGCGCCATCTATCGTGTTCAAAACTATCCTATCTCTCAAGCTGGAAATTGTTATGAAATTGTTATGTTGCTACTCCGTGCTTCTACGAAGAGAACAGCCACCAGTTCCTTTTAGGATGGGATTTAATCACTCAAACACACAATTTATCATTGGTTATCAAAATTTATTTTATTTCACCAATTTACACAGCTTTTTTTTTTGTTACTAGATCTCTATATTAGATTATGCAATACGTTTAGTTTAACTACTTAGTTCTCACAATTTTTAATTTACAGTCCTTTTCCGTGACTATTCGACAAATTTTGAACAAACTCCCCGAGGTTTGGGCTTGATGGCCCCAGGTACCCACGATTGCTTCAAATACTTTTTAATTTGTTTTATTGTTTTCTCGCGACGTTGAAAAAACGTACGTGAGAAAATGCAAAAAGTTTTGATGTAAGCTGTACGCATTAATGAAAAATTGTAATCCGATATGCACTTGGTCGCCCGTCTTGAAGAGGGCGCGAATAATTGTGATAATTGTATGTATGTATGTACATACAATTAGATTGGAAAAAATAAGTACTGTACGTATGTAGAGTGTACATGAGGAAAAAGAAGTAAGAAGACACTCTATGTAGGTAAGTATGCATATCGTGTGAGTGGAATGCGTGTCTGATAACAAAATGCAATTTATGCTAAATAGCATTTTGTTATGGGAATGCATTTTTAAATGCATGTTGAATTTAAATTTAAATTGAAATGATTTTTGCTTTTCAGGGTCAAACTTCCGATACATCAATACATTGTATAGGACAATATATTGATGTATTGATCTTATTAGTGTGATCCGGGGCTTTGGCCACCTGAGTCACAACATCTCTCCCCCTGAGGAAAAAGAAAGTTTTATTCTTTTGAGAAGAAACATTTCTTCTCAATTGCGGATTTAGTTTTGTTGAAAATGTTTGCGGTTGCTTCGACTATCGCAGTTTGCCTTTTCATAAGTGATAGGAGGGAGTTTTGGTTAAGGGTGAAATTACGGATTTGCTCATCATATAGTTTGGCATCATCTTCGTCTAATGTGCCGAAAAGAGCTTTAGAGATTGCGCCTATTGCTCTTTGTTTCCTATTTTGGGTTACAAGTAACATATTCCTGTACTCTATATTTGCCATAATAAGATTGATTTGTAGCAACGTACCGTTACAGGTGTGGGTCATTGCTGAATTGCTACCAAGCCTCTGACAAGTTGCTGTTATTTGCTGTGCGATGAACTGGTGATTGACTTCTATTCCTTAGTCGTAGATGAAAGGGATGAAAATCAAAATGAATTCTGTATGCATCATTTTAGAAACCTGGAGGATGATACTGTATTAAGGCCGAAATACACGGCGTATCTTTTTTCAAAAGATTTGTAAGAGGTTTGGCAATTTTGGAGAAATTGGGAATGAAGCGGAGATAATAGCCGACAAAATCAAGGAAGGCTTTTATATCCTTTTCCTTCTTGGGTCTGGAATATGACTGAACTAACTTTATTTTTGCTGGGTCTGGTTTGACTCCATTTTCTGTAATAATGTGCCCTAAATACATAATTTCCTTTCTTAGGAAATGGCCCTTGTCTATTTGAAGTTTAAGGTTGAAATCTCGGAGACGGCTAAATACTGCTGTGAGTTTTGTATTGTGATCTTTGAGATTGTATCCATGGTCTAAATATCGACAATATCGTCCATGTATACGAAGCAATATATGCCCTGTAGACCAGATGGAACATTGTTCACGGCTCGTTGAAAGGTTGCAGGGGCGCCTTTTAAACCAAAAGGTATACAATTGTATTCGTATTAGCCATAGGGAGTGCTAAATGCAGTTTTCTGCCTGTCCTTCGAACCAGGAATCAGAAGTGGAGAATTCCAGGGACTATGTGAGGTTTTTATAATATCGGACTCCAGCATTTCTTGTATTTACCGGTTTATTTCTGTTCGGCTTGCTTCAGGAAGTCGATAAGGCTTGGTATAGATGGGCGGTTTGTCTTGGAGTGGCTCGATTTTGTGGGTAATCCCATCTGTATACGAAAGGAAATCCAGTTCTAGATAGAAGAAATCATTAAATTCCCTACATATGTTGCGAATACTCTCAGATTCCTCCGAATTGCAGCGATCCAATTTGACAAGGTTTTGCAGTTTCATTATTCTGCCCTTAATTGAATCTCTTTCAGAGTCTGTAGAGATGACCACAAGGTCGTCCAAGCCTTGGTAAACTGGATCCACCTTGTACGATGCCAGATCGGTGTCCTCCTCATTTGTATTGAGGATTAGGACTTTTGCCATACCATTGGCTGGTTCGACTATCGAATTTCCGGGAATTAAACTTGGCCTTAGTTCCTTCTTGAAACAGACCATTTCATTTTGAAGAGAAGGAGTTGGAATTTCAATGATGAACTCTGATCGAGCCGGAATTTCGATTGTTTTATGTAGATCCGATTTTTTCGGATTTTTTATAGGAAGGAGATCTGATTCCAATTTTTGTGGAATTTGGAAGGTGTTATTCGATGATTCCGACTCGATAGAATTTGAAGGAGATAAAACTTCATTGAAATTCCTTACAATTTTTTTTTTATTTAGCTCTAGACTTCACATTTTGTGAAGTGCTAGATGATGGAGACTTTTATTCAATTCAGGCTTTTGTGCGGCTATTAATGGAGATAGATTTTTATGTTTGCGCTTCATCTCTTTTGAAACTATAGATGGAGTTTTATGTTTATTACCTGTTAGTTCCACTTTGTTGTTAGCTTTCGATGAAGATAGATATTTATTAATATTTTCATTGGAGAATGTTATCTTTGTATATAACAAACTTTTAGCTTGAAACCTCTTTTCTGGGGCTTCGGTTTTCAAATAAACATATGGATAATTGGAGTAGTATTGCTCATACGGATAAGTTTCATTTGAATCGTTTATTTCTAGAGAAATGTATTTATTTTTATAATCGATACCAGCATTGTATCGAGATAAAAGGTCATGACCAAGCAGGTTATCGTATGAGAGGATGGAGCTATTTCCCACTATTTGGAATGGGCGTTCTAGGATGGAGTTATTCTGCGCAGATTCCAGAGTTAATTTCGCGAAAATGACTCCTTCCGTCTGCCTTTAATGGACGGGGTTTGATTAAACTGATCTCTGCTCCTGTATCAATTAAGAACGTAAGTTTTGGAGCAGAGCAAATATCGACAGGCAAAAAGGGAGTTAAAGAAGTTTTGTTTATTTGGATGGGGATACGTATTAATTTATTTCTGCCTGTGTCGATATTGTCTCGGGATTCCTGTGGACCTCTGCTGTAGTTTGTTGTGCGAGGGGTTGCCGAATGAGACCCCCCGCTGCATCCAGTATCCTTGCCTGGATGCCGACGGACTTCGACTATTTTTCCTAACTGTAGATGGTGATCTTGCCGAGATATTTGCATTTCTATATATCGGCGATGGAGCTCGATTTTCTGGGAGTACTGGCTGCTGCCAGATTCTATTCTGTGGCTGTCTATTAGCCGTGTTTGCTGGCGAAATATTGCTTACTCTTTGGAAATTATTTTGATTTCCCTGATTGTCGTTATATCGAAAGTTATTTACTGCTCTTGTCCGGCATTCCTCGATAGAATGTCCCATCCGATGAGTTGTAACTTTATTAAAGTATGGAGGACGTTGTAATTGCGAGTTTAGTTTTGGAACTGCGTTGAAATTTTGCATAGAGCGTTGTATGACTGGGCAACTTGATGCAGTATGCCCCAGTTTATTACATTTAAAACAACACATATTTGAGTTTAATTTTTGCGGAGAGGAATCTTGATTTACTTTATAGTTAGTTTGAAAATTGGATTGTCTCAGTTCCAAACGTGATGCTTGCTCTAGAATATGCGACTTTAACGCTGAAAAGAATTTGGCAGGGTAGACTTTACCTAAAGTCTGTAATTGTGGATTAGATAATTCGTCCGCAATTGTTCTCATAGCCTGACTCTCGTTATCTTTTAACAAAGACCGCTTGTGTACGTTTGTGCCGCTTCATTCAATTTAGAAAGTTTTGTATTGATCCTTTGGAGAAAATCTTTTACGCTTTCTCCTATTCTCTGCTTCGAGCTGTTTAATTGGAGTTTTTTCCTCGAAAATTTCAGTTAAGATTGATTTTAATGGAGGCCAATTTTCAACTTGATTGTACCTGAAAATATCGTATGCCTCTGCAGATTATTTACTCCTTATCAAACTAAGGAGGGTGTTTTTCGTTCACCGTCGATGCCGCCGCATATATGTATATCATCACAACTTGAGATAAATTTGTGGATATCCTTCGGATTTCCACTGAAATTGGGGATGAGCGATCTAGCTTCTGGTAGAAAGGACTTAGATTGGTCTCTAAAGCAGACATTACTATGACTTTCCCTGAAATTAGTTGTATTATTTGTTAAGTTTAGGGATCTTGAGTCCAACTGTTCTTGGAGTGCAATTATTGTGTCTGTGTATGATGTTTCTATATCGGCGTAAACATCATTTTTAAAATAGCAATTTTCGAGGTCTTTGCGGCTGGTATATGAAATGATTTCATTGTGCGTTGCCTCAAAATCATCCCAGTATTTGTTCAATGAATTTATCTTTTGTGTCAGATATGTCTGCGTCGCAGGCGATAATGAATTAAAATTGATCGATTGTATAATTTGTGATATTGACTTTTGCAACCTAAACCGCACTAAGTTAGATTGATTATCGTCTGTGCCGTCCTAATTATCAGCTGCAATTGTTTCTTGCGAAGATTCTGGAAGTGGAATGTAAAACGGGTTATTTGTGCGCTCTGTATGAAGTGGTATGGACTACAACCTATCGAACAGAGTTGCCTTCGTAAGGTTGTACCAGTCTTCTGTTTTATCATAGCATGACTGTTTAAAATAATCATGAGTTTCATCAAAATCTTCATGATCTTGAATCAGGGTTTCCGTTTTTTCAAATGAAGCCCACAGGTTTTCCAATCTTTGAAGTTTTTCGGAAGTGAAATCTGAAGTCCTTTTGTTTTTTGTGGCTCTAGGATAATCGGCCAGAATTTGTCTAATTTCTGTAGTTTTTGCGACTTGCGACAAGCGAAGCTCATCGAAAGATTTGTTTTCTTCTGTCATGTTTAAATCGCGTAGTAAAAGTTGGAGAATTGGGTTGAAATTTAGGATAAAATTTATTCAAATTGGGACAAATTAGGTATATGGTTACGTATTTTTTTTTTGTAGAAGGGGTAAATACATAAAACAACAATAACAGCAACAAAATGACAAATCAATAGGGAAACAGGAGTTAATTAAAAAAAAATCAAATTTCAACAAAATCTAAAGAGGTATTCACGAAAAGAAAATAAACACTTGCCTGTTAATTATAATTATGCTTTTATGTATACATATATTGCAGCTGCCAAGCTAGGAGCGGTAAAAATTAAAACAAATTTATTTGTTAAATAAGTACAGAAAAATTAATTCGCTTCTTCCAACCAAAATCGTTCCTCTGATCAATAGGCCTATGAAGCTCTATCGCAGGGGCTCAATTATTGATTTTCTACGAAGTCCTCTGACTAGCTAGCTCACTAGGTCTTACCGCAGAGGTCGCTTCAGGAAGAGCTATTCTTATATTGTTATTCACTATTCACTATTCACTGATTTTGAATACATTTCTTTTTGCAGATATTTGATAATTATAATGATTAAAAAAAAATTATAATAATAAATCTGTGTATACACATATTTCACTGAACACTTACCAAAAATTTATTGAATGTAATGTTTCGGAGTAATTTTAAAAGTATGTATATACAGGGTGATTCAGATCAAGATACCTTCCGGTACACCATGCGATTCCTTGAGGTAAGATGATCAAAAAATTGTTCCACATACCCCTCCTTAGAAACCTTCCTTTAGGAGTTGTGGACAGTTAAAGATTTCGCTAATATTCCAGAGAATAAATGAGTATAAGTTTTGAACCACCCTATAGATTTTGGTTATTGTTAGTTTATTAAATAGCCAAGAATAGTAGCTGTTGAAAAGTGTATTACTCTGTATTTTTTAATTAAGCTTCTTTAAATTATTCTCAAATATTTCCAAAATTTTGATTTTTTTACACACAATATTTTTGAAATAAATAACGGTATTTATGAAATTTGTGTGTAAAAAAATCATTGTTTTGGAAATATTTGACAATAATTTAAAGATACTTAATTAAAAAATACAGAGTAATACACTTTTCAACAGCTACTATTCTTGGCTATTTAATAAGCTAACAATAACCAAAATCTATAGGGTGGTTCAAAACTTATACTCATTTATTCTCACGAATATTAGCGAAATCTTCAACTGTCCACAACTCCTAAAGTAAGGTTTCTAAGGAGGGGTATGTGGAACAATTTTTTGATCATCTTGCCTCAAGGAATCGCATGGTGTACCGGAAGGTATCTTGATCTGAATCACCCTGTATATGTATTACATATTTGAAAATAAAAAAAAAGTAAAAAGAAAACGTGCAATCTTGTATTTTTCTACCTTGTTTTTATTCCTATTATGCTAGCTTGAAGAAAGTTTCTGCTAGAGATGTTGTTGTTGTTGTCGTTAATCAGAGTTATTATTTTTGTTGATAAGTAGGATGTCCAAGCCATTGTGGATGTTGTCGTTGGTAGGGAATAATGATGATGATGATGGTCATTATACGTCACGCGTCCTGGGTGACGATTTCTCGTTGTCTTCTTTCTGGGCTACAGCCTCGCTAAATTCCCTCGTTGAGCGCTCTGACGCCTAAACGCCTAAGTACCCTGTATAAAGGGTACCCGGCCTTATCTTTTTTTTACAATCTTTCCTTTTTAGTTTACTTCACTTAGTATTTTTATACGTGTTTATAATTTTTTGTTTTCGTTTATTTATTTAACTTTTTATTAACCAACTTTTCTTTTTTCAAAGCACTGAGTGTAGGTTGAATGTCACTTTCAACTAAAATATAGTTCGCTATAGTTCTATTTACTTAATTTATAATTCAATTAAAAAAAGAAAGATCTGGACACTGATTTAAGTATACGGGTAGGAACACCGCTGCCACCAAAATGTTATGTTGCTACTCCGTGCTTCTACGAAGAGAACAGCCACCAGTTCCCTTTAGGATGGGATTTAATCACTCAAACACACAATTTATCATTGGTTATCAAAATTTATTTTATTTCACCAATTTACACCCCTTTTTTTTAAGTTACCAGATCTCTATATTAGATTTTACAATACCTTATATTACATTATGCAATACGTTTAGTTTAACAAGGATACGTTATTTAGTACATGTACTAGTTCTCACAAGATTTCATTTACAGTCCTTTTCCGCGATTTCCGATCTTTACCATTCGACGAATTTTGGTTTGGGCTTGATGGCCCCAGGTACGTGAGAAATGCAAAAAGTTTTGATGTAAGCTATATGCATCAATGAAAAATTGTAATCCGATATGCACTTGTTCGCCCGTCTTGAAATATTAATTTTAACAGGGCGCGAATAATTGTGATAATTGTATGTATGTATGTATGTACATACAATTAGATTGGAAAAAATAAGTACTGTACGTATGTAGAGTGTACATACGGAAAAAGAAGTAAGAAGACACTCTATGTAGGTAAGTATGCATATCGTGTGAGTGGAATGCGTGTCTGATAACAAAATGCAATTTATGCTAAATAGCATTTTTGTAATGCCAAGCGCCTAGGGGTAGTCTTGGCTTACACTGTTCATTCTGAAAATCTCAATTAGAGAACAAAGCGAAAGATACAATTAAAACAGTACGTCGATTCCAATTCTAATATAATTCAATTGCTCATTTCAAAATCCCTTTACATGGGTTTTTCCTTAATCTAGGAGATCCTACGGCCGTCCTTCACTTACATTGATAGCTACATTTATAGATATATAAAACTTCTAATCCTAAGAGGTTAGTAATTTATTATGAACACGCGGGTTTTTATTATTATTAATTTAAATTTTAAGATTTAGATAAGGTTTTAGTTTTGAATTTATTATATTTCTGTGTACTTGCTGCTATCCTTGTGAATCAACCGCTGCCGTCTTGTCCAAGAAAATCCTTAGAATATACGCAGGCGATTTCGTTGGATCTGCTGTTTTCTTTTCGTCCCTTTGGCTGGTACCTCCAGTCACCTCTCGATGGCTGTTAGTCTTTTCGATTTCTTTTCTGACCTTTTCTTGTTGAACTTCTCCTTTATACTTTTAATTTAAACAAACTTTCTTTTCTCCTCGCGTCTGACTTCTTACGCTGCTCTTGCCAGAAGACCGGAACTCGCTCCTGTCAAAAAAACTCCATGTTTCACTCTCCTCGTTTCGCAATTTTTTTTAAGACCAAGAATTCTCGTGTTCCCTGTATTCTCATGCTGCTATGCTGTTTTCCATTTGGTAGCCAGTTAAAGGGTCGTTCGGTATCCGGGACGTGGCAACGCTTGTTATTTAGTTAAGGTGTAGTTAAATTAAGATTATTTACTTATTTATTTATTTATATCGATTATTTATTTATTTATTTATGTCGTTTATTTACTTACTTAGTTAGACGCTTAGTTAGTATTAAATCTCTTAATATATATAATATAATTAATGTACCCTAAGGGATTTAAAAATGACCCAAATGAAGCCCCGACATCCGGCATTAAGAAAATTGCTCTCTTCATACCAATACACTCAAAATAATTGAGTATGTAACAGGCGCCCACGTTACATTCTCCCCGTTGGTGGGTAAAAAAAAAATAAAAATGTGTAGCATTTTTTTTTTTTTTTTTTTTTAAAGAAATTACGTGTAAATATCTCCATTACAAGCGGTTCCGATTGCCATTTAAGTTGTTTACTGTATTGGAATTTCAAGTTTGCCAATGTTCGGAACTGGCCGATAGTGGTAATTACGTACCCGTGATATTTTGAAATAAATATGAACCGAGTCATAAGGCCTAATTACCAATATATATTTTCTTTTGATTTATTATTGTATTAGGTGAGCATATAAAACGCTAAGTCCTATTCAAATTTTCTAATTTCAAAATACGTAACATTTAGAAATATGTGTGCTTATTAATTTATGACGTGTCGACACTTTTTTTTTATATCTAATTATAGGGATATCTTAGAATTCTTAAGTATTTCGAATACCTTATCATCTAGACTATTATCAACGGTACCTATTCTCATGAAAAAAAAAATGGTGAATCTAACGATTGAAACTATTTAGCCATGGTAAGAGATTAATCAATTGGGTTGGAAAGCTCCCTAGATCCGCAAAAGGTCTTGCTAATAGGGCATGCTCTACTTTAACTATAAATAGAAATATGACAATGTGTAGCATTATCTTTTTTTTGTATCTAATGAGAAAACGAATTCAGTTGATCTAAATTTACCTAACCTAACTAGGAGAACTGTATAGTTCTTCAAACCAAATATGATCTAGCCTATACCTGCGATTTACGGCACTGACTTTTATATCGGGCAAAATTTTATTCATAGGTTTTTTTTTTTTTTTTTAGAGAAATCAATTGAAAAATTTAAATATTTTTTAAGTCTTTTACATGCCACCAACCGAGGTCCTTGCTTCCTTCGTCGGTAAGCTTGTAAACTAAATCGGACCTTTTGTCAATAATAATACATTTAATAAACTTCGGTGCCAACTTGGCGGAAAACATTTGCGTCGCATCCGATAATGCATAATTGCGCTTATATACAATGTCGCCAATCTCAAATTTTACCTTAACTTTATCCCTGTCGAAATACCTTTTGTTTGCTTCATAGGCTTTTAATATTCGTTTCGAAATATCATCATAAACTACATGTAAGGTATCTAAGAACTTGGTCCTAGTCTCGATTGCTGGTTCGTTTATGGGATCATATAGGGAATATTCAGTCCCGGCGGATATGTACTCGCGCCCAAAATTTAGATAAAAGGGTGAGAATCCGGTTACAGCATTTACAGCTGTGCGCAGGGCAACTTGTATCTTAGCTATTTCGCGATCCCACAGTCGATGATTATCGCTAACGTATGACCTAAGAACACTGCCTATAACCTTATTCCATCTCTCACTAAAATTATTTCGTGGATGGTAGCGACAATTTAGCCAGAATTTACGAATTCCATAGTCAGCTAATAATTTTCGGAACTCCCTGGAATCGAATTGCCGACCGTTATCTGTAATTACAATCTCTGGGACTCCGAATTCTAACATTACACGGTTTTCGACTATCTCTGTGACTTTTTTTGCAGTTGCTTCTCGAATTGGAAAAAGACATGGCATCTTTGTAAACCAGTCCGATACCACTAGTAGCCAACAGTTTCCCTTAGTTGATCTTGGCAGAGGGCCTATGAGATCTAAGGCAATCATTTGCCATGGACGATTCGCTGTTTTGTAATTACCGAATAACCCAAAAGCATGTTTGGTAGTTGGCTTTGATTTTAAACAAACTTCGCATTTTTTTATATATGTCGCGACATCTTTTGGCATTCCAGGCCAATAATATTTTGCAGATACTCTCTTTTGGGTTTTAAATACTCCAAGGTGGGCCGCAAGGGGAGAGTCGTGACATTCTTTTAGGACCGCCTCACGCTTAGATTGGGGTACTACCAACTTCCATGTCATTTCTTGATTACTATCGGGAGAGGGATTGGATCTAATATAAAGCACATTTTCCTCCCATTTCCAGTTCTTCATTCTGGATGGGCTTTGATTAACCATTTGTATCATTTTCAGATACCAAGAGTCATCAGCAGTAGGCTGGCAAGATACGAGTGCGATTTCAGGGGCTCTTGATAATGCATCCGGAACGACATTGTTCTTTCCTTTGACGTATTTAAGCTCGAAATCGAATTGTTGCAACCTCAGTATCCAACGCGCTAATCTACCCGTGACATTTTGCTGTCGAAATAACCATGTCAAGGGTGAGTGATCTGATGCAATATAGAACTTGTGGCCTTCTAGGTATCCGCGTAATTTTTCTACTGAGAAAATTATACTAAGACACTCCTTTTCGGTCACTGAATAATTTAATTCGGCACCCCTCAACTTGCGGCTTACATAGGCTATAGGATGTTCTGCATCATCATCATCCTTTTGAAATAAAACACCTCCAAGAGCATATTTTGAGGCGTCGCATTGGACATAAAAAGGTTTTTCAAAGTCGGGAGCTGCTAGGACTGGTGTTTTGACAAGAACGGACTTTAATTCGTTAAAAGCTTTTATAGCCTCAGGTGTCCATTTTAAAGGCTGACGCTTTTTTCCGCCTTTGGTTAGCTCATGTAATGGGCCTGCTATCTTAGCAAAATCTGGTATAAAGCGTCTGTACCACGATACTAAACCTATATATCTCTTCATCTCGGTGAAATTTCGGGGACGAGGAAAATCCAGCATTGCTTGTACCTTTTCGGGGTCTGTTCTGAGACCCTGAGCATCTACAATAAAGCCTAGATATTTTAAGCTTGATCGAAAGAATTGACATTTTTCCTTGTTAATAGTCAGATTTGCCTCCCACAGACGATTAGCTACCTTTTCAAGGATGAGAATATGTTCTTGGAATGTCTCAGTCGCAATAATCAAATCGTCGAGATACGTAAAGATATTAGATTCGGTCGGCCCAAAGAGTTTGTCCATAAGACGTTGTTGTGTAGCAGGACTATTTGTTAACCCAAAAGGCATGACAACAAATTGCCACAAGCCATGACCGGGCACTGAAAAAGCTGTTTTCTCTTTAGCATTTTCCGTTAGTGGTATTTGCCAAAACGCATCTTTGAGGTCGATAGAGGATAAATATTTGGCTTTATTAAGGCGGTTCAAGATGTCATTGATTCTCGGTAGGGGATATGCACACTTTTTAGTGACAGCATTGAGTTTGCGACTGTCAATGCAGAGTCGGTCTTTACCATTTGCCCTTTTCACCAGGACAGCAGGTGAACACCATGGACTCATGGAAGGCTCGATTACGCCTAACTGTTTCATCCTCTCTAACTCCCTTCCGAATCGAGCTTGGATTGCTGGTGAACATTCATAACCGCGTTGAACCATAGGCGCGGCATTCCCCGTGTCAATATCATGTTGAATGAGATGCGTACGACCTAATGTATCACGCTCTAGTTTATCAAATTTTCCTAAGCAATTATCTATGGACATTAATTGTTCCGTAGTGGGTTTCAATATGCCCACATCATTATTATGTCCAGCACTAAGATTAGAACAAATCCACCGACTTCCTACTGTGCATTCTAAATTTACATTAAACGAACTCCAAAAATCTATTCCCCAAATAAAGCTATGATTAAGTGTTGGAACGGTCAGTACCGAAATGACCTTGATGGTTTTTTTGAACTTAATAGGTACATTAAATATCCCTTCTATAGGATGCTGGGAATTATCTGCCGTCCTTATCGTTGAGTATTTAACTTTCAGTAGTTTCAGGCCAACGTTAGGTAGGAAATCAATGCCCTCTTTTCCCGCAATTGTCCCATTAGCACCAGAATCTAAAAGCCCCTTGACACTTTGATTAAAAATTTCTACGAACAAGTAAGGCCGAGTATCGTCCTCATCAATTAACAGTAGGGCCTTCTCTTTTAGAGGAATTGTGGACCTTGAGGTGGTGGGGTGACGGTTGTCCACGCTCGCGTGACCCCTGTACCGTTTTCCGGCTGACTATCATTGAGTTCAGATATTTTATTTGTTTGCAAAGCATGATTAGATACCTGAGAGGTGGAAGATTGTTGGGCTGGGCAACATCCATCAAGGAATCCCTGCTTATTCGATGAATCCGAGTTAGGAGAATGAATTAAGTTGACTTGCGTTGGACGAGACGTTCGGCCATGCATGCTAGGGTTTATCCTACCTCCTGGATTTTTGTTCGGATAGGAGTGGATTATGGAATTGTTCGGAGTGGAATTACGCCATCTATTTGACCGACCAGAGTCCTGAGCCGGCGGTGCATTAAAGGGTGTCCTGGGCTGATAAGAATTGGGTAGTGTTGGGTTCAATGGGGCTACATTGCACGTATTTTGAAATTTACTATATTTCGGGTTCGAGCTACAATTGTATTCTGTTCTTCGAGGCGGCTGATAGTTAATACGGTTGCTATTAGGAAAACTTCCCCTTTGCCTCTCGCAATCATTTACTCTAGCTTGAATATCGCTGACCTCAATCCGTCGACATGCATCCTCCAGACTATCTACGGAGGTATAATCCGAAAGAGCTAGCGCTCTTATATACTTCGGTAACAAATTTTTTCTAATGATTTTTATTCTTTCCTTTTCAGTGGGTATATGAGCTAGTCTTAGGAACTGATCTTCCATAAAGGATATGTACTGGACAATGGACTCACTATGTTTTTGTTTACGCTCCCGGAGGAATTCGAGCAGTTGATCCGTTTGCAAGAGCGGTTCAAATTGCTTAAGAAACTGCTTGACAAATTCTTCATAAAGTAAGAATTTTTCACGTTTTCGACGGTACCACCTTAGAGCAGAGCCCTCTAATAAATCAGCTATCCCGATCAGCAAGTCTCGCTCGTTCACTTGTCTTGACCTAGAGTAATCTGCTACCCTTTGCAAAAAGGCTGAAGCCGACTCACCATTGTCTCCAGAAAACTTCAAGCCCCACTTATATAAGGAAGGGGGGTGGTTTGAAAAGGATAGATTTTCTTTAGGAAAACAAGGTTTAAACATTTCTCGATTACTTGAAGACGTAGCATTGCCTTGATCCTTGAATAAATTATTACTCAACGGACCTTGGGGATGGTTGTCATTGTTGTCAGCATCGCTTTGTGTGTCGGTGCTAAGATGTAGATTGTCCACCCGATTTTCCATAGTTAGGACAGGCATGGAAGGTTTTTCTACTGAGGCCCGGAAGCCTTCCTTCCAAGATAGGTACTGAGCTCTCTCTACCTTGCCGATTAGCATCTCTACTCTTTTTTGCAGCATCTCCCTCTCATCCTTCAAATTTTCTTCAGCATTAGGTTCAATCCGACCTACTCTTTTTAAAAAAAATTCTAAACGCACGGCAAGGACTTCATTGTATGACGAGCCAACCTCCGCGCAATCTTCTTCAAATTCTTGAAGCAATGTTTTACACTCTTCCAAGTCTGCGATTGGGTCTAAATATGATTTTATGGGTATTGCGTTAGGATCATTTAAGGTTGCCTCTTTCTTAAGCTGTTTACTCCACCAGCCTCGCCTACCCTCGACAGTATATAGTTCTGGAGCGGCCTTACGGCAACGCATCTCATATTTTATGTCCATGTCAGCACAGAAACTCGCAATCTGATCAAAAGACATGATGTCAAAAGAAAATATATATAAAAATTTTTTTTTACAAATGCGTAATTAACTATTCACCGGCTCATCAACGAGGAACACGCCATAAAACTGATAAAGCTAGAGAATCTAGAATAATCTCCGCCACTCTGCATCAAAAGAACCACCACTCTCCGTGGTCCAATGATATCGATAAAAAAAATCTAGGATTTTCGCTAACACGAAAATAATTTGCGCCTTTAGGTAATATCAAAAGAATTCTCTCCCCTAGATTAAACGAAATCAACTACAGATACTAATAATCAACCCGACAAGCCTCCTTTGACACAGGGACACTAATGTCTTATAAATTTTTGACACTTACAATATATGTATAGAACTTACTTATTCCTAATTAAAGGTCTTATGGTTTTGTTATCGAGCATTGTTACTTCGCTTTTAAAAAAACATATTTGCATTTGTTCATCACTGGCACATTTGGTTTCGCCTTCCGGTTAAGACACTTATTAATATACGTTTCAAAATCAAAGAGACGTGGAAGTGAGTTTCGCTCACTATAGCCTAAAATATATAAGATTTAGGATTTAAACTTCAAATTCATGGAGAATATGTATAGTAACCAGCCAGTTTCTGTAATCGCAGTACGAGCCTCACTACACCTATCGCTACACCGAGGTAATCTCTAGAGCAATTCTAGCTACTTAGACGCATTCGGCTGTAAACGCGGCTTACCTTCGTACTTTATGTTATATATACTTCTCTCGTACTAATGATACCGAGGAAGAAATTAACAATAAAATAGTTTACAATTACTACTTGTCGCGGTTACGGTATGAATTAAATTAACCTCTTCACTTGAGGAACCAAAGAAATATAGGACAACTTTAACCTAACACTTTCCTCACCCTTGATGCTAATGTGGTAATGGCGCTCTTATTGAGCAATTAATTATTATGATTTTACTGAACATTGACGCACGCAAGAAAAAATGAAGTATTCCACAGATGTTGGGGATATGTATGCTGTTCATAGAAACAAGACTAAACTATTAGTAATAATTGTGGGCCCAATCTAATTCGCAATAAAAATTTCCACATCTACTTTTGTTGTACCTACACCGTAAAATTGCGAAACAGCCTACCCTTTTGTATTATAATTTCTTTTACGGATAGATCATAATAACGCCTGGAAGAATTGAAAGCTTAGCTACTAAAACTCCAAAGTTATTCACTTATAGTACATTGCGATTAAATATGATTTTGTTTAAAATGTCGCAGCCTTTAGAATGGAATTCCTTATAGTATGGTGACATTATTTATTTTAAAATGAAAACTTCATTTCTATTTACGTTTTAAAAAAAAATTTTGTGTAGAGCGAAAGGTATATTCCTCTCCCTGATTATTAATTATAAATAGTGAAATGAGCTCAAAAATAATTAAATAATTTGGTCGCAACCTAACCTAATTTTCTCTTCGTATAGTGTAAAAAAAAATTGGGTACCTTCTGTTTACCTTGTATTTTTGCTTACGATTACTTTAGTAATTTCCTTCACTATTTCTTTCACTGTCGCACTAATCTGCAAGCATTTTAACATCCCTAAAAGCAATTTTGTAATTTAAGCACCTTACATTAATAATTTTTACCTATCAGAATGAGGCGACTTTCATGGCGATATATTCCTTCTATTCTAATCCATTTATTAAATTCTGCAGTCCATTTAAATGTCGTCTCTGGGTAACTTTCAACTTCCACCTGGTAAACAATTGTTTTACTACGAATTTGTATTGAACCTTATGCTACAAATTATATGACCACTAGGGATTTATTTACGTCAATTCCCGCGACAACTAAAATATTTCACATCAGTGTCAATTTACTTATAACACTGCACTACTGATAAGGAGACAAGACTAACTCAATATTGAAATGTCATGCCGTTAAAGGTAATTCGACTGAGACTCGGTTCAATATTGTTTTTATAGAAACTTACAGCCTCAAAAAAAATTCTGTTTTGTTTTATGATATCTTACTAATCACGAGGCGGACCGAACGAAATAATCTCGAATGACAATCGGATGCTTTAATATTCTGAAATTTATTTTTTTTTGCTGCAGCTGCAGTGTGAAGGAGAGAAAAGAAAATGTCACTGAGGTAGTTCTGTGTCAGCAGTACATTACCAACCAAAACTTATACTCTCTTTATATCGTAATTTGTTTTTCGTTTTTATCTTTAGAAATTTTTTTTATTTTTTTTTTTTTATTTTGGGAATTACACATCCCGGACGAGCCCCCAAAATGTAATGCCAAGCGCCTAGGGGTAGTCTTGGCTTACACTGTTCATTCTGAAAATCTCAATTAGAGAACAAAGCGAAAGATACAATTAAAACAGTACGTCGATTCCAATTCTAATATAATTCAATTGCTCATTTCAAAATCCCTTTACATGGGTTTTTCCTTAATCTAGGAGATCCTACGGCCGTCCTTCACTTACATTGATAGCTACATTTATAGATATATAAAACTTCTAATCCTAAGAGGTTAGTAATTTATTATGAACACGCGGGTTTTTATTATTATTAATTTAAATTTTAAGATTTAGATAAGGTTTTAGTTTTGAATTTATTATATTTCTGTGTACTTGCTGCTATCCTTGTGAATCAACCGCTGCCGTCTTGTCCAAGAAAATCCTTAGAATATACGCAGGCGATTTCGTTGGATCTGCTGTTTTCTTTTCGTCCCTTTGGCTGGTACCTCCAGTCACCTCTCGATGGCTGTTAGTCTTTTCGATTTCTTTTCTGACCTTTTCTTGTTGAACTTCTCCTTTATACTTTTAATTTAAACAAACTTTCTTTTCTCCTCGCGTCTGACTTCTTACGCTGCTCTTGCCAGAAGACCGGAACTCGCTCCTGTCAAAAAAACTCCATGTTTCACTCTCCTCGTTTCGCAATTTTTTTAAGACCAAGAATTCTCGTGTTCCCTGTATTCTCATGCTGCTATGCTGTTTTCCATTTGGTAGCCAGTTAAAGGGTCGTTCGGTATCCGGGACGTGGCAACGCTTGTTATTTAGTTAAGGTGTAGTTAAATTAAGATTATTTACTTATTTATTTATTTATATCGATTATTTATTTATTTATTTATGTCGTTTATTTACTTACTTAGTTAGACGCTTAGTTAGTATTAAATCTCTTAATATATATAATATAATTAATGTACCCTAAGGGATTTAAAAATGACCCAAATGAAGCCCCGACATCCGGCATTAAGAAAATTGCTCTCTTCATACCAATACACTCAAAATAATTGAGTATGTAACAGGCGCCCACGTTACATTTTGTTATGGGAATGCATTTTTAAATGCATGTTGAATTTAAATTTAAATTGAAGTGATTTTTGCTTTTCAGGGTCAAACTTCCGATACATCAATATATTGTATAGGACAACATATTGATGTATTGATTTTATAGTTGTGATTTGGGGCATTGGGCACCTGAGTCACAACAAATTTGGTTGGGGGGTTTCGAAGATTACCGTGTGCAAACACAGTGACACTGAATTTTTATATATTAAGATTTAAAATCGTTAAAAATAAAACTTCCCAAATTCTTGTATTTCATGTATAACCGATTTCAAAAATTGTTAGTTCGAGTCCAGTATGAGACAAGACAATAAAAATAAAAATTCAAAAAATTGATAATTTATTTGTGCGCTTATTGGTTAATGCCAGATGAAAGTGGCTTAATAAGTTAGATCAATTAAGAAATTCAAGAGGAAAAGGCTCAGTGGTAAAAGCAGTCGCTCAAAAAGAGGAAAGTCACGGCTTGCAAGACTGGTCGAGGCGATTGTTTTTTTCTCTTGTATTTATTATAATTTAATTAGAATCGTTAAAAATGAAAGCTCTCAAACAATTTGTTTGTTCGTTGAATTTATCTACTTCAGTACTGCCGTTTAAATCTGAAACAGTCTGTATCATCTTGTTTCTTTCTTTATTTTGTGACCTGAATTGGTAAATTGATAATTTGTAAAAAGGAGAATTCCCTTCTTCTGTCGTTATGCAATTCCTGAAACACCCTTAAAGCTGAAAGTATTAAAACTATTAATCTTAATTTTTCCCAGCCTAATTTATTATTTCATTTTCAGTTAAATTGTTCGCCTTAATATTGAAGAAATTGTAATATTTTTCAAAAAAAAAAAAAAAAAGTGGCAATATAATTGGGTGAAACAAGAAATTAAAATTCGATTCTCTTATGGGGAGTGTGGAGAAATTAATCGTTACGGTCGCCATGTGAAGAAATTACGATAAGACTGGTCGTCACGTTAATACCGCGGTAACTTGCTGTATGTAGGTAGGTATGCCGTGCCGCAGATGCGGGAGTAGCTAACTTAGCTAACTACTCTTGGAGTAGCTAACTTAGCTAACTACTCTTGGAGTAGCTAACTTAGCTAACTACTCTTGGAGTAGCTAACTTAGCTAACTACTCTTGGAGTAGCTAACTTAGCTAACTACTCTTGGAGTAGCTTATGCAAGCTCAATTCCCAAGTAGTATTGGAGTAACTAGTATAGCTCCTCAACTCCTGGGTAAGATGAGAGTAGCTTGAATAAACTCGACTCCACGAAATGACAAGACTCAGTACTTGCTCTGAAGACTACTGTTTGCTTAATCAATTTCCTTAGCCTATTTATACAAATATTAATACGCTTATAATTACCTTATTCGTGACAGTTATTTGGTAATGTTCTTTATCGCGAAGCCCTCATGATAATTCTCGGTCATCAATCATTGCTTAACCGTTTGCTATTTTCTCGCTTGCCACTTTAGTGGCATAATTTGCTGTCTCGCGTGCTTTTCTTAAGCGGTAATTGTTTACTGTTTTCGTACAGTAGAATTGCTGTTATTATTTTGTAATGCGTTGTTTATTTTGCACACTTTAAAGCATCTTACATATTATGTATGTAGCTAAGTACATCGCAATATTATGTATGTAGGTATATCACAGGAGAGTTGAAAACGACATCGGCCCAGTCATTATTATTAGCGAATCTGATGAGGACGGCGTATTTATTTATATCATATGTAGGACAATCGAAAATATATCACAACACTTAACTGCTCTAAGGCAAGGAAAATAAAAAACTCGAATTATGAGTTTTTTTTTTAGAGGAAACATAGCTCATTCTTAATTCTTATAGTAGACGAAATATATAAAACTCTGGGAAAGACTTTTATATCGTAGCAAAATAATAGTATTTTTTTAACGCTTAAAATTGAAATATAAAAAATATGTTTTACAATAACAGTTATGATTGGATTTATATATTAGAATGAAACTTTCTTGATTTCAACTTAGGCAGCAAGTCTAAGTGCTGTGGATAAACTCCTTTTGTACTACGCTGCTTTCTAGGAAATTTTATGAAGTTTTTTTTTTTTGCTTATAAAACATAGTATCAGTTATTTTTGGTCCCTAATTGCTGAAAATTTTCTGCGGCGATATATTGTTTGGTTGAATTGTAGATTTTGTTTTACTCTCATGCGATTGGCCTTTTCACTGCAACCATACCAGAGATCAAAAGCTCCAGGGTTTGCATTTATGGGGATCCTTTGATGAATCCTTCCTCTTGTCTAGAATCTAAAGGAGCATAAATATTTTCTTTTTGATCAGTCTATCTGCTGCAACGTTTCAAGTGTTTGCACATCATTTGAATGTAGGGTGTTTCCTTGCATCAACCATGCTAATACCTGGACACATTCCCACATTAGCCTCGTCATGACATCAGAAGTAACTTCCGATATGCTATACAAGTCATAAAGTATGTCTACCAAATCAAGCAGTTAGCTAGCCAAAATTACATTGGTGCTCAATAAAATGAGTTAAAATTTTATGGCGACTAAACTATAATTACAACACAAAAATTAAGCTCTAACAAATTGAAGGTCAGTATGTTTCCTTTCCAATGCTGTAAAAAAATTTGTGATTACCTCAATTCACTGTTGATGTTTTGATATAAAAGTAGGTTGGACTTCATTTAAGCTCCATAATTTCAATAAGTTTTTCCCGATATCTATGTATAAATTTATGTTACGTTATTGCAGTACCGGCGGCTGAAGTTTTAGTATGGGCATCCAATGATGTGAGATATATATGTACTTCTCTCTGGAATGTTAAACCTAGCTGCTTTAATACAAAGAAATTAAATTAGATCAGATGTGGTGCGTGAAAAGCACAAGGACAAAATTCCACAGATGGAGGTTTGAACAGTAGAAATTTCAAAAGCCCAGAAGGACAATAAAGATCGAGCTCGCTTCTATATCATTTTGAAGATTCTGTATACGACCAATGATAAGTACTGATGATGAGGTTATGTGAAGACGCCCTATTACTGCACTCGATTTATAGGAACGGAATTTAGTCTGGAAATGTATACACAGAAATGAAAACAGAAATTCTACGAAATGTAAAAGCAAAAATCCAACAAAAACTCGATTTCATTCTGATCGAATTGAGTTCATTAACAGAGGCCCAGCAACAATTTAAAACAAAAAACCTTCCATTCAAGCTGAATATGCACAAAAACATTTTCAAAATGTGATGAAAAAATAACAATTTACACGTTCCTCTCTGAAAATACAACATCAATTCTTGGAATTTTTATAATTTAATAATTTTTATCTCTTTTTATTAATTACAAAATACAATAAAATTTTAACAAGGCAATTTTCTTTATTTTACTTAACTTTTGTTGTATCTTATCAGAACGTTTTTATTTATACAGAACTATTCGTTAGGGCTCATTTATTATTTATGTCCTCAATCTCTTAGTCATAAAAACTATACAATTGTGGATTTTGTGTTTAAAATTAACCTTAAACTTGTTTTTTGTAGCATTGTCGAAGCAGTAAGTAGCCTTCACGATTATTGGTTCTCAATATATAATAATATTTTCACCACTCCTCCCTCTTCGGTAAATTTAACTAGAAAACATGAGAAAATAAGGTCTTCTGCAAGAATCTGTTTCGTACGTCTGCTACAAAATGATTGTTCTCTTAGAAAGATTCGCGCACCGTTTAAAAGTGAGAAGAGTTTTTGTTTTGAAGTACTTTTACACTTGGTTTCCTATTTCTCTTTTTGGTTGCTATTTCTTTCTTTTTTCTTTATTTATAAATAATTCATTTATTTGAATGCTGTATTAGTGCAACACATTATAACATCAGAAACTAAACACTTTATGCACATCTCACACAATATGTTCAAAGGTGTAATCGCACATTATTATATCCGTGATTATCGAACCATTTTTTGTATCGTTCTCTCCTATTTTACTTGACTTTGTACAGAAATATAATTTAAAGAAGTTTAAGAAAAAAAAAAAAAAAAAGAAAAAGAAAGAAAAAGAAAACGCTAGAAAATCTGTTCTGCTCTAACACTTAAACTTAACCATCGGTATGGCCTTGGAAGACAGGCACTTGTCACAACACCATTCTGCGTAGACCTCTTTGCTTATAAGCTGGAAAGCTGCTTCCGTCATTCCACTACACGTTCTGTGGATAAGGTAAGCAATGGTGAAAATTATATTTTTGTAATACTAAAATGGTCTCTTACCTATGGAAAAAGAAGTTGCAACCAGATTCACAAAAGAGCGCTTCATCGTTGTCATTTACTTCTTTATGGCAAAGACCGCAGGGATATATGGGCGGGGCATTTGGATTTTGGGGATTAAAAACCAATGGCTGTCCCGGTGGATACACTTTTCCAGCACTTACAGGCATGGGCTTAGGTCCAAACATGCTCGACATTGAATTAGGTGGTCCATTCATTGGACCATTGTTGCCATGACCACCCATTGGGCCACTCATATGTGTCAGATGATTCGGTCCAGGTCCCAATGATCCCATATGCATTGGATGAGACATATTTGAATTCATGTGATTTCCGTGTCCTCCACTGCTCATTGGACCTCCTTGAGTCATAGGAACGTTTTGATGATTCATCGGTGAGTGCACTCCAACTGAAACACCCATCGAACTCATACTGCTTGTTGTTGTCATCTGTGAAGATGACGTTAATGGATTGCTTTGACATGCCACATTCATTGAATTTATTTGATGCTGTGACATGGGGACGCCTGTTGTCGGCATAGCACCATTGGGGACATTCATACGTGGACCAGACATATGACTGTGGTTTGGCCCATTACCTAAGGGACTGTGCATTGGTGGGCCCATCTGTCCATTGTTTATATGCTGTCCTGGACCTCCACCCAATGGACTACCCATTGCATTGCCCATTGGTGAACCCATCGGCAATGAGTTCATTGGACTTCCTATTGGACCTCCGCTCATCGGACTTCCTATTGATCTATTGCTATTTGGGCCCATATTTGGATTCATTCCCATATGAGAATTTGGTGGTCCACCCATAGGTGAAAGTCCACCCATTGGACCCATAGGTGATATACTAGGACCCATATTGCCCATAGGACTCATTCCGCCCATTGAAGCACCTGGCATACCGCCCATAGGGCTCATTCCTCCACCTCTACTATTCATGTGTGGCATTGGACCTCCGCACTGCATGCCACCAGGTCCCATCGGGCCCATACCTCCCATTGGATTCATATTATTCATACCTAAAGGGCTCATACCTCTCATCGGAGGTCCTCCCATATGATGATGCATATGTGGATTCATTCCGCCACCATGCATTCCAAGATGACTTAGACTTGAGTGATTCATATGTGTACTAGTTGGTGTGTCATCAAAAGGATTGGAGGCTACGATTGTATCACCAAATCCTGTGAGCGGTGGCGGCAGTAAATCTTGTGGTGAAGGAGGCGGTTGTGCGGGCATCTGATTACTTGCTGCATTTGATGTTTTTCGCCGTTTCTTGGGATTGCTTGGTGCTGAAGGTATTTGCGGTGATTCGGAGGGGGGCTTAAAATCTGGTGGACATATACCAGGCCCCTGTAGTCTATATGGAGCCATTCCTAAATTGTGTGTCATAGCTCAACTAAAGATTGCGATTGGAGTAATTTCTTGTCGGTTTTCCTTTCTCCTAATGTCTTATTTCTATGTGATTATTGCTTTTAACAGAGAGCCTTTATCTTATACGCTTCGGTCTTTTGAGGAGCATGCGGCTTTCTTCTTGTGAGCGAACACGAAGCCTTTTGGCCCTAAAAGTATAAAAAACCAAATTACAAAACAATTTACCTATGATGAATTAAAAACTTGTCAATAATTGGAAATTTAAATAGACTTCCTCTAAAGAGAAAACGGAAAAAAAGAGCCATGTACCTAGCAGCAGCAATCAAAGTAGAGAAAGGAAAAGTTTCCAAAGGTATTGTAAACATTTCAGGACCGACACTACAGCATAAGTTAGTATGAAATGTAAATACTTTGTTATTTTGAAGTAATTTACTTCAAAGCCCCACAAAATCGGAAGCGAATTTCATTTCACTTGAAAAAAAGGTAGGCAGGCCCCATATTTTCGGTAAAAATATTGTCATTGAATTTGCCAAGACTGCAATTGATACAGGCAAAATATTATCATTCAAGTAAATAAAAATTGCATACAATAGTTATTCTACACGAGGACGAGGACACTTTCAGGTTACCCTCTCTGACAATTGGAAATGTCAACCACACACGAAGGCTTTTGGCAAGCGCAGCACCAGCGGATGGCTGAATATATGCCAAATTGATACTAACCTGACCATTATCTTAAAATTTCCTTGATTTCCATTTGAAAATCGCTTCTAAAATTTAAAAATTGGACAGGATTTCTCCGTCTCCTGTTTGCTCAATTTCTTTCCTTGTTTTGTTGGTTTCCTCACCAATTATTTTCAATTTGTTCAATTTTAGTTAAACTCTTGGATCCTCTCACTGTGTATGTGCCAATTTGTTGTGTAGAAATGAAAACATCGCACAATCACTTTATTCCCCCTCTATTATTCATTTTGTGGCATTATTTCTAAGTTCAATGTTTAATTACTAACTTCACAACGCGGTTTTCACTACTTATTGCTTTTTAGGCAGATACTTTTTGTTACAATTTCTTATTATGTGCCCACAAATTTATACTCCCTTGAAATTTCCATACACAACTAAACACACGCCATTCATGATGGATGCTTGTAGTTCTTTCACCTGCTAATTGGTGGTGCTGCTTTCAGTAGAAATTTATTGTGTCATGAAATTTAAGGAATACCACAACGAAAAGATTTTAAAGTTAATAAAAATTGGGAGTACAAATTATGTTGTTTCATTTATTTTTTACTGTATATAATTGTTATTACATATATGATAGTTCGAAATATATATATTTACGCGAAATTAATACTTTTGCTGAATATTTTACACTTTAGGCTTAGTTGGATTTTATCTACCTTATATTTTCGGTTTGCACCTCTAATAAAAATAATACGGACTGCTTGATTGATATTCTATTTCAGGCATTGAATAAATAACTAATATGTCATTTATTCAATGATTTCAGGCCACAATTTTGTGTGTCAAAAAGAACTTAAGCACTCTTTTTCCAACGTTTGGGGGGAAGTTGAAAAGTGAGCACGCAGTTCGAAAAGCGATTTTAGTAGCTTTTGAATTTCTGGTACGTATCTGATGAATACGTTGAATTTGGTAAAATACTTTTTTATCAGTAATGGCACTAAATGACTAATTTAAAAATATTTATTTCAACGAAACCACTTATTTATTTAGTTCTTCTTAGTTGGTACTTCGGTCTAAGCACCGAAAAGGAATTCTATATAAATGTGAGCCCATTTTCTGCAGTGTACTTCTGCGAACGTAGTAAAGCTATTATTTTCTTCATGTAAATCCAAGGTATATAGAAGAAACAAGGTATGCCCATTAAAATTTTGACATATCACAGCTGATCAAACAGCTGATAGTCTGTGACGTACTTCAGTGAATGAATAAAAAAGAAAAAGGAAATCTGACAGTGGCAGTACAAGCGCAAAGAATTTTGACACATTACAGCTGATGCCCTGTGACGTACTTCAGTGAATGAAGAAAAAGGGAAAAAGAGTTTTAACAAAAATGGCGGAACGTGGTTCGAGTCGGGAATACCTTGTCTTCTATATACCTTGATGTAAATCACTTCGCGAAAAGGAATTTCCTTGCTTTCCCACCAGCACATAATTTATAAGGCGTGGTGGGAAAGCAAAGAAATTTCTAATTAGAAAATCTTGTTCACTTTGAAAAACTATTGAAATTGAGACGAACATTTATTTATTTACTTATTCTGTCTATCGATTTAACAATCTTACAAACTAAGAAGGAAAAATAATCTTTATATACGTATACTATATGCAGAAAAATAATAAATATATAAGCTACATGCATTACAAGAAAAGTTAAAATAACATTAGAAACTAAAACTTTCGTAGCTAGTAGTATATTGTTGCGAGCGTGGCCTTTACGGTTCGTTATTTAAAACACAAATATTATCTATTTAATATACAAGTTCTTTATTTCACTCTAATCATATAAAATTCATAAACCTTCAATTAATCAACTACACTTTAATTATCGCTTAATACTGTACTTTCAATTATCGCAATCTAATTACAACACTTTCGCACGTTTATTACTTTCGCTTGTTAACACTGCAACGTCTAAGACAAGACTCTTTTTCTGGCTATAACAACTGTTATATTTATACCCTAGAAACTCTCCAGATTATTCTCGAGTGTTCTATTTTCCAGAAGCTTCTTGACTGTTCTATTCATTCTATTCATTCCATTCCTGAACCTTCCTGTAGATACCATAATCAATTCTCCGAACCTAAAGTCGTTTACTTCTCCATTGCCAGTAGATGTCACCAGTTGTCTCTTTCTATTGCACGTAACAATATATTATACATTTGCATAAATTTAAGGGGAAAAAAACTAAAACAATTAAAGATAATTATAATAAATATCAATGACAATAATACTGTGATGTGAATATGCATATATATGCACATTATTGCAATATTCAATTGACAAAACCATTGCTAAATTAATCGATCACAACAAATGTGATCACTAATATTGTTACGTACAACAGAAAGAGACAACTGGTGATATTGGAAATGGGGAGTAAACAACTTGTAACGAAGTTACAAATAATGTTTTAAATCTATAAAATTCCGTTAATGCATGCCGTACAATATCAAGTAGTGCTTAACCCGATTTGACTGATTGATTTGTGTCCGCTGAAGTAAATCACTTAAATGCTCCGATATAAACAAACCTTCTTGACGTTCCATGATTGATGGTAACTCAGGATACCTGAGATGTCAATCGTCACATGGAATCATCAGAACGGTAACACTTTTCGGTCTATAAAAGGCGAGCTGATGGCGTGGATAAGTCAGTCGATCATCAAGCTTCGACTGGCTAAGGTACTTTACTGAACTTAAGCTGCGAAGAAGTAATCGACTCAAATTCCTACCGAATGTGAGTTTGTCCGCATTTGAGATTACCTATCAAATCCTGTAGTTAGAATTGCTTATTTCCGACCGAATGTGAGATTGTCCGCATTTGAGATTACCCGTCTTGCTCTGTATTTAAAAAACCTATTTCCGACCGAATGTGAGATTGTCCGCATTTGAGATTACCCGTCTTCCTCTGTATTTAGAAAACCTATTTCCGACCGAATGTGAGATTGTCCGCATTTGAGATTACCCGTCTTCCTCTGTATTTAGAAAACCTATTTCCGACCGAATGTGAGATTGTCCGCATTTGAGATTACCCGTCTTCCTCTGTATTTAGAAAATCTATTTCCAACCGAATGTGAGATTGTCCGCATTTGAGATTACCCGTCTTCCTCTGTATTTAGAAAACCTATTTCCGACCGAATGTGAGATTGTCCGCATTTGAGATTACCCGTCTTCCTGTAGCTAGTTATATATATAAATAAAAGAAGTAAACTGCAGAAGATACAACCAAGAAAAAAAGGGGAAATTTTGTGAAAACAACCTCAAAATAAATGTGTATTAGAATTAAGAGTGTTAAATGCCTTATGGACAAAAGGTTAAAGTATGTGTTAAGTTAAACGCCTTATGGACAAAAGGTTAAAGTATGTGTTAAGTTGAACGCCTTATGGACAAAAGGTTAAAGTATGTGTTAAGTTAAACACCTTATGGGCAAAAGGTTAAAGTGTGTGTTAGTTGAAATTGTGTAGTATCACAAACGAAAAGTGTATTAGGTTAAGTTTGTAAAACCGTCTGACAAAAAGGCTATTAATAAAGTGTATTAGTTAAGATTATAAGGTTGTGTAAGTGACACAAACAATAATTTGACAGTTTTATATAATACCTAGTGGGAAAAGATAAAAATATTCAAATATTAAGATTTTGAATTGTCATAGACAATAAAGTGACAAGTTTACCTTATGGAAAAAGGGTAAACATAGCTTGTGCATTAGAATTAAGTTTGTATAAATACAAAAACAATACAGTCTATTTAATAAAAATATTTGTTCAGTATCACATTAAATAAGTGTTCACCTCTAAAATGTCAAAACCTGGTATTTATTTCTTCTTCTTCCCCGTCGTTGAACGCATTGACCCCGGCGTAACTCCAGAGCTAACCCGCAACGTTCAACTTTAAATAACAACGATTACAAAATGGCGCCCGAGCAGGGACTCTCTTTTCTGCCACTGGAGAAACGTCAGTGAATGAAGTAGAGTAGTCACCGTATATACATATCCAGAAACCAGACCGAGAAGAAGATAAATACCAGTGTGTACAATAAAATACCAGTGTATAAAATAAACAATTCCCGTAAAAATAATATCTGTGTGTTAAAACTATATCCATATAAATTAAAAATGACCGACAAAAGTGAAATAACCGTCAGTGCCATCTACCAACTGAAAAAGGATGACTTAATCACTGAACTCAACCGTAGGAGTTTAAATACAAAGGGAACCGTGGATGAATTGCGAAAACGTCTTGCGGACAGTGTAAAACGTGAACTGGCTCTTCAAGAGGAGGAACAAAACCAGTTAAAAATTGTGTCAACCGAAACTAAGGCCGATAAAATGACACCTCCGATTACAAATACATCCGAAACACAGACCGATATATTGATAACTTCGATAATCAATACCGAAACACAAACCGATGAGCAAAGGTTTCAGCCGAATGTACCGCCAACACGCCTGAGTGTTACCGACAAGGAGACATCTTGTAACAATATTCCAAATATTCCGTACCCGATAGAAATCCGAGACCGACCACTTTCAGACGCTGACATTATGGATAAAGTCAGAAAATGGAATGTGAGATTTGACCAAGGTCAAGATCCGTTAAATTTCCTCGAGAGAATTGAGGAAATGGCACAATGTTACAGTATACCAACCGACCGATTGTTGAATACATTACCCGAGCTGCTGACAAAGACAGCACTAGCATGGTATCGTAACAACCGAGAACAATGGATAACATGGGATGAATTCATAAGTGACTTCAAACTATTTTTCTTGCCACCACGTTTCAGTATTAAACTAGCCGATGAGATCCGAACTAGGTTACAAAAACCTAGAGAAAGGGCCAAAGATTATATCACGGCCATCCAGTCACTCATGCGCTGGCAAACAAACGTGTCAACCGAAGAGAAACTAGAACGAATTTATGAAAACATGTTACCAGAGTACCGCCTATACATCCGAAGGAAAGATTTCCGTAAACTGTCTGAACTTATTCAACTCGCAGAAGAGTATGAATATATCCAAGTTCAACAAAAATCCCGCAATACCGAAACACCACCTATCCGTCAGATAAGTAGACCACCACAAAACACCCCAGCCTTGCCAATAAACGTTTCACATATAAGGCGAGAGAGCTGTTGGAGATGTGGACAACTGGGACATCGTAGACACGAATGTCGAAATCCACCGAAAATATTTTGTTCACAGTGTGGAAAACTAGGTGTGTTAACTAGAGACTGTCATGGCCAAAACATGAACAGACCGTTAAAAGACCAAGGGATACCGGAGAGACAAGGCAGCCGAGTATCCCAGAACCAGAATCAGATGCCTTAAAAACCAGTCTACCCGATGCAACCATGATAGACGTACACTATGAGGACGACCGATATTTCATCACCATGTCAATATTTGAAACACCGTGTATAGCACTCATAGACACTGGAGCTGCTAAATCATTTATTGGGGACGAAGTCAAAAAACTGCTGGAATTACATAACATTCCTCCGATATCATGTTCTTTGAGAACTGGAATGGCGAACAGTAGTGAATTTAAAATCCACCAGTCATATATGGTGGACACACAGTGGAATAATCATAAAATGTCACATTTATTCTACTATATGCCAAATCTAGCCGAAACCATCATACTGGGAGTAGACTTTCTTCGGAAAGCTGACATATCAGTAAAAATGTGGAACCAGGAAATTTCACCAGGAATCATGAACATTGAAGAGGAAATTTCCGAACCAGCAACATGTACAGTGGTAATATCCGACGAGATAGACAACATACAGGAAAACCAAATAACCGAACTCCTGTCCACTCAAATTCAAAGATTTGCCAAAATCTCCGGACCCACTCCGATTTCACATCACCATATCCGAATGAAACATGACCGGCCGATAAAACAACGCTACTTTCCTCGTAACCCCGCTATGCAAGAAATTATAAACCTGCAAAGTGATGATCTACTAAAACCGAAGATACCAGTAGCAGATATTGTACAACGAATTGAAAAAATCACCGCTGAACAGATTGCTCAGCAGAATGAACCAAAGACCGCCGAAACAACTAAGGTCGCTAAACCAAGGGGACCAGGAACTATTCGTCCGAACCAAATTAAGAAAAAGCAGCCGCCACCACTAACCGATTACTTATTCAAAGGAATAGAAGCAGTGCTAGCCCCGTTTGGCAAAGCAACAAAATTTGTGGCTCATGGACCAAACGGACCGCTACGTGTGCATACCGTAGCAAATGGGTGCAGAGTTCTTCGTTGCAAGGGGCAACGGAAAGTGTTGCCACCACTACCAACCAAATGGGTTAAAAAAAAAAAAAAAAAAAAAAAAAACCCACCGAACTGAAGTAAAATGATTTTTCATTCTGTTTTTATGAACTGTAAATATGTCAATAAATATTTTTAATAATCGTTTTCCACTATAAAATTAATGGAGTGCTCCAATATAAAAATCATGTTTTCCACAGTAAAATAATAAGTAACAAAACTGAACCAATGTAACAGTTTTTTTTTTTTGTTTTGGCGAAGAAAGAGGGGGATGTAACGAAGTTACAAATAATGTTTTAAATCTATAAAATTCCGTTAATGCATGCCGTACAATATCAAGTAGTGCTTAACCCGATTTGACTGATTGATTTGTGTCCGCTGAAGTAAATCACTTAAATGCTCCGATATAAACAAACCTTCTTGACGTTCCATGATTGATGGTAACTCAGGATACCTGAGATGTCAATCGTCACATGGAATCATCAGAACGGTAACACTTTTCGGTCTATAAAAGGCGAGCTGATGGCGTGGATAAGTCAGTCGATCATCAAGCTTCGACTGGCTAAGGTACTTTACTGAACTTAAGCTGCGAAGAAGTAATCGACTCAAATTCCTACCGAATGTGAGTTTGTCCGCATTTGAGATTACCTATCAAATCCTGTAGTTAGAATTGCTTATTTCCGACCGAATGTGAGATTGTCCGCATTTGAGATTACCCGTCTTGCTCTGTATTTAAAAAACCTATTTCCGACCGAATGTGAGATTGTCCGCATTTGAGATTACCCGTCTTCCTCTGTATTTAGAAAACCTATTTCCGACCGAATGTGAGATTGTCCGCATTTGAGATTACCCGTCTTCCTCTGTATTTAGAAAACCTATTTCCGACCGAATGTGAGATTGTCCGCATTTGAGATTACCCGTCTTCCTCTGTATTTAGAAAATCTATTTCCAACCGAATGTGAGATTGTCCGCATTTGAGATTACCCGTCTTCCTCTGTATTTAGAAAACCTATTTCCGACCGAATGTGAGATTGTCCGCATTTGAGATTACCCGTCTTCCTGTAGCTAGTTATATATATAAATAAAAGAAGTAAACTGCAGAAGATACAACCAAGAAAAAAAGGGGAAATTTTGTGAAAACAACCTCAAAATAAATGTGTATTAGAATTAAGAGTGTTAAATGCCTTATGGACAAAAGGTTAAAGTATGTGTTAAGTTAAACGCCTTATGGACAAAAGGTTAAAGTATGTGTTAAGTTAAACGCCTTATGGACAAAAGGTTAAAGTATGTGTTAAGTTAAACACCTTATGGGCAAAAGGTTAAAGTGTGTGTTAGTTGAAATTGTGTAGTATCACAAACGAAAAGTGTATTAGGTTAAGTTTGTAAAACCGTCTGACAAAAAGGCTATTAATAAAGTGTATTAGTTAAGATTATAAGGTTGTGTAAGTGACACAAACAATAATTTGACAGTTTTATATAATACCTAGTGGGAAAAGATAAAAATATTCAAATATTAAGATTTTGAATTGTCATAGACAATAAAGTGACAAGTTTACCTTATGGAAAAAGGGTAAACATAGCTTGTGCATTAGAATTAAGTTTGTATAAATACAAAAACAATACAGTCTATTTAATAAAAATATTTGTTCAGTATCACATTAAATAAGTGTTCACCTCTAAAATGTCAAAACCTGGTATTTATTTCTTCTTCTTCCCCGTCGTTGAACGCATTGACCCCGGCGTAACTCCAGAGCTAACCCGCAACGTTCAACTTTAAATAACAACGATTACAAACTTCAGGTTCGGAAAATCGATGATGGAATTTTCGGGTTCAGGAATAGAATAGTCAGGACGATTCTGGAATAGAACACTCAAGAAGAAATTGGAGAGTTTCTAGGGTATAAATATAACAGTTGTCACCGCCAAGAAAAGAGTCGTGTCTTAGACATTGCAGTGTTAACAAGTGAAAGAAGCGAAAGTGTTTGGATTAAGATAATTGAAAGTACAGTATTAGCGATAATTAAAGTTAAGTTGATAAATTGAAGGTTTGTGAATTATGTAAGATCAGAAGTGAAATAAAGAACTTGTATATTAAAAATTTAATATTGTGTTTTAAATAAAGAACCAAAGGCCACGCACCCAACAATATTATTGCAATTAAGCAAAAATATGCACCCAAATGCAAGTCACACTCGAACAGTATGCGACTGCATTTGTTTACATGTTTTGCAATAAGCTTAGTATACAGGTCACGCGAGTTGCATCACGCACGGAACAAATATTAAGCACATACATAAGTGCAAGCAAATCATTTTTTTTAACATGCCCCAAATCACAGGCATGTACACAAATCATTATGTACTAATAATAATTAAGCTTAGGCTAGCAAATTTACGTTTGTATAAATAAGCTAGCTATACTCCAATAAAGAACAATTAGTATTTTGGCGATCAATCAGACTTTGTCTTTTATTTAACAGGGCATCTGCTAGTTCTAGCTTGACCAGAAGAAACGGGGATCTTCTTTTTATAAAGCTTCCCCTCTAGGAGATCTGCTTGTTAAGCTTCTCACTACAATACCAAACAGCATAACCAATTAGAATACATCAAAGAATAGGGCAAAGTGTTTAAAATAACTATTGTCGTGCAATATATAAACTAGAATAATGTATAAATTTGAACAATAATGTCAAAACAGTAACAAGTTTGGATATTTTTAAGGATAAATACTGTTACGTGCAATAGAAATAGACAACTACTGACATCTACTGGCAATGGAGAAGTAGAACTACTGACATCTACTGGCAATGGAGAAGAAGACTTTAGGTTCGGAGAATTGATTATGGTATCTACAGGAAGGTTCAGGAATAGAATGAATAGAACAGTCAAGAAGCTTCTGGAAAATAGAACACTCGAGAATAATCTGGAGAGTTTCTAGGGTATAAATATAACAGTTGTCATAGCCAGAATAAGAGTCTTGTCTTAGACGTTGCAGTGTTAACAAGCAAAAGTAATAACGTGCGGAAGTGTTTTAATTAGATTGCGATAATTGAAAGTACAGTATTAAGCGATAATTAGAGTTGAGTTGATTAATAGAAAGTATATGAAGTTTGTGAATTGTATGATTAAAGTGAAATAAAGAACTTGTATATTAAGTATTTAATATTGTGTTTTAAATAACGAACCGAAAGGCCACGCTCGCAACAACTGGTGTCAGAAGTGAAATTAAATTCGCGAAATAAAGTGGTGGCAATTGACTTTAAAATTGAAAGTGTGATTAATTTTGTAAAATTGTGTTAAATTTTGAAAGTTCTGGAAAATAATTTATATTCAACTTAAAGTGAATTACTAAAGTGATGGGGCGAAAATTCGAGGAGCTTCGAACGCAGGATTTGAAAGTGGAGTTAGGGAACCGGTCATTACAAACGACAGGTGCAAAGAAAGTTCTAGTCGAGCGACTCAGACAAGCTTTGATAGAGGAAGGAAAGAATCCTGAAACATTTGTTTTCGAAGATAACTTGGAAGAAACCGAAGTCGAAGAAGAGCCTACGATGAAAATGGAACAGCTTTTGAGTACTTTAATGAGCAAAATGGAAGCCCGTTTTGATGAACAAAAGAATTCTCTCGAGGAACAAAAGAATTCTATGGAAGCCCGTTTTGATGAACAAAAGAATTCTCTCGAGGAACAAAAGAATTCTCTTGAGGAGCAGAAGAAATCTATGGATGAACAAAAGAATGCTTTCGTTGAACAAAAGAATTCTCTGGAATCCCGCTTAGATGAGCAAACGAATTCTCTAGAATCCCGGTTAGATGAGCAGAAGAAATCTATGGAAACTCGCTTGGACGAACAAAAGAGTTCTCTGGAGAATTGTCTAGAAACTCGTTTGGAGGAACAGAAGACTTTCCTGAAAAACTCGTTAGACGAACAAAATTTAAAAATTGAAGGAATCGAGCAGGAAGTGGCGGAAGCTCAACAAAAAGTCACCGAGCAGCTTGACAGTTTTAAAGCAGATCTAGAAAGAATAAAGCATCGTCAGCCTCTAAACGTAGCAGCTGAAATATCCAGCACAGGTAGAATGAAACCCCCAATATTTGATGGACAAAATTCGTGGCATATCTTCAAGAGACAATTCGAGGCAGCTTCAGAGGTAAATGGATGGAATGATGAAGACAAAGCTATAGCTCTGGTATTAGCACTTCGAGCTCCTGCGTCAGAACTCTTACAAACTGTACCGATTGAAAATCAACGTGATTACTCTTCATTAGTACAGGCGATAGAATTACGTTACGGAGATGAGCACATGCAGCAAGTATATCGCCTACAGTTGCGCAACAGGATTCAAAAGCATGGCGAATCACTACAACAATTGCAGGCTGATGTGGAAAGATTAGCGCATCTTTCATACTCCAGCGTAAATGCGGATTTCCTTAATGAAGTGGCAACGGAGGCATTTGTGAACGCTATTGTAGATCAAAATTTACAACAAGCGTTAAGGCTAGCGGGAAAGAAATCAACAGCAGAAGCACTAGCCTATGCATTAGCGTATGAATCCGCAAGACAAGCTTCACGGAGTGCAGTACGAGTAAGAGAAATTTCAGTGGAAGAATGTACTTGTAACAGAGTGCAATCATCACAGAGCCCGCCCTCACGTGGTGTCCTTCGATGCTGGAATTGTAATAGATCAGGGCACCTTCAAAGAGACTGCAGAAAACGTCGACGAGTGGAATCACCTGAAGAAGGGAAAGAAGAATGCCAAAGATGTCGAGCCAGGGAACAAGCTATTCGTGGAGAGACTAGATATCAAGCAGCGACTAGTCGCATCAGCTCTCCTGTTGAGCAATCGGAAAACTAGTAAAAACCAACTTTGTGGGGCAGAAGTTGGTTGGTGGAATCGGCAGCCCCGAAGTCATCATTCAAGTAGGCCAGTTGCAGAGAAATAATAGCAGTCTTATTATATATGGAAGTGTAGGAAAAAATGACTGCGCAGTCACTATCGATACTGGAGCTGCAAGATCAATTATTAGAACAGATCTTGTTAAGAACAAATGGCTTCATAATACCACCAAATATCTACTAAGAACAGCAACTGGAGCAGCAGCACGGGTGTTTGGAGAAATAACTTTAGATGTTCAACTAGGCGAACTACTATTTCCTCACACTTTCCTGGTTTCAGACATAATGGATGAATGCATTCTTGGAATAGATTTCATGACTACATACAAAATAAATCTGGATGTTGGAGAGCGGACTCTCAAATATGGGAACATAGAAATTCCTATGAAACTAGGAGAAGGAGCAGATCATCCTGTGAAAGTAAGGACGATGGTCTGCGAAAATATAACTCTTTCGCCATGCTCCGAGACACTAATATGGACAAAGCTTACTGATGACATCGGGACCTGCAGATTCTATCTGGTGGAGCCTAACCCCACAAAAGTCACATCGAGCATCATTGTGGGGAAGACTTTAGTGAAGGCAGAAGGTGCAACATTAATACCAGTCAGAGTGCTTAACACATCCGAAAATGAGGTACAACTAAAAGAAGGTGCTATAATTGGAAATTGTGAACCCGTTTACCAAATCGTCAATTTGGATAATGATAGTAATATCAGGGAGACAAAACCTATACCAGCTACTACCCAACAGGTTCAGAAACTTCTTTCGTCCAGTGCCTTAAGTGAACAACAACACAACGATGCCAAAGAGGTGATCAATGAATTTTCGGAATTATTTGCAATGAATGATGATGACTATGGTAAAACAAATCTTGTTCAGCATCGGATCGATACAGGAGATTCCAGGCCCATTCGACAGACACCACGAAGATTGCCATTAGCCAAACAACCAGAAGTGTCAGACATGATGAACTCCATGAAGAAACAAGGCATAATAGAGGAATCTAACAGCCCTTGGACATCGCCGGTTGTTCTGGTTAGGAAAAAGGATGGCAGCACCCGATTCTGCGTAGACTACCGCCAACTAAATAACGTGACGAGAAAAGATAGCTATCCATTACCAAGGATTGATGACACGTTGGATACCCTTTCCGGAGCGCAATGGTTTTCCACGCTGGATTTAAAGAGTGGTTACTGGCAAGTGGAAATACATCCCGAGGACCGAGAGAAAACTGCCTTCTCAGTTGGCAGTGGCTTATGGCAATTCAAAGTAATGCCATTTGGGTTATGTAATGCTCCAGCCACATTCGAACGACTAATGGAATGTGTTCTACGTGGTTTAACCTGGAAAACATGTCTTGTCTACTTGGATGACATAATAGTAATCGGAAGGACATTCAAGGAACATAAAAACAACTTACGGGACGTACTTCAAAGACTCAAAGATGCAAAATTGAAGCTCAGTGCGAGTAAATGTGCTCTATTCAAAGATGAAGTTAAATATTTAGGGCACATAGTTTCATCACAAGGAGTAAGAACCGATCCAGAGAAGATAGAAGCCGTCAAAAATTGGCCAGTTCCAAAGGACAAACATCAATTACGGAGTTTTCTTGGTTTAGCTACCTACTACAGGCGATTCGTGAAAGGTTTTGCAGACATAGCAAGAAGCCTACATCAACTTACAGAAAAGGGAAGGCCGTTCATATGGTCGGATAAATGCAACGAAAGTTTTGAAAATTTGAAGCAACAGCTCTGTGAAGCTCCAGTACTTCATTATCCAAAGCTGGGAAAAACATTTATATTAGACACTGATGCCAGCAATGAAGGTATTGGTGCAGTGCTTTCGCAGGAGGAGAATGGTCAAGAAGTTCCAGTAGCTTACTATAGCAAAGCACTTTCAAAGCCAGAGAAAAATTATTGTGCTACAAGAAAAGAGCTACTTGCTATTGTAAGTTCAACAAAACATTTTCATAAATATCTCTACGGGCAGAAATTCATCCTTCGCACCGACCATGCAGCGCTTAAATGGCTTCTGCAGTTTAAGAACCCCGAGGGACAAGTCGCGAGATGGATAGAGCGACTCCAGGCTTATGATCTTGAGATCCAACACCGAAGAGGTCGTATCCATGGAAATGCAGACGCCCTTTCACGACGTCCATGCAAACTTGAATGCAAACATTGCGCACGGGTGGAAGAAAAAGAAACAACAGCAACTATACAGTTGGTAACCGTGGAACCATCTACAGGTTGGGACAACGAGGACCTGAGAACAGCACAACGAGAAGATCCGGACATTTCACCTATTCTCGCTTGGAAAGAAGATATGGAAAGACCAGACTGGAAGGATATTTCGGAACGGAGTGAGAAACTGAAAAGTTACTGGGCTCAATGGAACTCTCTTCATGTTGAATGTGGTATATTAAAACGCAAATGGGAAGCACCTAACGGCGAATATTTCCGAATGCAGATAGTCGTGCCAGCATCAAACGTCAAAGATGTTCTAGAAGAAATGCACGGTGGAACCTCTGGAGGACATTTGGGAGTGAACAAAACCATTTCCAAAATACGAGAAAGGTTTTATTGGCTACATATGCGAGAAGATGTGGAGGAGTGGTGCCGCAGATGTCCTGTCTGTGCGGCTTGCAAAGGGCCGCAACACAGAAGCAGAGGAGAACTGAATAAGTATAACGTCGGAGCCCCCTTTGAAAGGATAGCTGTAGACATCGCTGGACCTTTTCCTGAAACGGATGGCGGTAACCGTTATATTTTAGTTGCCATTGACTATTTCAGTAAATGGCCTGAAGCTTATGCAATCCCTAATCAAGAGGCAACCACAGTTGCGGAACAAATAATAACGAATTGGGTCAGTAGGTTTGGTGTGCCTCACGAACTTCATTCGGACCAAGGACGGAACTTCGAATCGCGGACTTTCCAGGAGATGTGTAAAATGTTGGGAATAAGAAAAACTAGAACAACTCCTCTACACCCACAATCTGATGGCATGGTAGAGCGCTTCAACAGAACATTGATCGAGCATCTAAAGAAAGTAGTTGACCATCATCAACGCGATTGGGATCGACACATTCCTATATTCCTAATGGCTTATAGATCAGCCATTCATAGTACTACCGGACAAACCCCAGCTAAAGTCATATTCGGAAGAGAGATGCGTTTACCTAGCGACCTCAAATTCGGTACCCCCGGAGGTGAACAAAAGTTACCAGAAGACTACGTATCGGAGCTCAAACAACAATTAGCTGATGTGCACGAGGCCACGAGGACGAAATTAGCAACAAATACTGATCGGATGAAGACCCGCTATAACCTACGTGCTAATTCCGCAGGATTTAATGAAGGTGATCTTGTTTGGCTCTATAATCCGAGACGACGTAAGGGACGTTCTCCAAAATTGCAACAACACTGGGAAGGACCGTATTCAGTAGTAACTAGAATTAATGACGTGGTATACAGGATTCAGCGTGGCACAAGAGGCAAGCATAAAATTGTTCATTTGGACCGCTTGTGTCAATACTACGAGCATCAAGACCGTGGACCACCTGTTGTTCGGGACGAACAAATTTAAGAAGGGGGCAGTGTTACGTGCAATAGAAATAGACAACTACTGACATCTACTGGCAATGGAGAAGTAGAACTACTGACATCTACTGGCAATGGAGAAGAAGACTTTAGGTTCGGAGAATTGATTATGGTATCTACAGGAAGGTTCAGGAATAGAATGAATAGAACAGTCAAGAAGCTTCTGGAAAATAGAACACTCGAGAATAATCTGGAGAGTTTCTAGGGTATAAATATAACAGTTGTCATAGCCAGAATAAGAGTCTTGTCTTAGACGTTGCAGTGTTAACAAGCAAAAGTAATAACGTGCGGAAGTGTTTTAATTAGATTGCGATAATTGAAAGTACAGTATTAAGCGATAATTAGAGTTGAGTTGATTAATAGAAAGTATATGAAGTTTGTGAATTGTATGATTAAAGTGAAATAAAGAACTTGTATATTAAGTATTTAATATTGTGTTTTAAATAACGAACCGAAAGGCCACGCTCGCAACAATACTATAGTTACTTAACATACTGTTGCGAGCGTGGCTTTTTAGGTTCGTTATTTAAAACACAATATTAAATATTTAATATACAAGTTCTTTATTTAACTCTAATATTAACAATTCACAAACTTTCAATTAATCAACTACACTTTAATTATCGCTTATTACTGTACTTTCAATTATCGCAATCTAATTACAACACTTCCGCACGTTATTACTTTCGCTTGTTAACACTGCAACGTCTAAGACAAGACTCTTATTCTGGCTATGACAACTGTTATATTTATACCCTAGAAACTCTCCAGATTATTCTCGAGTGTTCTATTTTCCAGAAGCTTCTTGACTGTTCTATTCATTCTATTCCTGAACCTTCCTGTAGATACCATAATCAATTCTCCGAACCTAAAGTCTTCTTCTCCATTGCCAGTAGATGTCAGTAGTTCTACTTCTCCATTGCCAGTAGATGTCAGTAGTTGTCTATTTCTATTGCACGTAACAATACTATGATATGATTAACATTGGACGTGAAGTCCAGACTGCCAGCATGAGCTGACAGATCACTCGGTGGACAGCGTTGACTGCAGGCGGCACGCTAGATCGCCTCGGCTATTGGCGGAGAGTGTGGGAAGGTTCCACGAAGACCTGCCGCTGCCACCAGCCATATACAAAATTTTTTGTTTTTTCCTTTGTTCTAAATACCACATTTCTATTTTGGACAAATTCCTCTTCACATAATTCTACACATTCTATTCTTAGCCGTCATTTAGTGTGCACATTATTTGTTTTTATTCTTATATTCACCCCCGTAGACGTAACGCTCTCGCAGGCAGCGTTTTCTTAAATTTAACAATATTGAATAAAAAGTTTTCTTGATTGTTGTGGGTTTTTGCTCTTTTTTTTTCTTTAGTTTTACATATTCATTCCTACACTCCTATAGATTCATCCGTATCTTTTCTGATAACATAATTGATGACTACCTAACTATTGATACACAATGTTTCAACAAGACTTCATTACTGCTGAGGAATCAATATTACGTTAACCCAATTTGGATAGGCTGTTTCTTTTCTTTTTTTCAGAGGGAAGCCATTCATATTAGACTTCCGATACAGTGTACATAATATGAGAAGATATAGTCTAGGATAATATAGTATAATATAAAAAATATAATATAATATTATTGCGAGCGTGGCCTTTGGTTCGTTATTTAAAACATAAATATTAAATATTTAATATACAAGTTCTTTATTTCACTCTAGTCTTATACAATTCACAAACTTTCAATTAATCAACAACTTTAATTATCGCTTAATACTGTGCTTTCAATTATCGCAATCTAATTACAACACTTTCGCGTTATTACTTTCGCTTGTTAACACTGCAACGTCTAAGACAAGACTCTTTCTCTGGCGGTGACAACTGTTATATTTATACCCTAGAAACTCTCCAGATTATTCTAGAGTGTTCTATTCCAGAGCCTTCTTGACTTTTCTATTCATTCTATTCCTGAAGCTTCCCGAACAGTCCGTCATCGATTCTCCGAACCTGAAGTTGTTTACTCTAAATTGCCAGTAGATGTCACCAATTGTCTATTTCTATTGCACGTAACAATATGATAATAGATATAGAATTTCATGAAATTATGATTAATTATCGTCCTTAATTCACTTTTGACGGACGTAATGTATGTGGTGCCGAATGATAGAACATGTAGAGTCTTATACAATTGAACACAATTATCGTCACTTTTGATGGAGAGACTGTATGTGATGCTGAATGATAGTACAGATAGAGTGTTATGCAATTGAACAAAATTGTCGTCACTTTTGATGGACAGCCTGTATGCGATGCTGAATGAAACCCTATTATAATTTCGCAATGACTATGTCATTTTACGGCAAGTTTAGCATCCTGTTTTCATGCCATTGATAACCTGTACGGCACGATCAGAATTAGTGATTGCTTATGGTACGTCCTTCGCGCTCTAGGAGTCCAACTCGACCAAACGTTGAGACTCTTGAGCCTCTGGGTTATCCCTAAAGTCTGTGCTCGAATTTGTCTTGCTCATTTATCCTAGGAGGCTCTACCTCCTGGCCCGTGAACCAAGTGACAATTGAAAGATTATTTCCGAAGCATGCAAGAGAAAATTTTATATTAAAAAAAAAGTGAACTTATCTGTGCTGAGCTGCCCGTCTAAGTTTTCCTTTTATTTGGTTTCCGGTTATCTTCATCTGCTGTTTTTTCCTCTCGATATTATAATACTTCTATCTGGAGAGGGTAATGCACGTTTAGCCTTTTTGTTATTTTTACCATCTAGCACTTCAGAATTGCGGAAAACTTTTTACTCCTTCACGGTTGTCTATGTACTTCTGAATTCTCTCCCGGGTTGATTTTTCTATTTTTATATATGATCTTTTGCGATAACTTTTGATTTCTTTCTCGACTTCTTTCCATCATTTGACAGATCACATTTTTTCTTCCACTTTCCCGCCCGGAAAAGAACTCTTCTTCTTCTTTTCCTTTCTCGGGTGCGTTCGCGCGTCTCGATCTCCATCCATACAACAAACAGTTCACGCCCACCTCATGCTGCTACGGGTCGCTTAGACGTGTAGCATATGCTACATGCAATATGCTACGACCATAACAACTACATGCAATAGAATAATAAAAATAACAGTGACATCTTTACGCATGGGCCCGCAAGCCATGGAGCCCCCTAACCGCTGCGATAGTAGACCAAGTGAAGACCAATTTTTTAAACAGTAAAATAATATATATTACAACTAAAGAAGCGTCTTCAATATTTTACATATTGAACGATTTTTATTTGCTTCACTAATAGATGTCGCCAAGCCAAAAATTGTTTCTCTTTCTTGCGCATGTGTATTTTATGTAATTGTCTCAACGGAGACACTGTGCAGGCATGCTACTGCAGACGTTTCCTTCACTGGGAAGTTAGTAAGCTGTTAGATTTTGGCTACTGAAGGCAGACCATGGATTTGTTCAATATTTCAAACATGACAATAAATTTTCATACATACAAAAAATATCATATAGTGACAGTGCTTGCAGCCCCAGTATTTTTTTAATTTCCCGCATTTTTTCATGGCACACTTTCAGTAGCCTATATCTACTAGTAATCGGAGACTATTTTTATTGGTTTTGTTGGTCCGTTTGAAGATAATAGTGGCAGCTCTTCCTAGCTAAGGTTATTCCCCTAAGTCATTAGATCACAAGATATCTAAACTGCCTCGTACGATTGATATTTTCCCTTTACTTTAAATACAGCATTCCGATGTCGATTCTCCTTACCCGGGGGTTACACGAGATAGTACAGCTTGCATGCAAGCCTCCCTTCGAACGCGATTTTAAACTTGAGAGGTTTGGTTGATGTCTTATTGGGCCCTATTCTGTAATTTTTCATAAAATAATATTTTATGTTATTTTATGGCGAAAAAATCCCTTCTTCATAAAATGAAAATAAAATATTTTAAAAATTCGTATTCTGTCGTGGTTCCATAAAATTATTTTATGAATTCTTTTATGAACACGTAACATAAAATATTTAGTACATTGCGCTATGTTTTCTATTACTTTTTGAACAGCTGGTCAATTGACATTTGCGTGATACTCTATCAAATCACCCACTAAATATTCATTTATGAAAGCAGCTGCTTTCTTAATAGCTCTTGAGATACTTTGGGTGTAAAAGTTCTAAAATATGACAACCCCTGACTGGAGTTTGATGCGAACCATATCCGTAGAAATGCAAAGCAGCAGAAAAACGTCCTTTCCGTTCAATTTTAGATTCCTAACTCAAAGTGAACGAAATAGATGTCTTTCCGGTATGAGGCTATAGTTACTCTATAAGTATTTGAATTTGTTTTCATAAAACGAAACATTTGCAAAATAACTTTACAAATCACAATATAAGAAGTTTATTAATTATCCAGCCGAAAGAACTTTTGAAGCCTAAGGCTGGGCAACTCACATGGATCGTAGGAATCGCGAAGATATCGTATGATCTATCTTCTGCATAAAATTAAAACCTAGGCAAATATAATTAACTTTTTATATTTTATCATACACTGCACTGGTGCGAATTTCTACAATTTCTAACAAAATTGTAATTTTTATGTATGGCGGTGGACATTTTAGTTTATAATTAAAACAATTTTCGCACAACGAATGTTCATTGACGCATGTCATTTTCATAAAATGTGTCAAAATACCTTTAAAATGTGCTGCTTAGGTTCTTTTATGTTATGCTCCATAACAGGAAATATTTTATGTTACGATGCATAAAATAAAATAAAATTTCTGGTACAGTATAGGATTTTAGGGAAATATTTTATTTTAAGGCATAACATAACATAAAATGATAAAATTTTACCGACAGAATAGGGCCCATTATCTTGCATGCAAGTTAATTTAAAAAATGGCATTTAGACGTAAAGTCTTTCATATTATAGCAATAAAGGAAGTAGCAGAATGATAAAAACCCAATATAAAATGAAGAGGAAGGTGTGGTAAATGATGTAATGCAAATGATCGCAGAGAATCTCATTTTCCCAGTATAAATTTATCTATTTCTCTCAAACATTTCTTTTCCGCCATTTTGAAAACTGTGTAATGTCAAATTACTATCATCTCAGCTGCCAATTCAAAATTTCCTTTATTTCTACTTCAAGAATACATACGGATTTTTAACCTATATAATTCGTAACTATATTTATATGTATTGCTCAAAAGAGCTTCTTTTCATGTTATATTTTCATACAACCAAGCAGTAAACGTAGTAAAACCACTGACATATATAATGTGGACTGCTTAACTTTATTTTCCACATGGGCACAATTTCTTGTGTCAAAAAGAGTTTTTACGTCGGTGCCAACCACTGACATGTATAACATAGATTGCTTGATCTTCTTTTTCATATGGGCCCATTTTTTTGGCAGGGGTGTGAAAACTACCTTAATTTCAAGTTTCATTTTCGTTTTAACAGTCATGTTACAAGCTCAACAAATTCCAAATATATTCAACATTATTATTTTTATTGTAAGCTTATCTCTTATAACATAAAATATTCCTTAAATTCGATTTTCAAGGAAATAAAATTAAGCAATTTTTGTCTGCCTATCCCTAGATGAATGCCCGTATAAAATTTCGTATGGTCACCGATCTATGCAAGTTCGATTTTTGAAGTGGTTTTTCGCATATATTTCTAGAACGGTTTGTCACACAGAAAAATTGATTATAACCAATTTTATAGGATTTCGTATTTTGAAGTAGTTTTTAGTGCAATAAAAATGTCTTAGACTGATCGTTTTCAAAGTATGTGAAAAACCAAAATTTTTATATGGCAACACTAAGAAGGAGTTTCCCGATTTAGTCCATTTTTGAAAAAATCATTGGTGGGAAGTTGAAAAAGTGAGCACGCAGCTCAAAAGGCTATTTTAACACGTTCGCGACATTATCTTTATTAACGTAATTCATATTTTGACGTCGTGTACCACTGGTGGTACATTTGTCATTTAGACTATTAGCCGTAGTGCGCCACAGGTGGTACATGGGCGCCTATAATTCAAACTACATAAAAACTTTCACAACTTTAATGTAATTCAGATTTTCAAGCTTGCGACGATTAGAAATATACACAAAGATACTATTCTACCAGTGTACCACCGGCGGCGCACTCATTTATAGAAAAAGGCATGTTTTATTCGGTTTAAATGTATTGATTTTATAGCGTTTTCATTTTATGACAAAACTTAAAAATAATTCAATGCCGCAAAAATATGACTTCCTTTTCAATTATTCTTCGCTCAGTTGTACACTAGTGTAAAACCTGTCGGCGTATAATGTTCTGCCTTGGTACAAAGGGCCTCGAAGCAATTCCATTGTTACATCATATGAATGTCCATAGCCGGAAGTACTGCTGGCTCTTCCAGCATAAATTTTCACGTGGTACGTGTAGCCGTCGGTGTTGTATCGCTATTACAATTTCCCTCCTATTTATTTTTCCGCGGACGGGAATCGAACCTACACTTGTTAAAATCGGTCAAAGATGAAGAATAGAAGAATTTTTAAGAACTTTTATTTTAACGATTTTAAATCAAATCATAAATACAAGAGGAAAAAACAACCGTTTAATCCGGGGTTTGAAACAGGGACCATCTGCTTTCCGGGGGACTGCTGTTACCACTGAGCTAACGAGACAGATGATTTTCTCTTCTGCATTTCATAATGGCGGTTGCTTTTTTCTCTTGTGTTTATGATTTGATTTAGAATCGTTAAAAATAAAAGTTCTTAAAAATTCTTCAATTTCATCCATATTTATGAGACTTACCTGGAATATATTGCTCATCGACTCATATATGAGGACTGCTTCTCCGGGAGTTAGAGATGATTTGAAGTTTTGTATGATAATGTCAAGCAATGGATATCTGTACGTAGGATTTATCGACAAATATAATCCCATACTGAGAACAGGGCAAATACCCATTATTAAAACAACAGCAAGTAGTTTCTTGATTTCATCTTCATTCGTGTTCTTGCATTTTGGCATAATTGAACGACGACTGATGATGTGCGATTGAATGAATTGCGCGGCGTATCTGTTTGTTTCTGTCACAATAAGTTTCAGCACTTCATCAGTTAAATTTAATTTATAAATACTGAAAGGATCAGTAGAACTTAAGTTACATCGCAAGCCAGCGTTTTCTTCGGCAAAGTTGAAGTCTCGCACAAGACTTCTAGCTTCTTCTCATTCATCTGATAGAGAAGGAACAGTAATACCTGCATGCTCCTGAAAAATATCATCCAATTCCTCAGCTTCACTGCTCCCAAGGTCAGTTGCGATATCACTATTTGTCTGTATGATCAGATTGTGAGGGTATGTAAGAAGATTCCGAGCCAGAAAAATCCGAAATTGATTCCTCATGTAATAAAGCGTCTTCAATTTCTTCATTTTCCATTTCAATTTGTTTAAAGCAAATCTAATTAATTGTGGTCAGTTACACACAATTTCTAACAGAAAAACGAAAAGCTTGAAAAAGTCTTGACTGTTGGTGATTTATAGGTAACAAGGTTGTAAGCATAGCATGCTGAGTTAGACTTTTGCTTTTGGTTACTAAACACATTTAAAAACTAAAGAATTGTAAAAAATTTAAAAATCCATGTTGTACCTCTCGTAGTACACGACGATTGTTTATTTTCAATTCTACTTCCGCGAGAGCTAGGGGTGTTCGAAGGTTTATTGTTGATGTAAGCGAATATTTGATGTTATTTTTGATTAGTAAAGGCCAATCCTGTGCCTTTATGTACCCTTAGGGTGTTTTACTGCTGGAAATTTAAGATATGCTTATTATTGACTTTGGTTTCTGAAATCATTTCAAAGTCGGGCTTATATTTCTTTAAGATATTAACTAGTTCTAATCTTCGGGTATTGTTTATTAAAGATTGAGCATTTTATTCTATTATTGAGATGTTGTTAATTGTCATTATGACACGTATTTACTATGGACATTAACATGGCTTTCCTTTTCTGGTGTAGAGAATCACATTTTTCTATCTTTTCCATGAAGTTGTTTATTTTATTGAATAATTCTTGGAGGGCGACTCCAAATATCTCATTAGATAGGTTCAAGAAACCTTGAAATTTGTTATTGTTAAGAGGTGGTGAGGATTAATTCATCCCGGCTTGTGTATTATTAAGAAGAGTGTCTCTGTAACTAATTCCTTTCACAACTGGGTATACTGAAGTATACTTCAAGTAGGGATGAAGTAATCAAAATACCATGTACCAAGTATACTTGGGTCAAGTAAATCACAAAATTTTGTTCGATTTACTTGAAAAAATTCATGTAAACGCAACTTCAGTACCTGAACATTTTTCATGTCTGCGAGATATGAAATGGCAAAAAGAAACAAGAAGAAGATTATTGTTGACAATTCAGGTTGTGATTTTTAGCAATTTTCTCAAAATATTTATCTAAAAATCCGTACTTATGTACAGAACCTGTCAAAGGTAAAATGTCATTTCAAGTAAATTTCAAGAAAGTTTCAAATCAAGTAAATGGAATTAATTCAACCAAAACCCCTACTTGAGTTTCAAGTGGAGTTCAAGTCGAGTACTCAAGTATTCATGTAAACGTACTAATAGTCTGCCCCAGCTCGCTTTGCATTCATTATTCTATCTCTCCTTTCCCTGAGGTATTTTTTGTACATTGGGTAACCTTGGTAGTTAGCGGCGTGACCTACCTGTCCGCAGTTTATGCAGGCAGGGGTCACCTCCTCCTTCTTATCTGACAAGCGTTCATTTGATAGGTGTTTCCAAAAGCATTTAATGCATTTACACTCTCTAACGCAGTTCATTGTTAAATGACCGAACTGTTGTACAGATGCCAATTTCACTAAGCCATTGCCTTTGACTGATTTCCAAGTAACTCGTTAACCCAGGAAGTATCTGGGGCCCAGTAAGTTTAAAATATGCTCCCCTGGGTTCAGTTGAATTAGGAAACTATCTATTTGATAGTTCTCTCTTTTATATTTGAGGGTTTGAAATCTGGATATTTTCTTTGGGGTTACTTGTGGGAAAACATTTTTGAATTCATACTACGTCGATTGGATATGGTGGATTACCTTGAGTAAGAGGCTAATTGGCCTCTTAGATGAAGCCGAGTAGGTATAACACTCTATTTTCTTTTCTTCAAAAATTTTTAGAAAGTTTTGTTTTTCTTCAATGTTCCCTGGTTATGTTTTGGATGTGGATGGACTAATGTTTCTGAATTTCGCTTTAAGATTGTTTTCAGAAATATATTTGTACAAGGTTTTACCGTTAATGTTCTTAACTATAATTGGAGATATCTTTTCCCTTTTTTGGAGAGTATAATATCCTCACCCGTAGCCTTTACATTTTTAATTACCGAATTCGAAGACTTATGATCATTTTATTTTATCAGTTATATCGATGTTAATATCATTTAAATTAATATTATCTATATTAGTATCAGTTATAATATTATTATCTATATTAGTCTCTAATACACTGAACCGTTATCATTTTGAGAAGTGGATGCTTTTATTTTCTTGATCTTAGCTGTGTGCTCCTCCAGTTGAGAGAATTTATTTGCTGGAAAGTTCCCTCTGATTTTTCCCGTACCTTCACCGTTTGGAATGTTGTTAGAATCCACCTGGATTCTATTTTGATATGTGTATGAGGTCAACGCCACCGAATCTGCCGTATGAATGTGTTGTGCTTGTAACGTGTTAGTATTTTTAACGGTACTTGTTTCCTGGGCTTTTTGCAGTGCAATACAAGCCCTCTTCTCGAGTGTTTTCGCTCCTCTGGATCATTTATTAAATTTGAGGGTATTATAATTTTTTTCAGCATTTTTAACTTTTTTGACTTTGATCCCGTCCATTTGGGCGCAGATTTGGGATCTATACAATTATTCGTATCGCTATTAACTTCTGACTCATTTGTGCTTTTACGTTCTTTTAGCAGAATCACTTTTGATTTTACTTTTTCTCTCCTTACACTAATCTTGCTTTATTCCGATAATTAGAATAAGACGATCTATCGTTTATCACTTTTCCAATTACTTTTCTCAATATTGTTAAATTTTAATCAGTGACCATCGCTGATCTCAAAATGGCGATCTCCACCTCAGCTGCCATGATTTTTCAACATGCAAGTGACGGTGCTCATGTTCTGCTCACACTGCGATCGTGCTGCCATTTACTTCACGGTAGTACGGTTTCGGGAAAAAAGTTGATTAGAGTTCTGAAAAGTGGATAGAAGGAAAAGATTTCAGTGAATAAGAAAGAAAAGTTTTTTGTTTTGTGACGCCAGAGAAAGGCAGTCAAAAGAGAGTTATTTAACACGATGTTGAAAAAGCAACCAATTAATTCGAAATAGGATGGGGCCTTCATTATAGGTAAAGGTTAATGGTGTAACAGTCACTTCAGGGCTGGATGTGTGCTTTGTGGTTTTTTTTGCAGGCACGAAATTTTTTTTTGTATATGGGCTGTGACCAGTGCTTTCGTTTGTACTCCGATCGGAGTATTTGTACTCCGAAAACTAATAGCGTACTCCGGTACTACTCCTTTTATAAAAGTACTCCGTTTTTCATTTCTTCATACTTAAAACCCCTATATATGTGTATAATCTAAAAGGTTTGAGTCACCTTCATTTAAAACTATACATTCGTAGTACATTTTAGTAGTAAAATCTATTAACGAGTCCGGTTGAAAAGTTGGTTTGGTACTACGTTGTACTTGATTAAATGTACCAACGAGCAGCTAAGAGCTAACACATCCATGCTTTATAATTTTTTTCAGCATTGGCATTCAGCGCACTAAAGTGTAATCTGATTTTTTTTAGCCTATTACACCTATCTAGTCATGTCATTATGATTTACTCGTTAAAATCTGTGATTGATGTTTATGAAGTGAATAACGAACGCTCTCTACTTGAAGAACTCCAGAAAATTCTATTCTAGTTCCGAAAACGTTTTTTTTTAAATCGCTCTTTGCCTTTTCCTATGTCTTTCCTATTTTCTTCATTTTCCTTCTCACAAAAGTAAAGTCCAATTAACAGAAAATTTTTCACGGAAAGTTAGGTTTTTGTTTCTGATTCGGCAAAGGTATTTAGTGATTTAATTTAACTATATCATTTGTTTACTTTAATTCAAGTATTGCAAAAACGTTCATTTTTTGTAATAAAACAATAATAAAATTTGTGAACTGTAACACAAAGGAAAAACCTTGAGAATACTTATCAATTTTCAAAATACGAAATTTAAGGAATTTACAGATTACACCATCACTGTGGCAAATTTTTGTGGAAAAACTAAGGAAATATTTCGTCAGTAAAGCTGATTGTTTATATAAATTTTTTTTTTTTTTAATTTAATTTAATTTAATTTAATTTAATATAACAACAGTTTAGTTTGCATGATCTGATTGAGATAGGGTTTTTGACTTCTTTTGGACAATTCCACAGAAACAGTGGTATTTGATTAAAGAGCAAAAATTTTGCAAAATTCGAAATTCAAGGAACATACAGCTAACAAACACTATGTTTTTTTAATTAATGCTCAATGTCTTGTTAGTAAGAGGTTAAATATTCAAGTTGGGCTCTCAATGGGTTTCGAGGCAAGATCATTCTGTTTTAATTTTTTTTTAATGGACTTTAATGGGTTACATTTGAGAAGACAAAAAATACGTCCTTAGTGAAATCTTACGGGATCAAGGAGAACAAAATAGATTTGTATGACATTTTTCCTAAAAAAGTAGACCTCAAATGAAAAAAACTCTCGTCTCCAAACCCATTGATGTCCTACTTTAAAAATTTAACCATCAACATTATGAGCATTAATTAAAAAATTAAGCAAGAGAAAATTAAGGGAATGCATTTGAAGATATTCAAGGATAAAGGATATATTTATTATCCTTATCTTTTTTATATAATTTTCCCTCAAGGATTTTATTTTCATCTTTAAAATGACCTAAAGGTCATGTCTCTGTGATAATGAGAACCAAAGTTATGATTTTTTTTAATATAACTCAGCAGACCAAAAATCAGCGAATTTTAAGGATTTCAAAGTCTTTTAATTCAACCAGCATGCAGCGCTGCACAAAAATAAATAGTTGTATTCTTATCTCATAACTACTTAATTTTCAGCAAAACAAAAACGAGAGATTGCTGATGGTCGGGTTAGGAAAGTGCGAATTTTTATCGATTTCCTGTGGAATGACCCTAATGAGTATCGACCATTATTTATAATAACCTCAAAGTTCTTTCAGATATATGATTTACTAACTATTCCATATTTACCGGGGAAATAGCAACTTCATATAGAACTGTGAAGTGCAGAGTAAAAATCTAATGTGATCAAAATCACTTTCGCTAATAGAAAAGTATGGTTACAGGTAAAGTACTAAAGTCAATTCTTGGCAATATTGCAGACACTATTAAAGTTTCTAAATGTAGTAGTATCCGAAGATCAAAGGCAATCTAGAACTATTCCTGGAAATTCAAACAAACATAAATAATATAGAAGACAGATTTAGAGTACGACGACCGGATATGTCATGAAGCCATTCTTGGAAATTCTATCGAATCTGTTTTGTCGCCAACAAAAGTGAATACTTATAATAAACAAACTAAGCGTATTCAAAAATGTTGCTCTGTATGCACGCAGCCTTATAAATAACAGGCGGTTTTGTAAAATATGCTTTAAAGTTTTTGCAAACAAGTAAAAAAACTCGAATTGAACTAAGACCCATTCTTACGGTGAAATGCAGAAAAATTAAGTGACTGAAGTTGTCAATACAATTTTGCATAATGACTGTATTAAAATCCTTACAAATATTTTGAAAAGTCAAAAGTTTTCAATAATTAAATAATTAAACTAAAGATCGAATTTATTTATTTGCTTTATGCAGGTATGCTTTTCTCAAGAATAGCTTTTCATAACAGAACCTTTTTACTTCATGCAAGTATGATCTGAATCAAAGCTATTAATTAATGAATCTTTTAAATCAATAGCTGTCAACTAAACTTAAGAAATTCTTACTGCTGGAAAAATAAAATAATAAAAACCAGTTGTTTCTATATAAAAAACTATAAATAATGTAATAATAGGAGACATAAAAAAATTTATTTAAAAATATAAATATGAATCATTTTAATGACAATGAGTTTTATTCACATTAATATGATTTCTGGACATCCCATTCTAATTAATGTGAATTCATTAAATTTCGTTAGTCGTGTACTCCGTTTTTTCCGAAAGTACTCCGCTTTGGCAGCAAATTGTACTACCCTTGAAATTTTCCAAACGATAGCACAGGCTGTGACAGCGGCAGATATTTGGTATACCTACCTGACAACTCTCTCGCAATAGCCGAGTTGCTAGCGTGCCGCTCACGCTGACAGAATGGACTTCACGTCCAATAATACTAACTCACAAATACTTCCATAGCACTAAAGTACTAACAGTTTACAAGCAGAGAATATGTAGAAGTATTAGGCAAATATCATATAATACAATATAAAAATGAGAACAAACAAAAAAAATGACACGATATTGTTCGAGCGTGGCCTTAGTTCGTTATTCAAAACACAATATTTCAGATATATTTCACAAGTTCTCTATATTTCAATTAACTATTCACTTTTATAAAATTCATAAACAATACCAATCAACTCTACTTTAACTATCAATAGCATTGTACCACAGATTAGATATTGTTACGATATGATTCAAAAGTTCTTCCTTTATTTAACTTTACTGTTTACTGTCACAAATTCACAAACGATTATCAAATCAACTCTTTAGCTATCGCTATACTCTACAATTTATTCTAGTTTACTAAGATATCACTAACTTAAAGTTGTTTCTATTTCCAACAGATGTCGTTGTGTCAGTTTGTTGCGTGTAACACTGCCCCCTTCTTAAAATTGTTCGCCCTGAATAACAGGTGGTCCACGATCTTGATGCTCGCAGTATTGACACAAACGATCCAGGTGAATGATTTTCCGTTTGCTTCTTGTACCACGCTGAATCCTGTATACTACATCATTAATTCTAGTTACTACGGAATACGGTCCTTCCCAGTGTTGTTGTAATTTTGGAGAACGTCCCTTCTACCTGTGATACACATGGGGTAAATTTAACCAGTTAATTAAATTAGCCCACTTTTACTCCGTGTGTATCACCACATATCCCGAGTGAATACACCAAAATACACTAAAAAGCAAGCGAGTAATTTCGGGGTATTCTATATCCTCAAAAATTGCTGGATAATTGCAATTACATAGCGCCAACTGGTAGTTGCTAGAAATATAAAATTTGTGTGACCACATATTCGGCGATAGACCGACAAGCCAAAACCACTGACATGTATATAAATGGACTGCTTGTTGAACCAAAAATGCATGAAAGCAAATGGCACCACTTTCATATTCCTGTCTCTTTCCGTGAGAGCATACTTTCCCACTGAACTGTAACGATTAGGAACGAGAAATTGTTTGTAAAAATCCTTGTAAAAAATACTTCTTTCGACTCATAACTAAAATTTAACGATACAAATAGTCCCAAATACCTTTGTGGTAAATTCGGTAAATCCCACTGACATGCATATACGTAAATTCCCAAATAATTTAAATATAACGTCAGTTTACGAAAGTTGGTAGCATTAACAGTGAGAGCATACTTTCTGAAATCAAAATCGGTGCCACATGAAACAGGAGATCAAGCAGTCCATTTATATATATGTCAGTGGCCAAAACCAAAGTGGAAATAATAAGTGACAATTCGAAAATTATTATCTGCGTCGCCTGCTGACGCTTCGCTAGAATTAATGCAATTATACATCCATACTAAACATCAAGCATGCGCATTACCATTCAAATTACCCCGATTTATGTCTATCAGGGGTCTCCAATTAACAAGGTACATAATTCAATTACCCTGAAGCAAATACCCAGTTATACCCCATGTGTATCATAAGCATTAGATGTTCGATAAATGTTCTGTTGAAGCATTCTTCCATGCTTTTATTTTTCCTTCGTTTTTTATCATCTTCATTATCATTGTCTTTGAATCCTTTGCCCTTAATTTTCTTGCCCTTTTATCGTCGTTGTCATCCTTGTCATTGTCGCCTTTGCGATTCTTATAATCATCATCGGCAGAATCTTTGTCTTTACCTTTTCCTATCTTCATTATACTCTTGCCATCGTCAGCATCCTTAGCATCCTTTCTTCCTTTGACTTTCGTCATCGCCATCGTAGTCATCGTCATCTTTTTTTTCCATCCGCCAGCACTGTTTCCATTCAGGATTGCAGAACGTTGTGAAAAGGCTTTCCGGTGTGGGTTTTCAAAGTCATGAGGTTGCAGTCTAGTCTTTCCACGAATAGCTTGCTCCCTAGCTCGCCATATTTTCCCTTCTTCAGATATGAAACTATGTTGAGTGATTGGATTGGACGTGAACTCCAGACTGCCAGCATGAGCTGACAGATCACTCGGTGGACAGCGTTGTAGTGCAGTGCGGCACGCTAGCTCGCTTCGGCTATTGGCGGAGAGTGTGGGGGGTTCCACGAAAACCTGCCGCTGCCGTCCGCCATAATCAAAAAAAATTTCATGCCTACAAACTAAAAGAAAACGCCGGCACACATTCGGTCCTGAAGGGACCTTTACGTCACTTACCTATATTCACATCGAAGGCGCAGAAGTTATGCCTTCCTTGCATGCCCCAGCCACCCATCTGACTCTGAGGACAAGATTTTTCAGAGTCCCTTGTTGACCTGTAAAGAGACTAGACGACCTTCATACGAGAGGGCTCCAGGATAGTGAGGGAGAGAATAAAAAGCCCTAGAGCTTCATCACATTATGATAAAGTATGTTTATTACAACAACAGTATATCTCTATACTCAAAAATTATCAGCAAAACTATTTTGATAACCATTTACTTTGTTCGCATGATAAATTTACATGATATCGTTAGACGTGGATAATCTAGGTCTATATCTTCTTATTCGAAAACTTGTATCAAATATATTCATTCATTGCATAAAATAAAAGTAAGAATTTTTGTGCAAAGAAGAAAGAACTATAAACTATTGCTCCTATAAATCTGTGTTATAAGTGGAGCTTCTTATACTGAAAAATATTTCTGTTCAATAATAAAAAAATCTTAACTCACATGATTTAATTTTTTTCTTTTTTTCGGTATCCCCCGCAGAGGCACCTCCTTGGAAGTTCCGCTAGGCCATAGACCATTTGCTAAATGTAATTAATTTGAAATATATACTAAAAAAAAACAGAAAACACTTCAATGTTGGACTTATTTAAACTTGTCAATTTCCTTCTTTAGGACGAACTTTTCCAATAGCTTCTCTCCTTCGAATGAAGTATACGTCAATGTTGCTATTTAATAAAAGTCGGCGAATAAGCAAATATTATTTATCCTGTATCCAGTAAATGTGACTTTTCACAAGTTATTTCTGGAGCCTCCTTTTCAGTGGGTAAAAAATGAGCGGGTAAATAACAAAATGATGGTTGATAATGGAAGTACATTCGAAGCAGAGAACGAGGAATTCCATAAACAATTCCAGTTGCTTCACAACCGGAATCACGAACATCTTTCAATAGTATTGAATGGGAGGCATCTAAATCACGATGGGATTGCATATCCCTTTTATGGACAACTGCTAATGCTTATAACGTTTCCAAGGTTTTGCCGTCCCATTTAAGATCCGGTATGAGAACGAATCACCCTTTTTCTTTTGGTTCTTGGTCTTCGTGGACAAAGCGGTCGGATTCTTGCTTATGTTCTAATGGTTATACCTGCACCAAAGTTTACCTAATAATAAGTTAAGAAGCTGTAGAGCAAAATGGGCAAATTTCTGGTGTTTTTTAGAATGAAACAACTAATTTCATATACTTTCGTCTTTTGCATGAATGGGGGAAAGGAACTTGTCTATGCACTACTGTAGTGCAACTGAGACAGCGAGTTAAAAACAAAAATCGAGAGAACGTAGGATTACCCGAACAACAAAATCTTATTAAATCCCTCAAAATCCTTTCAACCTATTCATAATAATGTACTTCGGGTCACACTACCTCCCATTTTTAAGAAAAAGATAAATTTCGCTTTGCCCAGATGCTGAAAGGAGATGTAAAATTCCTCTCAAATGAAATTCTCATTATTCCCGAAAATATCAGAGAATTCAGCATGAGTTCTCCCACTTAATCTCTTCATAGCAAAACGAATGTAAACAGAAACACGTGCTGTTCAAATATATAGGATTACAGCAACAACATGTGTCCTTCTACTAGTCCTTTTACAACAACAACATGTGTCCTAAGTAAAACGTGAAAACTCCGCCCCTTCTCATTTATTTACGAAAATGAAATATTTGCCATTCTGTTTCAGTGCATGCAACTTGCGCTTTCACATTTTTTATCTTTATTAATAAAATTTTTAAAGAGAGTTTGATTTTTTTTCGATTTTTTTTTCGATTTTTTTTCTTTCTTCCTTTCTTTTCTTGCCGTGTGCATTTTAAATGTAAAACACTCGGATATCTCACCAGCCTCTTAACTTATTATTAGGTAAACTTTGCCTGCACTCTAGGCCGAACTGCTCTGATTCAATGTGAGGCCTTGATACAAATTTATACGAAACAAGTGTCTCTTGCAGCAGAAATTTTCCGCGGGTTGAATATCTTTCAAGATTTTGTCTGTAGCTGCATAAATTACAGTTTTTTTTTGTTTTACGCCCCTTATCTCAGATAACGGAAAGCACTCAAATACAGTATATGTCACTCCGCAACCTATCCATTGATGAGCTTCTTCAGTTAACACTGGAGAAGCTCCTTTCCTTTTACACTTAAGATGAAGTTCCTATTAAAAATATCCATATAAATTTTTGTAATTCTGTTGGATAATTTTCTCCCCATACAATTTCAATGGGAAAGGATTTATTATTATCATCCTCACCTTGGTTAAAAGTTCACAGTTTCCCGTTTCGATCCTTTACGTTCCTTTAGATTTTTCAGGATTTTATTTGGTTCTAGGGAAAATCTTTATCGATTAACACTTGCAATGTGGTTTGCACGACAGATATAAACACTACTTACTTTGGTCGTATAATAAGATTTCTTGATAAACATTTAAGATTGTTAATGTTATTTTCCCTACAATGCTTTTTCGATGTTTAACTAATTTTTTCGTTTTCCGGGAATAAAATTTAATGCCGCACTTGATTAGAATAACCAACAACACAAGGTTTAGTCTTCTTCTTCTTTTTCGCCACCAGCATGCCACACCGAGCTCGTTCGTCGAGTTTGGGGTGTGTTCAGCTGTCGGTTTAACCACAGGCTAGCATACATGCTACAGTATTTCTCAGTGTAGCATATTGCTATATGCAATATGCTACAACCATAACATAATTTTTCTTAAAAACGCATAAAGAAGAATAGATCAATTCACACTCATTTAACATTATTTATCTGCTGCATTTGTATTTCAATGCTTCAATATTGATGTACAATTAAAATATGAAAAATTCTTATTAGTACAACTTTAATGTGCTTAAATAGGATACTACATGCAAATTATAATTTAAAAACTAACTACGTTTTAGACAGAAATGTAAGTTCAACGGATGGTTTTATTTCTTCTTGCTGCGGAAGCTCAAAGTGTCGGAACTCTCTGTGAATTAGAAACTGGGCAACTGGAGAAATAAGGCCAATATCTAGTTTTTTGATAGATTCATCCGGTAGAATATGACTTAATGGAACGCCTATTATCCATACAGCAAGGGCTCCGATAACTGAATACCAGTTGAATGAGATTTTATAAATTGAGAAAGGCTCGTTTTCCATCTCTATCGTTTCAGTGGCATTTAAGCTGTTGGGAGAAAGAGAGAGAGAGAGAGTAAACGGATAAGATATAGTAAATATTTAAATTATTGCACAGAAAAAAAAATCACTTACATAGAACTCTTTAGAATTGTTATATTATAGGCAGCACATTGGTCAATACTATTAGGTAATGGATGATACTTAAGATTTCCTTGACTAATTTCTATTTGTGTGCCAATTATGATCCAAGCCAGGAGAGCCATTGTCATTAATGTACTCCAAAAGGCAGCCTATAGTGAAAATATGAGGTAACTTTGTATTTGTACATATGTACAGAAAATAATTACGAAATAATATTATACATACTTTAGAATTTGCCTTTGGATATAACATTCCAAGTAGAAATACACCAACAACAGTTCCTTGAGTTATTCCAGCTATGGTTATTACCATCTGCAAAATTGAAGTGAATTTTTCCACAACAATACCTCCGATTACACAGTATATTCCAGTTATAACGACGATAAGTTTCATATATAAATTTGCTCTTTGATCTGTGTGCTTGATATACGGCTTTATGTAGTCAAAATAAACTATTCCTGCCAAAGAGTTAAGACTGGCTGACATTGTGCTAGAAAATCCTTAACATATTATTAACTGGTTTATAGGTTTAAAATTTATATATAAAACCTTAATCCTGCACTAAATACACACGAAATGAAGACACCAGGCATTCCTTTCAAGTGGCCAACAACATCTTGAACAAAGTATGGCATAAGCTTGTCTGGTTTTTCAACAACCTTTAAATTTTGAAAAAAAAAAAATATATTTAAGTGTAAAATTTTTATCACAAAATGCAAATATTATGCTTGCATTAGATTGATCATTTTTTTACCACGTTTGGCAATCGTTTACTTATTTTTGAAGGAAAATTGCGACGACAGCTGGCATTATGTACGTGCAAAAGAAGCTAAGGACCTGCCAACACCGTTTAGCAGAAGCAGAACATCTTTAGAGGGAAAGGCTGAAGAGAAAACCTCGTCTTCAACAACGTCATCGTGAAGCTCGACTGGCCTTCGCAAAGAGCCATATCGGTTGGAAGAAACGCTGGAGAAAGGATATCTTTTCTAATGAAAAGAGGTTCTGCCTTGTTGGTCCTGATGGCTTCCAACATTATTTTCATGACCTAAGAAAAGACGAATTATTTTCAGCAAGGTGGAGGTGGAGTTATGGTCTGGGGAGATATTGGGTATCGTCAAAGGACGAATATTCGTTTCGTGAGTGGCCGTATGAACAGCGATGATTACATCAAAATCGTAGACGAAGAGATCGTCCATTCCACAAACAACCGGTTTGGAAACGACTATATTTTCTAACAGGACAACGCTGCAACTCACACGGCTGGTAAAGTTAAAGAATACTTTGAGCGCAGTGGAATCCAGACCCTTGACTGGCCAGCGATTTTCCCTTACCAAAATATAATTGAGAATATGTGGGGCATCTTTCACGGATAGTGTACCAAGAAGGGCGCCAATATGCCAATTCTAAGCAGCTCAAGGCTGCCATAAAAACTGCGTGGGGAAGGATGCCAAAAAATATGTTAAAATGCTCTTTAAGTCATTAGGATCAAGAATGTTAGAAGTATAATTGAAAAGGGTGGCCATACACATTATTAAAATAAAATAATATTTTTCGTAAATAATTTGTGTTTACTTTTAAAATTCTTTCCTCTCTGCTATCCACTTGTCGCACTCTAATGTCAGGTAATTCGGATTTACCAGAATGTGAGCTGGGTAGGAGAGGTACAAAATTCCTAATTACCTTTAAGCATCGGAGGGCCTACCTGCAAAAACTTGTATGCCCTTCTATACAAAAATACCTCTAAATCGTGGTTTTGACAGGGTATGCTATTCAGTTGTCGCGGAGTGTATATGGTAAACGATATATCAAAAACAGATGAAGATAATTTTAACTTTTGTTTTTTTTTTGCTATGGGTGCATGGCAAAATGAAGCGTATAATATATTGATAATACATACATTTGAGGTTTTAGTGCCAGCGTGTCCATGTTTTTCGGGGACGAAAGAGCAGAGGCCAAGCTGGCCCATTGTGCTAACCTTCTAAGTAGAATAACCTATAGAGCTGTAAAGGTCGAAAGGATTCTAGGAGACTAGGTAGGCGGAAAGCGCAGGACGGTGTCCAATTGCGATTCGAATCCACGACCCCTGGGATGGTAGTCAGCGTACTTACTAACTGAGCTACAGAGGCCTCTAAGGCGACTATCCAAATATACCCAGAGAATTGGAATTTCATATGACTACCCAAAAAAGGAGTAGCACGATTGTGCCCATTTACGAAGTAAAAACAAAGTAGCCTTCAAAATGTTTCTTATCGAGTGGAAGGACAGATGGACAGACATACAAAAATCAGATATGAATGGGAATTCAAACTATTTTGCTATTTTGTTCAACAAAATTTTATAAATTCTAAAATACAAGAATGAAACTGGCCATATCCGTAAAATTTTATGTTGCTGATTACGAAGGTGAAATCAGAGTTTGACAAAACCAGTCAACTAAGTATGTATTGATGAGGGAAGTTAGACTAGGTGTCATTACTATGAGTCAGTACTGAAATATACATTAACCGACTGCAAAAAAATGACCTGTCAAGAAGAGTAGGGGAATTATTACAGCAGCTTTATGGCTGATTTACATTACTCGAACATGCGATTTTACTGAGAAAGTGACTGAGAGGGTCTTATTACTTTGCACTGTTAGAAAAAAAGGAAGAGGTGATCGACTCTCAAAGCATTATTTCCCACTCTTTTATAGCGAAGTGTCACTTGTGGCATTTCATCAATTTGTCAATTGCATAAATTAGTTGGACGTTTATACTGAAGTTCAAAATCGGATAAAAAAAGGCACTATTTTCAAGAACAATGTAGATACAGAATACAATAGAGAATACAAAATATTCCCTTTAAAATTTTGACAAATTTAAAAAAAATTTATAATAACTTTATAAAAAATTTTTAACAATTTTTTAAAAAATGTTTAAAAATTTTTAATACCAGCTGATGTGCTGTGACTTTCTTCAAATATTTTTAATTTGTGTGCGTGTAAGCAATTATATTTGTACCCGCTTGTAGTTATATGAGTGAGTTTGCTGCCATAATAGCAAAATTTACTACCATAAAATATACTTCTGGCTAGAACTTTTTATGTCTAATTATGGAATTATTGACATTTAACTCAGTAAAATTTTGCTGGATTATCTTTTGTCCTTATCGCTCCAAAGTATTTTCAGATAAGGCGAAACTCTTTACTCTGTTTTCTAGCAATGTTCGAGTAATGTAAATCAGCCATTATGCGTGTGTTATACTTCCGTACTTTTCCTGAAACATCAATGTTACCATTTTATTAAAGTAAAAATGGTCAATTTTAAAATAACTGTATTTTTCACGCGTTTCGGTGTATTGCTCAACAACTGTTTTGGTGTAAATAAAGTGTTAGATAAAATGGAAAAGTGTACAAACAAACAAAGTGTCAATCAGTGGAAATACATAGTTAGCAGACAAAAACGGAAAATGGCTTCTTTAGTTGAAGAAATCCATAAATACTATTTCGGAAGGCTAGTTTTCAAAAGTGTGCAGTGGGCACTGGGCACCAAGTTAAATATGCACGACGTGCTCTAATGCTTTGCTCAGCTGGTGGAAGGGCTCGCGTTCTTCAATGCTTTTTGAGAGTCGCATGATTTCTTCCGAAGTAAGTGAGCATAGTGAAGACTCAAGCTATTCTTATTAACACGAAGTGTTCGGGCATTCCTCGAAAACCAAGAAGACAATAAAGTGTAAAAGTGTGTCTCAAGGCAATGGCCACGAGGAGTATGTTGTAAGATTACTGCTGAAACATATATCTAGATGACCAGAATGCAGAATACTATCATGCTGCTAAGAGGCAACAAAAATGAAAGGTCATAATATTTAAGAACAACAAGACAAAAATTTATGATTGGTCTAAGATCAATAATATTATACCCTAGAAAAAAAAATTTTTAAAAGTGAAAATTCAAAGTTTTGTGTGGTAACACCAAGAAGGAATTGCCCGATTTAGTCCATTTTTTTAATTGTAAGTAGTTACGATTTTTATGGAAACGCCGTGTACGAAATTTCAGCTCTCAACGTCGACGGGTTCTCAGGCAGTGTTCAAATAAACAGAGAAAAGCGAAATTTTCGTATGGCAACCCTACAAAGGAGTTACCCGATACAATTTAAAAAGGTCGTGTGCAAGATTTCAGCTATATATGTAAACGTGGTCTCGAGATATCGAATTTAAAACTCGAAACAACAATAAGTCCGAAATTGCTAAGTTCATATGACATAAACTTTTGTAACGTGACAAAATCGGGTTCAGGAACTTCGAATTATAAAATCTGGGCAGGTCAGGCTCTTGCGTTTTTGGGCTTGTCGAACAGTGTATTATTACTTGTCTTGTTCGCATGGTTATGGAGGACCATCATAAAATTTCACCGGAGTGTAGTGAATCGATTAAAAAAAAATGGATAATTCAATTTTTGTAGATGTACGTGAGTACCTGAAAACAGCACCCGATTCAGCTCATATGGGTATCCTTTTTTTCTTATTGTAGCATAGTAACAAGTTCAAATATGGTCAAGAAACGGTCAATCAAATGCAAGTAAATTTTTTTTAATAATTTGAATATTAGGGACGCAGCTTCGCGGAGAAAATTTTATATGTAGATATATGCAAAATATAGTTACTTACACCTGCTGTAACTGGATCACATCCATAGTACCTGGCATACATAATCACACCTGTAAAGCAGTTGAACGTCATAATAATGAAGAAACCTATAGCAAATAATACCAAAGACCTAAAATAACAATAATATTATAATAAGATTATCTATTAATTTTCTCTAAAAGCTTTCATTATACTTTCTAGCATGATCCAACGATGGAAGTGCGACTATTCTCTGAACACAACTCTGATTAAGCCCAACGTACCCTGACCATAAAAATATGCCCCCAAAAAAGCAATTCCAAAAAGATGTTCTAGTTGTCAGATCCAAGGACATACTAAAATTTAAAATTTCCATTTACAAAAATTTATGATGAAAAATAGTTTTTTTTTCTTTTCGAATTCTTACTCGAAATTAATGCGTCCTCCATCCCATGCTCGACTTATAACTTCACCAAATCCGCCCACTTTGTAAACTCCCAGTGCTGCCACTAGTACTACTGATGAGAGCATTATTGCTGCCTGCACTACATCTGTCCATACTACAGCTTTAATGCCTCCCTAAAATTTTTGAACAGAAAATTAAGTTCAATCATGGAGTGAGAAAGTTCGGTCAAAATCATTCAGCAATTAATTTTTTAATATTTTTATTTATTTTTTTTTGTAAGGCTACGCCAAGGCTAATAGGATGTCATACAATACTACATGAAATTAGGTGAGGAGTGATTTGGGGAATATCTATGAGGAGAATGAAACAAGTGTAGCGAACTTTTGGACCATATTCAATAAAATTAATTGTATTGCATTCTAGGTCTGATATAGGAAATAAATAAATAGGTTTTCTAGGAAAGAGGTGAGAAGAAGCAAAGAGATATCTCTCCAAAATGTAGAAGTGGAATGGAGAATTCGGGAATTCTCTACTTAATTCTCAAATTCTCCGGTGTTTTGCAAGTGGAAAAGGAGGTGGAAAACTTGTATTGATTGTCTGCTTTTGTTGTGTTTTGTGAAGGTATGTAGGTACCTAGGAATTTCAAATTGAGTTATGTATTCACTGAGTATCCTGGCTATATTTAAAAAAAAACAAATTATGGAAATCCATGTAATATTAACAGAGGAACATGGATTTTGTGTCTCAAGGTACCCACTAAAAATTAAAAATCACGCGTCTTCCAGTACAGAAGAGATGCTGTAAAATTTTTAAAAATACACCGTAAAGCTTGTGTATAGGATGAAATCGCATCTACATTTTGTTCCCTAAATAAATATGTAATTAATTTTTGAATACGATAAACAGTTTTTGAAATAACTGTAAAAGAAGTGTAGCAGTCCTTTTTAAGGTGAAAAATTGGCCGTTTTTGGTACAAAAATTGACATATTTTCATCTCATCATGGTGAACAACTGGTAAGTCCTGGATATTTACTTCCCATGAAAAAAATGTTCGCAACGGAGTACTAATGGATGTGAACCAAAGAACGGAAGAAATATATGCAAAATGTGGATACTGGGGTGTATATGACCCTAGTGCGAAAAAACGTTTTTCGGCGGTCAAAAGTCAGCTATCAAGTTAAAACGATCAAAGACAAACTACACAACTTGATTACTCTCTCCTCCCTCTTTAATTTGGTACCAGACATGATGTAGTTTGGACAACCCCCTATGAGGGATGGTACGACCCCCAAAACACCCTCCCCCGAAAATTGGTTACCTATATTTTTATACTCTAAACCCTTAATACATTAGAAAAAACTGCAATACTGTACAGCCCTCCCAAACAGAGTTAGGCGCGACAACAAAACTTACCGCCGAGGCCGCTCAAATCTGCAAATTACCGTTAATCGAAATAAAATATAGCCTATAATACCCATGCATACCTAGTTACCAAACTGAATTCTTATTGTTTTTATTGGGCTTACAGATCCTGACCTTACCCTTGCGAATTATTGCAGCTCCTGATATTGTCTTTATTTTTTTTTAATTTCCGTTAATCAGCTCCTATTTCTACCCCGCAATCTCCCCGCCATTTTCCTATACCTATCTTGTTCGCCCTGAGCTCCCATTTTTTTTTTATACCACATACATTCTCCTTCTTCTCTTCATTCTCTCGTTATCCCGGTTAAACTCGAGAAAACCTACCCTCCTACATCCCTCAAAAACAACCCCTACAGAAAAGAAATTTCAATTTATTTCGACAGTGAAAGGTAAAAGACAGATGTACCTCAAATATGAAGTAAAGTCGAACCCTCTACAACAAAAAGTGATAGCCTTAATCGTCCCAGGCGATTCGCACTTTTTCACATTTCTTTCGTTTTCCCCAATTCTTCAACCATGTTAGTGAATTGGGAATGGAGAATTAGGGAATTAGGAATTCTAAGAAAACGAAATTCCCATCTCCCAAATTCTCTGTGTTACAGAATCCGACCCCAGGATTCACTGACACGGACAGTTGTGGAGTTATGGAGATGAGAGTTTTTTTGACACTTAACTCTCCACTCGGAATTCCGTAACTCGGGGAATTCGTATTGAGAATTACAAAACTCTATTCCATTCGACAAAACTCTCGGCTGTTTTAGTTGTGGAGAAGTAAGAAGAATATTTCTCAACTGACAGTATTGTCCGTAGCTAGGAAACTAGGAATTTTTAAATTAAATTATGGATTCACCGCATATCCTGGCTATATTTACAAAAACAAATTATGGAAATCCTTGCAATACTTACAGAGAAATATGTATTTTGGTGTCTCAAGGTACCCGCTAAAAATTTAAATCAAGCGATGGTCAATTTGGTCATCTTTCAGTACAGACGAGATACTATAAAAATTTTAAATATGCACGTTAAAGCTTGTATGCAGAATTAAATCGCATCTACGTTTTGTCCCCCAATTAGATATGTACTTAGTTCTTGAGTCCGGTAAATGGTTTTGGAGATAACTGCAAAAGAAGTGAATGAGTCCTTTTTAAAATGAAAAAATGGGCATTTTTTGGTACAAAAATTGACATAATTTCAATTCATCATTATGTGGAACTGGTAAAGCGTGGAAATTCACTTTCCATGAGAAAAATATTCACAACAGAGTACTAATGGAAATGAAAAAAAAGAACGAAAGAAATATATGCAAAATATAGAACTGGGGTGTATATGACCCAAGTGCAAAAAATCCGTCTTTTGGCGGTAAAAAGTCAGTTATGAAATTAAAATGATCAAAAAAAAAAAGTACACCACTGGATTACCCGCTTCTCCCTCCTTAATTTGATACCAAACATGACGTATTTTGGACATCCCCCAATGAGGCGTGGTACGACCCCCATCCCGAAAAGTCCATTCCCCAAAATTTTTTCATCTATATTTTTGTACTCTAGACCCTAAATCAGTAGGAAAAAAAAAGTTAGCCGTCCTTCAATATTGCGACACTACGCACGTTTTCGTTTTCCCTAACACCCCAAGTATGTTAGAGAATTGCGAATGGAGAGTTAGGGAGTTTTAATCGGAGAAAACGAAACTACACAATCCGATCCCAGGGGCCGATGAGAATTACCGTTTTCTCCGATTAAAACTCAACAGTGTTGAACTTTTTTTTTCATATTCGAGGTGCATGTATCTATTACCACCTAATGTCAAGATAAAATGAAATTTTTTTTATAAGGGTAGCTTTTGAGGGCTGTAAGAGGGTAGATTATTTCGAATTTTTCCTGAGAAATAACTTTATCATTACGTATGCATCGGTCTTATAGCCTATATTTTTTTCGATTAACGGTAATTTGCAAATTTGCATTTCCTTGTCGCAATAATGATGAACGCCTAAATCTGTGTGGGAGGAAGGGTCATAGAGCATTGGAGTCTTTTCCGACGGAGCCTAGATTACAAAGATAAAGGTGAACAATTTCTGGGGGAAGGGTTTTTGAGGATGGTGGGTAGTACCACCTCTTATAGGCGGTTATCCAAAACACGTCATGTTTGATATCAAATTAAAGAGGAAGGAGAGGGTAATCGAGTAGTGTAGTTTGTTTTTGATCATTCTAACGTCATAACTGACTTTTTACTGCCGAAAAACAGATGGTTTGCACTTATGTCATATATGTATACATATATTTATTGAGTCGGAAAATAGATTCGCCAATATTTCGCAACATTTGCGTTTTGATGACATATTAAATACAAATACATACAAATTTGCACCAATAAAAGACCTCTAGAATTCTGTTATGATAAAGTTGATAAAAACGTATGTATCTGGAGTCAACCTGACAATTGACGAGCAACTGGTTCCTTTCCAAGTCAGAGTGTCATTCAAGCAGTACATTATGTACCTTCAAAACCAGATAACTACCTATGGCATGAAGATGTGTGCGTTCTGCAAGAATCTCTACCAAATAAACGCAGAAATCCCAAATCAAGTTTTCTTAGCTTCAGGAAAAACATGTCGTTAGTGAGTTACGTCCCCAAATGAAACCAATAAATTTAGTTTTTATTCACTGAGCGTCACACCAAAGTAATCGACACCAACAATAAGAACAAACCAAAACAAACCTACATATATTACAATTCAACTAAAGAAGCGGTCGATACTTTGGATCAGATGTGCCATGCATTTGTAGCAAAATAAAAGTCAAACAAGTGACCCGTTCCTGATTTCTATAACCCTTAGAATGTAGAGACAACAGGAAGTGTTGATACCTGTAAAATTCGTGTAGATGAGCGTAGAAAGAGACAAATCGATTTTCAGCTGTCAAATGAAGTTTGTCTAATTTACAAGAATTTGAATCTAATTTAAAACTTTTGTTAAAACTGAAAAGTGAAAGAATTTGTTTTAAAAGTAGTGCTAAATAAAGTAAAGAGTGTAAGTAATTATCTGTTGATATTATAGTGATAAATTTCTAAGTGATGTTCATGTATTTCCAGAATGAAGTGTTCGGTGAAAAATGTCCATAACAACACCAAGGTACGACGTGGGAAATCATTTTTTTAGGCAATTATAGTTATAAAATATTATTTCGTGTACTTTACACACCTTTTTACTCCCTAGGTAGCCTGACGTAGTGACATCGAATAAGAACCTTTACGGTGGGAGCAAACGCAATATTTTCAACCATATATTTTGTTGCCCCGCTCTCTATATTGATTCTACTATACGGCTGTACTGAGCTTTCACTACAGCGACAACAGATACTAACACAACCAGCATTTGACTAAGCTACAACCCAAAACCCTCGAGAATACTTCGCAAGCCATGAAACAGACTCACTACCACATGCGAGGCCTGACGTAGTCCTTACATTATAAAATATTTGCCGTGCTCTTATGTAAAACTGACAAAAGTTTGATTTGAATAGCTCCCCCGCTCTAAACTACTATTCATACAGAAAAATGGTGTTCTGATAATCTTAAGCTTGCTTTCTTATCTTCGGAACCGAAATAAAATTTTTATACCTTTCCTAACAAAATTATTTAAAAAAATTTATCTGAACCAAATGACTACGATCCCTCAAACAAAAATTCTCAGCTGAGTAATCATTGTAATGTCGCTGTGCCGTCATGGCATGCCGTGGGCTGATGATATCGAATGTAGCTGGCTACAGATTCGGACTACGCCTGCACATACACACATGCAATTATCACTCAGCTGAGAGGTATTGAGCGTAAAATGGTAAGGTTAGTTTGTAATCAAAACTATTTAATTATTTTGTTAAGTAAGGTATATAGTAAGTGTAGCCTTTGAGAAGGTAAGGAACCAAGCTGTAAATTACTAGAAGACTATTTTCCTGTATGGATAGTAGTTTAGGCTCTATGGCATATATAAAGCCAATGTTTAGCACTTTTCCATAAGTATCAATATAGAACATTTTAGAAAACGGACTAAGCACCCACACATATAAATTTCTGTTTCATGGCTTGGGAAGTATTCTCGAGGGTTTTGTACAACCTCATCGATGTTGCTGGTATCGCTGCATATGTCATTTGGATGAAAACATATCCAGAATTTAGAAATAATAAAACACGACCACTGTATTTAAGAGATTTAGCAATGGGATTAGTAACTCCGTACATTTTACGCCGGAAAAACGGATATCTACCACGATACAGAAGAAATGTTATTGTTGAAATAGTATCATCTGCAGTTCAGGATTCTGGGGGTTCGCGGAAAAGGAAAAGAGAACGATGCTTTGTGTCATTATGAAAAAGGTCGCGCTTGGAAGCAAATATGTTGAGAATTCAAGATGAATGTCTGCAATGAACATTCCGAAAAATCTATTTTTTGTCACTTACATATGCAAATAAAAATAAATTAAATAATCAACTTAAAATGTTTTTTTCATGTACCTATTATTATTTTAAAAACCCTTTGCGTTCGCAGTCGGGCAATGAATGACAATTTTCTAACATGTAGTTCACGGTATTTGTTTTTTTTTGTTTTCAATAAACCAGCTAAGATCCCTAGAGTTTAAAATTTAAAATTGCGTGGTGAGAAATAAATTCTCAAAAAACGAAACAATAAAAGAACAAAATTTTGAAAACACGATATTTAATCCTGAAAATTCAAAATGCGAATTTTGAATTTTAAGGATTTTCTAGTATTTTTTCCAGGTTAAATAAATGTGCCGTGACTTATTCGGAAAAATGTAGGATTTTATTTACCTTAAATAAATCTTTACATATTTTGGGCAACAAAAATATCGTCATTAAAAATTGTAATGCATCTGTAATCATGCATCATTAAAGCATGTAATTGCATATATAAATCATATGCACATCTCCATAAAAGAAATAAGAAACCAAGATTACAACTAAAGTTTGTAAATCATTTCAAAAAGTAAAACTCGGAGTTCAATTAACTCCTCAAATAAACAAAAATGAAAATACAATTTACATACATACAGATTTGTATGTAATCATTTTTGTGTGAACCATTCATACCTCGTTATGAATGAAGTAAAATAAAAGCGCATCAAATTACAGCGCGTATGTACAATGCAACAAATTCCACAATAGCAACAAAGAACATGTTACTCACGTGAGGTCACCGTTCTTTCATTATTATACATAATGATAAGGTGGGAAATTTATCGATTGTAGGTCGCTTTAAGAAATTAATGTAAATTGCTTACTTGGCAATAATTAACGATTATAAATAAGGTAGGATTAAGGAAGAAATCAAAAATAAAGAATTGACCATTGACTGGCAAACTTCAACCCTTATTCTTCAGAACGCAGCGGCAATTAGCCAGGTGTTCTCCTTCCTAAAGATATTGAGGCACCCCAGCCAAATATCAAGTAAGGATTGAGGCATTCAGCCAAATCCATAGGTAATTTTCATTTTTTTGCCTTTCATGAATATTGAGGATAAAGGCAAACATAACAAAATCCTGAATTTTTTATACTCCTTTAAAAGGCACTGATTTTGATTACCATTAGATAAGAAAGCCGTTACTTGAAAACGGTGCATATTGTAAAAATAATAAAGGGTTTTCCAATAAGAGGTGTTAATTTGATATTCAAAGCAAAATGCCATTTTTTGAGATAAATGATGGGATCTTTATTTCATTATAAAGAGGAAGGTATGCCGTTAATAATGGAAAATAACATCAGCCAAATGACCACCACGACCACGCCTACAGGACCATACCATTTCATGAAATTTTCCATAACCAAATCGCAAAGTGGCTGCCCTATATCCTCGATAGCCTCATCCATCTTTGAGGTGTTGAATCGACGCTGGGCTGTTGGCGTAGACCTTCTCTTTCACGTGGACCCAAAGGAAGAAGTCGCAAGGTGTTAAGTCACAAGATCTCGGTGGCCAATTGTGATCACCTCTTCGAGAGATAACACGGTCCGGAAACTTTTCCCGTAAAAGATCAATGGTTTCGTTGCTTGTATGGCACGTAGCGACGTCTTGTTGAAAGTAAACGTTGTCCAGATCAATACCATCCAATTCCGGCCATAAAAAATCATTAATCATCTGTCGATAGCGCAATCCATTCACCGTAACTGTTGCTTCAGCCTCATTTTCGAAAAAGTAAGGTCCAATGACCCCGCGGGACCATAAACCGCACCAAACAGTCACACGTTGAGGATAGAGAGGCTTTTCAACAATAACTCTTGGGTTTTCCGAGCCCCAGATGCGACAATTTTGCTTGTTGACGAAGCCATCGAGGTAGAAATGGGCCTCATCACTCAAGATGAGTTTTCGATGGAATTCCGGATCATTTTCATGCATTTCAAGGACCCAATCAGCAAAGACTCGACGTTGTTGATGATCGGCCGGCTTGAGTTCTTGTGTTAACTGAACTTTATAAGCCTTAAGACCCAAATCTTTATGCAAAATACGGTGTAATGACGTTTGTGGAATGCCTAATTCCAAAGAACGACGAGGAATGGACAAACCTGGGTTTTCTTCAACACTTTCGGCTACAGTAGCAATATTCTCGGCTGTATTGCGGTCCGACAAGGTGCTTCACGGCGACCCAAAAATGTTCGAGTTTTACGAACCGTCTCTGCCACATTTTCACCATTTTTATAGTGAATTTTAATAATTTCAATGCGTTGTTGAATCGTGTATCGTTCCAGTTTTATTAATGGCGTAGTTTCTACTTGTCAAATATCAAAAAATGACCGCTCCAAAAGTGACATCTACCGAAATAGCGGGCTAATTAAAATAACACCTCTTATTGGAAAACCCTTTATATTATACAAAATTTTATCTGTTAAAGGGAAAAAAACCAATATTTGATAACAAATGAACGACTTTTATGTAAAATGACTATGATATAATATGTATGTATGTATGTATGTATTACAAACAGATTGTACTTACCAGCATTGTGTAAAATATGCAAACAGCACAAACGACTCCATTCACGAGATGAATATTAATTCCAGTGACTGACAAGAAAAATAAAGAAAATTGAAAGGCTGCTGCTGCTAAAATGTGTACATAATATTCTTACCTTGTGAAAATGCTAGTGCAGGGATGAATATTATTACAGGGATTATAAGATAAACTGTCGTTAGAAATGATATCGTCACTATTTGCCGTGTTTTCTTATCAAATCTCATTTCGAGATACTGCAAGTTTAGAAAGTGTTTAATTAAGTTTAAGTTTTACTACAATATTTATGTAAAGTTGAACAATAAATTTTTAATTGCCGTACATAATAAGAATAAGGCTAATAATACATTTCACGTAATTCACAGAAATTTGCTTTACGCAGATGGCTTTTCATTTGTTATACATCTTTATTATTAAATTAGTAACAATCACTGAAATAAGGAAATTTGAATTAATAGTTTTGTTATCACAGAGACAATATGCCCGACTGAAATGTCAGTCAGATAAGATTTTCTCTCACCCTGTCTCCCGATCAAATTTTAACTGATGTTCATTCTAATACAAATTTCAAGGATGTGTAACCTAAGTCAATTAAAAAGAATAGAAAAAGTTACAATTGGTTTAAGATTAATGATATTTTATACCTTAGATGAACATAAAAGTTAAATAAAGTAAAACCCATCAAAGTTTTTTTTATGGCAATACCAAGAAAGGGTTGCCCGATTTAGTTCATTTTTGAACTTGTATTCGCAATTTTTATGAAAACGTCGTCTACACAGTTTGAGCTCTCCACGTTGACGCATTCTCTAGATGAGAACTAGGTGGAAACACCCTGTATATAGATGTTTGAAAAAGGTTTTTTAGGGGAAAAATGTTGAATCACTTATTGATGACCTCATAAAATTAGATTCACTTTACTGGAATTGGTGTAGTCCAATCAAATTAGAAATGATATTCACTTTACTAGCCTAAGTTTCTTGCAATTTAACAAAAATTTCAAAACCAATAAGGTATAATTACTGAATATAGTAATTCTTTGGTAAGAAATTGACTGTTTGGAGTTGGAACAGGTTGCCAGACTAAATGCAAGTACCCACAAAGCATGTAATTGATGTTATGTGACCTTGTTAAATATTACACCCTAATCTTTAATCAATTCAACAAAAAAAGCAATCACTGTTATCATAAGTACCTATATCAACTCTCGTTCGTTTAATCAATAAATATTTGGATGTTTGTTGTTTGTGATAGTTGTTAATCGGGCAATAGCCTTTTACTTCCAAATCACCATTCATATACACTACACAGTTTTCAATTAAATCACACTGGACTATAGACAGATAGTAAAATGGCACATTATCAGCATAGAGATGTAAGCGTGTAATTCTTGTGATGTTATCTGGTACCTACCTATGATGTATGGTATTGTGAATATAACGGAACGGTGAGAGGAATTATATTACTACCATATAATGAATTCTATCTTATCCTATCTATTGCTAACTAGTTTTTACAGATTACACACAGATTATGCGCTCAACACATGTTTGTATTTCTTTGCCAAATGTTGCGCAGATATAAGGGGTGTCCCGTAAGTGGTGTGAAACCCGAAGGCTATGGATTGGTCATAGTATGTAAAGATATATATATACAGGGTGAATCGTAAAGAAGTGTTCCAGCATATGCCAATCGATTCCCTACGTTCAGCGTTCACGATGAGCAATTTTTTCGTAAAATCCCTCCTTCCATCTTTTTTGACGGCCGAAATATTTTCGCGTGTGCAGGTAATAAAGGTATAAAAGGTAATAACTTCTGTTCGAATGTTCGAAGCACAGTTTTGATTAAAAATTTCCTTAATAAGGATATGGCTTAAAAAAAATGCACCCTTAAGATATCTTTCAAATAAAAAAAGAACCATGTCAATATCATTAGTCCGTCAAAAGTTATTAACATTGTTGTGGAGTCACTAGAATACTCAAACGGATTTTTTGGGTTCAGTGGAAACAGTTTCTGTTCGGAACAAATTCGGAGAGAAATTTATATGGGGAAGGATATTTGGGTATGTTTTCATAAATCGCCCTGTAACCAATCCACGTTATACCCAATGACGATGATTTGCTAGATGGATAATTATTGGAGCTTTCATAAATTTTTCCCCTGCTCCTCTCCGTTTTGAAGTTATGGTTCAACAAATTCAAAATTTCAAAAATTCTTATTTTTCATATTAGATTTAAGAAGCTCAAAAGCTTAGCTTTGAAATGACCTATTACAATCTGTACCCAAAAAGTCACCCTCTCGGCTTAAAAAGCTCGCCACCAAAAGAAAATTGCCTACTTTCTGGCACTAATTGAACTTTTTCGCTGGATTTGCCATTTTTAAGCCATTTTCACTGGATATGGTCAAGAAAAGGTGCAAAACAAGCAGAAAGGGTCACGCTTTGGGTACACGGTGTAATAATAAAGCCAAGCTTTTGGGCTTCTTAAGTCCAATATGAAAATTTGGTGTTGATGACGTGTTTTTTGATAAAAATAGTAGTTAAAAAAAAACGACTTAGAAATTTTAACTTTAAAAGAGGAGGGCAAAAATTTATAGACCATTGAAAAGATGATTATCTATGCACCAAAGTTTAAATCATCATTATAGTGTGTAATGTGGAGAAGATATAGGGTGATCTACGAAAACATACCCAAATACCTTTAAGCCCCGTTATCTCGGCAACCTTGTCTAAGTATGACCTATCCATAGCCTTTGAGTTTCACACCACTTACGGAACACCCTGTATATATGTAAATACATATAACATTTACTCGGTCGCCTGTTTCACTTAACGATAAGAAGATGTTTATTGTTATAAATAATTGAACTAAAAATCTCTACGGTTATAGCAAACTGAAAAAAAAAAACGAAACTATCTTCAGACTTTTAATAAGGCGACTTATCAGGTCGAGATTTTCACAGATTTTCACATATTCTGAAAATTGAAATTGTCTACATAAAACCTTTTGGGCGTAAATACGCAGAAGCAAAAACTTCAAATTATTTTTGTTCTAAAAATAGCTTTTTTATTACCTATGTGAGCAATTTATAAAACTGGAAAAAAAACTCAGCTTGAAAACTTATCTCCTTCAACTATAATATGTAATGTAAGTTGGTATAGCTTTAATTTAGTATATACTTGGTACAAAAGGACTAGAAAATCACATTAATAAACTGACATTTGTCAAATGGACAGTTGATTTTATCATAAAATTTCAACTAGGATTGACAAAGAAATAATTACCACGTATTTATTTGAGTCTAAAACTGTAAATTTTTCAAAACCGAGCATCAAAATCAACTCTTTAATTGTGGTTATTTATGTATACCTACTTACCTCTGTATACCTATATATAAAAAAGAAAAACTCACACTTTCCTTACCTCATAACAATTCGAAATGTTATTATTATAGAAAACCGGTATTATGACGTAGCACAACAAGGGGATAACAACGAACATCGCGGGAACTATAAGACTATACATAATACCAAAAGAATACATTTCCGCAGGAATTGTCATCACTGATATTCCTGACAATTGACTCGCAATAAGTGATATAGCGATTGGAATAGTTTTCATTTTTTTCCCTCCAAGAAGGTATTCATCAGGTGTATCAGCACCTTTTCCACAAAATCCAAAATACACTCCAATACCGGCTGAGATTCCTAACATGATCACAAACAGTAGATGATCCTCCCAACCAAATTGGAAATTTATTGAATTCAAAACAATTTCACCGGTCGCGTTCATCATTTTGAGAAAAATTAATTGTGTTTAAGGAAAAAATCGTACTATCCACTATGAAAGTGGATTTCAAACTGTCTTCAACGACTAAAAAATCAGAAATCCTTCTTCTTTGTGATAATTCAATTCATCATTCGATTGTTATCTTCTTATCTTTCTTTATATATTGTAACATAAGTCGAAGACAAGAGTAGCACGTACATGGCGTAAAAAGCATCCAAGTCCAAGGTAATTTTTAATTACATCCATATCTTACCTGTATTCAGACATTTTGTTTCTATTGGACTTCGCCTAAATGCTAACTCACTATTGCCTTGTAAAATGTATCATCTGATCTGGGTTCTATCTTTATTCCATACAAAATTATTATTTTTGCCGCTATGTGCGCATGTGCATATGTGTATGCAAATGCCCATGGAATCAGTGAGTAAACAGAGATTAACGACATTTTGTACCATTGTACTCGGAATCGAAGTAAATCGACATCTTTTCGGTATATATGTATATGATAAAATTATTGATTGGTTCTTCGCTTCATCTGAATAATAATTTTTAATAAAACTCATCGGATAACATTAATGTTTTTTTTTTTGTTTTGCCTTTAATTGCACGATAAGAGAATAATATGATAAGGTTTAGTAGGTGTGAAAGGAATAAAAAGAACTGACGGAAATTTTCCGATAAAAGTTATTTGATTGATTTTTAAATTATGTCAATTAGTTATTCTGGCATGGGAGAGATTTTTTTCAATTTGGTAGATACTACTGAGAGTTCCCACAGAGATTATTTTTCGAAAACGAAAAATCGTTAAATAAAATTAAAAATCGTCAAGATCCATTTTTTCTATTGATTGCATGATTAAAATAATAATTTTACATTTTCACATATATATTTTATTAAATATAAATAACAACATAAAATTAAAATTATATCGGTATAGCATGAACGACAGAGTTATGTGTAATGATTGCGAAAAATAAAAAAAATCCATTTCATGGTATGAAAACCCAGTAATAAATAATTTGTATTAACAAATGAATGCCCACATTTAACGTAACTCATACATACGAACATACGAGTAAATGTTTCGGTGTACATGGCGTACGATAGTTCCCCCACCCAGCAAACCAATTTTCCGATTTCCTTTCGAAGACGTTACATAATGTTGGAAAAATCTTCCGATTTCAGAATGAATTTCGCTCCGAGTCCTTTTCTAAAAATATATGAAATGGTTGACACGACACGACTTCGTAAGGAAAATTAGTTACGACTTTGGTAAGAAAAGTGTGAATAATCTTGAAAAGCTTTTTTCCCTTTAAAAGCTTATATAAGTGTGCCAGTGTCGTAGTGGAAAGTCACTTCTAGGTACGTTGGTACATCGAAAGACGAAAGCTAAAACGTTGAACCGAAAAATTTTAAAACACTTTACTACTCTGAAACAGAGGTATATCCATATCTTCAGCAAATTTTGTAGGACTGTAAAAAATTTCTGCCAGGTCAGAATCATGAACCAACCTCAAATGCTTTTCAGCGTATTCCCCATTGCAACCACTTCGATTCTTTTAAAGGTTTTTGAATCTGTCATTAACTTCAAATTAATGAAGTAGGTATCTAAAAACTAATCAACTTATCAACGATTGTCAATATGGCTTCCGGACTGGACGCTCATCTGGAGGCTTGCTTACTTTTCTTACGCAACATTGGAACCGTAGTCTTCACCATTTTGTTAAATCCAAAATTGTTGCCCTAGATATTTCAAAGGCTTTTGATAGAGTCTGGCATCCAGACCTTTTAGCCAACTTAAAGCATTTGGTCTCTCTACTCCTCTTCTATTATGGATTGAAAGTTTTTTTATTTTCCCGCCTAATACGGGTTGTACTAGATGGCGTTTCATCAGAACTTCACCCTATAAATGCCTGTGTGCCCCAAGGCTTTGTTATCCCTCCATCTCTATTCTTAATTTTCAATCCCATCCATAATTTTTCCGATGACAGCACCCTTGATTGCGCTTACTTTTTTGACACTCTCATGGACTCCAGAGAGAATGCCACATCTGTTAAACGAGATTGCATGATTGGATCATTGAATAAGCTTGATAGTATCCTCGCTTGGAGCACAGCGAATTACGTCGAATTCAATGCATCTTAATCCCAAAATTGTCTCATATTTTTAAGACAAGATCATAATTTATCCACTACCGTTTCTTTTGATTGAGTACTGATTTACGATACACCGTCTTTATGCATTCTTGGCATTAATATTTCCAGGATGTTAGGCCGGACAGACGACATCTTCTCTTTTGTCAAAGAAGCATCCAAATGTCTTGGATTTCTGAAACGGTGTAAGAAATATTTCAGCTCGTCAAATCTAGCGCTCTTCTACAAGTCCTATATCAGACTTCGAATGGAATACAATTCTCACATCTGGGCCGGGACTGGCCGTACAGGCCTGACCGTGGCTTAATTAGATTATTACGAGCGTGGCTCTTGTTCGTTATTCAACTATACTATTTACTGTTATAGCATTCACAAACAATTATCAAATCATCTCTACTTTAGTTATCTCTAGTACTGTATACTTCTAACTATCGCATTCCAAATAGCTTACTTCGTTCAATTCACTGTCCGAAATAAACTGCCGCCTGGCGGTGATAAGCGCCGTATTTATGATCTACAATTTGTCCTAGAACCTTCCCGAATATTCCGTTCTCGACACATCGATTCTTCGAACTTAAAGTGTTTATGTTTGTACTTAATTCATTCCATGCGAGGCATGTAGATGTCCCTTGTCCTTTTTTTATTGCACTTAACTATATATATAAAAAACAAAATAAATATCGATATCTTCAGCAAATCTGTAGCATTGGGAAAAATTACTCCCATGTCAGAAATACGAACCAACCTCAGCCTTGCTAAACGGGTAAATTTAATTGTAGAACAAAAAAAAATGTATTTGAATAAACAGTCATAATTTAAAATTTATTTATATTTGTCAAATGTAAATGTTGTTAAAACAATATTTTCGCCCGCAGTGAAATTTTTTTTCAAAGGCGTCCCTAAGCTTCAACAAATGAGGCAAGTGCCGCACTTGTCTCATTCTTATTACGGCTGTGCATGACGAGTAAAATTGTTGATCTCTCGGATACGGTTTTGACAGAGAAAACCTATTTTAATTTTTATTTTAAGCCTAAATCGCTCTTACATATACATATATTTTGTGCTTACATGATTCCGGTATAAATTTCTTGCTTCCTCTTCTTTATTACTTCTTTTATCTATTATTAGGGGAGCCCGCCGGCGTTGCCCGGCGAAATTATAGATACCCAAATGGGTGTGGGTGGGAGTTGAAAGTGGTGGGGTGGTTAGAAATGCATAATATCTAAGCTATCATCTGACTCGATCGCGCGATTCCGTGTGTGCGAGTGTATGTGGGTGCCTGAATACGTGTGGAAGAGTGCAGCTATCGAAGTCGACGCGCTCTCAGGCAGTGCTCATATATATAGTAAAAAACGATATATTTGTCTGACAACCCTACGAAGGAATTGCCCGATTGGTGCCATTTTCGAACTTAAATTTCCCTTTTGTTTTTAAAAGGCTCGTGTACAAAATCTTAGGTCTCTATGTCGACGCGTGAGGTAGTGTCCAAATGTCCAAATATATAGCCAAAAACTGAAGTTTTGTATGGAAACACCAAAAAGGAGTCGCCAGATTTAGTTCATTTTTAAACTTGTATTAGCAATTTATATGAAAATGCAGTGTACAAAATTTCAGCTCTCCTCGTTGACGCGTTGTCAGGCAGTGTCCAAATATATAGTTAAAAACAAATTTTTATATCACAACACCAAGAACGGCTTGCCAAACTTAGTCCATTTGTGAACTCGTATTTACTCTTGTTATGAAAAGACCATGCACCAAAGTTCAGCTCTCTACGTCGACGCGTTCTCAGGCAGTGTGTTATGGTATTATGTTGAGTAATTGACATCGGACGTGAAGTCCAGACTGTCAGCATGAGCTGACAGATCACTCGGTGGACAGCGTTGACTGCAGGGTGATACGCTAGCTCGCCTCGGCTATTGGCGGAGAGTGTGGGGAGGTTCCACAAAAAGCCTGCCACTGCCACCAGCCATACACAAAAACGAATTCGTGCCTGCTTACAAAAAAAAAAAAAAAAACGTCGGCACACATTCGGTCCTGAAGGGATCCTTACATCACTTACCTACATCCAGTGGGAAGGCACAGATGTTCTGCCTTCCATCGCCGTTGCCCCAACCACCCTGCGATACTGCGGGCGATATTGTACAGTATCCCTGTTAGACCTGAAAAGGACTTTCATGCCGACAGGGCTCCGGGAGAGTGAAAGGAGAAAGAAAAAACTCAGAGCGCCATTACGTTATAAGAAATATAATTCAAATATGTACATTGGTGCCTTAACTTGGCAATTCCCTTCCAGCAAATCTACCTACTGTTCCTCCTTAACCACATGGCATTCTTACTCTTTCAATTTTTAAAAAAAAAAATTAAGTTAAAAGTCATAGTTGGTGGCAATATGTTAATATCAATATCTACTTAGGACGCATATCCTAAAGTGTGCCAATATGAAATTTAGTTTAGAGTCAAACTCTCCAAACTCTGCTTAAATACGCGTTACATAACCATTAAATGCATAAGGCTGCATTGAAATGTGGAAAACAAACCCAGAATCATCGTTTCCAATCACTGATTGTAAACGAACATATAGCGTGCGTAAAGGGAGGGCACCATGAATTGCAACTTTTTAAATTTACTTACGCGTCATCCTGTACCCTAAGGAGCTCTCTGGAGGATTTTATGTGACCTGTATAAAAAGATTAAAGATTATTTGTTAGGAGGCTATATATACTACTGCCGACTATCGTATTGCTTTGTAACCATAACTATTGCACAAAGAACTGTCTGTCTTGTTTTTCCACCCTTCCTTTTCATAAAAAACTTTAATAGCTTTGACAACTTAAGCAAAACATGAGACTTGAACTGAGTGACAGTTAGAAATAATTTTTTTTTTGCGCTAAAAATCTTTTGAAATAACCTATTGCACCCAACATCAAATATATTGATTAAATTTAGTAATATTATACTACTCTACGGTTTGTTTTGCTTCCGTATATAAATTTCCATTAATGCAAAAAAAAATTTACTTAGTTTTAATAATAAGAAAATACATAATATTCCTATAGAACCTAAAATACTGATCATGAAGTGTGACTGAATGATATGGAATTCATCTCTCTTTCTGCACAATACATTAAGACAAAAGAAAATGCATTTACCATAATAAAAAGGAAATCTCACTGAATTGAACTCTGATTATAAGGTAATCGAAGCGCCGATTGATTATCTTCATCAACGTAAGTATTAAATTTAAAATAAATTTAATGATTTGTTAAAAACTTCAAACTCTTCCTTATTTGTAAGTGGGTAGATAAGTATATACATACATATGTTGATCGATGCAAGCAGCAAAACTGGAAATTTCGTTCTGGTTTTGTTGTTGGTGTGAAAATCGCAATTTTCCAACTTTATTGCAACCTTTTCTTTTTCAATTGGAGATTATTACTTTACTTCCACAGCATAACGATGAAATTTGGTTTTTTGTTCGTTTTCCCGTTTTAAATTAATTTTTCCTTATGAAATAATGACAAAATATATGGAACTGTCCATTTCCTTCCTGTTTGATTTTTTTTTATGTTAATTCGTACTAGCTACTTCAGGTATGCAGCTGCCTTCTGCTTTATAAATTTTTCTGCCCTAGACCCTACACACTCTTTGGCTGGTAAACCACGTTTTTTTTGGCGGCAGTTGCTTTCTACAGTCGAACGTCAATATATAGGGAGGATGCTTCGAAGTTATCTTGCACACCACCAACAATAAAGCCAGCATCCGTAATGCCGAGCAAGCAATGGTTGCCGCCGCCGGCCGGCGCGCTCTGGTCTGGGATCGAATCTCCCTCCTTATACCACAGAAACTTATTTTGCGAAAGAAGTGGCTAGTTAGTTAGGGATTAAATTGTATTTGCTTGGTACTTACTTGGAATGTCGGGATTAAATTCTAGTTGAACTTTCTCCTCTTTTCTTGGGTTTTATTTATTTACATATTTCCCCTTTTTCTTTGTACGGTTTCCTTTTCTTTGCTTTTCTACTAACTCTTCACTTTAGATTAGGAACTTTTTTTCCGATGTTTCCGGATTTTAACTCTCTCAAGTGATAACTTTCTCGAGGCTCTTTTAATTATATCGCACTGGTCAATCGCAATGGCTACCGTCAAAAAAGATCACATTGGGCGCGTTCACTACCACTTCGGTAGCGTAGTCGTTGGCGTAGTGTAGTTCTGTCAAACCGACTACGATCGACTATCCTCCTGAGCGTAGTCGAATGTAGTCAACTATTTGGTACATTCATTGCGCGGAGTGAACAATAGTCGTAGTCAAGCGTAGTCGTTTACTGTCAAAATTGGCGGAGTGAACGCTCGGCAGTGACTCGTAGTCGACAAAAAGTCACTATTTCGGTGGCAGTGAACGCGCCCACTGTCCTCCCTCTCGGATTCTTCTTCGTCCTTATCAAAAACTAAAAGGTGAGGGAACGTTCGTCGTATCGAGTCGGGTTCGTTCGAGCTGTTTGTTTGACAGCAGGCCGGCAACATGCTGCATTAAGTCTCAGTGTAGCATACTACTATATGCAGTACGCTACGACCATAACAAGTGCCCAACTATATAGTCAAAAACTAACTTTTTGTACGGCAACCCTACGAAGGAGTTGCCCGAATTGTCCCATTTTTAAACTTAAATTTACTTCAAAAATGCTGTGTACAAAATTTGAGCTCTACAAGTCAACGCGCTCTCGGGCAGTTTCCAAATGAATATATAGTGAAAACTAAAGTTTTGTATGGCAACACTAACAGATTCCAATTTGTTTTTTCATAAAAATCTTGTCCCTGACAATCACAAGCACAAAAAAAACATTGGTCAAGTCGATCGAGCCGCTCTCAAATGATGATGTAACATAGCCATAGTCCATACGCGGAAGTTTTTAGGCATTTTTTACGAGTGAGAAGTATTCGGGGGTAGGAAAAAGCCGATGCTACCAAGTTTCGATCGGGAGTACGGTAAGAATACCAATACCTACTACCGCAAGCCGGCCATTTGAAATTGCGAAATTTCTGATCGGACTGCTGTACAGATGTTACGTTCGATTTGAGGTGATAATATAATTATTTAATAATCATTACGTGTTGTGAATTTATGATACAGTTATTGTTTATATAAAAAAACTGTGACTTAATTGAACACGCCCACAAACATTTTAATTTTGTTTTGCTCGGTTCAGTGGGAAAGGTTCCATTTGAGCCACACTCATACCAAGTATAAAAATGGCTTGCGAATAGAAAATGCTGTCTTGTTTTGCTTGTACTCGGTTTAGTAAGAAATCAGCTAAATAATTTGGATTTTGGTGCCTCTTATAAAAAAGTAATTTTTGAAGATCCTAAAGGCCCATCATTTGCCTGGCCGGTTTAAGACATAGTCTGGCCCTGGTTCGCGAACAGTTAAATCATCATCAAAGGGTATAACGTTCAGAAGTTACAAAGTGACCTTTAAAAAGATACCCCAATATTTTTAAGTCCCGTTATCTCAGAAGCCGTTAGGATTCCCCTCCCTCTACATATACAATTTTTCTCTCGTCTAAGCAGGACCTATCCCCGTAGCCTTCGGATATACAGCACTTACAGGACACTCTGTATAAGTCTCATATCGTTTCTTTTGAGAGCCTCTGGGAACGGTCCTGCTAACTTTACTGTTGCCAAGCTAGGGGTGCGTTCATCTCGACTTGGATCACTGGTTGTTAATATAATTTTCAAATCCCTACAAAAGGAGGGAATAAAAACAGCAGCACACGCGGATGATTTGATCTGCCTTGTCTAGAAACCAGTGTTGCCAGTTTGGATACAATCGTAGCAAATGGCTACTTTGGGCAACGTTTGGCTACAGGGATAGGCGCATTTATAATCGAAAAGTTTTAAGGGGGTGGGGGGATTATATGTGGCTTTACATTATAAAAAATATTTTATTTTAAGACGAAGTTTCAGTTAATTACTATATAGGATTATATTTCAAATTTTTGGCTTTTTATATTTTATTCACGTGTTGTGCAGCAAATAGACTAAACGCACTGATTAACTTTAGGGTATTTTTTTTTTGGAAATAATAACGCAAGACTAGTTTAAAAAAATTTAATTAATCTTCAATTTACAAGACAATTTTAAAGACACGACCATTCTAAGAGTAAAAGTGAAACTGATTATTTAGCCACACTCCGCCGACAGTCAACAAGCTTCAAAAATATGCTAAAAACAATAAGATTTTCATGTTACCATTTCCCGTGTGCAGTTTGATGATAAGTACTGCACACGAGCATGAAAAACTGCATCGACAGCTAATTAACTAGAATTTGAAATGCAACTTATATTTGCGAATGCAAAAAGAAATTAATATGAATGTAAAATGAATGTAAAATAATATGAATGCAAAATAAATGCTGTTTCGGCTGTCTGCAGTATTAGGGCATTGGCTTTACAATACACGTGTGGCTACTCAAACTGCTTTCGGGCTACGCTTAGAAGACTTGGCTACACTAAAAAGCTGCACTAGAAAGACTTCGAGCGGCAACATTGCTCGGAACAGTTCTTATTGATGGTCAGTAAACTAACCGAAGGAGCATTGTAAAATCTTCTTAAGCTGTAGTCTGAGGCCCTATGATGCAAAGCACAGCATGGCATGAAGGAGATAGGGAGGTACCAATTGTGACTTTCCCAATAAGCATTTTTATAGTGCCAGAGATGTCTACTTGTAGCTGAAGAGGTGGGGCAGCACAGGTTAGAGGTGATAAGTTGAGCTGTGATTAAACAGTGGTCTGAATTACCAAAGGGGGAACCGATTGAAATAGTATATTTGTCGGGATGTGATGATAATCTAATAAAATAGCTCTATATACAGCTGCATCACGTACCCGTGTTGGTGCAAGCACTAGTTGGCTTTGCAGGCCTTGTGGACTGTGGTAGCACAATGGTATATTGTGAGAAGAGGATGAGCCAGAAAGCAAATCATCAATAATGTTAGAAATATTGTCAAAAACGGATACTATACCGTCATCAGACATATTTGGGCTGCGATCAAGAAAACAGAAATAGTTGATGTACCTGTGGAGAAAGGATGTCCTGGAGGACGGTAAAGGCAACATCATTCCGTATATAAATGTTGGAAAAAATGAAACACCAAACTGTAACCAAGGACGTGATATTGACTAATTTTAGGATCGGAAATGATCTTGGTTTCCCTTAGCGCAAGAATTGCCAGATTTTTTTTTATTTAAGGTTGCAGTACATCGAAAATCTACGAATTTGCAGAAATCTAAAATAAAATTCATGCTCAAAGCAAAAAAATACCCAGAGGGAAAAAAGCTCCTTAAAAGTCCTTTTTAAGCGCTTCTTCAGAAACGCAATGCATTCGATTGTGCATCAGTTTAATATAAATTTTAACATTTCATGTGTGAAGAAGTAAGCACATCTCTTCGTTAAGCAGGCCAATACCATCAGTTTTGGCGTGGTTTTACTGTTTTGCTCGTTCATAATCAAAGTTAACTAATAAAAAGCTAAGAAGCAGGCGACATTTCTGAGTGTTTTACTAAATGTAAAATAATGTACACGGCAAGAAAAGGAAGAAAGAAAGAAAAAAATAATAATAAAAAAAAGATGGCAAATGTTTCATTTTTGTAAATAAATGAGAAGGGGCGGAGATTTTACGTTTTACTCTCATAAAATGTTCCCGCGCTTTTATAAAACCGGTTTTAATAAAATATTGAGAATGTTTTGGTCACATGTTGTTGCTGTAAATGGAAACATGTTGTTGCTGTAATCCTAAGATATTTGAATAGCACGTGTTTCTATTTACATTCGTTTTGCTATGAAGAGATTAAGTGGGAGAACTCATGCTTGATTCTCTGATATTTTCGGGAAAAATGAGAAATTCATTTGACAGGAATTTTACATCTCCTTTCAGCATCTGGGCCAAAGCGAAATTTATCTTTTTCTTAAAAATGGGAGGTAGTGTGACATGATGTATGTACATTATTATGAATAGGTTGAAAGGATTTTGAGGGTATTCAAGAAGATTTTATCATAAGCATGAGCGTCTTAAGAGATATGTCTAAGGAGTTTTTGGAAGAATTTATTTCAATTTATAAAGACAATCCGTGTTTGTGGCAAGTGAAAAGTCAGGAATACTTTAATAGAGAAAAGAGAAGTGAAGCGTTGATAAAACTTATGGAAAAATTAAGAGAGGTGGATACAAATGCAAATAGGGATACAGTTTAAAAAAAAAAAAATTCTCTTAGAAGCAGTTTTAAAAAAGAGGTGAAAAAAGTGGAACAGTCCAAAAAGTCTGGGACCGGAACCGACGATGTTTGTTATGAACCAAACTTATGGTACTACAACTCGTTATTATTTCTTCGGGATCTAGAAATTCCGAAGAAAATCTGGTCAAATATTGACGCACCGCCTGGAAATGAAACTGACGATAGTTCAAAGGTATGTAGAAATAAAAATATCGTGACAATTAAGAATTTATTCAAGTATAATATTATTTTCTTTTTATACAAATCATACTTTCCTGCCATTCAACCTTACCGGCACCATTTTGCCCATTTTCTTTTAAGCTTCAGTCGCTCTTTCTTCCCCAATACCAACAGCAATCCTAATGCCATTAAAGCTTCTTCCTCCATTTAATTTGATTACTTATCGTACCTTTCAAAATTTTGAAATTTGCACTTGTTAGCACTGCCACCTAATTGGAATTCTTGGAAACTTGTACTTGCCAATACAAGATGGCGGCAAAACGTGGTCAAGACGGATGGTGTGTGGGGCTTTTTCTTGCCCACGTTTTAGGTTCTTATCTCGACTAAAACGTGGTTTTTAAAACCACGGCAAAACTGATGGTGTATGGCGCCCTTTGTAATAGCCATTAAAACACTTTGTTGGAAATAGATTGAAAGCTCTGAATAGTGTTACAGTGGGCACGTTTAGGCGGAGAAAAAACCGGTCAAAATTACTGATTTTTTCTCCGCGTAATTACAAACCATATCGAAATGGTTGGTTGTTTTAAATGGTTGTGTCGGCACAAATATTTCTATTGTTTCTCTTAATTACAGAAAATTCAAGTTTGACGATTATGATTAATTGAGATAAAAGAAAATCACATAACTTAAAGTTAACATTATAATTCAATATAAAATATAATTTATTCACAGTAAAAATATGTTTTGTAGGTACACATTATAGTTTTATTTTCAAAAACTTAACAGTTCGTTCAACAAATCTTTCACTGAACTAAAAGCAAATCATCTTCTCTGAAACTCTGCGAATCACACTGACTAATGGTACGTGCGGCGTCAACACGAGAAAACTGTCATGATCCAGTTCGCATTCTATTTTCTGGAATCTTATCAATAATTTCGAAACTGCTTCAGATTTCTTCCAGAGAAGCTTTTCTTAGACGCATATCAGTAACCCGGTATAAGTGCTTCGAATCTGCTTTTTTTTCCACAGTACCTACTTGGAACTTTTCTCGCTGGATAGCGACACACAACAACACAAATATAATATTTATGCCACCAGAAGCGACAACCGATACAACTAGGTAAAATACAAGAACAATAGTGTTATGTCAATTTGCCACTCTCAATACCTCAGAGACCGCACAGTTCAATAGTCACAGGTGAGAACACCCGTAGTAGGTACAGATCAGTAACAAGTGCAAATGCACTTACACTGATTACGGACAGACAGATAAAAAAAAAAGATAATGTTACTATACTGCGCTGGTGGCATGAGTTGGGGCATAGAAAAGCCCTTCACTTGGCTATATCTAATATCAGAAAGCCTGAACTAGGTAGTTGTTTTACGCGTAAACAGTTATCGCGCCTTTTGCTCTCCCGAAAGTGGGGAATTCTCAGGAAATGCCCAAATATACATATGGTGAACAAGTAAAAAAGCTAGAATTGCTCTAAGACCAATTCTTACGATACCCTATTCATCTAGGCCCTAGATGAATGCCTGTATGTAATTTCGTATGGTCGCCCATCTGTGCAAGTTTGATTTTTGAAGCGATTTTTCGCAGAATATTTCTAGAACGGTCCGTCAGACAAAAAGAATGATTATGACCAATTTCATATTCTGAAGAACTTTTCGGTACAATGAAAACGTCTACGAACTACGACTGATCGATTTCACAGTATACGTAAAAATCATAAATTTATATATGGCAACATCAAGAGCGGGTTGCCCGATTTAGCCCATTTTCGATATTATATTTACTATTTTTATGAAAACACCACGTACAAAATTTCAACTCTCTACGTTGACGCGTTCTCATGCAGTGTCCAAATATATAGTGAAAAACGAAATTTTTGTATCGTAGCTCTACGAACTTAAATTTACTTTTTTTTTTTTTTTTAAAAGACCGTGTGCAAAATTTCAGTACTCTAAGGGCCAGTTTCACAGTTCAAGTTTAAACTTAAGATGTGGTTTAAACTCAGTTTATCTCTTCAACACAGTTTCAAAGTGTTAAGTTAAACCTCGTTTAAAATTAGTTTCAAACCACCAAAATTGAGCGTTTAAACTCAGTTTATCTTTAAATGTGAATGAAGTGACATTTCGTGCGTTTCAAAGAGTCTTTACTCATTTTCATAGGTTTAATTAATTTCTTTTATTTTTTTCACTTTCGTAGGTTTAATTAATTAATTTTTTTGTCACAACGATTTGGCCGGCAATATTTTGACAGTAAATGACTCACAATAGTTTGTTAGTTCACAATTGTACAGAAAATAGCTTGTTAGTTCACAATTCCATAGTGCTGCCATATTAAAAAAGATCGAACATTGTGAAACTCATCTCATTTTGGTTGAAATTCAGTTTAAACTACGAACTGTGAAACCGGCCCTAAGTGAATGCGCTTTCGAGTTATCTTGAGGACGGACAGACAGAAAGACATATGGACAGACGAACATGCAAAATCAAAATAACTTTTAATATTATGCGTGAGTGTCCAAACATTTTGCTCTACTAGCATTATTTTTGTGCTTAACTTAAGCTATGATTTTCAAGAGAATGCGGCGGCGCAATTGCCCAGCGTAATTGCATCGACGCATTTGCGCTGCTATCAGGAATAAAGAATCTAAGAGATGATTTCCAAGGAACAGGTTGTCGGAATTGTGCTGAGACTTACTGCGCAATTGTACTGGGATCAAACAGTTTTTGATTCCGGCGCAATTCAATCGGCGCACAGTTTATCGAAATTTGTCATTCTGTTTGTAGCGCAGAAATAATACTGATATAATAATGATTTCATCTAGGGTATAAAAATAGCAACTATGATGATTATGTTAAGAATGTGAAGATATCTAAATGTCAATTTTTTTTTAAGTTTTTAAGATGGCGAGACTAGATAAATTGTTTATTTTGCAGATCATAGAAGCTCATGAGCATGGCTTATAAGATGGATGAATTTTGATAGAAGATTAAAAGAAACCCCACAAACACTTCATGCTACACAAATAATATGCTTGTCGATATCATCATCTAAAATAATATTTCAATTAACTTATCTTTTCTAACTATTGATTTGCTTTTTGTTTTTTTTAATAAATACTTTTCACATAACTCAGTAAAAAACTGTTTTATTTTTTATTGATTGTAGATTCACGAAATTTAAATTTGTTTTGTATATTCCTCCTACGCGGATAACGATTATCAAGCGTTGACCAGAAAGTAAAAAAGATAAGATTTCAGTTTAACAAAAAATTCAATGGGTGTTATCCAATTAGCTAGAACAAATATTGGGTGTTTTCCTCCCATTGACGTGAGTAGCGTGAATTTTACCCTGGGTGTTCCAAATTTAAATGGTAGTACTGAATAAAGTGATACTATTCATGCAAACAAAAATATAATTTTATGGCCGTGGTGGGCCAATTAAACAATTGCGGACGTACAAGTAGTTGTTCTAAATGGAGGAGGTATACGAGATCACTTTCAAGTAAAATGGGAACACGAGATCAATGTTAACATTCCCCATTATAGGTAAATACCATAGCTTTACGATTTTGTTGCTGTTGTAATGTTCTAGAACGCTCAGTTTTCTGATCTCGTACTTGTGGGCGCTTTTGAGATTTCCGGTGTGAGGAACGTGTGATATCTCAGCTCTAAAACACACAACCGGACACATACACACGTGTGTGTGTGTGTGTGTGTGTGTGTGTGTGTGTGTGTGTGTGCGTGTGTGCGTGTGTGTGTGTGTGTGAATCTCAAAAAGTGCCCACCCCCAAAAACCTATGAGATCGGAAAAATGAGGGTGCTGGCACATTCAGCAGCAACAAAATCGTAAAGCTATGAAGAGTATTTAAATTAATCTAGAGCCCACCATCTTTGTTGACGTGATCTAGCACCCGTACTCCTCTAGGACAACTACTGCTGTAATTGTAGTAGGCCAGGACACCTTCAAAGGTACTGCTGGGCAGCCAGATTTGCAACAGAATGCAGTCATCACAAAGCACTCCATCACGTGGTCTTCTTCGATGCTGGAATTGTAAAATCCTTCGGCTTCAAAACGACTGTAAGGCGGCCCAAACACGCCGAACATGTTGTCCAACTTGGAGTGTCACACGCACTGCTGATATGTACATATATAAATGGATTGCTCGTTGAACAAAAAATGCATGAAAGCAAATGGCATCCCTTTCATATTCCTGTCTCTTTCCATGAGAGCATACTTTCCCACTGCATTGTAAAGCCTCGGTTTCCAAGAGATTTTGCCAGCGCAATTGCGCGTACGGTAATGTGCCAGCGCAAGTGCGCTGTAACCAAACACAAAGGAAATTATATGAATGGTTTCAAGAACACGTCCGACGGTTGCGCTCGCATCTGTCGACGCTAATGCGTCGGAATCAAAATAGATTGATTCCGACACATTAGCGTCGGCGTTTTAGTCGACTCGATTTGCACTTCACTTTGCGGAGTTATGGCGAAAAGAAAATGATGAACTCGTTGATTTAGTAAAATCGCATCCTAACCCTTATAAGCTGCCTTAATTGTTATGAGATTTTTTTCCGGTAGAGATGGCCTTGTTTTATTAAATACTTATATGTTCCCCGGGAAATGGGATTTGTGAATTCCTCATCAAATTGTGAAGTATGCAAGCCGCAGTCACTAATTCATCAACCACTTTAGGTGCCAAGGCAATGGGCGTATGAAAGAAACGGAAATATTGATCCATAATCCCAAAAGCAATTTCTGTCGTCCGTCTTTCACGCGAATGTCGGTAGTTATACGTAGCTTTTGTTAAATCAGATGAAGACTGCCTGTGGGGATATGGTTTCATCATAGTCTCCGTTAAAGTAAACGCTTCAGCTCTGATTAACATATAAATCAATATAATCCGCGTATCAGGAATAGCGGCGGGAGCAGGGAATGGAAATTCATTTCTTGATATAAGTTTTCCAAAATCAGATCCAATATCAACAGCGATAAATCGGTAATGGGCATTTATAATTGCAATCAATGGCAATAGAAAAATATTCCTTATAGTTGAAAAATGATGATCCGGAATTCTTCGGACACTTTATCCTCATTCTTTTATTTATTTTTATTTATTTCATTTATGAAATTTCTTTTAATTAAACTCAACAATAACAGATCTTCTTCATCTATATCTACCTCTTGCAACAAAAAAACTTAACTTTCATAGCTCATTCTACTATTAAAATTTATATTTTGGTTGTATCCACACGGGACGCCGTTGAACGCCAACGCATTTGCGTTGGCTCGTTTGCGTACCACTTTTGCGTCGGTGGAATCTCTTGGAAACCGTAGTTTAACGATTGAGAACGAGAAATTGCTTGAAGTTCAGCGGTATTTCGAGAACTGGCAACTTGGTAATCGAAACTTTTCTACCAAAACATCCTTGAAATACATTTCCTTCGGCTCATATGTATTTAAAATTTAACAATACAAATAGTCCCAAATACTTTTGTGGTAAATTCGGTAAATCCCACTGACATGCATATAAGTAAATTCCAAAATAATTTAAATATAGCGCCAGTTTACGGCAGTGTTGGTAGCATGGACAGTTAGAGCATACTTTCTGAAATCAAAACTGGTGCCACATGAAATAGGAGATCAGTCAGTCCATTTATATACATGTCAGCGGTCACACGTGAAAGCTTTTTCTCCACACACTGTCAAACATGCTGTCCAACATTAGGATATGCAAATATCAAGAGCTGCTTGAACTATTAAGGGGCCCATACACGGTCACGCATGTTGGCCAACTTGGTGTGTCACACATGAAAGCTTTTTCTCCACACACTTGTCAAACATGTTGTCCAACATCAGTTTTTCATAATTTAAGAGCAATGTCGGACGTGTTATTGAGTGTTCTAGTTATAGATACAATTTTCGATATGGAAAGCGGTTCAAAAAGAAAAAAAGCGAAAAGAATTTGGACGAAAGAGTGGTTGCGAAAAAGAAATAAATATTTTCATACAAATTTAATAAAGGAATTAGAGAGAACATCTCCAGCTGATTTGAAAAACTTTCTTAGATTGGACAGGAACACATATCAGGAGCTGCTAGAATTATTAACCTCATTTATTCAAAAACAAAATATCGTCCGCACCCGCTCCTGATTTCTCACGTTTCGACACTTTATTCAATTCGCGCCTATATGAAGACCGTTTTCCGTTGAGTTTTCTTTTAACTGTCTCTATATCAGCACAAGGTTCAACTTCTTTTAATTTTCTTAAAAGTTTTTCATAAGCAGTCTTTTTTAGCACTTTATTTTTATACATGTCACATTTCACTTTCCAAACCTCAGGATGCTCGCGATATAGGTAAAAAAAACTCTTTCCAAAACTCATGGTTCACTAATCCCGCCATATTTCACTCCTTATTTTCCTATGTTCACTGCAATAGAGTTCACTAAAGAATGACGAATGCGTGACATACATCGCCATACACGGTACAATATGTTGTCAAACACGTAGACCCGCTACCAAAAATCAAACTAATTTGATTTTCATCCAACCGCTTGGCACACTGCGTGTCACACCGTCAAACAGGCACACACAAGGGCAAATTTGCGTGACACATCGTTGTCCTACTTGAGTTGGCCAACATGCGTGATCGTGTATGGGCCCCTTAATTTGTTATCATTTCTACAATAGAGTCACACTCAAGAACGACGAATGCGTGACAAACATCGCCTTACACGGCTCAATATGCTGTCAAACATGTAGCCGTACCACTAAAAATCAAACTAATTTGAATTTCGTCCAACCGCTTGACATATTACGTGTCACACCGCAAACAGGCCCACACACGCTCAAATCTGCGTGACAACAGCGTTGTCCTACTCGAGTTGGCCAACATGCGTGACCGTGTATGAGCCCCTTAAGAAACGCCGACGAATGGAATCAACAGAAGAAGAGAAGAGAGAAGAATGCTAAAGGGGGTGATCTTGGGAGCAAGTTATTCATAAAGACACTAGATTGCAACCTTTTGACTTTGAAATCCAAAACCAGAACCTGTTGTATACTTAAAATGCCATAAAAATTAATTTATTTATTACTAATTGTAATAAATTCCCATATAACTATAAGTTAATCATGCTCAACACATGATTAGCTTATCTATCAAGAACACGAAGAAATTGCATCAGCATTCTGGCATATAAATTTTGATCGATCGAGTCCTCACCTAAAAATCTTTTATCAGCGGACTTTTTGCAGCATGTATGTGCAACTGCATACAAGTCGCTTGCCAAGGGCTTGTGATAAATACTTAAAGATTAAATTACATCTCCACGCAATCGTCTGGACGTGTTTCTTTAAATACGTCCAGCGATAAGATTTTCTCAGGGTCGAAAATGCCAATTAAGCATTTTCCGACCCTGAACTGAGAGACTCGAGCACCTCAAAAACGAAGGCTCAAGAAGTTTGTTCTTAAAAATTTTGGCGAGTTGGTCACGGGGATTTTGATTAAAACAAAAAGAGAAATTTGGCATGAGGAATACAGAAAAATGTGGCTAGCGAGAAAAAGTCATTGTTGTCATTATTGAAAAAGATAGACTTGACTAGTGTGCAAATTAAGATTAATCAAGGTGTCAATAACATTCAATAGGTAGCGGTGCCAAGGGCTGTACTTGCCTGTAAGGATCCATTTCGGTCAAGTTTGTCCGCCACAAGTCATCTAGTGGGAAGTGTCAGTTCTTGTCCATGAAGGGGGCGTGACGGTAGAGACTACTGTCTGGTTGATGGATAGGATTCCGTCTGTCTATCAACTGTTTGAAAAGCTGTTTAACTGCTATCGGACCTGTTTAGCAGATATCAGATCTTTTTTTAAATATTTAGAGTCTACATAGTTAAGTGAACAGCTAACGCTATAGTGCGAAAGCATGTGTCTGTGTGTGTGTGTGTGTGTGACAGAACTTTTGATTTGATCCACAATTTACCACACTTAATCGCCTCGCCACGGTCTTCACTAAAGCTAACCGCTAGCTGGCGACAATTTAGAGCTAAGATTCTCCACGTTCTCCGCACCGGAAACACACCGAAGTACGAGATCAGAAAATTGAGCGCTCTAGAATATTCCAGGAGCAACAAAATCGTAAAGCTATGGTATTTGCCTACGGTGGATAGTGTTGAAATTGATCTCGTGCCCCCATTTTAGTTGAAAATGATTTTGTAGGTACCCCCATTTCGTGGAACCGTAGCCCCATAGAGCAACTACTGATAGAGGGCAATATCGATTTTTTTTTCGATTTATATAAGGTCAAGGTTAAGAGTAGAGTGATTAGGCCACTAGGACCCTGCGTACACCGTGACCAAAATTGATCTATTGTGTCTATCCCTAGAGAGGTTAGGCTAAATCTAGCCTCTTTGTGAGATTGATTATTTCCTTTTGCAAATCTTATCGAGAGTGATAATTGCTTCCGCAGTGATTTGCATCTTTAAAGTTGCAAGCGCGGAGAACTCGCATATGATATACTTGGTTGTGTCGTTTGCACTTCGCTAAATCGCCACATTCCGCTGTTAAATTTGCGTATATTATTCAGAAAATAACGGAAGGGGTCATGTATAGTGACTGCATTAATAAACAGACTGAACGATTTTCTGCTAAGACCAATTAGATTACGCGTCTAGAGAGGAGAGGAGGTGAAGAGAAGAATTCCTTCTCTTCTAGCCGCGCTACGTTAGAGAAGATCTAGATCTGAGCAAATATAGATCGAGTTCTTGCAGCCCCTGTTCAGGCTTTCCTGAGTTTCAACCTCTATAGCGTAAACTTTCGCCTGAATGATGGAAGGTACATGAGCCCATTGCGGGAACCAGAGCCCTCTGTATAATATCTGAATTTTCTCGTCCAAAGAAAAGAGAACATTGATGATGAAAATAATGGCTTATTTGAAAAAAAAGGAGAATAAAGAGTGTTTTGAAACGAAAATAAATTGCCAAATGGCACCAGTGGCGTGGCGTGGAATTGATGCGAGGGGATTATAACTTTACAAAAGTGTTAAACAATCATGCGCTCAAAAGTTATTGCAGCAGTTCTAATAAATTATCTACATATACCCCTCATGATAACTGCTTCTTAAGCACCCCAGGAGCTATTTTTTGAAGAAAATATGCAACTGCAACAGTAAACAGCGTGCGAAGAGGAAGATGAAACCTCCAAAAGCATATCATATGTAAGTGTCCTGCGCTGGCAATTTTAAGGTACAAAATCACTGGAGATAAATCTTTCCAAATAAGGTTTGCAAGCTAACTCTACCGAATTGCCGGTATCAGCAGGGTCTTAATGGCCTAGTCTCCCTCTTAACCTTAAGCTTATCGAATACGTGTGAGTAGGCATGAATTGCAGCGTTTTGGACCCCTGATTTCAAATTAAAATAAAAAGAATTGAAGAAATTATCGTAGTCAGGTCGCAATTTATTTGTATATTATATGCTGCGTTCCTTTTCTCGTTCTGAATGAATCTGTATGAATCGACAGAATGATGTCATAATTTAATTATGTGCTCATAGAAAAGGAACGAAACAGAACCATTTCAAGTGTTTGACATTTCTTCCATTTGATAAAAGCAAGTATAAATTCGTAAAAATTGTTCTTTATGAAAAATAAAGCTATTTTCCAACAAAGGCAACTTAAACTCAACTAATACCACTTCGTCCAAATTGTAAACAACACATTCACGAATACAAATTAAAATCGTTCTGCTTGAGTCCGGGAAAAACTCAGGTGCATTCAGAACGATTCGATAAAAGCGATGACAGATTGAAACTAAATCGTTCGGCCCGAGAAAGAGAACGACATGGATTGAAAAAATTCATTCTGAACGAGAAAAGGAACGCAGCAATAGACTCTGTTTCAATCAAAGCTGTAAACAAATTTCGCTTGTCACCTTACAACTATGACAATTCTTAATTTAAAATTTAAATTTGTGTGATAATTGTTAAACAAGTTACCCGTAGTTTTTCCTTGGGTGGAGAATCTTCAACATATTTATAGCTATATGATCTTTTGTTGGAAGGCTGGGATAGTTTCATTTTGTAGAAGGAACAGAAACATACAAAAATCTTTATTACATTCTAATTGATAGAGATCTTTATTTTTCACATTTTTACATTTTTATATAACGAGAACCTGAAAAAATTCCACCAAGTCCTTGAACACAATGAAAAAGCAACGCAATCAAAAAATAATTTTCCTATCCAGTAATTGAATAGCTTTACAAAAATTTTTATTCTATTCAATGATGAGAATATGTTTGTGACATTCTCTCTTCGCCGAATGACTCGACTCAGTATTGTTTACACGCGATCACAATTATTTTATTATTAGACGAATTGCTACTCATTTTTAGCAACGATGATACTCTGGCAAAAAGGAATTATACATAAGTTACGATTTGTACAAAAGAAAAAGAAAAGTAAAAAAGGATCAGTGTGTTTACAATTATTTTATGTATGTTATTATTTATTCTCTAGCTGATTTATATTTTGAAAATTTTAGTAAAAAAATCTATTTTCATTGTCAACAATATTACATATTACGTATTATAAATTTGCCTATGAGAAACACATAATTTATTGCATTGGAGTGCATTGAAGAGCGGCGTATTATTAAATAGCATACCTACATACTTCATGTAACTCCTTTCTTAAAAAAAAAACTTTTTAGTTTTTTGACTTATTACGGAACTATTACGCCATAACTTGTGACCATCATAAAACTATAGATTAAAACATATAAGCTTAGTAAAACTTTATAGAGTAATTGTAAATTAAATGAGTGAAATACGTTGACACCAGTGACAGCATTAAGTATTAGAGTCAGCAAGTTTACCTATTAATTTTGCCGGTGCTGGTCCACTGTTCCAAACATTATTGCTATATTATAAATTGTAAAAGGAAATGCGATTTTAAATTTTTTTTTTTTATATAACAACGTTTAAAGCTGAAACAGATTACCCTATAAGGGTGCAGCAGGGTAGATATAGCGCTTTTATATTGATACTACATATTTTTGTGAAAAGTTGCCTGCTCCAAATATAATTTTTTTGTTGGCACCATTGAAAATGAGTAGCAAGTTTAGGATAAAACCTGAAACACATTCACTGCAGTAACTTCGACTTTGCAGTAGCCATTACAGTACAGTCAACTTCCCTGCATATTGGTGCCACACTAACTGCTATCTATCCGCTTTATCGTACAAATTCGGATGATCGCGCATTAAGTTTATTAAGCTTTCTTTCATTATTTTGAAACTACCTCTTGCAAATAACAAATGCAGCCTGAGTTAACGCCAACTAAAAAATGTTTCATTTTTCTTATTTTTCCTACAATGCCCTCTAATATTTAGGTTGTCAGTACTGAAAAACTTGCAGCAACTTTGAAATTTCTCAAAGTCGAAGTTAAAGTTGCATTTACTACTGCTGCAATTGCATTTATTGTGGCAGCTTCAAGTTCAATCAAAAAAGATACCACGTGAAGTCAATGAATTCAAAGTTGAAGTCAAAGTGACTGCAGTGAATGTGTTTCAGGTTTTAGAAATGAGTACACCGCAAAATTTTTTGCCGCGTTGTTGTGTCGCGGTCAATTCGTAATGCACAATAGGGAACACATGTTTTCTAATATTTTGTCGCGTTGTCGCGCCGCACACTAAAGTGTGTTCTGTTTCAGCCTTTAGGATATATAAGCTGCGTTTTTTTATCTTTTTGATCTGATCCGGTTCAATTTTATGTACGTAAAACAACAACAAAGTGTAAGCGTAGGCCAAGATATGTTTCGGAAAAGCCACTCCGAATTGCAATTAATACAAAATTACCAGCCACTGAAAGGTGGTGCGGTAGTCCGCCATCGCGGCTGAGGGCGGTTAGAGACGTCAGTAACAGTAGTAGTAGTAGTATGTGTTAGTATTAGAGAGGTTCACTAAAAAGTGGTATTATTTGGTTAAATTAACAAAAATATCTTACAAATGCATCACGCATTGTTGTTGTTTTATGTACATAAAATTGAACCGGATCAGATCAGAGAGAAAAAAAAAACACACGCACTGTGGGTCACGATAATCCAAACGATTTTTTTTAGCATTATGGACTTGGTAATCCGAATTTTCATGTTTTGCTAATCCGAATTTCTAAAAAAAAAAAATTATTTAACGATAATTTCTGGAAAATGTAGTTCATTTTATCTTTGTTTTATGCTTCAAATCAGTTTGAACTGAATATTTGAGTAGGTAACATGGCAATGGTTAATATGAAGCATCGCACTTTGCCGACTAAAGCTACAACCGAGATTTTACAAAATGAGATCGTTGATATATGTAGTGGTAAAAAAAAAATTGGCGGAACAGCTGTTAATAAAGGCAAATTCTAAAAAAAAAATAAGAGATAAGAATCGAATATAGTTGAAGCATGGTGCAGTATTGGATAGTGAATTCTTTTCACCTGAACTAGTTTTTCGTAATGAGGCATATTTAGACCACTTCATATTAGTCCTACGTAAGTCGACTTATGTAAAACTAGTCCAAAATAGCACGATATAAACCAGCTCAGTAGTTCGGTTCCTAATTCTTAAACCTTAACTGTTTTATTCACCACACTGACCCAGAGCTGGTTCTGAAAGTTTTTTTTTTTCCACAACGGCTCTATGTTCAGTTTCTGCATCCGTTTTTAACTTAAAATATATCCTGCGTTCCTTTTCTCGTTTAGAATGAAATTTTTCGATCCATGATTCATGTCGTTCTTTTTCTCGGGCTGAAAGATTTAGTTTCAATGTCATCGCTTTTTTCAGACTCCGAATAGTTCTGAACTTAGAACATATATCAAACAGAAGTGCGGATATCATATAAAATTCGTGTATCTGAGTGAAGGTTTCTTTCCCTCATAATATCTCGAAGAGGACGACCTTAACGAAGGACGAAAAATGCAGAACAAATGAGATGCAAGCACAGAAATTACAAGTAACAAGTGGGACCAACGACCATAAAGCAATGGCAGCGCGTAGAAATAGCAACAAATTTGCACTCTTATTAGAATAACTTGATTGCCCCTTCATGAGTTCTGCTAGCTGCTTATACCTGCACTGAGCTCAACACAAACATGGAGGCGCTACACTTACCCAGCGAACATTTTGTTGTATTTTCACGTAAACGAAAAACTCTCGAAATGGTAAAATATGGGGCGGGAGGGAGCGAAGAAAGGAACTGGAAGAATCTTTCGATAACTTTACGTTTAGACGAAACATTCTCTGCTCGCGCTATTTCGAAAATATTTCGTATCGGAGAATTTTTTTCGATTTAATTTCTACGTAATAAATTTTTCGATTATTTTTCACTTAAATCACTTATTCGTAGCTTTACCCATTAGAACTTTGTTTAGCTTGTGCGAAGAATTTTAAAATAATTATTGTCTTTTTACCTAATGTTAATTAACTTCTTAGTGACGTATTGCATTAGTAGAAACTATAAATTTTAAATAGTATCTCGGAAGTCGGTAAGCTTATAGATTCTTTTCTTATTTGCAAATTCTTATACATATCTAAATTATATTAATTATCTGCTTGGGCGTATATGCCGAAACTTTCATAACTAATTTAATAGAAAAATAAATATAGACAGCAGCCCTTTTAGTAAAAAATTTCTTTTAAAAGAAAATCAATAATTAATTAGTTAAATTAAAGAACATTAAATCAACAGCTTTTATCATACAGGGTGTCTCACGGAAACTTACCATGTACAGTACTTAGATCTGCAAGAATGTGGAGGTGATTTGACCTTTTTACCTAAGAAGGTACGTTACAACATACAAAATCGAAATCAATCATGTTTTCCAATTTGAATACCGATCATTTCCTAGAAGAAAAATCAAGTACATAAAGCTACTATACAAACAAACCTAAATCATTCGAAATATTTCCGAAAATATAAGTCGTTATCGAATCGTTGTTACGATTCCATATAGCGTTCTTTATTTTTATTTTTCAGATCAAAAACAATCCGTATTCGACTTCGATATCGAAATATAACTTCGCTTAGCTGAATCAGTTTCAAATCGATCTCGAATCACAATGTTTGTTGGGTAATTTGGTTTAAAAGCATTCCTGTTTGATATATGTTCTAAGATTCTGAATTCACCTGAGTTTTTCCCCGGGTAGTTGAGGCTAAGTTCTCTTCATTGGAAATGGCTTTGTTTTTGATAATCAACAATTTATATGAATTCGGTGATACGGAAAATGAAATAGAAAAGTTGCAAATAGGTAAAAATTACTTTCGAAAGCTTTTTTTTAGCTTTTAACTTGGTATTTCTAGACGATCAATATGCTCGCAAATATTTATTAAAACATCTTGGAAAGGACATAGAATTAATGAAGGCCAACTTGGAAAATAATAATTATTTAACTACGGCGGCAGCAGTTGAGGACATTCTTTTAACAGTCAAGAAGATGAAGCTATCTAAACTGAAGACAGGAATATGAGAATAACGGTCATCTTTTGTTCTATCTGCTGATCCAGTCACCTCAACATCAATAGAAGATTATAGAAAGGAATCGGCCTTATGGGATGATGCAAAAGATTTTAAGATTTTAAGATTTAGCTGGTCTTCGTCGGCAACCAAACTTTTAATTTAATTTCCTGCAGACTTGGGCTAGAAGACAGATTCATGTGACGAAAAAAAAATAAAAAACATTATGGGGGAAAATTTCGGGTACAATGGCAGATAAATAATAAATTTAAAAGTCTACTAGCTAAATACAAAAGAAATGTGAAAAAGAAAGAACCGACTGGGGAGGGGAAAATAACGTGACCATTCTTTGTAGAAATGGATGAGGTTTATGGAAAACGTGCAATGTACGGTCTCACAGTCCAGCCAGAGTTCAGCTAAGCCATGCGTATGACTTAAGCCTACTGCGTTTTACAGTACTCTGTAAGCTGAGGTTTAGTTAAGCCGCAGGAGAAAAGTTTTAAGTTGTCAGCACTGTGGTAATTGGGAATTTTTTTAAAGGAAAATTGCCATTGTGGATTAAAAACTATGCGAAAAGAAGACGAACTTTTTATTTACCTGTTTGTTGTGGTTTTTATCTGGGAGGATATTAAATTCAAAATCATTGTTGCAGAATATTTCGACAACGTAAACCATCATAGCCAAATGTTTCGACAGTCGGAACCGAGAATAAAAATCAACGTCATTCCATTTCTCGAAATGTTTCGGGTGCCTTATAATTTTTTCACGGGCCACACTTTGCGATATTATATTATGCGTTTCTTCATAGCTTATATCCTCTGCATTAGATGAATATTCATTTTGGTCTCAAACTGTTTGCTTTCTTCATAAACACGTCAAACAGAATGCTGATACTAGCTATCTGACAGCACTGAAAACTGGTAACTAGAGAACTATTTTTCGCTTGGAAAATTTTAAATTTAGTTTTAAAATACCTACGTACGGTGTTTAGGCAAAATGTATTATATTTTTCCCAATAATCTTCATATCTGTTTCACAGCAACATCTGAGGCTTAAGCCTTCGAGATGATGGGCTTAAGTTAAGCGTGAATTACAATTACGACTGATCTGTCGATTGCGACTTTGCCCAAATGGTAAATGCATTTGGCAAGCTACAATTGCAACTTCCACTTCGACTGTGACTGCGACTGAAACTAAACTTTGCTCTAAGTGCAAAGTTGGTGTTGGCTGCAAGCTACTTCAGTTCAATCACAGAAGTCGGGACTTCTGGTTTGTTCAAGCAGTTCAAGCTTTAATTTATTTACAAATTTCACCTCAGCGTCGACTTCGGCTTAAAATCAAGTCACAGTCGACAGGTCAGTCGTAATTGTAATTCAGGCCTTAAGCTTGGCTTAAGCCAGTGATGTCACTTAAGCCTTGACTGTGAAACTAGAATATTTATTAAGCCTGAACTGTGAAACCGACCATAAGTATTAATACCCCAAAAGAGCGACTGTTAGTTTCTTCAGCTTATTTAAGCGAGAATGTTGGCACAGAAACGCAAGAGCAAAATGCGAAAAACCTAAAACGACTCCAATAGTTACATATCTGGGGGAGTATTCTTGAATTACAAATGAATTATATAATATACGTATTATAAGTATCTACTTATTTAATAAACAAAAGGCCAATGCAAGCTTCTCACTATTTTACACCTACCGTTGTCGTCCCTCAAAACAGAAAGCGATAACGTTTATCTTGTTGTGGCTAAAGGGAAAAGGAAACTTAATATTCTACACATATATTTTTTAAACAAAGAGACCAGACGATTTATAAGTTTAATCAATTATTTATGCGAAGTCAAAAATTGAAGTACGAGAGAATTAAATAATAAATAATTGTTCTGAGACCTTTTATTGTTCAAATCATAGTCCAATGCTCTGAATTCCTACTGTTTGCATGCAACAGATAGCCAATGCTTGCTTACCTAATCAAGTTGTAACTATGTACATAAATTTAAATATTAACTGTGTTCTTGGCAAAGTCATCGTACCTTGATTATTTCCTCTATACTTTTAAAATGTTTTCTACTTCTATGTATCCTACAAGTCAATTCAACTAGCAATCTCCTATGCTCAGCAGTACACGGAACCAACAGAACAGAGCTATTTCGTATAGGTACAAATTTTATAAGACAGTAGGATTTATAAGATTTCTTATATTAGACACCAATATTTAACACTAGAAATATTTATTCATTAAAATTTCACAGTAGCAAAAAAAAATATTCCTCTGTTATTAAGTTAAAATAAAGTGAAAACGTAATATCAAAATTAAATTAATTTATCTTTTCATCTCTATCTATGTTCATTGACTTGACACTACACGCCTGTACTGAGCTTTCAAAATAGAGGCAACAGCTTCTAACACAACCAGGGCCAAGATGCTATAACTTCGAAAGATTTGAAGTTCGACAATTTATCAATAGTCGTTATGTTGTAACACTTCCGGCAGGCGATAATTTCGATAGAACATCACTTAGTTTTGTTGACAGTGATAGTACAAGCGAAGACTATAAAATGTGTGTAAAATTTAAGAAATTAAATTTAAATGTTACATTTTTTTAAACTTTATTCAATATAAATGATTTTATATTTAATTATATAGATTCTTGAAACTTGAAGTTAAGAAACTAAAAGTTAATAAGGCAGTACATTTTGTTAGGCATATCAATAACATTATACCGATGCCTTAAGAATTTTCTTTTATTACGGTAATTAATTATTTGTTTGTCATTTTCGTTATTCTCCACAAATAAAGCGTTCGTGCTTGAAAAATTCATAGTTTCCAATTTATAAATAAATAACGTTTGTGGTAGGGGAAAAAATTCGGAAATAATTTCGGATCAAGTAAAATCGCCTGTCGAACGTAAATCTTATAACATACCGTCAGCGATATCTTCGCTTTCGATGGGAAGTTATGACATATTGCCCAGAATTTGACTACATTCAATTATCACACTTCCTGTTCTCTCAATATTCTAAGTTTTTAAACTTTTCTACTCCATGAAAATTTGTGGTTACCGTTCGGAACTAAGGCCCGTATACACCAAGCAAAATTAAATAAATTTCCAATTGAATCTATTGACCAAGCACACTTACCGGATCGATTTAACGAAAATTTAGTTTTAATTTAATTTTAAGTGGGGCCTTAACCTCCCGTAAACAAATTTAATTTCGATATCAGCAGTCATGTTAAATGATTAAAGAAGTGAGAATTTAACTATTTAGATAAATAACGATATCGGTAAATAGAACATATTTGATGGCCAACAAAAAATCAAAACATAATAGTACGTAAAATTCCTTTCCAACTTTCCAATAATAATTAAATTTTAAGGGGGGTTACCACTGAAATCTTAAAAAACACGAAAAGTTAATACAAATTTACTGCAAATCTGTGCGTACAATCATGATAAAAATTGTACATAGTTAGAGAAAATGCATAAACTTAGGTAATGACGTGTCAAAAATAAAGATTTCGGGGTTTTATATGTATTTAATTAGCTTTAGAAAACTCTGGAATTCATGAAATTTGCAAAGCTTAGTACATCAAAACGTAGTAATGGTACATTAAATAGATAAATTTGTACTTGAGTATGGAAGATCATGGTCTGGAAGAGGCAGTGACGGAAAGAAAACCAGACAAAAAATGTTGGTTACTAATATATTTTAGTTTGAAAGTTGCTATTTTCCGAGACAATTAACTACCAAAATTATGATATTATTTCAATGAAAGTTCAATTTGTAACAAAGATCGAACCTTTTTCTGTTTATTTTGAAAAACGCAAATTTTTTAGTGCAATGATAAAGGAAATAAAGTCAATAATGTTAATGATGGTAACGGCAAAAATTTCTTGATTTATTATATTTTGCATACAATTTGGCGTTTTCAATTCATTCTATCATCGTCAGATGGAGTAATGTGCTTTTGGAAGGCTTTCATTTGTTTTGAAAGCTCAGCGGGCTGTAGCTGTATGCTTGGAGAGTGTGTGCCATTATTTTCTGCATTAGGTATATGTATGTGTGCAGATTTCCCGGAATATTTGAATTTTTATCATTGGTAATTTGTTCATTTTTGCTTTTGAAGCGAGAAATTTTTTGCCAATTCTATTATGGTTATAGGTAACGAATTGTGAGTAACATTATTTAATCATGGGACGTATTAGTAAAATTCGGGCCAATAATTATTGAATAAAGAGGAGAAAACTGAATATTGTTAGGTATGTTAATCTGTGTGTATGAAAAGGAAATAATCCTATAAATGTACAAATTTGTGAAATGTAAATGATTTTGATGAAATTTTGGAGGAAGGTTGGCTAAATTATAAATAGTTATTTTTTGTTGCGTTCCATTTATGACCGCGTTTTAGTGAAGCTGTAGAAAGGACAAAATGGAACTTTTTAAAGTTTTGAAGAGTTGTTTTTCGAATATATGTATGTAATTTAGAAAACTGAATGAAAATTGATGAGGTGTAGTGAGTTGTCACGATTATATACAGTGTGTACCAATTTTTTGACTACAATCGATTATCTTTCTAGCGACTGTAATTACTACTAAGTACTATTAATTTATGTATGAATTGTTTTCAAAATGCGATTTTCGAAGAAGAAGCATTTTTACAAATTACAAAGAACTTGTGTCGACCAATACAAGTATCGGCATTGTACCAATGACATCTTTCTTTTGAAATTATTTTTTTAATTCTTTTTTATCTAAGAGGGAATCTGCTGACGAATATTTATGCGATTTAATATATATTTCGGTAAAAACAACTTCTTTCTTATAAATGTTTTAATTGAGCTCATTGCACGAAAATTATTATGAGCGTTCCATTCTCAGGTACTTGCAATGCCCATTTGATCGGGTTAATCTTCCTCTTTATATAGCGATTATACCTTTCGATTGGCCCGTCCCCTCTAAAAGTTCGAGTGCTGTCATTATGTGATGAATCTTTTTATCAATGCAGTATCGGTATCGCCTAAAATCATTTAAAGAAAAATCAGTTCTTCTGTAAGTACCAAAATAAATAGCTAATTCATCCAAAGCCTTTATAACGGGACCAATTTATACTCCCTTTAGAATGGGCTCACCCCTTGCTTCACAGAGTTGTTTTTGGTAGATTTATTCGCCGTATTTTACGCATGCTTTGAGGTAATTTTTGACACTACTGCCTCCATGAATAGGTAAACTAGCTGACCTTTCTGGCAGCCAAAGATCTTCACGGAGTAACTCTAACATTTTTTCGAAATCGACTACCGTGGCTCTCACAGCGAATTTCTGCCGTAAAGAATCAATTAATTTTTTGAATACCACGTCCCGCGTCCTATTTTAAGTGAATAGAACTATGAAATGGGTAGAAATAAGAACTTCGTGGACCAAAGCAAAAATTTTCGTTTGGGAGACACCTTCTCAAGAAGAAGACTGTCGGAGATTTTTCTATCTAATAGATTTCTCTATTTACTGTACCTACGTTTAGTGTTACTACCCATCGCGAATTTCAATGAAATATCTCCTAGCGATTTGATGGCTTGCTCTGTTCTTATCTTCGTCTTTCTATCTACACGATATATTTATACTGCATTGACATAGCGACTACGACAACACTATTTTGTATTCCATTATTGTGTTTCAGATCTCTACAGGAAAGCACAAAAGAAAATTTAACCGCACAGCAAAGAAATTTTGCTAATATAAATGAAGAAAGATATGAAGCAGGTAAAATGAATGCCAGCCCAAATATTACGGATTATAGCGAAATAGATTCGTTCACAATTCTGATAGAAAACGAAAATCAGGATGAAGATATGAACGAAAATTCCATGGAGGGATTTCGATTGGTAGATTTAAGGTACTTTTTGAATGAATTGAAAATCCTAAATGAACATTGCAATGCACAGGGTTACACAATAACCACACCAGTAGGGAAGAAAAGAGCACGAGAATGGCAGATTTGATGGCAGTGTTAACATCGAGTCGCAGAAAAGAATTCACTATTTGCTATATTGGTAATCTTTCCGAGTGACAGTAACTCCGACTAGGCTAATCTGGTTGGATTGCGTTTCTTGAAACTTGATAAATTTGATGCGAACAAAAGTGAGGAATTAGATAGAGATAAAATTGTATATATGTACATATATACTAAAATTAGATTAGAAAATCTACCAGACATAGCTCAACCTGAAAATTGTGTTGTTGGTAAATTCAAATCTCATTCTCTAAAGTAGTTCTTTGGATATCTAGTTAATAAAATGGTAATCTGACAACGTGCGAACATTGCAAAAATTATGCAACTCAGAATTCTTGGAAGAGTTTTATTTGATGACCGACTTCAGTCCAATAAAATTGCCCAAGCATTAAGTAGTGCCAGACAAATTACACGGAAAAGTGTCTGATCAACAGCACAGAGATCATACATTTCGTTCGCTCCTTGCCTGCTCCTCAACAAAATTCTAAGAAAAATCCGACAGCCAAATTTAAAATCTCGCCATGCCTAAGCAATTCTACCCACTGACTTATAAGTCAGTGATTCTACCTTACTGCTGTGCAGATGCCCGACATGCTTTGGAGTACAATACAGACGAATATCACAGCATCATATAGCTTTGCATGTACATATAGTGATTTGTTTCAATTTTAAAATTGCATACTTTTATGCGTTTGTGTGCACTAAGCTTTTGGAAACAGAAATCGTGAGCTTTTTTTTGGTGTTAACCCCCCTTAACTGTCACGAGAATTGTCACTGGCCAAACACTGGCCAAACACTGGCCGACAGTTCGAAATTGTTTATTTTATTAAGCTTGGTGAATAGCTACAAAAATTTATTTGCGGTCTCTCAATATTAATTAAATTTAAACTAAATTTGTATTAAACGACTTTGTGAATACGGCCCGAAACGTCAAATCGAAATTACTTGTAATCAAAGTGTGGATGTGTAGGTATTTTATCAAAGTGGAAGTATTTTATAAAAATATTTTATTTGTTTATTGAAATTATAATGGACGAATATTGCCAGCGTTGAGTCATATGTCAAGAGTATATGATGGTTAACATTAGCAAAAAAACAGTTTGTCTAGTAATTTAGCTTCATGGGTAGTGAAATATAACATAAGTAGAACTGCTATGGTTGAGCTTCTGAGTATTTTAAAATCTCAATTAGACCTACCCATTTCTAGGAAAACTTTAGTGAAAATTTGAGATCCATGTCCTCCTATAAGAATGACGACTGCGGGGCATTTTCTTTATATAGGGATACAAAAAAGTGTTTTAAAAATGGGGTGTGAATTGTTACTTTCCATGAATGAAGTCGTAATTGATATAGGTATTGATGGTCTTCCTCCTTTTAAGAATATTAGAACATGTTTGTGGCTAATTCTAGGCGTATATGCAAATCTTAAACACATAAATCCATTTATAATTTTTTGCCATTTTGATGTCATGAGTCAGCTTGTCAACGTTGTGTCTTTTGCCGCGTGTCATTGTTGTGTCATGTATTACATATTCATTGTTTTGTCAACTATGACGAAGGAATGATGACTTCAACGTTGAAAAACTGTGCTACTCCATTAAAAATAGTCATAAGATAAGTCAGCGATACAAAATATCAGTGACCCCGCGATGACTCAATGAATTTACAGTGAATATATGTACGTGTACAGGTACGACAAATAAATCAACTGCTTTCTTGGTTGTAACAAAAATTTTAAACTATGGTAAATGGTAAAATATTTTAATGAGGTACTGGTTAATATTTTGGGAGATCTTGGCAGCAAGAACGACAACCTTCTCTTAAGCCAGCATATACAGGAAAACTGATCTTTCCAGTTTGCTTGACTCCAATAATATCTTTAAATACAAATAAGTTTGCAAGGATTATTATTTAGTGTTAAAGGATAAGGTCCTAAAATAAAGAATATGATATTAAATAAATATATTTTGAGCCTAGAAAGATCTTATCTTTTTATATCCGTAAAACACAAAACGAAAAGTCCAACTCAAGAATAAATTTAGCTTGTATAATATAATAAATAAAGATTTATTTAATCTAAAACTCGGCCCATATTTTGTATTTTTCATAATTCTATCACATTAAGTACAGAGAGAAAGTCACTGTCACTTTGTACTTAACCCGATTTAGATGTGATATTAAGTCTTTCAAACTTTATAAGGCACCTGACAGTGACAGAACGTTAATGCAGAAATCGCTGGAATTCACTAAACCCCTTCTCACTGAGATTTACAGGGCCAGTCTATGCATGGGATATATCACCGAGGCATGGAGATTAATAAGGGTTTAACATTCTTATTAGATGGTGCCAGAGTATGGGACTATCACTAAGCCCAGGCAAGCCTGCGATTGATATTCTGTCACCATGAAAAGTAGCATCCAATATCCAGCTTCTAGGTTAAATGGACTTAAACTAGAATATTCCAAAGAAGCGAAATAACTTATTGATCTTTCGGGATATGACGCCATATTTTCTTGCGGGGAAAGCTTTTGGTGGACAAAAACATAGAAGGCATTTACTAAGAAGACTCTTGATAAGGTGCAAAGCATGGATTGCTTAGGCATCACTGGCGGCCTAACTGCGGGTTGTCAACAAGCCCTCAAAGCCATTCTTGGCATACACCCTCTCTACCTCTTTATCCTAGAAGTAGAACTCTCTATTTCGCTTGGTACTTCGCCTTCCATCTTTTAGGCGGAAGTCTGCGCTCCGCTTTAGAGGTTGGAACTCAGGAAAGCCTAAAGAGGGCTTTTAAGAACTCCAATATTTATATTTCCTCAGACAGCCAAGTTGCGCTACTGACTCTGTCCTCTTAAATCTTTGAGAATCTTTCAGTCGAAATTAGTTTGAAACTATCGCATGAAACTCCAGCTACTGTCTAGGGCCAACAAAGTAACCTTGCTTGGGTCTTGCTCACAAAGGAGTGGGAGGAAATGAAAAAAGCGGACGATTTACCTAAAATCGGTGTCGACAGTCCATATAGTGGTCCTTACCCAACAGTTGACGTAGCAATTCGCCACTTTAGGGCGAAGAGCAAATTAATTGCTCTGTTTATTAATGCAGTCACTGAACATGGTCCCTTCATTTTTTTGCTGAAGAAGATAGGTAATTTTAACAGCGAACTGTGTCAACTGTATGAAGAGGAAAACGAAACCTTCAAGTATATCATATGCGAGTACCCAGCGATTGCAGCTTTAAAGTAGAAAATAATTGGAGAAGCATTTATCACACACAATAAAGTTTTCAAGATAGTGCCAAGGCAATAATCGAGCTCGTAAAGAGGCTAGATTTATCCTAAACACTTTAGGGGAGGATATAATAGATCACCTCTGATCGCGGTGTCGGCAGGGTCTAAGTTGTCCCAACTTTTAACCTTAACCTTAATGCGATAGAGTTATCCTTTATAAAATATGTTACAAGAGTGCTTACGTTACTTTCTTAATAACGAAATACAAAGTAACACTTTTCATTATATAGACAATAGACAATTTAACCCTATTTTAAAGTATCACGTTGCATCATAACTCAAAATAATATTTCAGTAGCAGGCATAAAAAGTGTCATTAGTCAAAATAGAGATAAATCCTGTATTGGTTTTATTGAGTGGTGGACTCTTAAATACCACGATAATAATCAATGTAGAGTATTTTCGATCTGTACAATAAACAAATGCGGATGAGATATAGCAATTGTTAAATTCCTAGTAACCACTTATTTTATTTATTTATTTTATATAAAGGAAAAGTACTCAACTACGAACAATAAGTTCGCATGTGGTTTTAGCAAGATGGAGCCACTTCTGATACTAGAAGAGAAATCATGAAAATTTTGAAGTCTGGCTTTTAATTTTGTTGATATTCATTAACGTTGTAGTTCATCAGACTTGACTACTCCAGATTTTGTTTATGGTAAGAAAAAATGTATGCTAATAAGCAAAAAATTAAATGAATCAAAAAATAATATTCTCTACGAAATTGAAGAACTAACATCACAAACACTGACGAAAGTGATGACATACATTCATGAGCGATTCGAGCTTTGTAGTCATTTGAAAGATATAATTTTTTATAAGTGATACAAAAATATTGACGCATTCAAAAGTTACTAACAAAATGGTCGCCCACCCTGTATATGCGTAGGATGGGAGAGGTGAATGGATTGATGTCAGGAATCACCTTATGAAATATTATGCCTTATGGGCGTAAACTATATTTTATGACAGTCACAAGTTATAATTACGTTTTAATTCAAACACGACTCTTAATTAAATCCGGGCTCGGTATTCACATATCTATCTTCCTGGCTATTATTGCAAAAATAGGGTTAAGATGTAAAAAATGTACTCCGAATACATTAAAACAGATTTACAAGTCCAGTATAGATGAGAACCGTCTTCTGACACTTAAGCAGATTACAAACAACACAAAAATTGATAAATAAAAAGTCATCCATAACGATTCAATTTGAACAATACAACGACTATAACAGTACAGGGTTTTGCAGGTATTTAAACTTCCCAAGAGATTTGTCCAATTAAATTAAAATTTGTGTAGCGTGAAGGTGTTTTTTTCTTCTTTTTTTTTTCAAAATATATTCTATATAAAGGCCATAAAAAGACCAGGACCATACTGCTACTTTACAGTACTTATAATTACATACGGTGTGTGGTGGGTACATCAAAGTTCGATTGAACGGGGGCTGTCCCTATTACAAGAGACTATTAAATAAATTATTTACAAATACTAAAAGAAAAAAAGAAGAGAAATTTGTTTACCTAAATTCTGTCTAACCCTAGCATTGATTCTTTTATTCGGTCACAATTTTTTTGAAAAACAGAAAATTGTAATAAAACTAAATTAAATATTACTTAAAATTGAGCAGCGAATCCATCTAGCTTTAAAAAACTTAATAAAGTTTTTTGTCAATTTATTTCACGCGTCGTTCCCCTTCTTTCTATAATACAAACGTTTTTCCTTGTCGAACAGTACAAAACTGAATTTCCAGTTTCTACTGCATTTTATCTCTATAGCAAAAGTACATTTCAGTAAATAACTTCGTAGACTGTTGCTTTTTTGTCACCGGAACCCGTTACGATATATTTGTCGTCAGTTGATATATCACAACTTAAAACAGAAGAGGTCTCCTTTGACTATAAGAGAACGAAAAAAAAATTATAATTATAAAAGTAGTTCAGAAGTATGATGTACCTGGAATATGCTGGCTCCATACGGCGTCCGCCAAGCATTTAAAAGATTATCTTTTCCTGTAGAAACGAACCATTTTCCGCATGAGGCAAACCTTAAAGATAAAACGCAGCTTTCATGTAAATGAAGCTGATATTTGTCTGGTTTTGATGCATGAAGTACTTCTACATGGGAATTTTCCATACCAACAGCTAGCCATTCACCTAAAAATACAACAATAGAAAAATTAGTAAAATTCTTTTCAATTTACTACAAATATGTATGTGTAGTGTATACCTGTTGGACAGTATCCCAATGAAAAAATTTGTGAACTAAAATCATGTTGTTGTAATTGTCTTCCTTCTCTAAGATCCCATGATCTTACTGTGTTATCCAGGCCACCAGTCCATAAACGGCAACCATCTGGACTTATATCAATACAGGATGCACCATCTGTATGACCTTGGAACTGTCGAACCAGAGTTTGATTGTGAAGATCCCATACTGCAATGTTGCCATCGCTACAACATGAAAAGCATACTTTAGAATCTGGACTAATGGCGAGGGCATAGCATGCAGGTGCGGCAGATGTCAGTTCCGCTTTTATCCGTGGCGTAGGACTGGCTAAATCCCAAATTGAAAGATTAGAAGCTTCTCCACCAACTATTAACGTTCGACCATCTGGCAGAAGTTTTACAGATCGAATATAATTGTCACGTTGCTGAAGGGATATGAATGTAATGGATTAAGGTTTTATAATATTGATTGATGCAATAAGCTTACCAAGCAATCGAGCTGACTAACTGGACTCTTATTTCCAGGTTGTGATATATCCCATACTTTCACACATCCTTTACCACCCGTATAAACGTATTTTGTTGGATTTGAAATTGTCACCGCACAAACAACCTCGCCATGGGATAATGTATTGATTTGTCTAGCATGCCTGGGAATACCGACACCAACTAGGGCATCTGGTGGAAATGGAACAGGTTGCAGTGTACCCTCCCCGTTCATGTGAAACGAATAGGCGCTAAAATATAAAAGTATTTTTGTTCTATACTATAATTCCCGTTTATGACATATCAAGTAAATATATTTACGGTTTTCCACCAGCTATAGCACCCGATAACGGAATACCATTCGTTCTAACGTGGGCATGCGGGTCATAAGGCATCGGAGGTCTGCCATATGCAGGATCTGGCGGTGGCCTCTGATAATGATCTGGCGGCCTTTGATATGGAGAACTTGGATAACCCGATGGTGGTCCTTGTGGCGCAACTGGCTTTTGATTACCAGGTACTGAGGCATTTGGTGTTGGAGTTCTTGCTTTCGCACCGGGTGTTCCTGGTTTATCAAGCTACGTATGTACATATAAAATGATTGATAAATTAGATTTTTCCATATGCTAGAGCTTGTAATACTTACCTCTTTCGTTTTAAGACTAGGTGTTGAACGAGATGAACTGGAACCCGATCTTGATGGGGGTCTTTCACTTGGTGGCTTTGAACTACTTCCTCCTGCCTTATCTGATCTGTCACCGTTTAAACCAATACTGTCACGATCTCGATCTCTTGATTCTAATGAAACATGATCGCCATTTTGTCGCGGAGATGGCGATTCCTGAAAATATAAAATTTAATATTGAATTATAGATACGGTCGTTGGTTTTGAACATTGCTGCATTTTTAAAAGTTATATTAAAGGAAGGGGAGCGGGAGGAAATAATGCAAGGATTATTCCATTATGAAATAAGGTTAAGAAATAAGTCTTAAGAACTAATAAAACTATCGCACTCAAACATAGTTACTCTAATGTGGGTGCCTGGACTAAGAAATATTGCAGTCAACGACAATGGAGACCAACTGGCTAAAAAAGAATCAAAATTGAACTTCACACCTCCGATACCTTTCTGCGGGATCCCGACCACGGCAGCTAAAAAAAGATTTTGGAAGCCCAACTGCACTGGCGGGAAAGTAAGGTTTGGAGGCCATCAATATTATTCCTGGAAAATCACTCAAAAGAAAAAACTGCCGAACTACCAGGTGCATCACCGGCATACTGACCGGAATTGTCGGCTGAATATATGTGCACCATCAAAATATTTAGAGACGGATTATAGTGCAGATTATGCAAAGACGTAGACTGCAGAACACTTTCTTTTGCAACTGTGTAGTATTGACTCACGGAAGACTTAGACTTCTTGGACAATTTTTCTTGAGACCAGAAGAAGTAATGTCCATTTTGGAGAAAATGCAGGCCGCACAAGAAGTAGTAAAAGGTGATGAGCAAGGAATTAACGAAGCACAGGAAAGCAGCTTGAAGAAAATGACAGTTATATAGTACACATCGCTATTATTTTATACTCTGGCGCAGAAAAATTTTCTTCGGTGATAGCTAAGGATATTTTCCGTGTATGGATATATGGCATTTTACAGAGGTGTTATGTTTTTGGAAAAATTCGAGTGGTTCAGTAGATTGCTTATGGAGTTCTTCAGATCATCCAAAGAATTGACTATAGATGAGCAGCTGGTTCGCAACACGTGGCAAACATACAATACACCCCAAGCAAACAAGAGAAATATGGTATAAATAATATTTTGGATCTTTGAAGCCATCATCAATTATATTTAGGTATGCAGGTAGGACAACAGTAATCCAAAAATATTTTCAGAATATAGTTGGTACTTTGTCTGGATAACCATAGTCGGTACAATTAGACTGAATAAACTAGTTTGGACATCCTAAAGAGACACAGTGTATTGAAGTCTATACGTCTCTCGTGTTTCTCAGATTGTTTTTCATTGCAAGAAGAACATTTTACAATAAAGCGGCAGATAAATTTACTAGAAAGTCTCAAATGATTGTTGACAATGCAACACATTTGATCAAATGAACCGCATATATTTACGTACACTTGAAAGCTTAAGATTAATTGTTAATTTTTGATACAATTTTTCAATAGATTAGACGTAGGAGCTCTTGATGATTATTGTTTCAAGTACTAAATTCGGGTATGTGATCATAGCTAGGCCTCTAACACAGATTCTGTGAGTAATGATGATGAAAAAGATGAGCCACGTATGGATACCTCGTCCGCACAGCCTATCTCATCTGAACCGACACAATTCAGAGCACATTGAGGAATTTTTTTCAAGTAATTTAATTTAATTTAATTTTTATTTTATTTTATTTTTCCAAACTAATTTTTACTTGCACCAATACTACTTAATGGCTTCCAAAGCTTCTGAAATATAATTAACACAAGCAATGAACCTTTATTTTTACTACAGCCATATATTCAGTATGAAAAAATACTGGGGCCCTGGGTGAGTGACCCAGAATGACAAAGGCCGAACCCCATGGTTCTATGGTTGAACAACAGAGCTGTACAGTGTCGCTAAATTTTTCATTAAGTAAGTATGAAATGTGCGATATAATTTACCACTTTTTATTTTTGTATTAAAAACTCAACTCACCATTTCATTAGCAACATCTACGACTAAATCCTGATCACTTTTATCGCCATCATCTTCCTGCAATTTTAAAAAGAAAAGTATTTTTTAATGTTTCTTAAGCTTTTAAATTTTTGTTTTTCTTATTCTTCCTAATTTTTGCAAATATACAAAATCTTACAAAAAATTATTTTAGGGTCTACATCTAAGTGGTGAGTTGAGTTTATAATAAAATTTAATTTGCCATTTTCATAGCATAATTTTACTAAAGATGAATCAATCTTTCCTGAAAGGTTTTAAAATATTTTCTTTATCTAGTTATGTGTAAACATTCAAGTTTAACTCGAAATAAGTACCAAAAACGTTTCAAAATTAGTAATTCAAATGCTGAAACTTTTTCGTACATGCGAGAATATTACGTATATAAACTTATCAATTTATGAGCTGAATTGTACAGTATTATGGCAAAATTCTTTGAATTCTTTATTAATATTTGGCTAAAAACTTTGTGCTACATATGTATTGAGAGATGATTTTTGTTACAATTTTTCATTGTACTGTGGAAAAGATCAAACAGAAATTCTGCTGAACTTGTTGGCATTCGAGTTGACAGTGGGTGCGTTTAGGCGGAGACCAAACCGGTCAAAATTACTGATTTTTCCTCCGTGTAATTACAAACCATACCGAAGTGGTTGGTAATTTTACATGGCTGTGACCAAAGGCTTCCAATTCTTCTAACTGTAGGGTGATTCTGTGCTCTTTGTCGTTCTATTTAGTCGTGAATTTTGACATATTTTGTCGAGTTTTTTCTTCAACACAGTTCATTTTGTGTCTTTACTATTATCTACCACAAAATGAACTACTATAATGAATTTTCGATGAACAAACGTCAAAAAACACGACTAAATAATCGACAAATTAGTCAACTGCTCCCAGAGGTTGTGACAAAAATTTTACACTGGTAAATAAAAATTCTAGAGCCTAATTAGAGCATTACAAGTGCTTAAATTCGAAATATTATTTTGAATTTGTAATGTGAAGTGACATTTTCAGTTCATTATAAGTCATGCAAGGGTTGCTGACCTGAATAAAAACACGAAAAAATCAATAGAAAAGTTCATTTCATTTAGTCGATTATTTTGACATTCAAGTTCGACAAAACCCACAGAATCACCACACTGGTTTGGTCTCCGCCTAAACGCGCCCAGTGATATCAGATCTTTGTCGTAGCTTAGGCGTATATTTTGACATTTCACCACAAATTTGTCGTACTTTTATATTCAACATAGTCATTTTGATTTATCCTTATCATCAACCATAAAATAAACTAAAATAAATTTGCAATGAATTAATGTCAGAATACACGCCTAAAAGTATGACAAATTAGTCAACGGCTTCCGAGGTTGTGACAAAAATTATAAACATGGTAAATAGATGATATTGGGCCCTATTTTGTAATTTTTCATAAAATATTATTTTATGGTATTTTGTGGCGATAGAATCCCTTCTTCATAAAATGACAATAAAATATTTTAAAAATTCGTATTCTGTCGTAATTCCATAAAATTATTTTATGAACACGTAACATAAAATATTTAGTACATTCCGCTATGTTTTCAATTACTTTCAATTGACATTTGTGTGATATTCTATCAAATCACCCACTAAATAATCATTTATGAAAGCAGTTGCTTTCTTAATAGCTCTTGAAATACTTGACTGAAATGGCAGAAACACATTCAGGATTCGAGGCTTCCTCGAGGTGTTGTCAAAATTTCTAAAAGGGGTTTTTAAATGATGCAACACAAAACCAGGCCAGCAGCTAGCCTCAAGGCCTAGCCGCAAAGCGCGCTTTGCTCAATGTTGGAAATTTTTCTCTTTCAGGCCTGCTTCTGTCAACAGATGTACTAACAAAATTACAATGACAGCACTGAACCTGGTGGTATCATTTTGTTTTCATTTCTCTGAGGCAAGCCTTGAGGCGAGCCGCGAGGAATCCTGAGAGAGGCCAGGCCTGTGTTTCTGCCTTAAAAGTGCTAAAATATGAGAACTCCTGACTGGAGTTTGATACGAATCATGACCGTGGAAATGCAAAGCAGCAGAAAGACATCCATTCTGTTCACTTTGAGATTCTTAACTCAAAAGGAACGGAATGGATGTCTTTCCGGTATGAGGCTCTAGTAACTCTATAAGTGTTTGTTACAACGAAACATTTTGGGTATAAATTAGAATTATTCATAAGTTTGCAAAATTAGTTTACAAATCACAATATAAGAAAGTTATTAATTATCTAGTCGGAAAAACTGTTGAAGCCTAAGGTTGGGCAACTCACATGGATTGTAAAAATCGCGAAGATATGGTATCCTATGATCTCTTCTGCATAAAACTAAAACCTAGACAAATATAATCAACTTTTTATATTTTACCATGCCGCACCAAGTGCAAATTTCAACAGACAAAATTGTAATTTTTATGTATGGCGGTGGACATTTTAGTTTTTAATTAAAACTACTTTCGCGCAACAAATGTTAATTGACGTGTCATTTTCATAAAATAAATGTGTCAAAATACCTTTAAAATGTGTTGCTTAGGTTCTTTTATGTTATGCTCCATAACAGGAAATATTTTATGAAATTTCTGGTACAGAATAGGATTTTAGGGAATTATTTTATTTTAAGGCATAACATAACATAAAATGATAAAATTTTACCGACAGAATAGGGCCCATTATACACCAACTTAGAGCAATACAACTACTTAAATTCGAAATAATATTTTTGAATTTGTAATGTGAAGTGTCATTTTCAATTCATTCTACGTAATGCAAGGCTTGCTGAACTGAATAAAAAACACAAAAAAGGCAGTAGAAAAGTTTATTTCATTTTGTCGTATATTTTAACATTAAAGTATGACAAAATATCAGAAGCAGTTGATTAATTTGTGGTACTTTTAGGCGTATTTTCTGACGTATAGTATATTCATTAGAAATTCATTTTAGTTTATTTAGTGATTGATGAAAAAGATAAAATCAAAATGAATACGTTGAAAATAAAAGTACAACAAATTTCTAGTGAAATATCAAAATATGTAACAAAAAATATACGCGTAAGCTACGAAAAAAGATCAAAATCAGCACCTAATTCAGATTAGAGTACTTTAGAGTACTGTTCTGAACGAACTTATGAAATACGGGTTTGTGCTCTTTTTTGCCCTTTTCCGCTCTAGAGCAGATCATTAAACAAGCCTTGTTTTTCATACTAAGTTGGATGGGATTTCGAGAGAACAGAGTCCAAAAAACTAAAATTGCCATTTTCAAGTGGAAGGATAGTAAATGTGTTTCAATAGCCAGAAACTTTTATACTGCTATGATTTCTCAGTCCAAAATTATATAAAATAATTATAATTGGTACATAGGAGGTGTCGATCAATATGACTATTTATTAGAAAAGCATGCAAATGGTGTACAAGGAATAAAAAGGGTATCAATTTTTTTATTTTAACCGTGTTATAACCATAAATAATTAGTGAAAAATAAATAGATCTTTGAGATACGTGTTGTTGTTAATTTCTGGTATCAGACATATTATCTAACCAATTTTTTTCAGGCTAGTACAGAGAAATTGAATTTTTAACGGAGTTTCCCTTCAGTAACATGACTAAATTTAGGCTAGCTTTTCTAAACATTTTCACCATTTTTATAGTGAATTTTAATAGTTTCAATGCGTTTTTGAATCGTGTATCATTCCATTTTTATTAATGGCGTAGTTTCTGCTTGTCAAATGTCAAAAAATGACAGCTCCAAAAGTGACATCTACCGAAATAGCGGGCTAATTAAAATAACACCTCTTATTGGAAAACCCTTTAGGTATGTGGTGTACATCTACAGCTGCCACTCCTGGATATTGTCATTTAGGCAGAAACCAAAAGGACTGTGTACAGTTTGCGATCATGCGGAGTGGTTTCAGCTATTGCTCATTGGTGTAGTAATTGGCTCACGCCTGCCTGTTATTTGAAGCGATGGTACCGGAAATACGATTTGGCCGCCAGTTCTCTGTGATAATACCTGATAGGGGGAGGGGGATTGTTATATTCATTGATTCTTAGCTTTACTAGAAAGCACTTTAGCATCATTCGTCGCTACTATATACATTTATATGCGCAACAAGATGACAACTCGTTCTCTTCCGATTTGAAGTTTGTAAGGAAATGTAACCTGCGAGCAGAAGTCTGTTTATAATAATTAAATACAGTTGTTAAATATTTGTAATCCGCATCTTTTATTGCTACCTACATCATCCCGACTAACTACCCAACAGGGGTGAACTAAGGAGAGGTGTCCGTTCAGAATCTCCTCAGTCAACTCTGAAAATACCCTAGATAACATCTAATTAGCTGGTGGGACTGTAAGGGATCTGTGAATAAGCTGTGTACTTATGACAAGGTGTCTCTACAATGGGTGTCTTGGCCCATAGGAATTGTGGAGAATGAAAGGGCGAACTCGCTACCCAAGTTTAGTTCAAGCCTTATCTTTCTCGGACCAGAGTCTGCTGTTGACAATCATCAAAGCGGGTATTCGTGCGAAGCATCAACAGTGATGGGCGAACCCGAGTTTCTTCAATAGGAAGTAGACGAACTTTGTTTTGAGGCTCGGGGGAAAAAATGTAAAACCATAGTCGGCATCATCACTGGGCACAACCAACTATAACGCTCACCTAGCGAAAACGGGAGTCGTTGACAGTTCGGAGTGTGTTCGTCCTACCTGGAAGGAGATTCCTGTACGGTTGTCCGGTCTTTGCCCGGTGTAGGATGGATACTTGGGAATTTGCCCTCCTATCTGTGAGTCAGTTGAAAAGCTTACCTAACCTTGATCTAAGTGGAACTCTCTATTTCACTTGGTGCCTCACCTTCCATTTTTCAAGCTGAAGACTACGCTATAGAGGTGGAGCACAAGTAAGTCTAAACAGGGGCTGTGCATTTGTTCAGACAGCCAACCTGAGCTGATGGGTCTGTCCTCTAAAGGCTTAGTCTCGAAACTGGTTTGGAGCTGTCACACAAAACTCCAGCTGTTGTCTAGGGACAACAAAACAACCTTGTTTTGGTTTCTTGGACACGAAGGACCGGACAGAAATGAAAAAGCGGAAGACCTGTCTAAAATCTGAGACGACAGTCGATATACTGATCCCTACCACACATTTGGCTTACCAAAAAAGCACTTTAGGGGAGATCAAAATTGAGTAAACAGGCAGCTGACTCTCGCTTGTCGTAGTCCACCCGGTATGAGATACGTGAAGGAATTCTTCATGCCCTCTCATTTCCAGACGCACAAACTGACTGGTATTAGCAAACAATTATTCAGGCTGTTTATTAATACAGTCACAGGCCATGGACCCATCCATTATTTTTATATCATAGGGTAGATTAAGTTTGTCATTCCGTTCGTAACACATAGAAATATTGATGGTAGAGCAAAATGGACTTTAAAAGTTATTTTCATTTATGCATGTCCGCGCATCTGTCCGTCCTCATGATACTTCGAGTACGCGTATACATATCTACTTAGAGGGCTGAAATTTCGTACACGGCATTTAAAAAAAAAAAAAAGTTAAATTAAGTTCGAAAATGGGACAAATCGGGTAGCTCCTTCGTGGGGTTGCCATACAAAAATTTCGTCTTTCACTATATATTTGGGCACTGCCTGAGAGCGCGTCCACATATAATTTCAAAACTGGGCTAGATCGGGCAACCTCTTCTTGGTGTTACCATATAAAAATTTAGGGGCGATCAGTCCTGGAAGTTTTTATTGTACTGAAAAGTTGTTCAGACTATGAAATCCTATGAAATTGGTTATAATCATTTTTACTGTCCAACGAACCGCTCTAGAAATATACGCCAAAAACAACTTCAAAAATATATATATGAAATTAGATATGGGTATTCATCTAGGGTATCATAAGAATTGGTCTTAGACCAATTCCAACATTTTTATTTGTTTAAAAAGAAGATAGGAAAATCCAACAGCGAACTGTGTCGACTGTGCGAAGAGGAATATGAAACTTCGCGGTGTTTTAAGGTTGCAAATCACTGGAGAGAAATTTACCTCTCCTAAAAAGGTATGTAACGTACGTAACCCCAAATCGAGATCGTAAAAAGGCCAGATTTTGTTTAGTCACTCTATGGTAAGACACAATAGAACAACCTCGGTCGTGGTGTCCGCAGGGTCTTAGTACCCCTGGACCTGTTACGCTTCATTAAAAGGACATGAAGGTTTTGGTTGTGACAGGCCTCCGTTCTTGGAATTTTTTTTCGTTTCCTGTCTTTTTACAAAAAAAAAAAAAAAATTATGGAAAGAAAATCAATATTCTCCTGTGTAATTCAAAATGGTTACGTTTTCATAATTTTCAATCAACTTACCTTATCTCGATTATATACCACATAATATCTATTTATCTGACAATGGGATACTTACGTGTGTAAGTTTATCTTCTTTTCTCCGCTTGGACTCATTTTCTATTTCTAAAGGTGATCTCGTTCGGTACTTTTCTCGCTCTGCGGGTGAAACAGAGTTTCTCTGAAAATAATTGAAAATTTTATATTGCAATAAAATGAATATTTATATCCTAGGTGGAATGGAGGAACCTGAGGTAAATAAGAGTTCGTTTCTAAAAAGGATGCTCATTTCATACAGACTATGTAAGATAAAACAGATGTTTCAGAAAGTAAAAGATTTATAGAGCTGCGTCAATGATTGAAAAATAATCTTCTAAAACACAAGCAAGTTTTGCGCAACATAATTTTCCTCTATGTGCATGTGATGTCCTAGGAATAGGATAAAATTTTGGTATTTTTTTAGAAAAAAAAAATCTTCTTTAACGGCTTTGACGGATACATCCGCTGCTCTTGAGAAAAAGTTGCTAAATCTGTCAAACGAAGCGTAAATAAACCGTAAAAGTGGAATTTTCTTCTCGAACTTGAGGTTCGGGTTGGACTCTGACGATAAATTGCCTTAAGCAATATCGTTTACTTTTTTTTTTGTCTTGTAAAAATGGAAATGTATCTATTGTTACATATGTAAATGGATTTACAAAGATAAATTACACATAGTAATTATTCATAAGTGAAGGGAGGAGACGATTGAAGCTTTTGTGAATGGATTAGAGACAAACTTATAAAAGAAAGTGTCTTGACGACGGTAAATAATCAGACAAAGCAAAGATACTTTTTAAAGTAATGAACTGAAACTATAGGCGGACGAAACTCTGAACGAACATGATTATGACTAAAAGAATAGATGATCCATAGAGATAATACCATAAATTAATAAAGTATTTCATATGAAATACTTCATACTACCTACCAGATTGTCACTAAATAATGTTGAATAGTCATTTTCGTTGTTTTTAAGCACACTTACGATACAATAAACAACTTTTACACTGTTTATTTTTATTTTATATCCTTCCCGGGATACAGTTGAAAGAACCACAACAAAGGTGAGTATTGAAGGAAATACCTCCAAGAATTTCCAGATCACCAATATTTTGAGAGAATGACCCGATCTACGTTGAGCATTTTTTTAATTTGAAAGCCAGATCGATCCAAGAAGATTCTTGGATATCTTAATTATTTCAGCTTCGTAAGTAAAAGTCCAGGTAATATAATATAAACTTTAGTTAAGTTAGTAAAAATAAATTATCTGATGACCTCAACTAGACCGAAGTAGAAAAAAATTTCGGGGTCGATGATTGTAACTTCGGATTCCTTCAAATATCTTAAGAGCCCAAATACCTCAATTATGCAATGTTATAGATATTTTGAACTGCAACGACCACGCAAATGTAAAGAATTTATTACCCTATGTGATAGACTAATAGAAGTTTTGCATTAGCTCGAACTTTGCTTAGAGTGCACCTTGTTTGAATGAAAGCATTGCAATATACTATATATCGAGAAATTGTAGCAATTTAAGCAGATAGTTCTAAGTTCTTAACAGGCAACTCTAAAAGTTTGTAGATCTCTGTGGTAGAGAGATCTCGATATATGATTTTGGGTGGCAATGGGGAGTCAAAGAAGATATTTTATTTATTGCTTACGAATCACCTTATAATTTCTGAATAATGTATCCTATAAAAATAGGTTTATTGAATGTAATCCATTGAACTTTTCCCCACCCTTTGAACTAATAGTCCATCATAGTATAGTTGTGTGCAACACTTCGAATTTGAGGAACCAGAAACTCGACAAGAAGGAGAGAAAATGGACGATTTAGACTAATACCCTACACAGACTGTGTCCATAATGACTTCATTTGAAATTCAGTAATTTCAAGGAAATGAAGAGTTGACAGACTATGGACGAAAATTATTTCATTTGGAATGTCATTGAGAGTTCCTCGATGTGAGTAAAGATCATGGCAAAGTTCAATAATTTAATTAAATGCTATCAAGAAATTTTGCGAGTATTTACTGTAGTTGCAAAGCATTTAGTAGAAGACAATTTTTGTTATTGAAAGAGACCAAAAAGAGAATAAAGTGGCAAAGAAATTTCTTTTATGATCAGCTGATGGCTGTCACTGCTAAACTTATTGGAAAAACTTTCCACTTTCAAATAAATTCAACTCATTTTAATGACGGTAGATGGCACTTTTACTGTAATTTCACTAAATGGAGTAAAATTTGGTTCATTTGAAAATGAAGCAAAATGTTGCAATTGGGTCCTTGATGGACTTCATTTGTGTGACATACTTCACATATTACACCATTTAATTAAAAATTGAGTCATTATGGAGACAGTCTGTCTAGGGTATAAGGTACTATAGAAATGTGGATCTAGGCAGTGATAATAATGATGATGATAATTCAATTTTAATCATATTGTGTTCATGAATAAGATGGGTCCTAACTATTGTCTCGTCTGCTTACAATATTACTGAGATTGGTTCGGAATCTATACTTCTGAGAATCCAAATCCAAATAAGCACTTGTAAGGCCGTCATAAAATATGATGACAATAGTTGAAAAAAATCCCTCATTTAGATCTATTGCATTACTGTGAAAAGACTCAATAGCACGTTAACGTAGCTAAAACTACTGCAAGTCATCATATGGTGTTAAGATCATCAATAATCATGATATGCAAAGTGTCCAGAAAGTCATGGTATATCCAAATAAAGCCAGAAATAAAGAAAGGTATCCATGTTGTCCAATTACTGATCATTCATAAGTTATATAGGGTGATTAGTAGATTATGCTCTTTTTCATGAAACAGCCTTTATCTTGAAAAGTACAGAGCATACGGTCTCTCTTAATATGTTATTGTACCTTTGACCATTCCAAGAAATCGTTACCGTTTCCTCCCTTCGGAGTTATAACACTCTAAAGCAAAAACAAAATTTTTTTTTTCATTTTATTGCTTGAAAGAGCCTCACTAAAATATGACAACTTCTCTCCTTGTAATCGTTAGGGAGCCATTAGAACTTTTAGGAGAAAAAAATGTGTAAAATTACATTAATATAACTTGTTTTTTTAACACACCAATACCAATACCGAAAAGTGGAAAAAACTTCCACATTTTATTATGATTCCAGGAAGAAGCTCAACTCAAAAGCCTCATAGACATCGAGTGACGTAAAATATTTTCCGAAATTTTATCAAAATATGAAAAACGAATTACATCTTCTAACAAATGTTAAATCCGAGAGCATTTAAACTTCTTCGATATAATATTGTCGTTTTATGGGTCGTTTTTCAAAAGAGCGGGACTTTTTGACATGCATAGTTTATCGTCATTAGAAATTCCAACCAAATACAGATCGGTAGTTTCCAGCATCATTTGGAATAAGTAGTATATGGGTGAGGATAATTGATGGTGGTCTGTTTATTGTCCAGTTTCAATTGCCAAAAAAAAGCTGTAGCAAATTATTATTGGAATTTTTTACAACATAAACTAGGATCACTACTGGAAGAAGTTCCTTTGGAAAGACAAAAAAGTTTGTGGCTGAAAAATTAGATACGATTCGAAGCATCTGTTCGCTAAGTTCGATGAATGACCGACTTCATCAATAACACATATCCCAGGAGGATGTGGAGGACTAGTGCAGTGGTCACAGTACTCCCCAGAGAAGAACCCCATTGATTACTTTGTGTGGGGTTATTTCAACAATTCGAAAAAGATTTTAATCTGCTCGATGGTATTAAGGGAGACAGTTTTTGCTTCTAAAAGTGCTAATAGTTCTCTATCGGTTATATTTATAGGGTAAGTTTATTAAGGCTGGAGTACAATGAACACGGCGTTGCGCAACAAAACGGAGAGAAAATTCAAATTTACGCAGTAAACCTGAGGTTAGCGCTAGCTGCTTACAATGGACGCATATTTAATTTAAAGTGATAGGCGAGCTGGGGCCAAAATTGAGTCGAAAAATATGGAGAAAATTATAAAACTTTTTCTTATGTTGAATTTGCTGCTTATATGTAATAGCGACGCTACGGGATATTACAACGTTGCCCTTAGAAACATGAAACAGAATGACCTACAAAATTTTCTTAGCAGTTATTTTTCCATACAGCAGCTATTAATGCTGCAGACATTTCTTAATTTTTCTTTCGCTTATTTTATTACACACATAATCTGTACAAGTTATCTATCGCAAGAACGAAATAAACAATCCGTTAACGCAAACTTTAGGTTATGTTCATCCGTTCAGTTACGTTTATTTCAGATTTTATCAAACATATTGAGTACGGCTGCGACTGCCTTCATTGTGTCCATTGTGCGAAGTTCCATTGACAAGCATACAGTCTGAGAGTTCTTTTCGCTCCGTTGCGTTGCGTTGCTTTCATTGAATCCCAGCCTTTAGCGTATGCGTATATTAGAGAAGTGGGAATAGTATGTTAAAAAGTTTTTTCCCAAAAACTGACAGAAAAATGAAACAAAAAAAAAAACTAAAAAAAAACTATATTTTGCCTTTGCAGCGTCATAACTTCAGAGAAGGAGGGCAGATAGAGATGATTGAACATTCGTTGGAAAGTCTCCAAGTTACTATGACGTCTTTAAAGAGATCTTACATTCTGACGTTTCAAAAATAGTATATGATGTTTTATGAAAAAATATTCTGTTTTACTAATCACCATCATAATTTTTGAACCATCAACAACTGGAAAATAACGTCTATCCTATCGCCTTTCATTTCATTTCACTATGGACCATGGTTTACTGGAAAGTAGTAGTAGTAATAGTAATCACAAAGAACTTCTTATCTAGAAAAAAAAAATTCTACAAAATTTCACATCTTCTTCTTTGAATTGTGACATTCGAAAAGAAATTATCTGTGTGGGCCACGCAAAATTCATCTCACCACAATGTGCAAAAAAGAAAACATACAATTTTATTGGCCAGTTTTTCTTCTAAATTAGTTCTTTTTGTTCTCTATACTCTTTGTGCTTGAATAAGTTCTACACATCGAAAAAGGGCCTAAAGATAAATGTGAAGTGTTTTTTTTTTTTTTGCCTCGCACTTATCATAAAAATTTCCACTCATATATATGTATGTCAGTCAACCCTCAACTGGTAAGGTGAAAAATACTGTTTTTACAAAAATGTTTATTAATCATCATGTTACATTTACATTTTATCACTTCAAATAAAATTACAAAGTAGTTATTTATGTACATTATTTTTTCTTTCATTTAAAAAGTTCAACTTAAAGATTTTCATTTATTTGTAAGGAATTCATTTTTGTTCGGGTCTAAAAATTACCCGACCTTACCAGTTTAGGGTATTGTTGCAAACCCAAAGCAAAAAAAAAAAAAAAACAACAAAAAAGTAGCTACCTTAGATTCAAAACATATATGTATGTATGTATATATAACAAAAATATCATAGAAATATTCCAAACAAGATGGTCAACCTTTTCCGTTGTTTGACTTTACATTCCCCAAAATAATATCTTCACTTACATAATACAAATACATGTATGTATGTATGCATAATTGTACGTACGCATGTATTTATTGAAGAATGTGGTGTAAAGTTCAAGCAGAAAATGTTGTTGTATCATGAATGGAAATATGACCATTAAAAATTTCCCTGCACCCAATCCCTTTTGCTAACATCTAGGCTATTCATGCATAAATATTCGATAACACTTGCCAGTCTCTCTTCAGCTGAAGGTCCTCCTAAGGATACTTTTAAATCCTCACGATGGAGATCCTGTGGTGCCTTAAGTAATCCCTGTGGTCCATGTGGTAGAGCGATTGGACCTCCAAAAGCGCTTAAAGGTCCAGCTAAAGCACCAAGTGTTGGAATAGGTTGTGGCGGTGCTCCAGGTATCTGTTGTGCGTGAATTTGTTGCTGAAATAAATAAAATAATGAAATTATTGCAAATACTTGCGTTCTAGTGTAAATAATAATACAACAACAAAATAAATATACTTTACAGATATACGTAAGAAGATAGGTTATTTTGATAAAACACACAAAAAGTTATAAAAATGAACATACATACATACATATATTTCGTAAAAGACTAAAAATGGGAAATAGTAGATAAAACTTACCGTGCATATGTATGGCAGTTGAACATATGCATATGGCAGTTCAATTGTGTTTTTTGGTCATCAAACTTGCTAGCTAAGTTGATGTAATTTTGACATAGAATTTCTCAAAAAAAAAAAAATTAATAAAATTAATTATTGAAAATGTCAAAAAATAAAATGAATTTTCACGTATTTTAATTTGATTTATCAAAACTGAGAATTGAATTGCAAGTCCAAATGACATTTTACCTCTATAGCTAAAAAAAAAACCTCCACAATTTTTATTTTATATGCATGGTCAAGTTTTATCTGTTTCCTCTGTAAGGAGTTCTGTTAACACAACGAATAAATATGGCAATGTGTGTAAAATAATAAGAAATTATAAGACATGAAAGCAACAAATTAAGCAAAGAAGCGACAATGAGAAAGAAAGCCAAAATTGGATTAATTCAATGGTTCCGAAGTATTTTAGTTAGTTACAAATTTATATTATCATCATTACTGACATGTATATAAATGGACTGCTCGTTGAACCAAAAATGCATGGAAGAAAATGGCACCAAGTTCATATTCCTGTCTCTTTCCGTGAGAGAACTGTAACGATTGGGAACGAGAAATTGGTTGAAGTTCAACGGTATTTTCAGAACTGGCAACTTGGTAGTTAAAACTTTCCTACCAAAACAGCCTTGTAAAAAATACTTCCTTCGACTCATAATTAAAATTTAGCGATAGAAATAGTTCGGTAAATACCACTGACATGCATATAAGTAAATTCACAAATAATTTAAATATAGCGCCAGTTTACGGCAGTGTTGGTGTAGCATGGACAGTGAGAGCATAATTTCTGAAATCAAAACTGGTGCCACATGAAACAGTCAGTCTATTTATATACATGTCAGTGATCATCACTGACCGACCCACCCTTATCTAGTAGTCCTGGGGCTGGATTCCGCAACTGTGAAGAATTTGCAAATGTACACGATTTGAAAAACTCACGTGAGCGCAAGTGTACACTTTTGAATTTCAAGCGATTCCGTAAGGATCTGTGTACACTTAAGTGCTGAATGAAAATTTTTCAGTGCTGAATGTTATTCGAGTGAGAAAATAGTCTGTTTGAAGAAGTTAAGTTTAGTTATAAGAAATGAGTTACATGAATTCACAGTATTAAGGCAACTATGTCTTAGAGAATGGTAAAATAAATAACATTACAAATAATTTTGAAAATACCGTTTGACAAAAACTCACAGGTACCTATTCAAAATTCATGACCAAAATGGCCATGAGAAAATATTAATTAAAGTGTACACAATTTTGACAGAAAAACTCCTTTCCACTTTTGCGGAATCGGAACAAAGTGGTGTACACAAAAGTTTGTGTACACGCGAAGACTCATAGTTGCGGAATCCAGCCCCTGGACATATTCCTTTGGTGCATATTTTTTGTCGTTCCACATAACAGCAAAATTTACCAAGGTAAATTGACAGATTGTCCAATTGGGATTTTCCACGCTCTCAGGCACAATCACAATTTCTCGAGCTGTTTATTCTTCAATTTTAATAAGATTCCTATGACTTGGGGCCTCCAAATATTTAACACATAAGACAGGGAAACGGAATAAGTTCCGGCGCAGTTGCATATGCTGCGTTGTTTTTCTCGTTCTGAATGAATATGTATGAATCGACAGAACGACGCGATGTCATAATTTAATTCTGTGCTCATAGCAAAGGAACGGAACAGAACCATTTCAAATTTTTGAAATTTCTTAAATTTGATAAAAGCAAGTATAAAATCGTAAAAATTGTTGATTATGAAAAATAAAGCCATTTTGCAACTAAAGCCACTGAAACTCAATTATCACTTCGTACAAATTGTAAACAACACATTCACGAATACAAATTATAATCGTTCCGGGAAAAACTCAGATGCATTCAGAACGATTCGGAGTCCGAAAAAAGCGATGACAGATCTTTGAGGAGAGAACTAAAGGAGACGGCATCCCATAGTAAAGTATATGTATGGCAGCATAGCCAAAAATTTTCACCATCTTGATTTTGGCAGGGTGTTTGACTGTCACTTTTTTGTAAACAAAGAGCCGCGAAGTGTGTTTGGCGCAGAGACGTAGTTACAAAAGGGATAATTTACTTTTTATAGGAAATGGTTAATGGCTATTGGACTAAGTGAGTTATATATGCTCGAAGATTTAGATACAGCAATCCGTGTTGAGGAAAATACTTCTAAAATGCTTTTGTGGTAAATTCGGTTAATCCCACTGACAATTTAAATATATCGTCAGTGAGAGCATACTTGCTGAAATCAAAACTGGTGCCACATGAAACAGGAGATCAGTCAGTCAGTCCATTTATATGCATGTCAGTGGGTGGTGCGAAAGATTGTGCGGAGTTTCTAAGAAATGTGTTTGAATTTTCGCGCCATTAATTTGTTGTGATATTTAAGGCATCAACAATTTTTAACGCCGCCTCTGGCACCTCGACAAAACAAGAAAAAGAACGATAGTTGCTATGATTTTTTCATCACATTTCGGCTCCTTTAGTTCCTTCCTCGAAGTGACAGATTGAAACTAAATCGTTCAGCCCGAGAAAAAGAACGACATGGATTGAAAAAATTCATTCTGAACGAGAAAAAGAACGCAGCATACGATTTCAAAAATCTCACTAAATCGGTTATGGAAGTGCTGCCAAAATCCAGGAAGGAAAAATGGGGGAAGTTGCCAAATATATTGTTTTTTTTTTTAATTCAAAATTACGCGAAAATTTATTAATTATGAGAAACGGGTTATAACTGGTTAACCCCCTTTTCAATTAAGTAAATTATATCCCCTCTTCATCCTCCCTCACTGTCAGTCTAATGTGTAATTTCTTATCAAGTGTACACAGATTTCAACAATTTTAATAAATATTTGTAATTCATATTGGATTATTAGTGACAGACTCAGTTGTGTCAATGCTTCGTAACAAAGTTTTACGTAAATTTAATTTGTTTACAAATACACGCGCTGAGAATCCAATACCTACATATAAGCACGAGGTTTGCTATTTAAGTTCTGCAGTTAGGCTATTCCCTGCTAGGGGTCACATTTTAAAACGTTGCGTATTATTACAATTTATTAAAGATGGATCTTTTGAAAAAAAAATGTCTTGGATAAACTTTTGGGAAAATTTTTTAATAGGTAAACAGTGGCATTCTTACTTATAACGGTGGACCTTCCTGAAAAGCAAGATCTTCCCCGATTAGAAGAAGAAGAAGACGATGTTATTCTCATCAAATTGGGAACAAATGAAATAAAGAAGGTCACTAGACCATAATGTACAGGATACCAACTACGATATGGTGTATATTGTATTATAAAGGTACGAAGAGAAAATGATCTCGGTTATTTCAACGAATATAACATTACAGCAGAAAACTGGTGTTTAGTTGAAAGGGGATGAATAGTCTTGTCACAGCAGAGCCAAACAGTTTTATACATATATATTCCAGCTGTGAAAAGTTTTCAAAGTAGACAATCCTTTAAATATTGTTAATTGTACGTATTGGGTCATTCCATATCAAATAGGCAACATGTGTGATATGACCATGACCAGTTTTGTTGAAATTTTACATATTTGGAGGTTTTGTGAAAACAAAAATACCAATTAAAAATTTTCCCTATAAAATGCGTATTTCGCAAGTTATGGTATTTTCGAAACTTCGCAAAAATGCTGTCCTAGTCTTCATTTTTAATTTTTCTATTCGTCCTAGGAAAGTGAAATATGGCTCCTTTGAAAGATAGAATTTCAAGTTATCTAAGAACAAGTAAAAAAGCTAGAATTGGTCTAAGACCAATTCTTATGATACCCTAGATGAATGCCCGTATTAAATTTCGTATGGTCACCGATCTATTCAAGTATTGATTTTGAAGTTTTTTTCGCATATATTTCTAGAACAGTTTGTCGCACAGAAAAAATGGTAATAACCAATTTTATAGGATTTCGTATTCTGCAGAAGTTCTTAGTACAATAAAAATGGCTTGGACTGATCGTTTTCAAAGTATACGTAAAAAACCGAAATTTTTACATGGTAACACCAAGAAGGAGTTGCCCGATTTAGTCCATTTTCGACATTTTATTTGCTAATGTAGGAAAAACATCATGTGCGATATTTCAGCTCTCTAGGTCGACACGTTCTCAGGCAGTGTCCAAATATATAGCGGAAAACGAAATTTTTATATGGCAACCCCACGAAGGAGTTGCCCGATTTGGCTCATTTTCGAACTTAATTTTACTTTTTTTTTTTAAAGTCTGTGTACAAAATTTCAGCTCTCTAAGTATACGCGTTCTCGAGTTATCGTGCGCACAGACGGACGGACGGACGGACGGACGGACGGACAGACGGACGGACAGACGGACGGACGGACGGACAGACGGACGGACGGACATGCAAAAATCGAAATAACTTTTAATATTATGAATGGGTGTCCAATCCATTTTGCTCTACCATAATTATTTCGAGGTGTTACAAACGGAATGACAAACTTAGTATACCCCTATGATTTCATCTAGGGTATAAAAATAGCATCTTAAAAATATATGTGGAAAGGGACATCAAGAATATCCTTGAATATCCTAGAAGACGCACTTTTACTTTTATTTATTTTTTTATATTTTATAACTTATATTATTCACTAAAACATATTAAAATTTTAATTAGGGATCTCAACGGGATCAAGGAGTAAAAAATCAAGAAAGTTTCACAAAAATACATTTATAACAACCTACAAAAAAAAAATTGCTTCTATACAGGGTATCCCGTATGTGGTCTTGCACCTGAAGCCTATAGGCCTATAGGCTATGCTTAGACAAACAAAAAATTGTATGAGTGGTGATGGGGAAATCCTAACGGTTTCCGAGATAACGGGACTTAAAAATATTTGGGTAACTTCTGAACGTTACATCCAATGATGATGATTACATTAACATTTCTTGAATTGAAAATAGTTGGACCTTTCGAATACTATTAAATTTTCCCCCTCCTTCTCTCCGTTTTGAAGTTATGGCTCAACAAAATTAAAATTTCGGAATTTTAACTCGATTTCTTTAACTGCTATTTTTATCAAAAGCACGTCATCAACACCAAGTTTTCATATTGGATTTAAGAAGCCCAAAAGCTTCCCTTTAAAATGACCTATGACTCTCTGTACCCAAAATGCATAACTTTTGTGTTTTTTGCACTTTTCTTATGCATATCCAGCGAAAAAGTTCAATGCAAGAAAGAAGACAATTATCATTTGAAATGCGTTTTTTATCCATTTTCGCTAGATATACGAGGTGTGTTCAAAAAGTAAGGTGACTTTTCAATTTTCGATGGCTACGTACATTCGGTTTTCGATTTTTTTTCCTTTTTATATTGGTACACTCGTCCCGAACATATGTTCACAGTTTTGACTATATAGCATTCTTTGTTTGTTTGCGAGAGGCATAAAGGTTAGAAGTGTGTGTGGTGTGCTTGGCAATTTTCTGCTGTCGAAAAAAAGACCAAAGAATTTGCATCAAATTTTGCGTAAAAAATGAAATTAAGTGCTTCAAAATACTCGAAATGTTGACACTGGCATACGGTGAATCTACTATGAGTAAAAAAAAAAACATTTATAAGTGGTACAAGCTCTTCCAGAAAGGCCGAGAAGATACCATTGACGCATGTCAGTCTGGACGCCCCAGCACGTCAACAACTGATGAAAACGTTGAAGAAGTGAAGAAAATGGTGATGGGAAATTGTCGAATCACCAGTAGAGAAGTTGCTGCTGATGATGTCGTCTTCTCGGTTGGCTCGTTTGTTGTGAAATTTCTTACTTTTGACCAGAAGAACCGTCGTCGCATGAGCATTGCTCAGCAGTTTGTTGAATGATGTCAATGATGATTGTGATTTGCTCAAAAGGGTTATAACTGGGGACGAAGCCCCTTGCGACTTTTTCCTCTTCCCAAAACTGAAGAGACCCATGAAATGACGGAGATTTGCAACGATTGAGGAGATAAAAACTGCATCGCTGGAAGAGTTCAAGGCTATACCAAAAAGTGCTTATCAGAACTGCTTCGAGGATTGGATGAAGCGTTGGCACAAGTGTATTATATCTGAGGGGGATTACTTTGAAGGGGACAACATTAATATTGATGAATAAATAAAAACTTTTTGATAAAAATATAAAGTCACTTTACTTTTTTAACACACCTCGTATATATAAATTTTTAAAGAAGTCCAAGACAGTATTTTTGCGAAATTTTGAAAATGCAATAACTCGCGAAATACACATTTTGTATAGGAAAAATTTTGCATTCGTATTATTGTTTTCACAAACCGTCTAAGTATGTAAAATTTCAACCAAATTGTGGTGATGGTCATGTCACACCTTTTGTGATTTTTGGTGGATTCGCTATAGAATGACCTATTATCGATACTATGGTTATCTACGGTATTTATTTAGCCATAATCACGTGCAATGTGGCTTCAGCAGCTCAGTGGTAAGTGCATTGGTCTACAATCACAGGAGGGGTGGCTTTGAATACCACTTCGTCCTGGTCCTGCGCTTCTTTCTACTTAGACTCTATCAAAAACAACCGAAATGGAATCTATAAGAGACCGAAACCATTTTTAAAGCTATGCCCCATTCACAATGCAGAGTGGAGAGTAGAGTAGCGTAGAGTGACAACTGGCATCCTTTTTTTTTGCACGCAGTAGTGCATATGGCCATCCCTGTTTGGCTTACAAACTGGAATATCGAACTACTAGCATGTAGATGGCGTGGAAAAAGCTCCATACTTCTTTTTATGATAACTAACATGTTTTAATGTTATTTTCTGATTCAATATTTTTTATGAATGCTAATAAAAAACAAGAGGTATTTTTTGCAAACTTCATGATTTAAAAACTAAAAAAATTACATTAATTTTTAGCTAGTTTCGACGCAATCCTTTTTCGAATTTATTATTTTGACAACGACAGTTGTTTGCTTGTTCGTTGATTTGGCGTTGATATGGCATTTTGTTATATTCATTTCAAAGTTCGTTGTTGATTTGGTATTGTTATGGCGAGTTGTTACGTATAATTTCAAAGTTCGAGTTTCATTCTGCGCTGTATTGTGAACAGCTTCACTCTGGACTCACAGCTCAATCTACTCCACTCTGCATTGTGAATACGGCATTAATATCACGCGAAAGTGTTCACCATAAACAAATACGTCAACCCGAAAACATCTGGGACAACAACCAACATTGTGCGTTTTTCCTATTAAGCAATAGATGGCCTGCTTCTGTCATAGAGAGATATAGGGTTGTAAAAAGCTCAAATTTCAACTCAATTCAATTTTGCATTCAGGCTTTGAGTTAACTTAAACGATGTAATCCGCTCAAATTAGAATTCAATTAAATTCTTTCTATAATTCATAATTTTAGTTAGCTCAAAACTCAAATAAGAAAATAGGTACCCAGATTAAACTGGCTCAAAATCTGAAATTAAGTTGAGTTTCAACTCAGTTTATCCGTAGTCCGTTCAATTTACAATCAATTACGCAGCTATCATTCAGCAGAATTTCCTTACACCACCACAGTCAACAATATGATGAATCAACGTTATGATTTTATTCCAAGCTCGTCGTAGTTAACTACATATGTATATCATAAGAGACTCTTGCCATTTAGTAATATGAAGTCGCATGGAATGCAACTTCTAATAAACACAGCTGCAAATAGGAAAGTAAACGTAATAACCAACACTTATGCTTAATTTGAAAGATCGCTACGTCAAGATGGTAAAAGAACTTGTATGTATGGCATGACTTTTGATTGCTGAACGGTACATCACAGGTCGTATTTATGCGTGACATGCCATTGGATTATAGATGATTTAAGAAGGAAAAGCTATGCACTAGCACGTGCAAACGCCTGCAAGGCTATCATACTTTTCATGTTTTCCCAAAGAAATTTATATAATTTTGAAGATATTTTCTATTCAATTTAAAGTAAAGAATATTGTCACAGACAATGCTCCAAATTTTATAAAATCATTCAGGTACGTTACAAGTTATAGTTTTAGTTATACAGGGATGGTCCAAAAGTTTCTCCCCACCTATTTAAATAAACTCATTATTTATTAACCGTTACCAAAATTTATCCCCTTGCAGTCTATCAAAAATCCAAAGCGGAAGTTAAACTCATCAGCTATTGTAAAGATCATATTGTCGTTGAACACTAAATTCTCACAATTGAACTAACATATACAGATATGATTTTTCGTCATTTATAGCTCTTATTTTTGGATCAAAATTGGCTATAGCCAACAACTGAACGACCTCATTCTGGCTATAGCCTGCTATAGCCGGCTCTAGCCAAAAGTTGAACACAGGCCTAGATATCGATACTCCTGTCTGTCATAACCATACCGTTTTATATATGCAACGAGGTTATAACTAAAGGAGATGCAATCATATGTACGATCCGTGTACATGAGCGTACCCAAAATTGCCCTGCATTTGTGTATGTTTCATCCCGCCATTTTAGGTCTTCGCTGTCAAATCCATACTTAGGTTTGGTTTGTTTTGGGCTTGGCGCATTGACGTAGGAAAACCCGTGAAATAGCCGTAGGGACACGAAGCAAATATTACTCATAAGCTTTTTACCACTGAACTTTTCTTCTTAATTATTAACTTTTTTTATGTTCACATTTGCAAATTCAGTAAATAGTAAATACTTTTGAGTATATTAAAATAAAAGCGATTAAAATTGCGCATAGGTTGTACAATTGTGTATAGGTGTACAAATTTTACGGCGCTTATGTACAAACAATATCAGTGTCAATGTGTTAGAAATGGGTACGCGATATTTTTTAATTTGCATCTCCTGTAGTTCTTACCTCGTTGTATATACACAGATGGCCAAAATAATAATTAAAAGGGAAAAACTTAAAAATAATATGAATTTCCGTTATTTTTTTTTGTAAATTTTTCCTTTATCTTGGTTAGCTATAGATTATTAGCCTAACCCATACTTGGTATCACATAACTGTAATTCTTTTCGCTATAGATAACAAAACTGTATAAAAAGCTGGTCAAAATAATAAGGAATTTTCAATTAACAATTTAAAAACTAACATTTAAGACAGAAAAATATGAATTTATATAATGTTAAATTATAATAATCTATAAAAAAGTAATTAGCATCCAGAGTGACCTCCGTTATTAGCAATGACGGCGCTAATTTGCCTGGGCATGGAGTCAACTAATTTTTGGAACTTTTCAATTGGAATTGCATACCAGGCTGCTTGAACTGTTTCCCACAACTGTTGTCTGCTGTGGAATTGTTGCTTTGCCAGAGTTTTCTTCAATTCACCCCATAAATTCTCAATCGGGTTGAGTTGAGGGGATTGAGAGGGCCATTTTATCATTTGGACTTTATGATCCTTAAGCCATGCCTTCACTAATTTGGATGTACTATATGCTTAGGATCATTGTCCTGCTGAAAATGCCACCTCAGTAGCATATTATCTTCTGCATACGGCAACATAATTTCTTCGAGGATACTTTTGTGTAGCTCCTTAGTCATGATATCATTAATTTTGAAAATTGGACAGACTCTGTAAAAGCAGCCCCATATCATTATATTTCCGCGGCTATGTTTGACCGTTTTCTTGGTAAAACGAACATGAAATTCTTTTCCTGGTGGTCTACCGTATGGTCTACCGTAACCAAAAAAATTAATTTTGGTTTCATCACTCCATAAAATGTTCCTAAACATTGCGTTGGAGTGATTTTTAAAATGTAAAGCGAACTCTTTTCGTGCATTAACATTTGGTTTTCTTAACAAAGAAATTTTTCGCGCGATTCTACCAGGTAACTTTTTGTCTGGGAGACGTCTTCGAACAGTTCTAGCGCTAATTTCGTTGTTTATGGCCGCAGAAATTGTTCTCGATGAAATAAACGGCTCTTTTTTTGTGCCATTAGTACTATGCGGTCATCCATGGTAGTCGACGTTTTCTTAGGTCTACCTCTGGTTTCCCGTACTTCTTTGGGTTTTAACACATTTGCAACAAAATTTATTGACCCATCCAACAAATTTGCAATAAACTTGTACGTTTTGCCACTTTCTCTTAATTTTTTAATGATTTTACGTTCCTCCGAAGAACAGTGAATATTTCGACCCATCTAAAAGCAGTAATTAACGATTGGACAACTTCATTTTGTTTACAAATAATTTAATTGAACTGACTTTTGAAAAATAACAATAAGAGTTTAAAATCATCCAATAGTATGCACAGAAAGAAACACGTTTACAGTGAATTATCTATATTTTGACCACATGACATAAGGCCAATTCTTGAAATTTGTAAACTAATGGCACAAATTCGCAGAGGAACTGGCGTTACCATGTAAAAAATGGATGTAATTAGACAAAGCATCGAACTGTATGAGAAGTCTTTTCGAGAGTGTTGAACGATAATCACAATAGAGTGAAGAATTTTTTTATTTCACTCTTACCCATTATTTTGGCCATCTGTGTATGTGACCGCCTATATGCATACATAGCACTGACATATACATACATATAAAATGGACTGCTGACACTACTGAAATTCCTTACATTATTTGACATTATTATGGGATCACTATTCTATAGTTGTCTCTTTTTGGTTTAACTACTTTATTCTGCTGAATTACAAATAATAAGTTCTATACAAAATCCATCATAGTTCAGTTTCAGTTCAGTGGGTTTTCAAATGATTATATAGAATAGAAATAGATGTCAATACAATAGTTGCAATCCTTTCTCTGTCCCTCATATCTACTTTTAAGGACAGGCAGACAAAAATTGCTTAAATTTATTTCTTTAAAAATCAAGTTTAAAATAGTTTTGATGTTGTAGGAGATAAGTTTCCAAGAATATTAATAATTTCGAATGCATCTGTAATTTGTTGAACTTTTAATATGAATAGTAAAGTGAAAGTAAAATTTGAAATTAAGATAATTGTCAAACCCCTGCCAACAAAAATTGCCAAATATGATATAGAAAATCAGGCAGTCCATGTTATACAGGGTGTCCCACGTAACGTGTTCCCTGAGCATTTTTCTCGAAGTGCGGAGACATCGAAAAAGTCCTAATAATAAAAGTTACGCATCATTAGTCAAGGTATCCTCTGGCATAGCCAAAGTCCTTGAAAAAGGACTTGGGAAAGGATATATTTAAAAAATGTCCTTTTCGTCTTTATTAAGGATACAGTTAGATTGCATTTTTGAATTCCGCAAATAAAACTAAAACGAAAATGTTATATTGAAAATTCCAGTTTAACCCTTTATTATCGAGATATAAGACCTCAAATTGTACTCTATGCACCGTGTTTCTTTGCCATTTTTCTCGAAAATGCACACAGATATCATCGAAGTGCTAGTAACAATAGTAACATAGCTGCCAATTTGTCATAATTGTTTGTTGTATGTGAGCATACAGTGGTGGCAAAAGTATGGAAACCAAACGTCTTAAATTCATCCTTTGAACTTTAAGCAAAAATGGAAAAAGATTTTAAGTTAAAGTTCACTCAAAATTATGAACAGCATATCGTAAATGATTGTAGTGGAGAAAATGCCAAGTTTTTTATATAGTATGAATTTAAGAGTTAAAGAAAATTAAAAAAAGATCACATTTGCACGTTGACAAAAGTATGGAAGCTCAGAAAACAAGTAAAATTAATGATAAAAGATATCTGGAAAAAAGTTTTTATTTTTATATAGAAAATTTTTTATTTAAATAATTGTTGGCTTTACCTAATACTTTGTACCGTGTCCTTTTGAATTTATAACTTCATGGCATCTTCGCGGCAAACTCCTCACTAATTTTTTTACATGTGCTCGACGTAATGGTTTTCCATTCTCGTTTTACCACTTCCCACAGTTCAGTAGTGTTTTTGAAGGATCCAATATGAGCCCTTAAACGACGTTTCACTCTATCCAATAGATTTTCTATGGGGTTTATGTCAGGAACTTTGGCTGGCCAAGACAGGAACAATAACATCATTGTCTTGAAAAGTACTGTGAAACTAGTCCTGACGGGTATGTAATTGGGATCCCGATCCAGCTGAAATGTCCACCGAAAAGACATTTCCAATTCAGTGAACGGAAGCATAACGTTTCCCAAAATGTCTCCATACTTAAACTTGTCCATAATCCCATCAATTCTAAAAATTGGTTCAGCTCTCCTTGACGAAAATCATCGTCATACCATGATGGAACCTCCGCTATGCTTAACAGTAGGAATGTGGTATTTATGACCATATCTATTACCTTTGGACGTCGCACACATCTCAAGCCGTCAGAATCAAGATGTTTGAACTTAGATTAATTGTCGCTTCAAATGATGTTATCTCATTTTTCTTATGCCCATGAGGAATGTTTTTTTGCAAGAGTAATTCGAAGGCTTTATTTTGTTTGGATATCAACGATATTTTGGCAGCATGGTGTCCAAATAATCTTATTCCATCTAGCCTTCAGTCCTCGAGCATCATGTTCATGTACTAGTTACCTAATGTCTTCAGCAATCCTTAATTGATCTTCTACTGAGAGTCGTTTTATAATGTTAGCAACATGATTGATTGTCTTCTTGGATCGTTCATATTTTGAGCAACTTTAACACTTCCACATTCTTCCCATTCTTTTTATAATTTTGCAGATTGTTCGTACTGAACTTTTTCGCAATTTCTATTTTTTTTCAGTCCACGCTCAAAATTTTTCACTATAAGTAACTACAAGTCGGTGCTGAAGTTCCATTTTTACTTAAAACTAAAAGAAAAATGCTTAACACAACTTACAAATAGTATCTTAAGGTGAGTCAGACATTCACGTTCTGTCATTCGGATTAATAGTATCCATACTTTTCTCAAAGTGAAAATGTGACCGTTTAGGTATTTGTTTATTTAATGTATAAAGCACTAATAAAACTTTTAATTTATCATTATTACAATAATACTATACAATAACAATTTGTTAATAATTTTGTTTGGTTTCTAACTTAAAATCTTATTCCATTTTTGCGTTAAGTACCAAGGATCTACTTAAGACGTTTGGTTTCCACACTTTTGGCCACCACTATAGCGGTAGATTGAGATGAAATATTTTTAAATTAAGGCGCTTACATAAATATAAAAAAAAATCCAATCTAAAAGCAAAAACAACACATTCACATATATCATCAGCTGAAACTTTACCTAACTTTACGTCACAGAATGCAGAGGGGGTACAAACAACGCCTATCCATACATCGCAAATGAAATTCATGTTCAATTGCCCATATGCGGTTTCCTCATCATTTTCCATATTTTCCGATCAGCCAACGAACAAAACGACAGCCAGCCTGAGGTAATGTAAATTGTTACACGCTGGCATTCTGTTTTTCATTTGAGGCTTGCCAATATTTTGATTTTAATTATAATTTTGTAAATTTTATTACAACCAGAGGGATATGCAACAAATCGAACCATTTTATGGTAGCCCAGTGGTACTACACGTTTCCCTTTTAATTATGTGGTCAATTACTTTGATTGGACACAAAGTAGTCATTGAATTGTTATCGATAATCAGTTATTTATATTTCTGGTTGGAAAGTGGGGGGCGGAGGCTGTATAGGCAAAGATGCTTTTCGAATTGTTAATCGAAATAAATTCACAATTATATTCAGACCAAGTTATTTCATCAAATAATAATAAGAGCAGAGAATTATTTACATACACATATATATATGTATTTAAGCAGAAAATATTAAAATCTATTCACACTTCTATTGTGGACAATATAGTGATAAATTAACTCTTGAAGGATACAAATAAATTCTAGACTTGTTAGACGTGCCTAAAATTATGCAATTTACAATTTTACAAATTAACTTAAGACATTCAGTACGTTTACATGAGTACTTAGATTTTTGGTTGAATTAAATCCAATTAACTTGAAATTTTCTTGAAATTTACCAAAAATCACAACCTGAATTCTAGACAATAATCTTCCTTTTGTTCCTCTTTACCATTTTCATAACTCGCAGAGATGACAAATGTTCAAGTAGGTACTACAGATGTGATTACATGAATTTCTTCAAGTAAATTGAAAAAAAAAAAAATTGTGATTTACTTGACTCAAGTATTACTGGAGGCAATGCACGTTTACATGATATTTTGATTATTTGATCTCTACTTGAAGTGCTTAAAGTACTTCAAGTATTCATGTAAACGAATTGATTATTTAAATATTTATAGATGTGGCCAGAATCATTGACGTCTTAGAAAGCAGATGTCGCTACTTGTTTTTCGCTTGTTATTTTCAGCTTTAAAACTTTTAATAAAATAATTTTCAATGTTTGGATATTATTTTTTATTTGGTTTTTACTTTATATGCTGGAAAAATCTTAATTGTAAAATTAAATAAAAGTTTTTATAACACATTTTTTGCAAATAGTTACATCTCCTTTCTAAGACGTCAGTGCTTCTGGGCACATCTATGTATATATAATTAATCAATGCTTGAGATTAACACTTCAACAGTGCATAGTGAAGCATATTTGAATCGTCAAATTAAAGTGCATATTGTTTGCCCGAATTTTCATTTTGTGTTACAGGGTTGTCCCGGTTCTAGTAGAATTCGATTGGATCAGTTGAGTAGGGTGCTATTTGAAAGTGTAACATCGTAGGTGTACATACCAGTAAAACAAAAATAAAACAGGTGTGTTAAAAGGATTTTATACTAAAAAAAAAAAAAAAATCACTAAATTATTAGGTGAGGTGCATTTACTTCAATAATAAAGTTCATATTGAAGCATTCGAGGCAAATTTGATAGGTAAAATTAGCTGTAGATGTAAATTTGCATCAGGTTGCATTAGACATATCCTTAAACTGCAGTGCATAATTAAAAAAAAAAAAAAAAAAATGTATCGCTTTGCTAATATTTATTATGTAATTTTTGTTTTGAAATATCTTCTCCTGGAGAAAACTTGTTATCTGAAGAAGAGTTGAGCAGAAAATGAACACGGTGCGTTGGAAAAAGTAATCAACGAAGATTTTTTCACTGATGTAGAAGAACATCCTGAGAATTTATAAGTATGTTAGTGCTAGCCTAGATACGAATAAAAGAAATATAAAAGAAATGTAGATATGAAAATGAAAATATGTAAACATACAAGTTGAATAAAGAACATTGACTTTTAATGGTGAAAGTAAGTTGCTGTAAAATATCACGCACTTGGATACTATGCTAGCATTTTCTAATAATTTGTTCTCCTATAATATTCTCGAACATAATATCAAGCCTCTAAGTGCTACATATTTATGCTTTGGGAAAAAATAGTCATCAAATTCAGTATTATCTAATTTTAGAAGATACAGGTCACCAATCAGAGCAAATTTGTTCATTCAGAGTAAAATGACAGTTAATAAATTTGAGGAAATACGAAGGTTTCTACAATTTCATAATAATGAAGGACTCTTATGGAGAAATTATTAGTTTCTTCACAACGCTTTGTAAATGTGGATGTGTAAATAATTATTTTTCTCGTTGATTTGTAACTGCTTCCACTGTTTGCCCTTTCTACCTTTTTGTCCAGATTTCTCCCGACTTCTTTAGCTTAAATTTGAACTTACTGACATCCGATTTTTCTATCAAAATGTGAAATATCTATCGATTTTTTTACCGGTACTATATTATGCACATATTTTCATACATAAATAAAATAAAAACAAAAATTAGATACATAAAAGTAATTGAGTAACGGAGAATGCCCACTTTTCATACAACTTAGGCCTGGTCATCTCCTGCCATGAGAGATGTCTTAAACAATGCATTATGATACTCTGAACATATTTTATTAACAATATTTATTTCAATTAAGTGGGGGAAAGCTTTGACGATCGGATGTAGCTTGAGCGACTTTTTTGGTTAAAAAAGTGTATTTTTCTACTTCTCCTGATTGCGCGGAATGGAATATGACTTCTTACGAGAAATAAGCTTACAGCAGAGCACTAATGACCATGGAATAAAGAACTGTAAAAATATATGCGAAATGTAGTACCTGAGGTGTATGTGACCCAAGTACATGAAAATGGGTTTTCCGGTGGCAAAAGCGTCCCGAAAAAGTTTTCTGAATCGGGAATAAGGTCCACCACCCGGTAGTAGGTAATCGGCGAGACCTTTAATTTGATATGCAACATGCGGTATTGGAACCACCCCCTCCCCGCCGTGGATTCCTATTACCCCCCCCCCCCCCCAAACTTTAAAGGTATGCAGAGAAAAAAAAATTCTACGAATTGTAGCTGGTAATGAGCTGAGGCGAATAGTGAAATCCGTTTTTCGAGCGGACATAGCCCTACCGAGTTAGAGCCAATCTAAGGTGCAAAAAATCTAGTACCTCAGCTCGACTAAAAAAAGAGGGAAATATTAAAAAGTGAGTATATAAAGATGGTTATAAATAGCTATTTAAACCTCCGAGTATAGGAGTGTGGGTATTCAAACGCAAGGAATTCGATTTTGTACTAGATTTTCCAGAATGTACTAAATCAAACTAGATCAAACTTTCCTCCCCTTAATTGAAATAAACATTGAGCGTGTCATAATGCATCCTTTACGACATCTCTCATGTCTGGAGGTGTCAGGCCTAAGATGGGCATTCCCCTTTCGAATTGAATCCAAAAATTTGTTTTTTTTTTTACATATTTAGCTAAACAGCACCTACAGATTTTGAAGGAATTCAAGATACATTTAAAGATAAAAATACAGTGAAACCTCTTCTAACGGACACCGCCATTAGCGGATACCTCTTATGAGCGGACAAGTTTTGCTCCAAAGTGAATCCAAAAGGGATGAATGGGCAATTTACCCATTTTAACCGGGCACCGCTTCCAGGCGAATGAGGACATTATTTTTCTGGACTTTTGGTCGAATTGCTTCTCATAAGGGGACGGTTTGTTTCCAATTTCATTGAAACAAAAACTTTTATGGCAAGGGGGCCCATATCAACCGTTTCGGAGTTACAGGGTGGATAAAGAAAATATTCTAGTTTTTCACAAAATACCCTGTATCTTAAAACTGGTGTACGGTTACTGTTAAGAATTCATTGTATGGCCTTTCCAACGACTCCTCGATCAGCCCCGTACTCCTCTTCTCTCAGGAGTTATGGTGATATATACAAAAATTTCGGATTTTCTTACCTTTTTATTCTTCTTTTTAGTTTGACCTCTTTTTTTTACAAAAAGGTGGTTATCATAAATTTCTTCTATAAAAACTGTAAGCTATGGACTCTCCTCTTTAATTTGACCTATTACACCTTTGTCCTATCTGTAGCCTTTAATGAGTTATTAGCTTAGTTATTTACTATTGAGCAATTAGTTCTTTGAGAATTGGTAAAGATTGACCTATGCCGAAATTGTGGAATTATTTGATTCGAAAGAAAAGGTACAATTGCCGTTCGGTAATAAGGAGGATGAGATATGGCCTCCACGGAGGAGTCTAAGCAAAGGATACGATTCCGGTGTCGAGGACATTCTTCGAGCAGAGTTGAAAATTGTACAAGAACAGAAAAGAGAAGAGGATGAAGAGCAAAATCAATATTTTAATTAAAAAAAAAAAAAAAAAAAAAAAAAAAAAAAAAAAAAAAAAAAAAAAAAAAAAACACCCGGATATCAAAACACATTTCGAAACTTTTTTATATAATTTTTTCGCCAGAAATATAGTTTATAATTATCAGAACTCAACGAACTCAGGAAGTCAGGCGCTTTACCACTGTATTGAAGTTTTCTAAGCCGAATTCATTTTCAAGCTACGGCACCCCGATATCGTTTTGATAACGAAAACACTCCATCTCAACGACGCACAACTAATGAAGCAATTGTAATTATTGATATTTGGACATGTTAAGTGCGAGATTACCAAAATTCCCGTACAGAGAACGTAAATATATTCCAAGTAAACCAGTGAAATACGGCATTAAGGCTGCATAAATTTGCAAGCATTTTGTTCCCCCTTCTTATTTTCCACAATTTTTATGATATTGATTTGAAACCTTCGGCAAAATATCAGAAACTATTCAGTTCAAATGTTGCCGCGCTTAGATTTTTGAAAAAGATGTTGTTTTTTTTTTTTTTTTTGTTTTGAAAATCAATAACCTCAAAAAACCGTGTTATTTTTCTCTCCCCCCTTAATACTTTTTCATGTACACACCAATTTTTATTATTTTTCATACATAGGTTTTTCAAAGATATTTGTAAATGCTACCGGAGCTGTTTTTCCAAATTTGTTAATATTTGTCATGTTAAAAATACTTTTATAACCTTAAAATTGAAAACCCTGTAACTTGAATAAAATTTACTGCTATACGTTTACTTTAACATGAGAATGAAGATTGAGATAATTTTATTCAGTAGCTCAAAAACCGAATAAATCGCGTGAGTAGTTTATTTTATAAAAAGTAATTTGTAAGCTTCTATATTGATAAAAAGTGAATGATTATTCATTTCAATTCCCAAAAGCTTCTCGTAGTGACGACACGATCCAGTAGTTCAAGCAAATTCTCGGTTTTGTTTATATGTATGTAATTTTGAATAGCACTTTATAGGAATTATTGGTAAGCATTTTGTAATGTGATTAGAACGGAAACTCACGTTACTACTACATAGTCAAAATTTTGGAAGCTCGGAACCGAAAGCTTTATTTTCTGGCATTCAGCCTTAAGTTGTTTTGGGCTAGCGATTCCAGTAATTCATTTCTCTATACATAGACATTATTTGCACTGATGAAATGGCCAAGAGATCGCCATCGCATACTTCTTAAGTAAGAGGAAATAAGATCAAACATATTAAAAACGCAGACTCATTACTACTTACGAGCTGCGATGCAAGTCTACAAGGTACTTTCAGAATTAAAATTAAGTTACACAAATATTCGATAAATATATGGAAATCACAAAGAAGTGACAAAAACTTGATAAAGAAAGGGCAAGTCATTATGAAATTTGTGCCTCGCTATTTTTCGGATGATCGTGAAAGTTGGATGGAGATCAAGCACTGCAAGAACATTGTTGGATGTTGAGACGTCCGGCATTAATTTAAACTACATGTTATCAAAAAGTGCACTTGGAGAATAGTCGTAAGGCAATGCTTGTAGTATTTTTCGATTCCAAAGAGATTATTCAAACGGCCTAAACAATAATCAAAGAATATTATTTAAGGTTTATACATACAACGTTTACTGAACAGGATTCGTCTTTTAATTCATACACGTCAATATTTATCATATTTACGAACAAAGTATTACAAATATTTTTATACTAAATCAAATCCCACAGAATTTTTTTCTATCTCTTTCATAATCAAATCAATTCTAATAAATGTGTAAAAAAAAAAAATTAAAACACATTTCCCCTTCTTCAGGATAAATAAATTAAATAATACAATAAACGTTCTCTATAATCAATAATATAATATTATTAACAAGGACGCAATAATGCTGCTTAAAACTTTTGTATAATCCTAAAAGCATCCGTAAATGGCAACATTCTGTATCAGAAGCTTTCACAAGTCTTTCAGTTTTTAGTAGAATTATAGACAAACATTAAAATGCTCTAACAAAATGGGATTAGTAGACATCAATAAAGGCGTTTTTGTAACTAAACAAAACTTTGAAATTATTGTGATATACATTGGCATATGAACAAAAGAATCAGAAGAAAAGACATTTATTTCGTATTTCACTTACTATAAGCTGTTGAATTCCCTGTTGTTGGTGCTGCTGCAGATTTGTGTGGGAGAAAAGAGAAGATGCACGAAAATAGAAAGAAAATAAATTTTCTCAAGTATAATTGTATAAATTGTATCAGAGATAATAATTGTGTATAGATAGTTAGTTGGTTGGTTACAAAATTGTTTAATTCACGTATTCATAGATGGCGGCATAGGTAGATTTTTCTTAAAACGAGTTAATTTTGACATTTGAGATTTCATCGGAAATTAATCCAATACTTTTGAAAAGACTCGTTGATCGATTTGTGGATAATTTTAATTTGGACTCTAAAAAAAAAAAATATTATTAAAAACGTGATTCATATTTTAAAAACTTTTAAAATTATTCTAAATTTCATTAGTGCCGTCATCTATATATATAAAATATGAATTAAGCTGTCTTGGCATCCACCTTAATTAATGCTTCTTTCTATACACAATAATCCATATACGTAAAATATGAACGTTAATAATTAAAATTTGAAAAAAACTTAATTACATAATATTACTTATGTTTTTATTCGTTTGCCTTTGATTCATCAATACTAAACTATGCTTTCCTTTTCTCTTTTCTCTAGATATTTAGTTCCCTCAATCTCAGTAATTGTAAAAAAGACAAAAAAAAAAAAACGGAAAAATATTTGCGTTTAATCTTGAATTCTAATTTCTTTCAGAAATGAATAAAAACAATAAAAATTTAAATAAAAATAAACAAAATACTAAAAAATAAAAATATATAAATTGCTACAGTTTCACCTCTCCATCAGTATACACCTACTTAAATGTGAATCATTTCCGTTTTACTTTAAATTTATAATTTATTATTATCTTTACTTAAAACTTACACTCACCCCAATAATTGCGTTCAGCTCTGGCATTGTCACCTGCTTGGCCCGTTCGACGGCCTGAAGTACTTGTTGCTGGTGTTCTGCTGCCAGAAATGGCAGCAATTGGCTTATGAGCGCATTTAATCGCTTCGCTATTTCTGTCTGCAAGAAAAAAATTAGAGAAATTACGTTGTAAATAGAAAACAAATGTTTAAAAAATACACAATGCAAATAATATTACACTTAATGTATATAGGTAATGATGGCATCAGCCTTAATCCGGTCTCATACGATTTGCGAATATTACCGAAACTTTCAAGCGAATATTTAGAAGAACTATTCGGTAGCTCTTTGACTAGATCCAAAAATACCGACTGCAGCCGGAATATGTGCGAATACGGAATATTCATCATCGGCAATAGTCTATTATTTTTGTGTATACTCTACACGACGTGTTCCCGCCTTCACTCGCTAAATATTCGGTGATATTCGCGAGTCGTGTGGGACTTTAAGGAAGATTTGGATTCGAAACAGACGACATAGGATTCGGAAGCCTAGCAGCTAGCAGTGAAAAAATATGAATTTTGATGTAAGGTTTTGCAGGAATTTTTTTTTGGGGAAAACCGATGTCATTATGAACAAAAATAACAAATACAATAAAAGTATAGATGAAAAAGAAAATAAAAACGCAAAAAAAAAACAACAACAAAAAATAGTCTCTCTCAAAACAATTGTTTCGTTGGCATTTCTGTAATGATTTTAGAATTGGAAAATATTAAAAAAGTTACAGTTAAATTATAACTATTGGAAAACACTAATAGGTTAAGAGAACAAAAGCTAACTTCATGTCTATATATAACCATTTCACACGAAACCGATCATCTTGAAATCTGGCCATCTCTGATTTGAATAAACTTTCAAAGTTTGAATGGAATACGAAAATAGCTAACCTTTATCACCTATCTCCTCACATTACTCATCATCAGATAAATAAAATTGGGGAACGGTGGTTAGATTGCATCTGTAAACAGGTGTGCACTTATAATAATTATTTCAGTAATAATTATTGCAAGCCATTAAGGGCAAAGTTCTTATGCAGTGAAAATGGAAGTCAGCCAAGAAGAATGTCGGAAATTAATTGCATCCGCATATATTGAAAATCCGAAGAGACTTAGTAAATTTCGGGAATCTGCAGTGTCCAGAGTAAGTTCGGCACAGGAAGGAAATCAGGTTGGGTAGACCAGGAATTGGCCAAAGATGTGGTAGAAAATTTTAAACGAAATTCCAATATGTCATTGGTAGATATGGCCGATATGGATGGAACATCATCTGTTGCAGTTAATCGAATGAAAAGAAGAGAAGGCCTACGAAGTTTCCATGTTCAGAAAACACTGGGCAGAACATCAGAAAAAAACCAATTTGTGAAATCAAGGAGTCGGATTTTGTACGAAAATTTCCCAACGAAATTCGACTGCTGCATTATAGATGATGAAATTTACATGAAACCGGACCTCAAACGGTTTCCAGGATAGGAATTTTATTTGGCAACAAGTAAAACAGCTAGAATTGGTCTAAGACCAATTCTTATGATACCCTTGATGAATGGTTCGTATGTAATTTCGTATGGTCACCTCTCTGTGCAAGTTTGATTGTTGAAGTGGTTTTTCGTATATGTTTCTAGAACGGTTCGTCGGACAGTAAAAGTGATTATGACCAATTTCATAGGATTTTATATTCTGAAGAATTTTTCAGTACAATAAAAGCATCTAGGACTGATCGTTTTCACAGTATACGTAAAAAAATTAAAAGTTGTATATGGCAACACCTGCAACGAGTTGCTCGATTTAGCCCATTTTTGAAACTATATTTGGTTTTTGTATGAAAACACCATGTACAAAATTTCAACTTTCTTCATTGACGCGCTCTCAGGCAGTGTCCAAATACATAGGGTGTTTCTTCCATTGTTGTCAGTAGAGCAGGAGGTGATAGTACTCATCTAGCCAAACAAAAAATTATAAGCTGCGGGGGGGGGGGGACTATATAACCGTTTCGGAGTTAAAAAATCCCTGTATCTTAAAAAGTACAGAACGTACGGTCACAGTTAAGAGCCCATTGTGTGAACTTCATGGTCTTTCCAAAGATTGCTCAATCAGACCCATATACCACTCATATCAGAGTTATGATGGTCTAAACCAGGGGTGTGCAAACTTTATGCTGCGAGGGCCAGTTTGGGATTTAATTACATTTGCGGGGGCCAAGTAAATATGTTAATTAAAAAATCCTGTTATAAGTAAATCAGGAATGAATTTTATTTTTTATAGTAAACATAGTAAACATCACATGGAAAAGAACAATCTACAGAATCTGGTTCAGCTTGTCCCATACTACACCCATACACAACCATATGGAGGGATGGAAAGTCGTACACCATCCCACCACATCAATTATCATATATGTTATCTCAACAATAACACAGCATGTGATTTGGACCCTTGCACCCACTCTACAAAGTGTAGAAATACACAATGTAAAAAAGTACATGACTAAATTATATATAATTAGAAAATTATTTCATGCAATTTTTAATGGGAATGATGGAACTGTGTTTTTTGGTGGAAAGTTTCTTCAAAGATGGAATTAAAATCTTAAACACCATTATTATAAATGATTACAAGTCATCATGCGATAAATTTGCCTTGTATTTAGATTTCAGGTACTTTATCCTGAAAAAAGTTTGCTCACACATATAGGTAGTGCCAAACATAGAAATAAATTTACAAGCAAATGGCCTTAAATTTGGAAACTCTTTTGCGTTCAAAAATTTGTAAAAATCGATCAAGTTTCCTTCTTTGTATATATCTTTGATTTGATCCTTAGCTTGAAGATCAATTATTTCCTTTTGAAACTGACTTGAAACGGCGGCAACGTTGCAGTCAAATGGATTTTGAAATAGCCGAATTTCCTTTAAATTTATGTCAAGATCAGAAGATCGCTTTTGAAATTCTTGTTTTAAATCCGCGATGACTTTTACTGGTGGGAAATTGTTCCTCAGTTTCTGTATTAAATTCTTTACAGCACGTGAAATTGGTAAAACTACAGTCATTTATCTGACTTTCGAGCAATATAAGCTTTTCTCTGAATGTTTTGCTTTGCAGGAATAAATTACAACTTAAGTTGTTTTTGCCTTGGAGCTTTAAATTCAAGTTATTCAGGTGTGTTACGACATCAGCAAATAAGCCAACTTCCAGAGCCAGTTAGCATCCGATAAAAGCGGTTCAGGGTGATTTTTCTCCGCAAGAAAAAAATCTATTTCATTTTTGAGCTTGAAGAACTGCAATAACACTTTTCCATCCAGCTAAGCGATCAAACTGCAGTATAATATGACAAAGTCAACTGGCTCGGATTCAATTTGTTTGAGAAAATATCGATTGGTGATGATTGAGTGCTAGAAACAACTGATTTTAAAACGCAGCTCATATCGAAATGTTTTACACATAGAACTGATGCTCCTACATATTCAGAAGCTTTTCTTATTCGCCCAACCAACCCGATATTTGCTAGATATTTGTCAAAATGTTTCTTCCTCCGTCAATTGTCACACCTTGGAGTCGATATCAGTCCAAGTTATATTTTGCCAACGTGTTTTGTACTTCCTTGAAAATATCTTCTGCAGTTGTAGTGTATGCTGTTAACAGGGGCTAATTCTTATGTGACATTAAGTTTGTCGTCAACTCGACGAACAAAAACTAAAAGTGGTGAGGCGTCACTAACATTAGTTGATTCATCCATCGCGAGAGAATGCTTTACAAGTAATCTGGTGGAGAATATTATTTCCAATATCGCCAATTCGACGAGCAACAGTATTACGGGACAGACTAATCTTTTTGAAAAGTTTCAAAATTTCTGGACATATTTCACCAACCGCTTCCATTATGCACTCTTTGACGATGTTTCTATCCATAAAGGGTTTCCCTTTTTTCGCCAACAAATAAGCAATTTTCATGCTAACTGATGTCAATGTTTTATTTTCTGACTTTGCTTTCCTAAATAAATTTTGCTGAGAAGACAAACTACGGATTTTTCAAATTTTTCAGTACGTTGCTTGTCCTTAAATTGTGAGTAAGTTGTAGCATGTTTTGTTTCATAATGTCGACGTAAATTATATTGCTTCATTACAGCAACAGTGTCATTGCAAATTACAAATACAGCTTTGCCATTCTTTGACTGCGATTGCACAAAGAAATATTTCTTCTTTCAAAGCGCGGCACTCGTCATCCATTTTTCTTTTTTGTTCCATGTTCAACTTTAAAAAATAATATTACCATGATAATTAATTTGTAATATATTAAATATGAAATTAAACATACCAAATTACAAATGAGTCACACCAAACAGAACACAATAGAAAAAAAGCCCGAGGGCAACTGCAAGGATGTTACATATTTTCTATCTAGTCACAGTAAATTACATGAATCAGTAGACTCACTCAAGGAAATTTTGTGGCTCATGCTGCTTTTGTGCATTTACCACGTGCACACGGTATACAGACTAATAAGGTATGACTGTCCCGGACTATCGCTTCGCCATTGTGTACTTCATGCGAATCGAATGAAAAATAAAGTTTCAATATGCTTGTAAATTAAAAACCTATATGTGGAACTGCTTAGGTTAAATGTGTTTTACAGTTTACGAAAAAAATTCAAAAATCTTGGCGGGTCGCATAAAATCACCTGCCGGGCCGGGTTTGGCCCGCGGACCGTAGTTTGGACACCTCTGGTCTAAACTAGAATTTTGGATTGTCTTACCTTTTGTTTTACCTTTATTGACTTCGTTTTCATTTTACAAAAAGGTAGATAACAAAACTTGTTTTTTATAAAAACTGTAAACTGTGGACTCTCCTCTTTAATTTGACCTATTATTTTATCTATTTGCTAACTGTATGCGTTAAAAAGTTATTATCCCTTTTGTTGTTTTGTGAAACACTAGCTTTTTTTCTCACACTGTAGCTCGGAAACGGTTGATATGCCGCACCCCCCCCCCCCCTCCCCCCTCTCCAGACATTCAATTTTTTGTTTGACTAGGTGAGTATTATCACCTCCTGCTCTACGGACCACGGTGCATGGAACAAAAAAAACAAAAAAACGAAATTTTAGTATGGCAACCCCGCGAAGGAGTTAGCCAATTTGTCAAATTTTCAAACTTAACTTCCTTTTTTTTTAGTCCGTGTACAAAATTTCAGTTCTCTAAGAATTATCGTGAGGACGGACGGACGGACATACAAAAATGAAAATAACTTTTGATATTATACATGGATGTCCAACCCATTTTTTCTATACCATCATTATTTCTATGTGTTACAAACGCAATGACAAACTTAGTATGTATGTATACCCTTTAAATTTCATCAAGGGTATAAAAAAGATGGGTGACGCAGATCCCAAGCTTAAGAATCCTCGGTGCACCAAATTTACCGTAAAATACTTTGGCAAGCAATATGTTCGTGACCAGAAATCATTAGCTTTCGTGACAACAGGAACAATTAATACAGATGTATACGTTAAGGAGTATCTTCTTGCATTCTTTAGAAAACATGATGCATCAGCTTTCTTTTGGCTGGATTTACCAATATACCACTACAGCAGAAAAACGAGATTTCTACGATGCCCAAGTGAATCCTCCAAATTGTCCAATCGAAAAATATTTGGCTATTATTAAAAGAAAACAATCACTACTCTACCATAGACACTGTTAAGAGTTTAAGAGGCAGTATAAAAGATCGTCCGATACGTCCGATGTTGTTCCTATACAAAATTTAATGAAGAACGTGAAGTAAAAAGTTCACCAATTTTATAGCAGGCAGTAATTAAATCATGTCGGTTGCGCAACTAATGCAGATGATTAAGTAATCGTTGAATAAAAATTATTTGATAACAAAAAAAAAAAAAAAAAAAAAAAAGTTTTTTCTTGTTGATTTTATAATTCTAGTTTGTTCAAGTTTTGGCTATAGTCGGCTATTGCCCGAATGGAGCATTCAATTGTTGGTTATAGCCAACTTAGTGCCAAAAATAAGAGCAATGAATAAGGAAATATTTTATACATACACAGTAAAAAAAAAAATCCCTAAAGTGAATAGCAACAATTTGTGCCACCAAGCTTAGGTAGTTTCTGATAAGATTGTGGAAAGCTCCACCTTCGAAAAAGTGGAATAGGTTATTATTCCTAAAATGTAGGCACTTCCAAATGTAGAATAATACCTAATTAATTCAATGCTCTCTTCCTATTATCCAATAAAGTTGCAACATTTCCGGAATTTTACATAGGGGAGACCGGGGATAAAAGTAACAGCGTCATGAAAGTAACATACCCCCTTTTAAAGTGTACGAACATAATTGAGAAGTTTTGTTCTACAGTTCAGATGCATACGCTGGTGTTTTCTTACATCGCATCGGTTAGTTTCAGCCGAACATTCATATCAGTTGCATGACGCAGAGCTAAATTTGTATATTTGTGCCACTCATGTAATTTTCTTTTAATTTTTTATTTTTCTAGAAATCAATAGTTAATGTGTACCTACTGGGGTAATTATTTGCCGGTGCATTCCTGAATAGTGGTTTTCTAACCCACTATATTTTATTTCCACAATTCCTGTGTGGTTGTTAGGTAATGATGTATTTATTTTAAAAACCATGACCGGGTACAAAAGTAACACGACACCTCGGGATGTTAAGAATACAAGTAAAGCTAGTAATTACTTATGTTACTTTCGAGGTGTCTCCGAAAAACCCTTATAGTTCTTTAACAGCTTTATTTGGGTGGGAAACTGAAAACTAAGTCCATTTATAGCGGACTGAGTCAATTTTGCGAATATATAATTTATTTAATTGCATCTTTATTAAGTAGGTACTTGACAGTTGAGCTAAACGTAAAAACTGTTACTTTTGTCCCCGGTCTCCCCTACTACTGGGTCTTTCAAATTGAGTTTTCAAAAGTACGCGCTTGTGTAATACACTTCAAACATCGAACGTACCCATATTATATGTCATTTTGACAGCTGAAGGTTTGCCATTTATAAAAATGGAGTCGTATACATTACAACAACGTATTGAGATTATTGAATTATTTTATGAAAATGGTCGTTCTGTGAGAAATATTTCTCAAATTATGTGATGTTTATGGTCGACACAATCGTCCAACTGAGCAACAACAAATTGATAATATTGTGCATAAATTTCAGGAAACTGGTGCAGTACAAGATCGAGAAAGACGTCAGTATGCTCGCGCCGGTTGTTCAGAAGAAAATATTGGTGCTGTGAGTAATAGTTTTGCAGCTGACTCCAACACGTCAATTTCCCGACGTTTAAAATAATTGGGACTTTCTGAGTCAACTGTATGGCGTATTATGCACAAAGATTTAGCGTTGAACGCCTACAAAGTTGAATTGACACAAGAATTGCTGCCACAAGATCATTCCATGCGTCGGGACTTTACCAATTGGATACTGGAACAAAACGACGATTTAAAAAAAAAAATTCATCTTTTCGGACGAAGCATATTTCGAGATCGGTGGCTACGTTAATAAACAAAACTGCCATATTTGGGGAGAGGAAAACCCTCGCGTGATCCAAGAGAGGCGAATGCATCCACAAAGAGTCACTGTTTGGTGTGCATTGTGGTCTGGTGGTGTGATTGGTCCGTACTTTTTCGAAAATATTGCTGGAAGAGCCATAACCGTTAACGACTCCAGATATCGCGACATGATCACAACTTTTTTATGGCCAAAACTGGAAAATATTGATACTGAAGACATGTGGTTTCAACCAGATGGGGCTTCGTGTCATAGAGCCAGAGAAACTTTGCAATTACTGCATACAAAGTTTCCAGACCGTTTTATTTCCAGATTCGGTGACGTGAATTGGTCTTCAAGATCCTGTGATTTGACATCGTTAGACTTCTTTCTCTGGAGCCATGTGAAAGTACAGGTCTACAAGGATAATCATCGAAACGTTGAAGCATTGAAAGCAGAAATTATTCGAGTTATTGATGAGATACAGCCGCAACTATGCCAGAATGTAATTGAAAATTTTGATAAAAGAATCAAGTACTGGTAGCAACTCAAGAGGTGGTCACATGGGAGATATCATTTTTAGAGTATAAATGGCAAACATTGTATTTCAAAAATAAATAAAAACTTTTTCAGTTTCAATTCAAATTCTATGTCTTTTAATTATTTACTTTTGAAAACTCAATTTGAAAGACCCTGTATATAGGTTTTCTGGTGCAAAATACCTAAATTCTTTGAATTTTCCATTGATTTGGGGAAATTAAACTGATTTTCCTTTTATATCAGAGAAAATTACATTTAGTTTTAGGAAAAAAACGTGTCTTAAATTTAGGGAATTGCTCTACTTTTTTTTTAGTGTATATATGTTGGCTTAACAGTGAGAATTTATTGCACAACTCTTGGGTTTAGCCTTATAACATACTCCTATAACTAAAGTAAGCGAAATATCGTGTAAAAAATTCTATCGGTGTGATGGAAGGTTTTGGGCGAAGTGATTGAAAGGCAAGAAGCATATAACTTAGTTTAACTTGCTAATGTTAATTATGTGTCAATTCGAATTAAACTTTCAGATTCGTGTTTTTGCTTCCGAGTTTTTGTATTTTGTGTTCTCTTTAATTAAAAAAAAATCTTTGAATTATTCCGCTAATTGTGTTAATTGTAAATAAAAACATTTCGAGTGACAATTTAGTGATTATGTAAGCCTTGGACTTAAGTTCATAAGCGTGTGAATATAATGTTTCAACAATGAAGTATGATGTATGGTGCAGTATAAATAATAAGAGGAAAATTTGTCGTCTATAAGATTGAAATTTAATGAAAATAATATCAATAAATTTGCAAAATGCATTGAGTGCAAAAAAAAAAAATAACTTTTCGATTCTGCGATCAGAGAGGTCTCATATCAATAACCATACTGATGAGACCTCTCCTCATCGCTGGCTCGAAAAATTCAGTATAAATAATCGTCGGAATAATCCCGGATAGACGTTTTACAGGAAAGTGGCCTTTGTGAAATTAAACTAGAAAGTTTATTTTCTGGAAATACGCCCAGAAAAAGTGAAAAAGGGATAGGAAAACAAAAATATCAAGATAATTGTTTAAAATATTTCTTTGTTTATTTTTGTGTTCTCAACTTTTTTTTTTTTTTTTTTTTTTTCAATATATCAGCGGCAGCAGTTTATAATTTTTGTTTTATTTTAAATAATTTCGTTAAACGCCTAACGAACATGTTAGGAAATGCAGCAATTTTTCGGACTTATTGTGCTTCCTTTATTTGTATGTTCTAAGTAGAACAGCAGTGGAATAAATAATAATAAAGAAAAAAATAAAGAAACAGCTGATAGAAAGAGAATTAAATTTAAAAGTTGGATTTGTTGTACACTTACCTGTTTATGCATTTCTACATTAAGGCCATAGGACATTTCGTAGTACTGCAATAGAAAAAGAAAAAGTTTTTTTAAACAGTTAAATATTAGGAGGTAATTTAGGTAATTATAATTTTGAAATTTAGATTGATTTAATACCTATCCAATGGTATATGTTCCAGTGAATTTCCGATATGAGCAACCTCGATATAAATAACAATTTTTTTCTAAGCGATTTTCAGGTTAGGATGGTTCGGTACAAAATTATATTTTTGTAGGCAACTTTTTCTATATGTGCGCTTTTCTGACCGTCTTTAAAATCTGCATTGTTATTTATATATGCATATGTAGTACACACAACTAATCTCAAACCTATTCTCCAAGATAATTTGTTCCCTTAGTGACTGAAAACACGAAATTTAACAAAAAAAAATAGCATCTAATTTCGGTATAACCAAATAGGTTATGGGCTAATAACTTTTCAACGGCTACAGATAATAGCACATAGAATAGGTCAAATTAAAGAAGAGAGTCCACAGTTTACAATTTTTATACCTGTAAATCTGACATTCTCAGTGAACAAGAAAATGTAGAACTGCGCTTCAATGAGCTTCGTGTAGTATGCTTGTTTGTTCTAATTGACGTTCTATATTTTTCCATTCGTGTCAGTTCGTTAAGGTGTAATTAATTAAAAAACTGTGAATCATAATATTAAATTGTTACGGTGTAGAAATTTAAACAAAATAAGATAATCTTAGTAATTTATTAGGTAGATACGAGTATGTACATAATTTTTGAATTTAAAAATTAAATTTTTGGAAAAAAATTTTTAGAAAATTAGTCGAAAAGGCAGTGCATGCCAATGTCCAAAAAGATTGAAATTCTAGACGATTTGGACAAAAATGTGTCTTCAAAAGAAATTTTCAAAAAATATACAATAAAGAAATCAATTCCAATTCAATTGTCGAACCAAAAACTTTAGCAAAAATTAGACCAACCTTGTTTCCTACAGTTGGAAACTAAATCGTATATGTGGTTTTTGGAAGAACGAACTAAAAAAAAATATAGGAAATGATAAATTATGTATTAGAACTAAAAGTACTCGATTAATCCAATTTTAGAGCGAATCAGGGACACATCACTATGTTTAAAAAGCGTCATGGGATTCGCTTAAAAGCCATATCTGGAGAAAAGTTCTCTATGGTGCAAGATGTTTTGAGAAAATTCAAACAAATTTTTTCCGATTTAAATTTATTATCTGTACAAATATACAACGGTGATGAAACAGCGCTCATTTTTAAAAACTCAGATCGTAAAATATTGGCTGCCATTCATGAAAAACCATCTCCAGGAAGGAAAAACTCTAAAGAACGTGTTAGCATAATGTCTTGTTGTAATGCCACTGGATGAAACATACTAGATTTAATGATGATAAGAAAAGCGAGGAATCCTCGAGTGTTTAAAATTTGGGATCCGGTACTTTATTATACATAGATCGTCAAAGAATGCTTGGCAAACCACATCTTTATTTAACAAGAATTTATACCAAAAACGATTGAACATTTACAAATGAAGGATCTGTCTGACCAAAGCACTCTTATTTTTAAATGACTATCAGAACCAGCTTAACACATGCTCGCTGCATGGACACATTTAATAAATAAACGGTCAACAATATATGCGTTCATCATCATTCAGTCGGTGTTAGTATTAGTATGTTACAATAAACATAGACCAAACACCAGATGAAATGTCATGCAAGGCGACATAGAACAAAAAGTTAAAAAACTAAATTAAATTTAACAAAAGATTAAATATTATATAGACGTTTTTTTAAGACATGCTTAGAGTCGTCAACAACAAAATACTCAGCCAAATTATTAACAGTAATGCACATGCGATTAATAGGTTCATACATGCCAAAGTTAGACCTTGAGGAGTTGACATGCAACAGAGGTAGCCTTCTCAAATTGTGCCTATTATCACGGAAAGAGATTTTGTCAAGTAATAGCGGGGAATCAACATTCGCGTTTAAGAGTTGGTGAACAAAAATTACATCGGCAACCATGCGACGTTTCTCAAGCGAGTGCCTATTCAAGAGCTGCAAGCGATCCTCATAGGGTGGAAGAATCATAAGAGCAAAGCGCAGGAAGTTTCGCTGAACAGACTCGATACGGACGATGTGTGTATCGTAAAAAGGAGACCAGACTTGGCTAGCGTATTCAAGAAGTGGTCTCACAAAGCAAGTATATAAACGTAATGTTATGGAGGGATTCGAGAACTTTCGGGACCAACGTTTTATAAAGCCCACATAGAACTACTCTTAGATACCATGTGGTTTATGTGGGAGTTAAAATTCAATCTATGGTCACATTTGACACCCAAGTCACATACAGAACTAACGCGGCGAATCGAGGAAGCCGAGAACCCATAGATATAAGAGATAGGATTCAGATTCCTGTGGAAAGTCATCACTTCACATTTGTCGATATTGAGTACCAAATTATTGCTTTTGCACCAATCATAAAATTTGTTGGGGTCATCCTGTATCAGTTGACAATCATTAAAAGATTTAATCTGAGCGAAAAGTTTAATGTCATCAGCATAAATTAAGACTTTGCAGTGCTTCACTACGGAGACAATGTCGTCAATAGATAGAATAAATAGCAACGGGCCCAAATGACTCCCTTGAGGTACGCCAGACGAAGCTTTCAAGACTCTAGAGATGGAATGGCGGAAATAAATTTGATATGTTCTGTTATCTAGATATGACCCCGTCCATTTTAGGAACGTTGTGGGAAACCCATACTTTTCCATTTTGAACAGTATTACGGAGTGAGATAGCTTGTCGAGAGCTTTACTACAGTCTGTATAAATACAATCTGTCTGGTTGCCTTTTACAAACCCGTGAATGGTATCAGAGACAAATTCCAATAAGTTAGTGGTTGTAGACCGTCCCGAAACAAACCCATGTTGGTTTGAAGAGAGCAAATTCTTGCAGATTATTGATAACGGAGAGTAGATGATGGATTCGAATAACTTGGGCATGCCCGATAATTTTGCAATAGGTCTATAGTTAGAGATTTCTTTTTTACTGCCTTTTTTGTAGACAGGTATGATAAAAGAATTTTTCCATAGCTGAGGAAAACAACCACTATCGAGCGATTTTTGGAAAACAATTCTCAGCGGGGTTGCCAGGGAGAGGCAACATGACTTAAAAAAGGCTGGAGGGATCCCATCAGGACCCGTTGTAAAGTCATTTGGAAGCTCATTAATATGATCAAGTATATCCTCTTCTGAAATTGGAGGGATAGTGAATGAAAGTTATGAGAGTTGTTCATATGACTGAAGTTGCTACTTTGAAGTTGAAAATTTGACGAGACAAAGGCATTGTCAAAAAAAGAAGCAAACATATCGCAAATCTCAGACGAATCATCACTAGCAGAGTCCTTGTACCTCATGGTATTGGGGTAGTTGTCCGTTTTTTTCTTCATGTTAATAAACTTAAAAAAGTTACGTGGGTCACTAAATAATTTCGCACGCATATTTTGAATATACTCGTCATAGAGTGAAGAGGAAAGATCTTTGAAGTCATTATATGATGTGAGGAAGTTGTTGTGACTTATAATGTCCTTGTCCCTCATATAACTTTTCCACAATTTATTCTTTTTATTTTTAAGATGCTTCAGTTCTTTATTGAACCATGGTGGAGACGTTTTAGAGTGCCGCTGACGCTCGCGGGGAACGTGAGAGGAAAACAAATCAAAAAGAATTATGTAAAATTTAGAAACGTCTTCGTCAACATGAAATAGTGTCCAGAAAGAGTGATTCTCTTATTGTCAAGTTATTAAGTGGGAGATAGTCTTCGTTATCATCGTTTAATACCCATTGTATATTGGGTAAGTTAAAGTCACCAATAAGTAGTAATTCGTGAAGAGGCTCCTTCATACCATGGATAAAATTAGAAGTTGAAATGAGCAGGTCGTATAAATTTTGACCTTTGTCATCAACAATATTTATACAATCTGGAGGAATATAACAACAAAGTATATATAAGTCGTGTCTTAAGAGAGACAGCTTAAGAACTATAAGTTCGGTGTCAAGAGAGTTGGAAAAACTGGGAACCACAATTTGGGTGCAAGTGAAATGGTTTTTACATGCGAGGAGTACGCCACCTCCGCGAGCTTCAGAGTCAATATATCTATCTTTCCTAAAATTTTGGTAAGAATTGTCTAAGATTTCGGCATCGCGAAAGCCATGATGCAACCAAGTTTCAGTGAAAGCAACTATATCAAAACAAGTTGCAGCAGAGGATTTGAAGATATGAACAGTTTTTGTCCGAATCCCCCTTACATTTTGATAGTAAAGGGAAAGCGACTTCAGTTTTTTGGAATAGCATTGCTTGTTTTGGATGTATGTATTTCTGGGATGGCGCTCAGAAGGCACAAATAATTTAGTAAAGATAATAATAGATAATGCTGCATTTCATGGCACAGAATCGATAAGCAGAGACTCCGACTTCAAAATCATGTTCTTTCCACCAAACACGACAGCCATATTCAAATTCAAATTGTTTATTCACTTATTCACGGTAATTAAGATATTGATCCAAACTGCAGCCCAAGATATGGTTGGTAAAGGGGGATACATGATCGTATCTACGAAGGTTGAAAACGTAGCGAACACACGACACGAGTTAAATGCAACATTAAGTTTGCGCGAGCATATTGCATTCATACAGCCATACACTACAACTCCATACATAATTAAGGGTACCAGCAGGGTTTTAACAAGCTTCAGTCGAACCTGTTGTGGCGTGAATGAAGCACAGGCTACGTAAGCCGCCATAGATTTTACCCACCACTGCAATTACATGTTCATCCCAAGTGAGTGCTTTGCTCATAGATAATCCCAAATTTTTAATGACATCAGAGTAGGGAACAGTCATATTATTAAGAATAATAGGCGAGAAATCGCGAGTATCCAGTCTACATTTGTAAAAAATAATATACTGAGATTTCACTGGATTAAGAGTCAGGCCATTCAAAAGTGCTCAGGATGAGACGGCTTCCAGATCTTCATTGACTCTGCAAATACCATCCTCCAGTAGCCCAACAGATAACTGTACATTATCTGCGTACAGGAGTATGTTTGAATGCTGGAGTACTGATGCAATATCATTTATAAACAGTGCGAAAAGAGATGGAGCGAAAGTACACCCTTGTGGTACCCCACACCTAATCCTAATTGGGGTAGAAAGAAGCCCATTCACTCGGACCCTTTGATCTCGATTAGATAGATATCTGCAGATCAGTTTAGTACTCAGTGAGGAAAACTTGAAAGTATTGCGAAGTTTACAATATAATTTTGCATGATCAACCGAATCAAAGGCCTTGGAGAAATCAAGAAGCACTAAAATGGAAGCCAAGTCAGAGTCCATAGCAATTCTTATATCAGTAACTTTGAGGAGAGCTGTAGTGCAACTATGATTTTCCCGAAAGCTGGACTGCTAAGGGATCAAAAGATTTTCAGCAGCTACGTATAGTTCATCATTTGCCAGTTCAGAAGCTTTTCAAATATTTTGGATGTGAATGAGAGGAGACTTATTGGGCCAAAATCCTCAAGAGACAGAGAACTCCTATTTTTAGGAACGGGCACTACTAAGGCTGATTTCCGCAGAGAGGGATAGGTGGAGGTAGTGATAAAAGTGTTAAATATATGAATAACATAAGAGAGTATGTGAGGCAGAATACCTTTGAGAAAGCGTGGTAGAATCTCATCCATACCCGTAGCATTAGAACTGATCGAGTATACAGCCTTTAGCACTTCATCAAAGGTGCTATTAGATCAGAGCATAATTAAAGGCATGAGAATTAAATACAGGAAAAGTTTGCTGCTTTAATCTTACTGCAAGATCAGGAAATGACACCGCTAAAAATTAAAAAATATTTCAAGCAAGGATGGATATTCCAACGACTATAATTGAAAACGTTTGGAAGCATTTGCTAAACATCGATAAAATTAGCTTGAACTTGCCAATTAATCATTTCGATGATGAAGATAAACTTCAACTAATTAATTTATATAGAACCATTGAACAACTGGAACCAATGAAACCGTTAGCAGTAGGTGGAATGAAGAAATTAGTGTGGAACACCAAAAGGAAGATGAACTACTAAATCCTAGCTCCAAAACTATTGATGAGATGATAAATGACTTCAGTAATATAATTGAATGGGCGGAAGGACAAAATTTGCCAGTGGAAGAAACTCTAGTTCTAAGAAAGTAGAAAATTTATTTTTGTTTACAGTAAATTAAAGCTAAGTATGGACTTTGTTTTATTCAATTAATGTTTTTACACCCATACATAAAATTTAATAAACATGTTTGGTTAAAATAATTTTTATTTAAAAATTTTTTAGTCCTACTTCTCTTTATAGTTTATCGTTTTATATAAGCTACTTTTTGGTAGAAATTGATTCAGCTTTAGTCGCTTATAACGAAAATACAGTGAATATGAATATGAAAATTATTCAAGTAATTTGCGAGATTTTTGTTTTTTCTCATATACCAAAAACCCCAGTCGCCATATTTAAAAATGGTGGTTAAACGTCAAAATAAAAAATTACTCCCATTGAATAAATAACTAATAAGGAAACGGCATATCGGGTGAAAACGTAAGCATCTCGGCGAAATGTATTAGTGTGCTCTGTTTGTATTCATTTCGTCATGGCAGTAATTAAATTCTGACATTCTGAAAGGGCACATTTTTCATAATCCAAATTGCTATGTAAAATAAACAAATTTTTAGCTCCCCCTTATTTTCAGATAATATTTCTTGGCGTTGCCTTTGTATGACTGGCATAATTTAGCCACAAATGACAATTCAAAATTATGAAATGTCAGAAATATTGAACTGACGCAAAATAGCCACTAGGCCCTCTTGTCATTTCTGCCCCCCCCCCCCCCCCAACCATAGGTCGCACTGTCATTGAAATGCTTAAACACGTACACTGTATTCGCACGATACCCCGCTTCCTTATTAGTTATTTATTCAATGATTACTCCCAGCTTAGTATGCCAAAAAATTGAACTGCAATTATAAACAAAAAAGTCGCCGCATGAGCCTCGATTTCTCGCAAGGAAGGTAATTTCTTCTTTGATCCCTGTATATCGAAAAGCCTGAACAATTAACTCAAAAACTTTAATTTATTTATAATCTTCGAAAATCTTATTTAGATTTCTCTTCTGAATATATTTCACATCTATTGAAAAGTATTATCATCCAAAAGCTTTCAAGTTGCACCAAAATACTTGGTCCTTCTCTCAATGTACCTACACACCTACACATACCTACTTCAAAAAGCCTCGTTACAGGATGGGCCCAGCATGCAAATCCACTTTGCATGTCAGTTTCCTATTATTTTGGCTGACCGCAAAGAACCGTCAAACATTGAAAGTGTTTTCTATTACTTGAAATCGTGATCACACAAATGGGTCCTGTCTTCTAACTTCTATGTAGTAATCTCCTCTGCGGACTGTTGTGCATTACACACGCATACACAGAAACAGAAGTGCACCACTGATATGATCGGACGGAATAAACCAAGGATATGAAAATTCTGTTGTTTGCTTTGTACATATGCAAGCCGATTAACGATGAATATGTACCACATCTCATTCATTCATCTCCTATGCCACTTCACATATCCTTTTCATATCCTAAGTAGTGTGTGTGTGTGGGTGTGTATTTGTATGCATTTAGTATACTCTGTGTGTTTATGAAAATTAGAATCAAACCCGAAGGCCTTATTTTCGTATTGCTCTGAAGTAGATGTTCAGAAAGGAAACTGGTAAAATTTGGGTTGATAGCTGACACGCAAAGGAATGAGAGAATACACAAGTGGGTAGGATAGAGTAGGTGGTTAGGGTATATAAGGGAAGAATCTGAAACCCTTATGTTTGGATATTCCAACTAAAATTGTATTTTATCCTATGTATGAAACCAAAACCGATGCATCATGGCACGCTTGGTACGCAAAGTTTCAAATACATTTACCGGGAAAACGCAATAATAAGTGCATCGAGTGAAACATAGCAGTAGGATAAGGGTTGTTAATTGTATTGCAAACAAATTGTTGTGTGCTGTATCTAGATGATCAGCTCCTAATCCTTTTTCGTATTATACCAGCATGAATATGGGATTTTCTTCATGTAAAGCTTTATGTGGGCCTGGGAGGTCGGAAGATAGAGGAATTCGATTGAGAAAATATAGTGCAAAGCGAAATAAGTTGTTTTGGAGTAGAGGAATTTAAGGGGAAGTTGTAGGTTGCAGTATGTTTTAAGTTGGATAAACAAAAACCTGCAAGTTTTGGGTTCTATGTTTGTAATCTTAAATTACATATCCCTACGTATGGACGTATGGAGTAGTAGCATATCGTTTATATAGTTCACTATAGGATATTGCTTGTTTACAATATTTTTCACAGTAATTGAATGAAATTTGAAAATATAAAAACATTTTGATTAAAAAAGACGCAAACAATTAAATTTATACTAACTGATTTTTTTTTTTTATAATTCTTCTTAAATTTGAAGAGAATTATAAGTGTAAAATGATTGGCAAATTAACTAAGTTATTTTTATTAAGATAGTTTTAAAAAATCAAAATCAAAAAAATATATTTAGACACGACAATTGTTGACTTAGGAGATCACAAAATTTGTTAAGTATTGTCACAATGGTAACATGGTCAACCACCAACATAGCCCGGGAAGTAGCGTTGCATTTTAGGTAGTGTTTTTACACTGATCGATTGTCATCTTTTACGATAGATCTGGTATGACCTTAGAATATAGAGAGTAGGTACCTATAGAAAGTGTGATAAGCCAAATTTAGCATAGTGAAATTCTGGTTGTTTTAGAATCTGTTGTTGCTGTACTAAAAGCTCAGTACAGGCGTGTAGTAGAATCAACATAGAGAGCAGGGTAGCAAGATATAATGTTGAAAATATTGCGCTTGCTTCCAACGAAAATGCTCTTAGTCGCTATTACTACGCCAGACACCTTCGAATTTTCTCAGCTGTTTCAAATGTAGGCAGCTGAACATATATTTCTCTAATTTCCCCAACTTCAAGCACCTCTAAGAAAAGCCACGCTCATGTAAACTAATTTTATAGGTAACAACAATATCTGTTCTCTCTATATTCTAAGGGTATGATATAAGTGAACCAAGCGTCAGTTAACGCACGTCATTATAGTGAGTTGAAAAAAAAAATTGTCAGCTGCATCGTGGAGGGGCATTGATTATGCGTCAGCTGCTCGGATAAACTTGTAAAAAGCATGGAAAATAAAATAATAGTACGCCGGATGAAATTCAACTAGGTGGCTGCTTACATAATTTAAAAAACGAAAACAACAATCAGCTGCATGTGTAGTGGTGGGAAAGCCGTCTGCTAATGCAGAAAAGTATAATTATTCGAGCTAGATACTGGAGCTAACTGAGGCCATTCTAGCTACCCAAGCCCCTCTCCCTAAAATTTCGAGGAACACCTTTGTTTCATGTGACATAGAGGGGACTTACAAATCTCCATCGTACGGGACTATTTTGAGTTGTATTCTTCTAGTCCGGGAGGTAGTGCTCTAAGGGAATAAGTTATAGCAAAGAACATCTATGTAACTTAACTGGCCTCTAAAAATGCACAAGTTGTATGTTTATTTGGAGATGGGGTTGGGAGGTAACAGACTGAGAGACTATTATGCTCTGTTCTCTCTGTTCTCCGCCACCCCACGCCCACAGCTGTAACCCACGCCGATGCTAGCAGCCATGCACAGTTTTATGTTTCACTATGCTGTCGCTGTCTGGCTGAAGTGGCGAGCCGGTTTTAAGTTATGTACCCGAAAATTTTTCATTAGAACTTTTGCACAGCATATTTTGGTACCTACAATTCTGAAAATTTTTAGCCCTAGTACACGAATAAATGAAACTGACTGTGATTGTGACTAGACTGCTTGTCTTCCACCAATTCCTATCCCATCCGCTCATCTTACTATTCTCTCACTGTTCTACTGCAATGCAAAAAATGAAAGTTCTCTCAGTATTCTTGATGAAATTCGGTTTCTTAGAGAAGAGGTAAAAGAAACAAAGGGAACAGGCATGATGCGGAGTGCAGGCTGTGGCTCTAGTGCTGTGCTGAGGACTGGTGCTTTGAAGACCCGCCGTCCGCCACTCACCACTGGTGGCTGGCAACGGGTTGTCAGTCAAGGCAGATAGTTTTCGCAAAATCTGTAAGAGCGGGTCGTCATATCACCACCGGTGAGTGGCGGGTCATCTACAAGTAGAGAGTTTTCATATAATTTGTTAGAGCGAGTCGTAATAGAAAGTAGAAAGTAGCAACTTTAGTAAGCTGAAGTTTGACGACGCTACGTTGTTTAGTATTTATTTGGCAGCCATAAATAGTGAAAGCTCTACGTGAATTTTGAAAAATGGAAAAAATTGATCATAGATTCGAAATGTTATACAATACTTATATTTAAAAGGCCTCAGTCCAACCAATATAAAAGCGGTCATAGATGTCACTCTGCGCCTTCATTTACAACTGCAAAATATTGGGCGACAGAGTTTAAACTAGGCCGAACGAGCTGCCAAAACGAACATCGCAGTGGTCGACCAAAAACGTGACTATGCCAGAAATGGTGAAAAAAATCCACAAAATTGTATTGGATGACAGTCGACTGAAAGTGCACGAGCCTGCAGACATGCTGAGCATTTCGAAAATCGAATATCAACCGAAAAATTTGCAATGACATAGCTGTGCGCAAGGTGGTTGCCGCGATTACAAAAACAGCGTCGTGAGGATGTTTCAATAGAGTTTTTGGAGAAGTTTTACAGGATTAAAGCCTAGTTTTTGCGTCGATTCAAAACCATGGATGAAACATTGGTCCATCACTTGACACCTGAGATAAAGCAACAGTCAAAACAATGGACTCGGTTTCAAAGAAAGCGAAGACAGTTCCATATGTAGGCAAGGTCATGGTGTCAGTTTTTTTCCCAAATTTTTTGTATTTTGTTTGTAAGTTCGGGTACTTCTGGGACCACCCTCGTATACATACATATAAGTCAAAAATGACTTTTGTGTACATATGGCAAACCCAACGAAGGCGTCATCAACGAGTATTTTTTAGGTAAATCGAAAATTTATTTTTATGAATGACTAATGTACCACTGAAAAATATATTCAAAAATAAAAAGTCGGAAGAACCCTCGAATATTCAAAAGAACGTAAGCTAATACATCATTAAATACGGAATCCTTCGACTACACTATTCCAACGAATATTTAACCACCTATTCTTATTCCCCTTTATCTTATGTATACCACTTAAAAATTTATTATAATATAAAAAAGGGATTCACATAAGAACCCATCTATCTTTTCTAATTTCGAATCGATAATTTTTGTTTTATAAAATAAGAATTGTGATAAGACCGGGGGTTTATTTCGAATGAACATGTGAGGTTTTTATAAATAAAAAGACCAGTTTCGAGTAAGTTGTGTTTTACTTCACTGAGGCCTCTTAATCAACTAACTAAAATCGCAGCGGTTGTCTGATTCTACTCATTGTCCTAACGGTAGCTTAAAACAATCGGTCATACAAATATTAAATATTACACTGCAAGAGATAACATTGAAACAGAGAACGATAGCAGCTAGCACAGATGTGCAGTACGATAATCGTATATTGCTAGCCCTACGTACATACAGCACTAAAACTCGACCATCCTGACTATATAAATCGACCTCGATTTATTACTTATCATATAATTAATTGATCATTACACAAAAATATAATTTAAATGAAACATTGATACGTGTTATTTTTCACCCTTTAGATACAGTTTCATATTTTCAGGCGAAGATATCCCTGTGTAAGGAATACGCGACAGTTGAATATTCGGGGCATCTTGAATCAAATATCTATCGTTTGGCAATTCTTTTATTACTTCGTATGGCCCTTTATATTTAGGGAGCAATTTTTTGTTGATCCCGGGCAAGTTAATGACGTTCTTTATCATGATATAATCACCTATGCTATATTTATGAGGCGGCTTATGTGCCTTGTCAAAATAAATTTTATTTGCGTCTTGACCACGAACGATATTTCTACTAGCCTCCTCTCTTACTGCATTTAAGTCTCTTGGTTTATCTGGCAAAACATTTTCTTGCAAATATTCCCGAATCCTATCACTTGCATCACCCTTCTGGTTGACTCCAAATAACAATACACTCGGCGTGTTACCTGTACTCCGACATACGGTATTGTTAATGGCAAATTCTATTTTATTTAGGTGGTTACTCCATTCCCCAGGCTCAATTTCGGCTTCTTTAGATAACATGGGTGTTAAGGATCGATTTATTCTTTCTACCTGCCCGTTAGATTGAGGGGAGCAAGTTGCGATTTTGATGTGCTGTATACCATTTTCATCACAAAATTTTGAAAAGTCGTCCGATGTAAAACAACTGCCTCTATCAGAAATAATTTTAGATGGCTTACTATATGAAGTGAAATACGTTTGTAGGCATTGTACCACTTCTTTCGTGTTAGTAGTCTTAACCGGATATAGCTTCGTGAACTTGGTAAAACCGTCCACGACCAGGAATACATATTTTTTGGTACTACGTACTGAAGTCGGAAGAGGACCATAATGGTCAACGTGAACAGTTTCAAAGGGTTTGTTACCTTTAGGTATGCTATGTAATTCACCTTCTTTTTTGCCTACATGCGGAGAGTAATGAATACATTTTACACAATTATCTATATAGTTTTTGATTTTTGGCTTCATGAATGGGAACCAATATGTTTGTTTTAGATAATCAAGGCATTTCGCAACCCCCACATGGCACAATGCATCATGATGAGTTTGTATGACATTCCTCTCCATTTGAGATGGTACGTAAAAGAAAACTTTTCCGTTTAGTTTTCGATAGACTAATCCGTTAATCATCTCATAGGATGGACTTTCCTTTTGTTCCAACATAGTAGCTATGTTCTTGATTATAGGGTCTCTATGCTGAGCAGAAGCCAGTGCAAGCTCAAATGATTCACTTTCCACCAGTAGGATATTATGACATCGGCTTAACGCATCTACATGAGTCATTTTCCCACTTTCTCGATGTTCGATACGATAGTCAAAATCTTGGAGCTCTAAAGCCCAACGAGAGATTCTAGGGTTTAATAATTTCTTGCTCAATGTAAGAGTTAAAGACTTGCAATCAGTCAGTATTTTAAATTTGATTCCCATTAAATAAATTCTGAACCCTCTCAAGGCATATATAATTGCCAGAGTCTCCAACTCATAGCTATGATATTTAGCCTCTTGAGGAGTGGTACGCTTCGAGAAGAAGAAAATGGGGTGGAACTTTTTATCTTCTTGGTATTGAAGTAACACAGCTCCAAAACCGAAGCTGCTTGCATCACAGTGCAATTCAGTTTCCGCGTTCGGGTTATATATACTTAGCAATGGAGATTGTTGCAGCTTATCCTTCAAATCTTCAAAAGTCTTTAGCTCATTTGGTCCAAAATGAAAAACAACATCCTTCCTCAATAGATCATATAATGGCTTTGAAATAATAGCAAAATCCTTAATGAATTTCCTGAAATAGGAACATAGACCCACGAAAGAATGGACATCTCTCACGTTTTTAGGTATAGGGAATTCTCTAACGGCTCGTAGTCCCTCCGTATTTGGACCTATACCTTGAGCATTTACTTGATACCCTAAGTAATTTATTTCTTGGAGCATAAACTTGCATTTATCAATCCTAAGTCTCAAATTATTATCAGTTACCGCCTTCATTACTTCTTCTAAAATTTCAAAATGTTCCTCTATAGTTACTGATGCTATTAATAGATCGTCTACGTATATCAGCACCTTGCTTTCGTCTATCAGATGTTTAAAGATAGAGTTAATGAAACGTTGAAATACAGCTGGTGCATTTTTTAGGCCAAATGGCATACGTAAGTATTCGTACTGTCCAAATGGTGTTACGAAAGACGTATATTTTACAGATTCATCATTGACCTTGACATGATGGAAACCGTTTTTCAGATCTAATATTGAAAAATATTTTTTTCCCCGCAATCTATCTAAGTGGTCTTCTATTAATGGTAGTGGATAGTTGTCTTTTTGGGTTATCTTATTTAACTCTCTAAAATCTACGCACAATCTAAGCTCGCCGCTCTTTTTCTTTGTTAAGACTATTGGGGATGCAAAAGGGGAATTACTTTCCCGGATTATTTTCCTCTGGAGCAAATCATCTAATATTTTCTTCAGTTCTATTTTATGCACGAAAGCCAATCGTCTCGGAGTACATTGAAAAACATCGTTCTTGGTCAGTACTATTTTCATTTCGTAATTTGAATTTTCTTTAATTGGATAGTCGTCGTCATTAGGAATACATTTTAAAATACGCTTCAAAATATGTTTCTGGCCAAACGTTAACTTGTCATTCATACATATGTTTTGTTCGAGGGAGTTATCTAAACACGTATCAATATTTAAAATATCCATAAAAAAATCATTTTCGTTGTTGTCGTTAAGGTTTGGATCTGGAAAGCCTAAATTCCTTTCGGTACTACTTGAGTTTTCGTCACTATTTTTAAAATTATTTATATCGTTAACTGTGTTAATATTTGTAATATTCTTATTTGTAATAGTATTGCTGTTCGTGCAGCTCGGAATATTTTGGTCATTGTTATTAATAACGAGTTTTATATTACTGGCTCTTAAAAAATCTCTACCTAACACTATAGGATGTCTCATGCTATCGTTTCTAACTACTAGTAAGTATAACTTAATTAAATTACCTTTAAAATTAACGCTACAGTATGTTCTACCTAATATATTCAATTCACTATTGTTGATTCCGTAATATCCTCTGGATGTTGGTGAGTCCAGTTGTGAAACTAAGCATCGTGGTACATGAGCTTCTTTTATAAAGCTGATGGGACTTCCAGTATCAAGAACAGTCATGGCCTTCATGGATACGACTGCCCTCCCTGTTGATTCACTGACGAATGAGTAGCTAAGTAAAAAATGGAAATCATTAGCATTATTAAGGAACTCATATTGATTACTTCCGTCATCCGGTAATGCTTCTTCAGCGTTGGGCTTAGTGTCCTGTACCATCATAACCGTCGATGATTGACGACAGTTTGTCGCGATATGTCCTTGTTGACCGCATCGAAAACAAGATGACCTTTCCCTCTTCGGTTTAGGGCAATTGCTGCTTAAGTGGCCAAATTCATTGCAGTTGAAACATTTTATTCTACGCTGTGGTTCTTGCTGCACATGTCTGGTCCTAGGATGTGATGTTGGTTGTGGAGACAAAACTTCAGAACTCGTGTACCTCTTCATTCTCTCATACTTCCTCAGAGCTTGTTTTAACTCTACCATATTGTTGGCGTTATATAGGAGTTGCTTGTTAACAGTAGAGTCTGGTATTCCCCGTATAATGTAAGACATGAGATCTTGTTCCTGGATATCGGAAAAAATGGAGATTTCTTGCATTGCCAGTACATATTGCTGAAGTGTTTCCTCCCGTTTTTTCTTCCGACAACGCAAAGTATCGTGAATATCTGCTGCAGTGACATGCTGATGAAATTCCCTAATTAAGGCTGATTTTAAGTCCTTCCATGATTTACAACATGAAGACCTTAAGAATAATTTTGCTGTTCCTCTTAATAGTCGCTGGGCGTAGATGAACGATTTCTTTTCATCCCATCCAAAAATTTGTTTCGAATCCTCAAAGCTCTGTATCCATCTCTGAATCGAGAAATTGTCGTCACCACTGAATGTCTGGAGAGATTCTTCAACGTCTCTAAAACTATATGAGGGTTGATGTGTAGCGGCATTTTCTTCTTCTTCTTCACATAAAGTCTGTAATTTTTTCTTTAACTCGGAAATTTCTTGCTTTTTCTTCACCATTTCTCGTAGATCATCCAATTGCTGATCTAAGTTTTGCACAGCTGAATTTTCCCGCATCTCAGTATAACTGTTTTGTTCAGATTGCTCTTCCCCAGCACCGTTATTGTCTTCACCATCTTCCCTGAGTCTATTATTTGGAAAATATTGCAAAATTTCTATTTCGGTTAAACTTCCTACTGTCTCTTCTAATCTTAACTGCAATTGACTTTTTAATCCGGTAGAAGCTTGTCCCATTTCGGATAATTTGTCTTTTAGCTGCTGGACAGTGGCCTTCTCGATAAATCTGGTTACACGTGCAGCCATAACGGGGGAAATTTATCTCAAAATTTTTAAATATAGCGAAAATGTGATGCACGGACACAATACTTTTTGAGGATAAAACACTTTTTCCACAAAAACCCCCGGCTTATTTTTCGATCATTAAAACTTTGTCTAATTCACTGAATCACGTGTTCGTTTAATGCTAATCTCCTTGCCGTCACCGTCTGTACACTGGAGTTAAGCACTGGTAGGTAATAAGTTTTTATCGGTTTAAAAAAAATCTGTTGCGTACACCTATGCACTACACATGTTTGAATGGACCGATCCACCGATCAATTAATGAAATATTCGGGAAAAATATAAACTGCGCAACTTATCGCGAGTTTTCAGGAGCAAAAAGAAAATTCGGCCTAAATTAAAATAATGTATGCTACCGTTTTCTCCCGTTCATCCCACTTCTGAAATTGTGAGGTTTTTATAAATAAAAAGACCAGTTTCGAGTAAGTTGTGTTTTACTTCACTGAGGCCTCTTAATCAACTAACTAAAATCGCAGCGGTTGTCTGATTCTACTCATTGTCCTAACGGTAGCTTAAAACAATCGGTCATACAAATATTAAATATTACACTGCAAGAGATAACATTGAAACAGAGAACGATAGCAGCTAGCACAGATGTGCAGTACGATAATCATATATTGCTAGCCCTACGTACATACAGCACTACAAACACAACCTGCATCAGAAAAGTTCAATGGACGGAAAGGAAATTTTGTTTAAATATGAGTACAATCCATTACCCCTTCGATTACCATAACTTCCTGACTAGAAAAACTCATTTAAGCCCCTCACAAAGTATTCAGTCTACATTTAGATTTTGTTTCCAGAGATCGAAAGTATCAGGGGGTTTGTAAGTACACTCTTAAAAAGGGTTAACATTTGTAGGGTGGGAAAATGAAGCCTGACATGATACTAAGCACGTGTTCCATGAAATGGATTAAAGATGATATCTAACTGTGATACAAGAAATAAAGTGAGTGGTTTTGAGGGATATGCAATGAGATTATATTGTCTAAATGTTGTTGTTTCTTTTTTTTTTATATTCTAACACTTAAACAATTTTAACAGTAATTATTTTAACCCATTGGAGAGGGTAGGTAATAGGCACCCTTTATAGTTTACACATATTCAATAACACGGGTTAAATATTGCTGACTTGTTGGTTGCAAATTATTTCTATCAAATAACATTTTATAAGTTTATAACCATAAAGATCGCAAGACAGGAAAGTGAGAATTGGTAGCCAACAACGGCCCAAATGAATTGGATTGGCAGCTAAAAATTTGTGTAACACAAAAACAATTATTACATTCAATGTTTTTCTTATGAATGTACTCGACAGTTTTTCTTCAGCATTTTTATATACCAACTATTTAGCAGCATGTGTTAGTGAACGTCCTGACTACACTCCTAGAGATCGTGATTTCGCATCAAACATTGAAACGGTCCTGCCCATTTCCGCCCACTTAGTTTCCTTACGACTTTTATAGCTTCTTCTCTCTCATATTACCTGCTATATGTATGTATAAAGTGTTCCAGTTTCAGTAAGCAATACTCCCTCAGAAAAATTTATCACAGAAAATTTACAAAAGTTTTCGTAAAAAGGCAGAATCATTTGATTTACATAATTTCTCGTAATAACTACGTATTTTTCCGAAATCGTTCGCTTTACGAACTGATTGACAATCGTAAAGCCGCACAAACACATATTAAAAAATTACCATTCATCTATGTATATGACACCCATAATAAAGAAAATAAACTGTAAAATCTACGAAATTTGTCGTAGTTCTTCTGTAAAATTCTCCTGAACGTGATATTTTTCTTGTAAATTTTACGAAAAGAGTCGTAAAAATAAAGATAACGTTTAGTTTCAACGTTATATAACTGCGAAAATTTTCATAAATCGTGTGACGGTGTGACTAAGATGATGGATCCATGCAATAATAAGGACGCGCATTGTGCGGAAAGTGCGGAAATATTAAGTAGTGAAAATGTAATAATTATATATGATGGAATAATTGGACAAATGTGCAGTGATGTATTAGAATTCTGAACTGTATGATATTTTGCAGACGTGGGGATTTGAGAAACTACCCCGCAGCCGATTTGAAACACTTTCTTGCAGAAATAGTTCTAGAGCTAGTTTGAATTTGCTTTCACATTCCCACAAAGGAAAGTGATTATAGAATGACTTCAATAATCGATTTTATCATATAATAATGTCAGTTGTTGATAGGTTAGTAAACATTATATATATCATGTTTCCATTGCAATATAAACACTTGTGGTTGAAATGTTAAACACGTTCCTAAAATTTTATATGCAAATACTTTTGGATTACATTGCCAGTTAGAAAAAAGATTTTTATCATCAGGAAAATGTTCCTTAAATTGTAAACTATGAATACTTTGGAATGCTTTCGTTATTATGAACTTTTTACTTCTTCCTATTTCTAAAATACATAATACATTTACTTCAAGATTACTTTATCTCTTTTAGTATTTCTAGTTTTCTAGATTTGTAGTGTTTTTTCTACTTCTCAACACCTTAAAGTAAAAATGGATCATTAAATATCAGATTTCAGATTCTAAATATATTTCATGATAAAAGTAATTCAATAATATCTTCTACAATTAATCTTAAAAAGTAAAAAAGAAATAATCCGGTAATGCTTCCGTTAATTACTTCTAGGATATATACTAGTAATACAAGCAGGGAAAAACTGGTTCCGCCCTATGACAACACCGTGTAAAAGTAATGAGTTGTTTACATGGATTGGAGTCATACTTGAAACTAGTTGTGACTTCTGGTAAGTACTTCTAGAACTAAGTCAGTAATGACTTCGACCGCTGTTGGGATATAACAAATTCACTGGTATATGTATTTCATATTCGCATTTCTTATTAAGCTCATCTAAAAATTTATTTAAGATCATGAAATCAGTGTTGAGTGCTTAAAATGAATGAGTTTGCACCACCTAGATATTCTTTTTGCAAAGAATCAATCGGGAATAGAATCTTATTCGAAAGTTAACTTTTTGAGTTTCAAAAGGAAAATGTGAGAAATTATGTTTATTTTTAACTTATTGTAATACTCTGAGAACAATTTCTGTAGGGCTATATATGTTGTTAATAAGTTTAAGTCAATTTCATTGGGAGCACATTCATGTTTAGAAGTAAAACGGTGGTTAAATGAATTATGTGAATCGCCGCGATCTTCTTCTTCAGATTTTGTAAATTAATATGATAAAGAACGCAAAAAGTGTTCATCTGAATTAAATCTGCACGAAGCAGGAATAAGGTATGCACTCACGTAGCTAGGAAAATACAGTAGATAATTCTTAGAAATTAGGTACTTAGCACTAACCGGAAATTTCAAGACAAACTAAACCATTATTGAAGGATGCTGACGGCCTCGCTTGCATGCATAGAGTAATAAAGAAAACTAAGATAAAAAGTAATTTCGTTAAGAAGGGATCTCTGACGCGACCCTTTCTTGTACCTGCCTAGTCGATTGCAAGTGGTTAGTGCGCGTAGTCGAATTAAATATCCGAGGAAAATAATAATTAGTGCTAGATTGTTGACAAGTAGAATACAGGTGGGTGTTTGATAAAATTAAATATAATTGACTAATTATACAGATTGTTGGTAAATTAGATTAAAGTGTGTGTAATATTAATATTAAATGGGTATTTAGTTGGAGAATCGTAGGTAGGTCCCGAGAAACGAAAACTTGCATCACACGGAGTGTAATACGTGGGTAGGTCCCGTATTTGAGTGCGGTTTAATCTCTAGTTGAGATTCCAGCCCGCCCCATAAGAGGAAGATTCTTTTGCGTTGGTGTGTCCCGCTACCATTTTAGTGTATACTAATGAGAGATTCTTTTGCGTTGGTGTGTCCCGCTACCAGTTTAGTGTATACTAATGAGTTAGTTTAGTATGTATAGAATAATGTAGATTTTATTTGTACCCATACTGAGTATGTCTTACTCACAAGAACCCTTTTCTTTCTCTTACAGATGATCGGCCTTAAGGTGACATAATTTTATATTACATGTTTTTAAAGAAATAAATCTTACTGGTGTAAAGACAACTATAATTTTGTTTACTTATTCTAACAAATACAATAAATAAAATGTAGTCAAATGTAGTAAATTATTATTCTTTAATACTTGAATCTGCATTCTATTCTGAAGTCTAGTGTCAAAGGAAGAAATATTTTAGCGGACTACAAGACTTCGAGACAGTTGAGGCAATTTAATTGCAAGGAACTTCGTGTGATCTTATTGTTTCTCATCTAGTTGATAATAATCTTCAGGCTAACCCAAAGCATTTCGAGTTAATTGTCAACGAAATTCTCGAAATGTTTCCAAGTGAAACTAAGGTAATAATTTGAATTTTTTGCATTGTTTTTTTTTCAAATGGGAATGAAATCATCTTTTTAAGGATACGTACTTTATAGCAAAGGAAAAGAAAGCAGCGGGGGTTTTATATGTTTTTCGCGCCTATCAAGTGCATCCTTGTCCAGAACTGAAAGGAATCTACAAGACTACACGGAACACCTGCAAGTCCATTATCCAGAGAGAAAAATTTCTTTTTGACCAGAATGTTAGACAAAGAATCTTGGCAAGCCGCAAAGGTAGTAAAGGTTTCTGGTCCCTGGTCAAAACCATTAGGAACAACTTCAGCAGTTCCTCTATACCTTCACTACTTAATAATGGTGAAGTGGATGTTGACTCCCTGGATAAAGCTAATATTTTGGCTGCTAGATTCGCATCAAATTCTTTTCTTCCACCCACTTCACAGGCACCTGTCGTGCATCCCCCGTGCGGATGTGTACAAGAGCCAATACACATCCGTACGAGGGATGTGTTCAAGGTCCTTAAAGGAATCAACGTCTCTAAAGCCGCAGGCCCTGATGGTTTCTCGCCCCTATTAATTAAAAGCTGTGCCTCATCCTTGGCAAAACCTCTGCGCAAGCTATTCTACCTGTCCTATTCGACAGGAAAATTTCCAACTGCTTGGAAACTAGCTCACGTTCAGCCTATTCCCAAGAAAGGAGAGGGTAGCGATCCCTCAAATTATCGACCAATTCCAATCACTTCGATTCTTTCAAAGGTTTTTGAATCTATCATTAACTCCAAATTAATGAAGTATCTGGAAACCAATCAGCTCATCAACGATCGCCAATACGGCTTCCGGCACGGACGCTCATCTGGAGACTTGCTGACTTTTCTTACGGAACGTTGGAATCGTAGTCTTCACAATTTTGGTGAGTCCAAAATCGTTGCTCTAGATATTTCAAAGGCCTTTGATAGAGTCTGGCATCCAGCCCTTTTAGCCAAACTCAAAGCACTTGGTCTTTCCCCTCCTCTTCTATTATGGATTGAAAGTTTTTTATCTAGTCGCCAAATACGTGTTGTATCAGATGGCATTATATCTGATCATCATACTATTAATGCCGGTGTCCCCCAGGGCTCTGTTATTTCTCCGACTCTATTTCTAATCTTCATTAATGATCTGCTTTCCCTTACTTTCAATCCTATCCATAGCTTTGCTGATGACAGTACCCTTGATTTCGCATACTCCTTTGACACCCTTGCGGATTCCAGAGGGAACGCCGCATGTGTTAAAAGAGACTGCATGATTAGATCATTGAATAACGATCTTGACAATATTCTCGCTTGGGGCAAAGTGAATCTCGTCGAATGCAATGCATCTCTAAGACCCAAAGCTGTCTCATCTCATTAAAACAAGACCATCACTTAACCACTCCCGTTTCGTTTGATGGTGCATTTATTTCTGATTCACCGTCACTAAGAATTCTTGGCATTAATATTTCCAGTAAGTTAAGCTGAACAGATCACATCTTCTCGGTTGCCAAAGAAGCATCAAAATGTCTTGGTTTTTTGAAAACGTGTAAGAAATATTTCAGCCTATCAAATATAGCGCTCCTCTACAAGTCCTACATCAGACCTAGAATGGAATACAATTCCCATATCTGGGCCGGGGCTTGTCGCACAGCCTTAGCTTCATTGGATATTGTCCAAAAGAGAGCCTGCAAGCTCATTGGCGATGTGGCAATTACTCGTCATATCGACTCGCTCGAGCACCGTCGCAATGATGGATGCCTTTCGCTCCTTTATCGCTATATGCATGGCCAATGTTCTGATGAAATATGTAGTCTGATCCCTTGTAGAATAGTTCCTGCACGCAATACTCGCGCTGAACCCGCGCTCATCCTTTTACCCTTCAAATTACCTTCGGCCGTACACTAAAATCCGTGATGCTTTCTTATCCCGAACTGTGCGAATGTGGAACAGTCTACCATCTTCTGTCTTTCCTCCGGCATACAACCTGCAAAAGTTTAAGGGCGACATACATCGGCACCTCCGCCGCTCTCCTCATATCCCTTAATCCTTTCCCTATCTCCTTCCTGCCACCCTGTGCTTTGCATCATAGGGTATCCCCTGAGCTTGGCTTAATAATATAAAAAAAAACAAAAATATGCAACAGACGCCAGGGAGATATACCCACAAAAAAATCAAAAAGTGCAACAACTGGACCTGGTACCGGATTCTGTAACTCGGAGAGTTTGGGAGATGAGAATTTTCGTTTTCTCCGATTAAAACTCCCTAACTCTCCATTCGAGATTCACATACTTGGTGAGTTAAAGAAAACGTGAGAAGTATCGAAATATTGAAGGACGGCTAATTCTGTGTGGGAGGATCGTAGAACATTGGAGTTTTTTCCTACGGATTTAGGGTTTATAGTACAAAAATATAGGAAAACAATTTCTGGAGAGGGTCTTTTGGGGATGGGGGTGTTGGTGTTGCCATATAAAAATTTAGGTTTTTTACGAATACTGTGAAAACGATCAGTCATAGACATTTTTATTGTACTAAAAACTTCTTCTGAATATGAAATCCTATAAAATTGATTATACGTAGTAATTCTTTCTGTATGACGAACCGTTCTAGAAATATATGCGAAAAACCACTGCAAAATTCAAAATTGTTCAAATTCGAATTTTGCAGTGGTTTTTCGCATATATTTCTAGAACGGTTTGTCAAGAAAAAATGTTTAGTCATGATTGTAAAATTGTAGTCAAAGTGAATTAATAAAGTGAAATAAAAAATGTAAAGCAGAGCATAATTTTACTACCGTCAAGAAAGATCTATCAAACGGGTGAAAGCGGGTAGCCAACTGAGTGTTTAGGACGTGCATATTAAAAAAAAAAATCAAATTAATTATGAAGAGACAAAGTTAACAGTCAACCACCCCTGTACCTGTTTCAGTCTTATTCCTGCCCTTATATCAGTCTTATCACCCCAACCAAACAGTATCTCCGTTAAACCATTCAGGCTAGCAAACCACTTCCATTTACCCAGTAGGATAAAGTGTACCCTATACAGACACATAATACAAATGACATTATCATAACGTCCCTGAAAAGCCAGTCCGGATGTAAGGCTGTAAGAGAACCCAGCGTATAAAATGTTTATTGAGATAGATGAGGGCTGGTGTAAAAATTGGAAAAGTACTTAAGGCGCGGTTGAATCAGATCAATGGCTTAATGAAGAATATGAGGTCGACGCAAGAAGTTGGCAAAGAATGCTACCATGGTGTCTATGAGTTGGCCTTCTTGGGTGAGCTATGTAGCAAGAGCCATGACACCTTTTTATTTCCTCCCGATACTGTTGTCGCCTAGACAACCCCACAAAGCTGCTTCGCCTTCCTTCAACCGCACAAATAAATTCCATTTGAGCTTTGCAACAGAAAATCTAAGGGAGTGAAAATTGAGGGAAAAGCTTATGGATGTCCTGTGCATATATACAGCTATAATAATTGTAGCTGCACACAATTTGGGTAGGTTCTATGCCAGGGAATTTTGTTATTTTTCAATATCCTTTGGGTTAAATGAATTGATGGGAAAGAGGGTGGGTGACTATTGTTAAGTACTCCTTAGTAAGCTTTTGGGGGGATTTGATTTTTTATAGCATATCACAATCTTAGGGGATACTCTTAAGATGTAGACATGCTTTGGATGGGATGAGATTATTGGAAAGGAAAGGTAAATCCTCCATTAGTATTAACTATTCAAATCATCAGTATTGTATGACAGGAATTTTCAAAGAAAAGTATATTTGGCCTGTTCAGACTTTGAAGCCGGATTGTAGGAATGATAGAAATTTTTTACCAACTCAATTATAATATTTATTTAAAAGCACAAGTATAAAATATTTCGCATAAAATTTCAGATATGGCTGCATTTTTTTATTTGTCACGGGGAATGTGAGAAGTAAGAGCTCTTTTTATTTTCTAATATAGGAGAAAAATTGCTAAGCGCAGAGGTTTCCCATATGAATTTCCTCTTGATGAAATGAAGTACGTCCTGGTTTTTAGTGGCAACCCCATTGCATTTTCATTTCGCTTCAACGAAATCTTAACAAGCGTAATATGCAACAGTCAGTTATCAGCATCACCATTTGTATGAAAATAATAGAGATAGGAACTGCATGAGCTGACTGTACATACACATGATTGTATATACAGCCGCATAACAACGATAATTCTATATACGTGTACGGATACCTTTACATCAGTCCGAGTCTTGTCTTCACCTAGTACGGATAAGTTCATCAACAATTATTCTTGAAGTACCTAATAAATTAGTTAAGTAATTAAAAGTTTTCGGTTTTGATTCATAACCAACATGGGTCCGCACAGCAACATGATTAATAACATATATCAATTTATCTTTTAGCAAAATATCAGAGCTAAAGTATCTATCCTGCATTTGGATAAAAGTGAGACAAATGCATTGAGTGTTCAGTTTTCCCAACCACTCCTTACAGGTAGGACAGACATTCAAGATTATTAGCAATATCCATGAATGAATCTGAAACCAAATGTAGCTAGTAGATCATAGTTCTGCATTGTGTTCTATACAGCAAAAAAAAAAAAAAATACCAGAACTTTCTCTTTGGCCCGTCGAGAAATAGTTTTGTGCACCTACATTCTTCCAGACCAGAGTAACACAGTTTACACTGACTGCAAACGGTTTGACCAACGTCAGTCCCCATATCCCCAATGTCCCAATAAACTCATTCTACAAATAGCTAAAGTAGCCTCTGCCTTAATGACTAGATTCTATGGTGGAAGTTTCGAGTTCTAGATAAACAACAAGATGTTTAAAATGAAAATAAGATGTAACTGCAGACTATGTCCTAAATCCTAGGAGGAGTACGTATGCGGTGACTTTAAAAATTCATATCTCAAAAACGAAGCCGAACACCATCGCAATTTTTTGTACATAGATAGATAAGGTTTCTAGCTTCAAAATAAAAATAGAAGAAGAAAAATAGTAGAAGTCCTTAATAGTGGATAATACTATTTTTTTTTTTTGAAAAAAAAAAACTTATTAACAAAAGAAATTATTCGTTCAGCGCTACTATATTTTTTTTATAAAAAATATCAAGCTTTAAGCTTCATTTGGCATTTGATTAAAAAAAATCGGTTGCTCCGTTCTTGAAATATGATGTGATGATTTAAAATCACAAAATTTCTAACCCCCTAGGGGGAGGAGAGACAAAAAACTATGGGGGAGCTATTTTCTCTACAAATTGAAAATTTCATCCAAATCGGAGATAGTCGGGTCCAAAACAAGCCTTTTTGATCGTTTTTGTATTGTGTTGGCTGTTATCAGATGCGTGCAGCTAGCTAGCTGCTACCAGTTAAATGTCGGTAAAGGAGTCTACGCACAAACAGACCCTGTGCATTGTATGTCCACTGGAAGTGAATTCCACTTATTGGATATGTGGACAAAATAAAAACGTTCGTTGCAAATATTTTAGCGAAGAGCTCGTTTTCTCGAAGTAATCTCGAATTTGAGCAAGAAATGAGAATTTCGAGCATCTCCCGAGATTCCATCGTTTCTCTGATGCTGTTACGAATGAGAAGAAAATATAGTAGAGAGCTCAGCACGACAATTCCGCTTTTTACCCCAGATTTCTCCATTTCTCTGATTTCGGAATTACAATGAATTTACTGCGAGATTCCTTCGTTTCTCTGAGTAAAATTGAAATGACTCATCACTTACTGATAATGTTCAAAACAAAATAATTTATCTGTTTAGTGGCATGTGCTAATATGTCTAGTGTTTATCTGTTAAGTGATATAATTAAAGATGCAATGAAGTGACCAAGACAATAATGTTAACGGAACTTATTTTCCACTTAAAATGAATAAAATGTCCATTTCCACGGCTCTAATTAAATGTCCATAAAAACTAGCTCTGCTCGAATTGTTTACGACACGAGAATAGCTCGCTTCTCTGAATATAGAAGAAATATACAGGGTGTCTCCCACTAGGAGGTCAGTAGAGCGGGAGGTGATAGTACTCTGATAGATGACCAAAAAATTGTATGGCAGGGGGGGGGGGCATATCAACCGTTTAGGAGTTACAGGGTTATTAAGAAAAAAGCTAGTTTTTTTACAAAACACCCTGTATCTTGAAAACTACAGAACTCCATGGCCTTTCGAACGACTGCTCAATCAGCCCCATAGCCCTCTCGCCTCAAGAATTATTGTTGTCTATACTTAAAATTTCGGATTTTCTTACCTTTTTTTAAAATTGAATTTTTGCAAAAAGGTCGTTAACATACTTTTTTTTTATAAAAACTGTAAGTAAGTTGACCTATTACACCCTATGTGTTAACACCAGGCTTTAAACAGTTATTAACTCATAACCTATTCAGGTCACACCGAAATTAGACGATATTTTTTAAAATGACGTGCTAAGGGAACAAATTATCGTTGAGAGAAGGTTTGAAAATAGGTTTTAGAATAGGCTTAGAGCTACACAATAACTCTTAAAGGGCTTCAGATAGCACATTGGGTGTAATAGGTCATATTAAAGAGGAGAGTCTACAGCTTACAGTTTTTATAAAAAAAAAAGTTATGTTAACGACCTTTTTGCAAAAATAATAGAAATTAAATTAAAAAAAAGGTAAGAAAATCCGAAATTTTGAGTTTAGGCAACGATAATTATTGAGGGGAGAGGGCTATGATTGAGCAGTCGTTCGAAAGGCCATGGAGTTCTGCATACAATGAGCTCCTAACTGTGACCATACACCCTGTAGTTTTTAAGATACAGGGTGTTTTGTAAAAAACTAGCTTTTTTCTTAATCACCCTGTAACTCCTAAACGGTTGATATGCCCCCCCCCTGCCATACAATTTTTTGGTCATCTATCAGAGTACTATCACCTCCCGCTCTACTGACCTCCTAGTGGGAGACACCCTGTATAACACCACTGACAACATAATGTGCGCGTAATTTCGTTTTAATATCAATTCCGGTTCGTTTTAGGACCTAAAGCAATTCGCTATCGAGAGAGAATCTCGGGTTGATAAGTCGAGAACCATGTTCCTTTTACTACGCTGGTATGGTAGTCTGTTTTCCGTTCGATATCGAGTTCGAACTCGAAGTTTAAGCCAGAAATTACAATTTTCTCACAAATCGTTTATGAATCATGATGTTTGCAAAGTGATTGCTACAAAAGGTTAGTTTTAAGGGAACAGCTAAGTATTGAATTTCTGCATTGGAATACATTATCAAGGCGTCGAAGTCTAAACACGAATCTTATACAGTTGTTAAATACCACCTCTAGCTTCCGCGAACAGAGCCAGAATGCAGACCAGGAAAGACTTTGACGATTTTAAGTTTGGTAGAAACTAAGAGAAAATCCGCTAGGAAAACCACTCATGAATGCGCTCCAAATTATTATTGATTTTGAGGATACAATCTTCGGATAGATCAACAGGGCAGCACAGGAAAATTTGGACATTGTTTGCATACATATGTAGGTAAGTTTGCATTGTATATAACATCTGGTAAGTCAATATTATATAGACTAAACAGTAATGCTCCGAGAATAGATTCTTGTGGTACTCCGTGAGACATATATATGGGATCAGAGAGAAGGTTGCTATTTTTCAGTTGCTGCGTTCGACTTGACAAATAACTTTTCATGACTAATAGAGCAAGAGAGGAAAATCTGCATAATAACCCAAACAAGAAGCATACCACAATATACTACATAACTTCGTCAGTTCCGATATCTGCTAAGGTGAAGAGCAGATCTTCGTCAGTTCTGATATCTGCTAAAATGAGGAGTAGATCTTGCAGTTAACCATGTTTGTTTAATTTAAGAGGAGTCAGTACTCAGCAAAAATTTCAATTTAGATGCCAGCGAGCCTGTAGGCAATAAAATTTACTATACGTAGGTTTGTGACCTGAAAGTATGAAAATACATATAAAATTAGCCTAGACCTAGACCACAACTCACATTAGAGACATCTAGCGTAAAAGACAGAAACCCAACATGCGACAATTTAAGACGAAAATGAAAATTTGCAATTCAAAGAAATTGAAAATTTTTAAAGAGAATTAACTCTCCTAAATTTTATTTTGCACATAGTTGTTAAATATGCTATTTTGCTTTATATTTCTAAAACTTTCAACGAAATATTGCAATTTCTCGTCGGTGAAATATCGAGAGAAAAAATAAGTACTATTAGAGTTAAACAATTAAAAAATGCGCCACTAAAAATGAAAAAATTCGACGTTATTTGCTAGATTTAGGCTTTATCTCTCTAAAATAGTCACAATATGTATAAAGAAATGAGAATATTTACTAAGAGGAATTTGATTTGAAAATACCATTTTTTACAAGTTTCCGAGCTAATATCTCCATTCCAATGCATTTTTTTTATTTTTCTCGACGTTATTAACTAGACCTTTTCGTTACCTTTAATTTAAGATATAAATCATTATTCTGCGCTACAAATAGTTTGCTAGAAATTCGCATTGAAAAATGTATGAAACTTGCAAATCTTGGTACTGTACTGACTCCTCTTAAGATCAAATAAAAAAATCAATTATAAAAAAGTCCTTTTATAGCGGTTATTACTCAATGGCGAAGATTTGGTGCGGAAATAACACGCGTATAGATGAAGTAAAGTAAGAAGACCCAATAGATTTTTGTCAATCATAATAATTTTCCTGAAGTTTAAAGAAAAACATTAAAATAAATATTTAGGTCCCGTTTTCTTTTCTTCGCATAGAAGAACCTCTTCACTTAAATAAGTTTCTTTGTTTTTTTTTTTTTTTTCAGAACAAAAGAAATAACACAATTTTCCCACATTCGTACAAAATCGCATACGTATAGTTGTCTTGCAATCGTCCTTTTATCTGACTGACTGTCAATTTTTTCATGTATACATATATAATTAATTCAAAAGACAAAATTGAAAACCCACATTGTACACAAAAATCGTATGCACACAACTAACAGTCATCAAACCCTCACCTAATTTGCCAAACCCTCGACTGTGTCAGGATACTGTGTGCAGCTTTAGAACAATTGAGCTTTTCACTTTTGTTTAATTCCATTATTTACTCACTTACTAGAGAGTGCAACATATCACCTCCCAACAGGACCAGCTTGTCATTTTCTAAATCCCATCTACCTTTGAAGAATTGCGAAGGACCAGTAGCAGTAGCAAATAGCAGTAACATAATCATTCTATACACAGTGTAGACTGAGATTTTTCAAGTAGTAAATATAAATGCAAGCTTATAGCCTCAAGTTACACTAAAGAGAAAGAGAAAGAGATAGAGAGAGAGAAAAAGAGAGAGAGAATAACTACCTTCACCTTAGCAAGTACTAGAAAAGCTCCTTTAATACTTGTAATTTTATTTCTATCCATCCACCGCCGGTTTTTCACATGCCTCCCTCTTGGAAAGTTTCTTATAAATAGAATCGCCTTAAGAGCGGGCGGGCGGCGCCCTCTTTAGTCTTTACCATTGGCGTCAGAGAATTTTGAAAAAGAACACCACCGCACTACTGAAAAGAAAACGACATTTCAAAGGCGGCAAATAAATCAACGTTACATAACAGTTGATGTCGATGGCAAGAGAAGGTATCTGCGGAGAAGAAAACGGAGGATGATTTAGAGGGTGAATTCTGTGTGCTTCTATAAGCAGCCTGAAATCTTCAACTTCAAGGGCGGTCGTAATTAAGTCGTTTTCAACCCCTGAAAGACAATTTGTTGTAAGATGGCTTGAAACGTGATTTTGTGCTTGCACTTCGCCTCCTAAAGACTACAAATACATACATACATACATACATATATATATGTATAGATTTGTGGCCTGAAGAAAAACAGTGGATTTGAAAGTTTTGATGTTATTCAAATAATTTTATTATTATTATTTTTTTTATTAAACCTGACGAATGTGAAAATTAAGGTATTTTTGAATCTTCGGTAATTTTTGGAAAATCTATTATTATGGAGCACGAGACGTTATTTTATTATTTACGGATTTATCAAACACAATGCAAAATATGGGATCCCGGGACATAATGATGAAATTTTTCTTAAATCCCTGAATCGGTTGGATGGGGTAAAAATTGTATTGGGTAAGAAGTGCCACCTCTAATATCTCGTAATATAAAAGGACATTTAATAGGGTTATTAATTTGGCAAAAAGTAAACAAAAAAACATCGTGTCGGACATTTTAGTTTCTTCCTAAATGTGCTCATCATGGTTAAGTCAAGAAAGGACCTTTATATTGCTATTTTCTTTGTGAGCACTTTGATACTACATAAAACTATAAATGTTTTGTTGTCATTGTTTAGATATGGCGTTTTCGTTTTTGCTTCGGGGTTAACTCCTGCCCTTTGAAGAAGCAAGCATGTGTTCGAGTTTGCGGTGCTAGTCCTGGAGTCACGCCACTTTTGACCCTTGGTGCTAGCTCTGCTAGCCCCAGCTCAGATGAGGAGCAGCTGTAGCCCTACTAACATCATGTAATTATTGTAAATATATGAATGTCTGAAATGTCATTTTGCTATTGTGTGTCGCATTTGTTTTGACAAAATCGATACAGATCTGAAATATGTTTTTAATTTTTTAATTTAATTTATATTTTTTTGCAAACGGAAACAGCAATTTGCAACCAATTATATATAAAAGTGCCAGCAATTGATCCCAATGGAGACTTGCTTTTTACAAGGTGAAACCACTGACATGTATATAAATGGACTGACTGATCTCCTGTTTCATGTGGCACCAGTTTTTATTTCAAAAAGTATCCTCTGACTGGCGCTGTTTTGGTTGGAAATACCACTGAATCGTTACAGTTAGTGGGAAATTATGCTCTCACGGAAAGAGACAGGAACATGAAATTTGTTTTCATGCATTTTTGGTTCAACGAGCAATCCATTTATATACATGTCAGTGGGTGAAACATATGGAGTGATAATACGGAAACTTAATTGGAGATTTCTGAAATTCACAGTCATCACATTACCGCCATCTTCAAAAAGGTTATTATTTTCCTCAAAATATTCTATTTCCAAACGGTAATGCTCTAATAAATTGAAAACTGCAAAAATTGCCAGTTTTTTATTTCTCGTTATTGTTGTTGACATTTTGAATGATAGATTATAACACCAATAAACTCGAATATGGAGCTTAGCACTTGAAGCAAATGACACTTCGATGCAGGGCTATGGTAACCCCAGTTGTCCCCAGTGCTATGCTTCGGTAGCAAAAACGAAAACACGGATAGAAAACAATGACAACAAAACATTTAAACATTTAATTCTTGTACCGTTCGGGGTAAAAAGTGCCGCGGAGATAAATTTTAGATATAAGGCAGATAACTAAAAGTTATAGCTACCTATTTAAATATTAATAACAACCAGAATTGTAATGCGGCTAAAAAAGATTTTTCCAAAAAGTAAATATTGGTTATATAAAAAGTCTCCGCGGTTTTTTGTCACTAGATGGTGTTGATGCTTATATATCGGGCAGCACTCACCCAATTGTGTCAAACGGACATGTGCTTAAAAGGTGACATTTAAAGTAACATTTTTGTGAAGATAGTTTTCTAATTCGTTGCTCGTATAAAAGTTATATCGATTTGACAATGAGTGAAATTTCTGAAGAAATACGCTATGTGATGCTTTTTTATTATAAAAAAGGTAAAAACGCTGCAAAAACATGCCGAAAAATTTGTGAGGTATATGGTGAGAATGCTGTGAGTGAACGAAGGACCCAGGAGTGGTTTGCGCGATTCCGTTCCGGAGATTTCGATGTCAAAGATGCACCTCGCTCTGGTCGGCCAGTCACTGAAAAAGCCAATGAAATTTTGCAAATGGTGGAGCAAGACCGGCACGCAAGCTGTCAGGAAATAGCGGAGGCACTAAACATCAACCACATGACAGTTTGGAATCATTTGAAACAAGCATGCTACGAAAAGAAGCTCGACATTTGGGTGCCACATGAATTAACGCAAAGAAATTTGATTAACCGAATTACCATCTGTGAAACGCTGCTGAGACGCAACGAACTCGAACCATTTTTGAAGCGACTCATCACAGGCGATGAAAAATGGGTGAAATAAGAGAATATCAAACGCAAGCGATCATGGTCAAAGGCTGGTGACCCTCCACAAACGACTTCAAAGCCTGGATTAACGGCAAAGAAGGTTATGTTGAGTGTTTGGTGGGATTGGAAGGGAATTGTCCATTATGAGCTGCTGCAGCCTGGCGGAACCATCAATTCGGTTTTATACTGTGAACAACTCGACCGTTTAAACGAAGCAATCCAGAGAGAGCGACCAGAATTGGCCAACAGAAAGGGAGTTGTTTTCCATCATGACAATGCGCGGCCACACACATCTTTGATGACTCGGAACAAATTGACGGAACTTGGTTGGGAAGTTTTGATGCACCCACCGTACAGCCCGGACCTTGCACCGTCTGACTACCATTTGTTTCGTTCTCTGCGAGACTCTCTGGATGGTAAAAAATTGCCCGACTGAAGTGCCGCTGAAAGTTACTTGACCAAGCTTTTCCACGATAAACCACAGAATTTCTACACTGATGGAATTATGAAGCTACCCGAAAAATGGCAAAAGGTCATAGATAATAATGGTGAATATGTATAATTGAGTAAAACTGATTTTCAATAAAAAAAAAACTTTTGCTCAAAATTGTACCAAAAAACCGCGGAGACTTTCTATATAACCAATTTAAAGATAACGCTTTAAAGTGATGCAATTAAAATAAGGCTAGACAGACTATCATATTAAATTAGAATGCTCGTCTGTGTTGAATATTTATGATTATTTTTGAAATTATGAATAAATATCGATAACAACGTTATAGATTCAGCAGCTGTTTTATTCTTCTTACCAGGTTGCAACAGGAGCAACTTTTTACCAGCAAGAGGGCTAAGAAGTAACGATGACTTGAACATTTAAAATCAATTAATAACGCAAAATAATTAAATTTTTTGCATATATATTTTTGTTTTTTGATATTGGTACATGGAACTCTGAAGATTGTATGTTTAAATTATCATATAATTTGACTTGAAAGTTTATGATATATTGATGACAATTTAAAAAGTGGCACTTCCAGATAATTACCGTCTAGCATCCTTATGAAGTGCGCTGTTGACCTAAGTGAAATGATGACACCAGTTCGTCACGTATTCATAAACTCGAATAAATATTGTTTTTACAAAATGCCGATTTCTCGGTTTTTGAGCAATCAACGTTCGACAAATCGAAAAATTCACAGTTTGCGAAATGCTAAACACACAAATTGTTGAAATTATTTTCCTTGACAAAGAATTTTCTTCAATTGTAATTATGTCCCGTAAAAAGTTAGCCATTATACCCCGCAAAAAATTTGTCATTATTCCCTACCACACATTAGTCTTTTTCCGACATGGTTTGCAAAAGTTATTGAAAACTAATGTGAAAGCTATCATTATTTCGACCAACTGCACACCATAAATATACTAGACTTACTCACCATTCAAACTAATACGCTTAAAATATTTCCTCAAATACAATCTTTGGCAAAGCTAAAACTTTTGCGTGTTGTAATTGCAAAATTCGTCTGCTCTTTTCGTACAACAAATATAGACTAATGTAAAAAAATGTTGACGATATGTTGGTAATATTTGACTCTGCATTCTGGGTATCATAGCGCGAGTTTAGAATAAAGCTGATTTCAGATAATATTCATTCGTCACTATGCCCCAGGTTCCCCTACATTAAATAAGGTTACTATCGTTTGTAAGTATTGAAATAAAATTTTGCCTTCAAAGATTCCGATAATCAAAATAAAACATTTCAAACTTTTTTTGACAGTATGTATACTCAAAAAAACGCAAAATACTGCTTTACTGTTGATTTAAGACCGCAGCGATTAAATTTGTTTTTTTATTATTTCGCGCTGTGGGACTGATCTAGAAAATATGGAAACTAAGAATCTTTCCAAAATCAGATCCAAATTATTAACAGTTTAATTTTTGTCCCGCTGAATAAAGTCTAAACTTACAACTCGTCTATGTTTAGAAAGTGCGAAGACTGCCTCGTTAGTTCAAAACGTACTACAATCACATTAGTGACTTGACTGTAATCAGACGGCACCTTCTTAATATGATCCAGAATTCTGGGCGAATTAGTAGTAACAGTAAATATAATAAAAAAAAATAATAAATATAATAAAGACGATGACTTCTCCACAACCAAAAACAGTGTTGAAGCCATACAATTGACGATTAAAAGCCGTAGTTAGAAGGAGAAATGTACGAGTTTATAAAATAAGCAGGAATTTGGCAAATGAATTAATAATTAAGAAAACACAATTAAGAAAAAAAGAGAGAAAGAGTAGAGATAAAAAGAAAGACAGAAAGAGACGGAGAAAGGGAAATAGAGAGAAGCGGGAGAGATAACGTAAAATCAAGCGACATTGTGGGTAAAGTAAACTTAACAACAAGTTGAAGGTCCCCATTCACTTGCAGATTATCTGCAGATTCAGACTGTAGATGTCATCTGTCAGTCCAAATCTGTTTTCGTCCACCCACTAGTATCAGATCAGATCGTAAGTTTGAAATTTGACAGATAGAAAACTTAAGATAAACAGTTGAGTCCTTCAGTCCATATCGTAATTAGTCTGTTCACGATTCTCATGAAATTCGGTTAAATTTTTAAAATGATTTTATCAAAGAAGAAAATTGCTGCTCTGATATTAATAATTCTTTTATCAGAAGTACCAGTGAAGAGTAAAAACGTTTCTGGGTGAAATATTGGTTGCGTCACAAAAGCATCTCACGTATAAAGGCTATTAAATTTTTTTTTTCTATCAAAATTAGTAGTAGCTTTATAACGTTCTATTTATTCCTGATAAAGTTTTTCTTTCTTTTTTTTCTGTCATATTTTACTTTTTCTTTCCATGTTTCCTGTATACTTTAGAATTCATTGAATGTTGTATGTTGGATATGATGAGAAATTAGAATTATCTGACGAAAATATCAAACAGATCTGAAAACAAGAAAAAAAGCTAGAATTGGTCTAAGACCAATTCTTATGATACCCTTCTGTGCAAGTTTGATATTTGAAGTTGTCTTTCGCTATATTTCTAGAACGGTTTGTCGGACAGAAAAAATGATCACCAATTTTATAGGATTTCGTATTCTGAAGAAGTTTTTAGTACAATAAAAATGTCTTGGACTGATCATTTTCGCAGTATTTGTAAAAAACCTAAATTTTTATATGACAACACCAAGAAGAAGTTGCCCGATTTAGTTCATTTATGAAACGTTATTTGCTAGTACAATGAAAACATTACGTACCAAATTTCAGCTCTTTACGTCGACACGTTCTCTGGCAGTGTTCAAATATATATTGGAAAACGAAATTTTTGTATGGCAACGCCACGAAGGAGTTGCCCGATTTGTCTCATTTTCCAACTTAATTTTACTTTTTTTTTTTTAAAGTCAGTGTACAAAATTTCAGTTCTCTACGTACACGCGTTCTCGAGTTATCGTGCGCACGGACGAACAGACGGACGGACGGACATGCAAATCTATTTTGCTCTACGATCATTATTTCGAGGTGTTACAAACGGAATGACAAACTTAGTATACCCTTTAGATTTCATCTAGGGTATAATAATGATTGACGATGAAATTGTACACTTTGTATGCACTTTACAAATCTGCAGTCCTGTTATCTGACGATGAACTGCATGTATGTGGTGTATTTATCTACAGATCTACAGTCTGCAGTCCATGAACTGCCAATCTGGTTGACAATCTAATCGTACAAATTTTCAACATAGACACGCAGATTACCTACACTGTAAATCAAATCGTACGATTTGAACTGTTAATGGGTGGCGGAATTAAAATATATCTACAGTTCGGATCTGTAGATAATCTGTAAGTGAATGGGGGGCTTAATAAGAATCAGGCGAGATTTCCGAGTGTTTTATATTTAAAATGTAAAGGCAAGAAAGGAAAGAAAGAAATAAAAATAAAATAAAAATAAAACTCTCTTTAAAAAATTTTATGAATAAAGTAAAAAATGTGACAGCTCAGATTACATGCAACGAGACAGAATGGCAAATCGAAAATAAATGAGAAGGGGCAGAGTTTTCAGGTTTTATTCCCATAAAAGGTATATAGAGGACAAGGTATACATTTTTATAGGAAAGACAGAGGAGAGAGAGTATTGTGTTCTCTGTACCGTACTTTCCTATACATTTTCACAATATTTCGTCACTAATGGCGGAACGTGGTTCGTAATGAGAATACCTTGTATTCAATGTGATTTGAGCATAACCAATGTTTGTTAGTGTATTCCTATGATATTTGAACAGCACGTGCTTTTGTTTACATTCGTTTTGTTCTAAAGAGTGTAAGTGGGTGAACTCATGCTGGATTCTCTGATATTTTCGGAGAAAAGGAGAGCTTTATTTGACAGTAATTTTACATCTCCTTCCGGCCAAAGCGAAATTAATCTTTTTCTTAAAAAAATGAGGTAGTTTGACCCAAAGTACGTTATTGTGATAGAATTTTGAGGGATTCAATAAGATTTTGTCGTTCGGGTAATCCTACGTTCTCTCGATTTTTGTTTTTAACTCGTTGTCTCAATCGAACTAGAATAATGCATAGCCAAGTTTTTTTCCCCATTTATGCAAAAGACAAAAGTATGTATATGATATTACTTGTTTTATTCTAAAAAAACACGAACAGTTTTCAATTTTGTTCGGCTGATTTCTATCTTCTTATTAGGTTATCTTTGCTATGAGGACAGTAGAAATTTTAGGTGAGCAGAATTTTTGAGCAAAATTGCAACTGTAATCACAGCGCAAAAATAGCAAATTGAAGACCCGATAAGAACGTATACACAGCAAAGCCGATATGCCAGAAACTATTGAGCGGAAGGGAATTGAATGAAACCGGTTTGAGTAAATAGATATGGTAACAGCACATGGTCACCATAAACTGTAGGCAACTCGACATTTGGACATTTTGAGTTATCCAAAATTCCATTTAAAAATCTCATATCAAGCGTACGACATCTACAGGCTAATGGCAAAAATAGGCTAAAGGAATTTAGAGATTTATTTCAGTATAATAACTACATATCTCTTGACAATCATTGTACATTTTATTTGTGATTTTCACATCATTGATCACGCCTTTCTTTATAGATGAACATAAAAATTAGCGAGATCAGCGCGATCAGGATAAAAGCTAGATGGGAATTGAAACGCAATCATTACCTACTTATCATTCTAGAGTCTAAGACAGAGGCGTTCTTTTCCAAGGGATTGGCAACTGTTTTGAATATCCAGAAAATTTTATCTTGGACTAAATTTTAAATAAATCTTTTTTTTACGTTTTATTTCAAATCTAGTGATAAAATTTTCATTTTGTTTTCCTCTGGAAAGAGCAGCAAAAACTCCCCCACCAAACCAAAAATATGGCTAGTTTAGTGCATACGCAGGAAAACTGTCTGAAAATAGTAAAGGACAAGGAACCGATAATCTACTCCCTAGAATACTAATTGGTCAGATCACCAAATATAAGACTTACAGAGGCAGTAAAACTTCTTGAACGAAATGGGAAGTGCGTCATTCAGAATTTCGAACGTTAAATGAACTGCATGGCATGTGGCATCATTGTCTTACCAAATTTCGGTAAAGAGAACTCTTGCAGGATCGCACTAAAACAGTCCCCAACAACATTGCCTGCGTACCAACCAGTGGAGATGATCAAAGACTTTTGAAAAGTTTTGACCACAATATCAAAAATTTAAGAGACATATTCAATACTTGTCATTTGATGCATATGCGATGAAAATTCATATAGTTCATAAATTTAGGCAATTTTGCAAACATATTCCGAAACATTAAATATGCCATAGTTCCAAAATTACTGTTTTCAGTGCACCAATATCTAAAAAATACTCTGTATATACAATATTTTTGCGAGATCTATCAAAACTTGTCAATTTTTTATCCAGGCTAAAAAAAACTGCCGAATTCCTTTTCACTCAATATAAGACGACAGAACGCGATACCAGAGGGTTCAAAAAATTGCTTTAAAATCATTTTATGATAGTCTAAAATTATTTTCTTAATACGTAACTACTATTATGTAACTATATCTATGTTTATTTCTTATGCCTATTACTCTATTTTTTTTCGGTTATCAAAAAACACTTACCATTACATAATGCCGCTGCATTTCTGTTTTTTCATTTGCCAGCTTTTCACATTCTACTTTTAATCTGAAAGAGATAAAAAAAATTCTTTAAGTGATAGAAAATAGAAAATAATATTAAATATGTAAAAAAAAAAACTAGAATAGATTGGACAAATTCCGTGATACTCTAGATCAGGGATTCCCAAAGTGGTCGATATCGACCCCTTGTGGTCGATATCGGTTTCCCAGGGGTCAACATAAACGAAAATTGATTTTTGGGGTCGACGAGGTCTAAAAATCGACCCCTATTAATTAACACAAGCTTTTATTTGAAACTTTCAAAATACTGTATAAGTTGTGTTACGTGTACCAACTTGTTATAAGAATGACTAATTTTTTAGTAGGAAGTATCATTGTTGTACATTTAAGAAACGCAACACGTCGATAAGCATGCACAAGTTCGTACAAGATGATCAAGTTCAAGTCCAAATATGCTCCTGATATTTTACTAAATAACAAGCTTGCACTTAGGTTGAAAGTTCATTTGCATTTTGAAATTCGTTGGAACTTGAATGATAATGCACTCATCTACTACTGTGTGATTTACAAACAGCATTTAGTAACAAAAAATCTGAGTCCTAGATTGCATCAGTCTTTACAATATGTTATAAATGCTGTCAACAAGATTCGTAGCAATTCTTTGAACTCTCGGTTATTTGCTCAGCTATGTGAGGAAAACGACGAAGTCTTTACTCGGTTACTTCTGCACACTGAAGTTCACATTCACAAGCTATCAAGAGGCTCTTGCTTACCAAGATTTTCAGCTCCTTTTGAATCTGTGTTGGAGTTTTTCCAAGATAAAGATCCGAGTTTGAAAAAAAATCTAAACAATTGTAAAACAGATATTTTCCGCATTTGTCAAAATTACCAGAAATGCTTCAAGACGATGTTATTTTGCCATATGTCACTCACTTGGACGCAATATACAAGGATTTTACTTAGAGCTTTGAGGATCTCTTAAATTTACAAATTCCTCAATGGATAATAAAGCCGTACAATATCACAGCCATGGAAGCAGCTAATGTGATAATGCAAGAAGAGTGGATTACCATCAGCACAGACGAGGACCTTAAGCAAAAGTTCAACCAAGGCTATCAGAAGCTCTGGTTGCAACGCAACATTGAAGCACAGTATCCTGCATTGTGAAACATTGCTGAAAAATACCTTATCGCTTTTCCATCATCATACCTCCTCGAAAAAGACTGCAACTCACCAATATTGAACCGGATTTGCTAGATTGGTAGAAAGTCACCAGGTTCATCCATCACACAGAATTTTTTATTCTTTTATCTTTACTTTGCGATTTTAATGTTTTTTTCAAAAAATAATTACCTACTTAAGTATTTTTACGTAATTTGTATTAATAATTATTAATTACACTTGATATTTATTGACTTTTATTTCTATTTATTTTGTTAAATTTTGATGAGAAAATGATGTCAAGTTTACTCACATAACCAACCGCAAAGTTTTTACATTGGTAAGTATTTTGTATCAATAGGAAAAAAAAACTAGAGATAGGAATTTTAAAGTAATTTGGCTATGGGGGTCTGAGGTATCAGTTCATTTTGGAAAAGGGTCTCTTGCCTATAATAGTTTGGGAATCCTTGCTCTAGATCAGGGCTTCTTAAACTTTTTTCATTCACGACCCCATTTATGATTGTGATTTTTTCGTATCTCAGAAAATATAAAATAAATATATATAATCATTTCATCGCATATCGACCGTTTAGGAGTTACAGGGTGATTAAGAAAAAAACACTCTGCATCTTAAAAAGTACAGGGTGTATTGTCTAGTGAGTACTGTCACCTCCTGCTCTACTGACCACCATGGAAAAAAACACCCCGTATACATAAGAAAAAATATAGTTTCAGAATTTGTTTAAAAACATACGAAAATATAAAATCAAAAATTGCACAAAAAGTTGTAAAATTGTATTTATTAAACCCCCAAGATTACGCTAAGCGACCCCATTTGGGGTCGCGACCCATAGTTTAAGAAGCCCTGCTCTAGATGAATGACGACCGTATGTTATTTCGTATGGTGAGTATGTATTTCTAGAGTGGTTCGTCGGATAGTAAAAATAATTATAACCAATTTCATACAACTTCATATTCTGAAGAACTGATCATTTTCACAGTATACGTAAAAATCCTAAGTTTTAATATGGCAACATCAAAAAGGGGTTGCCAGACTTAAGCCATTTTTTAAATTGTATTTGTTTTGGTATAAAATTTCAGCACTTTACATTGACGCGTTCTCAGGCAGTGTCCAAATATATAGTAAAAAGCGAAATTTTTATTTGACAACCCTACTAAGGAGTTGCCTGATTGATCCCATTTTCGAACTTAAATTTACTTTTTTTTTTTTAAAGCTAGTGTGCAAAATGTCAGCTCTCTACGTATACGGTCCACAGACGAACAGACGGACGGACGGACATGCAAAAATCAAAATAACTTTTAATATTATGCATGGGTGTCCAATCCATTTTACTCTACTATCATTATTTCTGTGCGTTACAAACGGAATGACGAACTTAGTATATCCTATAGATTTCATCTAGGATATAAAAAGAATTAACCGAAAATCATTTCTGTTTTTTTTTTATTGCTAAGAATCGAATTTTAACTTACATTTGATATAGCAAGGCGAGAAGAAATAGGGAAACAAGTAAATCAAGGATTTTTGATCAGGTAACGTCGACAATATTGTTTTATTTAAGGCAATTCGGAAATTGTCCGACTAGGACTAGAATTCGAGAAAGTGAAAATAACTTCGCGTAGGTAGTTTTTATAACTTTTACTTAGATTGATTTAATTTGCTAGTATAGTAGTAGTGAAAATAATAAAGAATATTCAAAATTTACAAATTTTTCCTTTAAAAAATCAAATTATAAAATCTTAATCTTAAAACAAAGAAATAAGCGAGCCAGAATTGGAATTCTTACAATACCCTAGATCAGGCATGTCAAAAACTCGGTCCGCGACATCAATTTAATAATGCTTTAATTTCATGTGCATTTCAATTACTTTCGGAATGCACCTAATTTGTGTTCCTATGTAAGCACTTATTTCATCCCCTTCTTACAGTAAGTGCAAGAAAGGAATAGACTTACTTACATTTTTAACGATTTAAGATCCTATTTGTCAATGCCTCGAAAAGAACAAAGGCAAAGAAAAATTGAAAAGTACAAAACAAATTCGCGTAAACCAAAACTCAACGCATGCAAACAAGTGAGAAAAGGTAATATACGACTCGAATGCGGTGCTCATTGATGCAATGTTTTCAACGCTGCATGAAATATTTCTATGATTCTACCGGGATCAGGATCATAATTTTTCCACTCCCGTTTCTTTTAATGGAGCATTGATTTACGATACACCGTCTTTATGCATTCTTGTTATTTATATTTCTAGTAAGTGAAGCTGGACAGATAACATTTTCTCAGTTGCGAAAGAAGAATTGAAATGTCTTGGATTTCTGAAAGAGTGCCCTTCAGACCTAGAATGGAATATACTTCCCAAGCTGGACCGGGGCTGGTCGCACAGCCTTAGTTTAATTGAATATTGTTATTCAAAAGAGAGCCTTCAAGTTCATTGGCATTTTGGCAATAGCTTGTCTGTTGGATGCCCTTCGCTCCTTTATCGCTATATGCATGGTCAATGTTCTAATGAAAGATCTAGTTTGATCCCGCCGTACAGTAAAATTCCGTGATGCTTTTTTATCCCGAACTGTGCGAATGTGGAACAATCTACCATCTTCTGTCTTTCCTCCGGCATACAATTTGCGAAAATTTAAGAGTGACATACATCAGCACCTCCGCCACTCTCCTCACTTTCCCTAATTCCTTTCCTTATCTCGTTCCTGCCACACTGTGCTTTGCAAGACAGTTAAGCATGATCTTGGCTTAATAATATAAATTAAAAAAAAAGAGGAAATAAGAGAAAAAAGAATTGAAAAACAAGATAGAAAATAAATAAATATTATGTTGCCTATGGGCTAGGCCATTCCTGGGTGCGTCGACCACTTCCTGAATAACTTTCTGAAGCGACGTCACTGATTTGACTGAATTGTAAGTTTATTTCCTTATTATAAGTAATTAATACAAGTTAAATATTTTGCCAATGTCGCTTATTGCGGAGGTTACAGCTCTTTGCAAATTGAAAGAAGGTCGATTATTGCAGACCTGTAAAGTACTTAAGTACAATGGTAATTAAGTACTAGTAACAGTACCAGTACCTGGACTTGTACTTGAGAAATTTTAAAGTGCCAGTACCGGGACTTTTACTTAAAATGTTTTTAAGTACCAGTACCGAGATTTGTACTTGTACTTAAAATATTTCAAGTCCAGGTACTGGTACTGTACTGGTACTTGTACTTGGAATTTTACAGGTCTGGATTATTGCCTTTTCGACCTAACTTTAAAACATTCAGATTTCGGTTCCAAGCCGATTTTAATGACCTAAAGTGTTTTGAAAAGGATAGAAATAAGGGTGTTCCGTATATGTTGCTTCACCCGAAGGCTATGGATAAGTCATGCCTAGACAAGCAAGAGATTGTATGAGTTGAGGCAAGTAAATCCTAACAGTTTTTGAGATAACGGGACTTAAAAATATTTGGATATGTTTTTATAGATCACCCTGTAACTTCAAAATATTACACCCTATGGTGATGACTTATTTGTTAAATTGATAATCGTTGGACTTTTCCAATAGTCTATAAATTTTTCTCCTGCCCTCTCCGTTTCAACAAGGTTAAAATTTCGGGATTTTAACGCGTTTTGTTTTATTTAACTACTATTTTTAATAAAACAAACGTCATCAAAAACAATTTTTCATATTGGATTTAAGAAGCCAAATTAAAATTACTTATGACACTTTGTACCACTTTGTGCGTTTTTTTTGCACTTTTCTTAAGCATATCTATCGAAAAAGTGCAAAAAATGGCAAAAAGTAGGCTTTTTATACCATTTTTGCTGGATATGTTCAAGGAAAAGTGCAAAAAACGCAGAACGGCGAACATTTTGGCTACAGAGTGAATATCATATTAAAACTAAGCTTCTTATATCCAATATGAAAAATTGGTATTGATGACGTGTTTTTTAATAAAAATAGTTGTTAAATAAAAAGAAACTATTTAAAACTCCGAAATTTTAACTTTTTTTTTAGCCATAACTTCAAAACGGAGAGGAGCATGTGAAAAATTTTATAGACTATTGTATAAGTGTAAACACTACAAAGGAGTTGCCCGATTGGTCCCATTTTCAAACTTCAATTTACTTTTTTCAAAGCCCATGTGCAAAATTTTAGCACTCTAAGTGAACGCGTTTTCGAGTTATCGTGAGGACAGCCAGACAGATGTGCATTCAAAATTCAAAATAATTTTTAATATTATGCGTGGGTGTCCAATCCAATTGGCTCTACCAGCATTATTTCTCAGCGTTACAAACGAAATGACATATTTAGTATACCCTATAGAAAATTTTGAAAACCGAGAAATTGTGACCTTATATTTAAGTTCTGACAAAATAAGAGGGGCTTAAACGGTTTACTATCATTTGATATCCAAACTATCATTAACTGGTGTTCCACACGACACCGAGCGCCTTGGAGCCCAATCATCTGAGATTTAGATGAAATTATCGAAGTTTGCATGGAATACGAAAATAGCTCAACCATATTCCCCCTCGTGAGCACTTTCGTGATTTTACGATGAAATGTCGTTTAAAAAAAATCATATCTCGAGAACGGATTTTAGTTTTTTATTCAAATGCCAAATAAAGCTTAACTTTTTATTTATATAAAAAAACAGCAGCCCAATTGACAATGCTACCCATACTATGTCACTTAAGGTATATGGTGAAAATCACAAAATTTCTAGTGGAGGGGGGCCGCTCTAGGGGAAACAAAAAATATTTTCGAATTCTATATAAACTTGAAAAGCTTCATTCAAATCAGAAATGGCTGGGTCCAAAAAAAGTTTCATTTGATATATATATATATATATAATGTGTATAGAGTATACCACCTATATATTTTATATTTACTAAGAAAGCACCCCCCCCCCTCCACACACGCACACACACAAACACACTTTAACACTATTTTTTGTCGACCGCAGTTATATAGTGGGAGACTGTCCAAACGTCCTGTATATTGTAAAAGTTGGTTGCGTAAAATAAAGTAGAATAATTCCTTAAATTTAAGACACTTTTTTTCCCAAATCAAAGGAATATTCAATGAATTTAGGTATTTGGCACCAAAAAACCTAGGTATATAGTACGTAAAATTCCCGAAATCTTAAGCTTCCTCGAATATAAGGAAGAGAACATTCAATAAATTAAGCATTATTCTACATTTTTTATGGAACACTTACAAACATATTTTCGTTAATATAATTCACACATTGTTTTTGAAAACAAGTCATATATTGTTTTTCACTATTTTGTTTGAGCTTGCCCAGCGCCCCGGCACTAATTTTCCATACTACTTAAATGTTTTAATAAAACAAAAAACATATGCGGTAGTATGGCACGTAAGATATGTAGTTATAAACTATTTCTCCATCCTCACATTTAAAAAAAAAAAAAAAAAAAAAAAAAAAAAAAATCTGCCTTTTCCAAGATGGAGCTTTCTCTAACACTTCCCTGATGATACGGGCGAGGGCCTCTCTTCTCTGCATACCGAAACGCTTCGTAACGAAACCGTCTCCAGAGGCGGAGAAGTTGCCTTCATCACGGACGAATCGGTCAAATGGGCAGTTGACACTTTCAAACCCTTTTAATCCAAACGCAAGGACGGCATTTTCCCAGCCCTCACTCGGGTAACCCCCTGATCAGCAACCTAACCATTCTCAAAATGGGCTATACACCGAAGTTGTGGCAAAAAGTCCGTGTTGTGTTTATACCGAAGGCAGGTCGGGGAGATTACTCAACTGCCAAAGCGTATAGACCTATAAGCTTGACCTCTTTCTTACTTGAAACCCTAGACCGCACCTGCGAGTGGGAGCGGAGAAGCTCCATTGCCAGAAGCACAACATCGACATGCGTACCTAACGGGAAAATCCATTGAGACGGCCTCCACGAGGTGATCCACTCAATTGAAAAGGGCTTCCTCTTTAAACAATCTACGCTGGCTATTTTTATCGATGTAGAAGGCGCCTTTAACAATTCACATCTGCACAGGTTCACGGAAATGCTAACAAAATATGGAGTGAGCCGATTTCTAAAAAATTGGATTGCACACATGTTGTATAATAGAACTGTCTTTGCTGATCTAGGAGGAACAAGCAGAGTTAAAAGGGTTCACAGGGTCACCCCTCAAGATGGTATCCTATCACCTCTTTTATTGGTGCTCATAATGGACGATATCAATCCACGGAAAACTGACCTATGCCTCTTCACCATGAAAAGGAACATCACCAGTTTAAACCTGCCCTTGAGCGGAAGGGAAGAAGTGGGGACTCAAACCGCGGATGATCCTACGGATATACACTAGCATCATTCGACACATGTTAACCTACGGTTCAGTAGTATAGTGGAAAGCAATGGACTTCGCCAATCATCGGAAGGTATTGGAGAAGATTCAAAGACCGTGCCTTCTTAGCGCAAACGGCGCTTTTAAGTCAACTAGCACTCGGGCTCTGGAGGTTATCCTCAACATACACCTGGTGCAAACACATATTAAGCAGAGGGCGTCGACTACAACGCTAAGACTGCATCTTAACCTTGGCTGACTTCACACGGAAACAAGAATTCCACATGAATACATTTATGAGTTTGTGCAGTCTATCGCACCTGACATCGATAGGAACAGCGACCATCTCCTCGAGACCATGCTGGAAAGCAATTTTGAACCAAAATTTCCGTCCAGGGCAGAATGGGAATCACTTTTCGTGCGTGAACCATTAACAAACCCAATTATAATATATACTGATGGCTCAAGTCCGATGAAGGCACCGGAACGGGAATTTTCTGTGAGGAGCCTGAAATCGAATTCGCCATGCACCTTGAAAACGATACCACGGTTTTCCAGGCAGAAGTCAAGGCCATTCTTGAAGCAGGAAGGCACCTTCTTAACTCAGACACTGAGGGGATAGTTCCGTGTGTGCCGGGGCATAGCAACATCAGCGGGCATGAAAGGGCGGACGAGCTTGCTCGTCTTGGTGCAGTTTCGGTGGAACCAGCCTCTCCAATCGGGATTGCACCAAAACACCTTGTCTCAATCATTTCAAGCTGGGCTGACCGCCAAAACAGTCGCTTTTGGTTAGAAAATTCCTCGGTAGAACAACAAAGGAACTGTGGGGTAAACCAAACCCATATCAAACTAATAAGCTCCTAGGACTTAACAAGCCAACCCTGAGAGCTCTGGTGTCCATTCTCACTGGGTGCTCCTCTCTCAGGGGCCACCTCCACAGGATGAGACTTGTTGATGATCCTACATGCAGGGGTTGCGGAGAGGAGTCCGAAACAGTGATTCACTTTCTATGTTACTGCCCGGCACTCTCAGGAATACGTTACAGAATTCTTGGCTCACACCTCCTGGACGAGTTATACGATGCCGCAAGGAGGACTGGGGGTCAATACTGAAATTTATAGGAGCGTCCGGTTGGGACCTATAAGCAATCGCTCATTAGTCTGGAGGGTGAACAATGGACCTTCACTTGGCCTACGTTCGGGGGACCCCTCGGGGTCGTAAACCTCTGGTTCAATCAATCAAAATTCCCTAATCTTATCAAAAAAATACCTAAGCTTTGTGGCACAAATTGTTGTCACTCACTTAGGGATATTTTTTTTTACTGTGTGGTTAAAATCTGTAGATTGATTTTTACGAAAATTATATATAATTTTTGAAAAAAAATTTCCGAATGCCTATTTTAGAAATTCAAATTTAAAAATTGAATTTTTCCGGATTCGAAAAACGCCTTTTTTTTCAATAACTTAAAACCTATATTACATTGGATTTTTACAGATGAAAGCTTATATTAAAGGTGATTTTTTTATTGGAGCGGAAATTGTAAACAGACTTTTTTCAGTTTGACCAATCTAACTTGGAAGCAATTGGAACAGCCGTTGTATGATTTTAAAATTTCGTAGTTCTTTTGATTTATCATATTTGAATTTTCAAAAACTTTCGAAATTCGAATTTCCTGCATGGTTTACCTATAATGAAATCCTGTATTAGAGGTTATGCTCATGAATAGCCGTATTTGGTGTCATATAAAAGATAGAATGACTAAAAATTAACGAATACATATTAATTTTTTTTTTTCTTAGCAGCGGGGAAGGGAGAGCCGCTCACACATGTGTGATATATCAAATTAAAGAGGATGATAACGTACTCGAAAATATCATTTCTGTCATATTTCTTTATAATACGAGCTCTGCCCTAAAACGTGAAAACGATCATTTAATTTATACTTAAAACATGATTTGCTTATATTTTAAATAATCGAACAAATTGTATTAGCGATTACTTCAAATTCCCCACATTAAATATATAGAAAAGCTCAGACTCTGTCTATAACGCAGACTAATCCCATCACGCTTTTTTATTTATTTATTTTTTTTTTTATGGGAAAAATATTTTAATAAACTTCAGAAAAGTGTCCAATGAGTTCGAATCCCAGCAAGCTTTTCTTTTTATATGTTGTTTATTTTTGTAAAAATGGCACATTTCTAAATCGAAAAGTAGAAAATTCCATGAAGAAATCGCCAGGAAATTGTTTATAAAAATGGAACTATTCAATATAATGAAAAAATCTTACGTAGTGACTTAGAAAACGTAATTCTATATGTACTGTAAAAATTTCAAATAAATCGATTGAAATTTTTTTGAGTTATGAGTTCAGCCGACTAGAAAAATTTAGTTTTGAGATAAACGCGTTAAAAGTTTGTAGAAAGTCAGGACATGAATAATGTTTCAATACTTTTGATCTGAAATAGGCGCTTCTCAAATGCTCGTGAGTCAAAAGTGACATTTACAGTCAGAAGCTGATGCGGAAGAAGAGGGGTTCCACTAGAATACGAAAATCGAGTAACCCCGGGATTTTTCACGCATATAATCTTTTGGAATATATTTCTATAGATATTAAGGTACCTTAAGATTTTTTGAAAATCCTAGTGTCCTAACCCCAAGAGAGACGGACAACTATAGGGAGTTAAAAATAAAAACATATTCCACAAAATGACTTCGGGAAAAACAAAAATTTTGAATTTCAACATAGTCGTTTTGTTAGACCCCCATGACATTATCAGACAGTCTAATGGCTGATAAAAATTTACACCGTGCAGACTGAAACACTCATGATGTCTTCACCGAGAAAAGCTTTTATCAGCGGATTTTTTACGGCATGTATGTGTAACTGTATACACTCTCCGTTTTCCGATGGGAGATTGAATTACATCTTCAACGGAAGTCATTGTATTGTCGTCCGAGCAAAAATTTTGTCTGGGCACTTTCGATCGGGAAATTAGGTACTCGAATACCACCTAATTAAGAGGAGTTGGTTTTAAAGTTTGATCGAACCATCATGCAGCAAGTTGATATCATGTAATGCACTCTCGAAAGCGGGATATGATGTCATAACAATAAGAGCAAACATGATGATACGATCTCGAAACTAATGCAAATAGGGCCTATGAATGCGTTTCAGAAATCGAAAATCTAAACTTCAATCAAAGAAAAATCACTATCGTCCTATTCACAAGGAGCAGGAAACAGCCTAAAGACACAATTGTATAGAATGACCATACAACTCACTAGAGACTCAAAGTTACTAGTTATTATCCTTGATCAGAAACTCACTTGGATGCAACCAGAAGTTGTCGAAGGTTATACAGAAAACCGCTGCAGCATTCTGTATACAGGGTGTCCCGTATATGGTCTGGCACTCGAAGGCTACGGATAGGTCATGCTTAGACAAACAAAAAATTGTAGAGGGTGGAGGGGGGAATCGTAACGGATTCCGAGATAACGGGACTTTAAGATATTTGGGTATGTTTTTATAGATCACCCTTTAACTTCTGAACGTTACACTGAAAAAGGTCATTTCCAAAAGGTAATTGCCTACTTTCTGGCACTTATTGAACTTTTTCAGCCATTTTCGCTGGAGATGCTTAAGAAAAAGTGGAAAAAACGCAGAAAAGGTTACATTTTAGGTACAGAGTGTGATAGATTATTTTAAAGCTAAGCTTTTGGGCTTTTTAAATTCAATATGAAAAATTGATATTGATGATGTGTTTTCTTATAAAAATAGTAATTAAATAAAACAAAAACGAATAAAAATTAACTTTGTTGAGCCATAACTTCAAAACGGAAAAGGTGAGCGAAACAATTAATAGACCATTGTAAAGGTTTAGTTTAGTTTAATTTAAATCATCATCATAGGGTGTAACGTTCAAAAATTACAGGGTGATCTATAAGAACATACCCAAAAATCTTAATGTCCCGTTATCTGGGAAACCGTTACGATTTTCCATTGAATAAATAACTAATAAGGAAACGGCATATCAGGTGAAAACCTAAGCCACTCGGCGAAATGTGTTAGTGTGCTGTGTTTGTATTCGTTTTGTCATGGCAGTAGTGAAACCGTGAAATTTTGAAGGGGCACATTTTTTATAATCCAAATTGCTATGTAAAATAAACAAATTTTTGGCGCCCCCTTATCTTCAGATAATATTCATTGGCGTTGCCTATGATAATTTAAGTGAACTTTCAAATAAGTGATCAGCCCTCATGTCGTTTCTTCCCCCGCTCCCTGGATTTGACTGTCATTGAATTGCCTACTCACGTACACTGTATTCGCACGAAACCCCGCTTCCTTATTAGTTATTTATTCAATGCGATTTCCTCCCCGCACCCATGCAAAATTTTAGTTTTTCTAAGCATGACCTATTCGTAGCCTTATTAGCCACATACAGGACACCCTGTATATGCCAAAGACTGTATGGAAAAAAAAAAATACGGCTTGAATCCGAAAATAGTTTATTGGTCTTATACTACTATCGTTAGACTCATCATTACTTACGGTGCCATTGTATGGTAAATAAAGCAACCCTTAAGTGGGTACTAAGACACGAAGGGCATCAAGCTAATGCGATTGCTGACTATCTGTCTATAAAATAAGCAGAACTACAATTGACTGAAGCCTAACCCTTCCACGGCCTTACAAAAAGGCACCTAGCATGAGAAATAATGTCCAGAACAGAAAAGGTTCAGCAGCTACAGTGAGAGATTCATCTTGGCCTAAAACACGCGAAGAAATTCATTAATTTCCCATACAAAGACTTAAAAAAATAAGTCAAGTTAAATCTAATTTGAAATTAAATCTAGCATCAAAGTATTAATCAAAACAATAAATTCTACTAATGTACACACACCACACACACACACACACACATCCCAGACTTTAATTCAATGAGGAAATCGGTAAAATTCAATTGCAAAATATTTCCGTTAGTTAATGAAAACAGAAGTATAATGATAATTACAAGATTATAGGGGAAGGAAACACAATGCAATCTGCAT